>CM035147.1:9690200-10378873 GCA_020205605.1 Panax ginseng | reverse complement strand
CCATACAAGTAATGCTCAAATCATTAGTAAAGACAATAGCCTAACTCTAGACTGCGAGTAGGAGATAATCTTCATATTTTTGAGTTATCGGAGGCAGAAGCATGATCATTGTATTTGAGAACACATCCTAATCCTTTTGCCTGCTATCATCAGATGACAAATCCTCCGTATATGGTATTTAATAAAATAAAGAGTCTCTTGAGTTCTGAAAACTTTCTCACATTCTCGCCCAATCAACTTTGTATCTTTCCAGTCAAATTGAAAGTTAAGGAGTAAAATACTTAAGAAACCTTTCACGAATCTCCATAATAATGTTTAATTCGAAAGCTATTTACTTTAACATTAATTTAGGTTGCTCCTCAAATTTTGAATAGCTTCAATCTTTTGTTGGGTCAATAATGATATTCCATGATTTGGATACCATCGCGGCTTCCAAAGAATGCCATTTCCTCGCTTTAACTCTACATTTCTTCAATCTGGCATAAAGCTTCGTATTCACGCAAGCTTTTCGAGTATCACCTAAGGTGTTGCTTCATGATCTTCACGGCTTTTGGAATAAATAATAAGATGTCAATATCAATAAAGCGACTAGACTACAAAGTGATTCCAAATATTCTCGAATACTTGCTTCATCATATCCACGGCTACAAAAGAGAGCATTACCAATCCAAAGGGATACTGACTAGGAATTTATAATGCCCGCATTCTTCTAGTTCGTGAAGTTACCTGGAATGTCACGTGGTCTAATCTTCAATTGGTGATATCCGGAACGTAAGATCAATCTTTAAAAAAATTGGCTCCTCGCAAATCGTCAAAACAGTCATCAATACGTGGCAATGGGTACCTATTTTTGAAGGCGATATGATTCAACTCCGATAATCAATACAAAGTCGTGATACTCCCATCTTTCTTCTTCGTTTAATCGTAATAGAGCACCCCAAGGAGAAGTACTTAGGACAGGATGTCAACAGCTTAAATGTTCTGTCAATTCCTTACAGTTGAGTCTTTAACTCCTCAAGTTCAATAGAGCCATCTGGAGCATTGAAGCTGAAATGGGTTTCAACGTTCATAGGTCGTATGTAAAAATTCAATTTCACGCCTCGTGTAAAGGCCGACAGTTCTTTCAGGAATACGCCAGAAATTCATTAACAATAAATATCATTCAAAAATCATTTATTTTTGTTTAGATCCGTGACAGTGAGCTTTCAAGAAAGCTCGAAGCATCCGCTTTTCAATAAAACGAATATTTAAACTTTTTATGGCTTCGAGATGATGTTGATTGATTTTAATGGTTTTGCGTTTGAATTTTCATAATAGGCTGGGACAGGGAATATGAAAGCTAACAACTCACAAAAAACAATCAATTTTTGTAGATGATGAGAAGTTAACCAATCAATCCCTTGTAATCACATCAAATGCAAGTATTTTCAATGGAAATAAGATCAATGTGTGTAATGGAGGCAATCGATCAACTCCAAACAAGACTTATAAACAAGTGGACGTAATGAAGGCTTTCTCCCAACGAAGTTTCCACAAGATAAGTCAAAGTCTAATTTCTCCTAGAGTCAAATTTAATCGTTAATGCAAGTAGAGAAATAAAAGAATGGGTAGAACCCTGATTAAATAAGGTATAGATTTCGCTAGAGTTTTACGATAAGCTTACCCGTGATGACCTCAATCGTTCCTTGCTTTCCCGAGGTCACACACAAATGCTCTCCTCGCACCACCGGCTTGACTTTTCTCGGGACTCATTGGTGCCTCCATCCTAGCTTCTAACTCCGTTTTCAAAGGAACGACAAAATTTGCCAGTGCGACCTTCTCTTCCACAATTATAACACGCTTGATGGCATCAGCTTTGACCGAGCATAACCTCCCTCCATTTGAAGCAGGCTTATAGGTGGTCGCTTCCTTCCTTAACTACTTGCCAATGTACGAGCGCCTTTTCATCATCATCACTTTCATTTTTCTTCAAATGTCAATTTTACCGTTTCGCCATGATTACCAGCGTATGGTTACGTATTTCGCATGTTGATTCCCTCCACGCTTGTTGGTCACCGGCCACGGTTGATCGATACCACCGGGTATTTCATGCCATGTCGTAAAATGCTTTCTTGGTCATATGCTGACTCGTCATCTTTGCTACTCCTAATAATCCAGCCCTATTTACAACATCCGGAGTACAAACACGCTTCTTTAGAAATAAGATATTGACGATCTCCAGGCTTTCAAACCTCTTAAAAACATTCACCGGCCATTCGCCTTCCTCATTATCGACTAAATGGATGAAACCGGATAACTCCGCAAATTTAGCCTCAGATCGCGACACTCTGCCATATTGCTTTTGTTCCAACTTGATAAACTCCACTTCTTTCATGATTTAATACTCGTGAAAGTACTTGTTGTTGAATAGCTCTTGGAACTTCTCCCAAGACATCTTGAGTGCATCAGTCAGTACGCTTTTACGATTCCCATCAGAATTCACCTTCTGCACGCAATAAGGTATGTGGCGTAGGGAACTCTTTTGGTTCGTGAGCATCCCAAGACATCAAATATCTTGTGATCTTATCCATGCTTCCGCCTTATGGTTTTGCACTTCCAATAAACTCCGTGGTCCCAGCCTTGAACTGCTTTAGTCATATCAATCGAGAAGTTTCCAAGTGTTTCCACCTACATTTGACAGAGCACATTCCTCACCGATGTCGTAATGACTCGTGATAAAGCTTCCTAACAATCCATCATTCATCATTTGCTGAGTGTTATTGTTTGTATGAGGATTGGCTCACGCCCTCTCGATGTACATTCTCCTGATTATTGATAGCGTGGAGACTCAAATTCGCCTCTCGTGGCTCCCATTGCTATTCTCAACATTCTTGGACAAGTATTAGATATCGCCACAAACAAAGAGGTTAATTTACATACTAACATATTATCCCTATACTTTGATCGACCAATTAAATAAAATAAACTTTAAGTAGATCATACTAACAAGGTTAAATTCCCGCTGCCCTCCCTCCTAGTTCTAGTCTCACATCTTAGCCAAAGGATCATATCCCTAAGCTTCGATACTAAATCGTGACGCCTCAAAATAGGTATACACATCACCTATTCTGAAATCGCCAAATACATGGTACGTAATATAAATACAATCTTAATTATACAACAAGAGAGTCAGTGAGTTTAAATACAAATATTGTCTTCTAGATAACATCCACTCGTAATAAGTCCTCATTACATTTATTGTCACACTATTTAATAGTATAGCGGAGGACTACTAGCTAATACTATCATCCTAACCATCACTCCGCCCCTCGACTCGTTCAAATTACGCCTTCATTTCCTCAAGAGAACAAAGAAAGAAAGGGTGAGCTCAATCAGTCCAAAGAAGAAATATTATGACTAAGATAATGCGTATTAAATTATCATTAGCCTTGTAATAAAGTTAAACCGAGCAAAATACAACAAACATCAAGTTTAATCAGAATGAACAAAGCAATCCATTAAGAGTCAAGCAGAGAATAAAATCTACTATCTTCTATGATTTAAAAAGGTTTTTCATGACTTTTATCGCTGAGACTCACTTTTAATAAATAATCCACATCATCGAATCACCCTCACTACTACCAAGGATATTCTTTAAGATCACCAATTACAAATTATCCAAGCACCATTACCAAGAATATTTGCAGGTATTCATTAATGGTCACGCGATCATGCTAACAATCGTCCATCAATGCACCACGGGCCAATGAGGACTTTACCACATCATTTATAATATTACTTTAGCCATGATTATACATCAATAATCCTCGGTCATAATCATATACCAAGTCCATCTATGCACTACAGCCCAGTATGGACTTTCAAAAAAATATAAATACGAGGATGATGACAAATGATATAAGAATTCAATAAAACAAGTTCAAGAATTAATTTATTCAAGAACTAATAACGCCCAAATTGTCAACATGACACCGCTTAGAAAGAAAATTCAAGAATGCTCGTAAGAATATTTCCATGAAAAGACATCGATGAAGTTGGCAAATATCAAGGATATTCCACTTAATTTCATGGAGATATAAGTCAAAACTTTAACCAACCGAGTATAATAAAGAATGGAATAACAAAAAGAAATCACCATGCATGCGGTAAGATTGACAAATAAAAGTTATTCCAACAGTAATACTAATATAATCTTAACTGTGTCAAATAAATTCACATTCGGCTGTGATGTTCCAACAGAATAATAAAGAATGGAATAACAAATAGAATCACCATGCATGCGTACATTGTGATGTATGTAAAGTTATTCCAAATGTACTAATAAAGATCGGAATCAGTCCCAGCAGAAACGCATGCAGATGTGATATTCCAAATGTAATAATAAAGATTTTAATCAGTGTCCTGTAGAAAACGCATGTATGGTAGATATTCCAATGTAATAATAAAGATGGAATCAGTCCAAAACAGAAACGCATAGACAGATATTCCAATGTAATAACAATAAAGACGGACCAAATCATGAAATACTTGTACATTGTCACCAAAGTATAGTGGTAGCCCTCAACAGATGTGGTTAAAAGTGTTATTCCAATGTAATAAATAAAGAATGGAATAACATAAGTTCTCTTTCATGAATAAAGAAAAAGAAATAATACCCCTTACGAGTAATAGGGCTAAATAATATTCCCTACTCATAGAAGAAGAGCATCGGATATACGAAAAGAAAGGAAGAAGAAGGCATCACTTTTCTTTTTTCTTCTCTATAGTTTATCTCTCAGAAAGTTTTAGCTGAATTCGTAAATAAAATAATGAAGGAATGAGCTTCTATTTATAAAAAATATGGACCTAGATAAAGAATTAACTCATTAAATTCATCTGTAATCGATTTACTTTAACTGACGGGTCCATATTTAAAGAAAAATCTTTTTAAATAAAAATATAATATATTCTATTTATAATCTAATAAAACTAATAACTTTATAAAAGATTTTACTATGCAAATATGTATACTATGCAAACACTAAAGTAAATAAAATATAATATATTCTAATTATTGTTCAATAAAATGTATAACTTTATAAAAGTATTCTGCTTTATATAAAAAGATTTTTACTATGCAAAACACTACGCATACTCCATGCAAAGACTAGCGAAACACCCGTGCATAATAGAATATAATATATTCCTATTTATAGAATAACTTTTATAAAAGTATTCTGCTTTATATTTTTATATTTTACTATGCAAACACTATATTCAAAAGATTTAATATAATATATTCCTATTTATGTAATAACATAAAAGTATTCGTTTTATTACATTAATAATACCAACAAAAAATCGAAGTGACTTATCACGTAAGCATCAATAATTAATACCGTAGCTACTATGCAACTAATGCCAGACATCGCATTTCTTAACTACCGAGTAGTTCAACAAAGATAATCTGTGAAAAACTTCCATTGCTATTTTCATAAAAATATTTTTCATCGCTTCCTCAATCCTCGACAATAATTTCCGCTAGGTCCACTTAATGATTGTGGAAGCCATTGCAACTGAATATTCCCTGCTAAAAAGGTTAATATTCCCCTTACCAATCAATATTATATAACAACTTCATGCATTAAAAATTTATAAATATTACCCACAATTATAACATTATATCAATTTCACTCCATAATATTCAAAAATAATATTTATAGAAAAAATGCATCTTTATCTCAAAGTTGAGTTTTACAAAGAATGATGACCAAGCCTTGAAAAGAGGCACTACAACACCTCCCCGAAGCTAGTTTTTGTTAATCTGCCGCAAAAGACTGCTTAACGAAGGGAACCAAATACGCAATACCGGTAGAGTGCAAGGCCCAAAAATGAGCTTTTAACTACTTAGTTCATGGGGGAAGAGTACGAAATGATTATGAATTTAATAATCATGTAATGTAACACTTATAGAAGTGATTTAAGTCTTATATAAAGGTTGAATGAAAGTTTAAAAGATGAGCAATGTAAACGCAAAGTACGTAAACGTCATCCGTGAAACGTATTCATCTCGAACGAACGTTTTGAGTATACATTTGTTGTATAACTTAGATGTTGATGGATGTTAATAAAACCTTGAGTAGGATAACCAAATTTGTTTTTGAAGAGTGTAAAATATAAACGCAAAGTGCGTAATTGGAATGTAGGATTCCGTATTCGGAAATATGGTAGACTGTATTCGTATTGAATGAACGTTTAAGATTACATGAAATGTAATGACTTGAACGTTGAAAAAAGATGATAACTTATGACATTTTAATGTTATAAAGTTGTAACGAATTTAATGGGGTTAAGGAATTCTTGAATTGTACCAGAATACAGAATGTAAAAAAATGTAAAAGTTAAAAAACGCCAGAAACTGAATGATAATATGTTCATGTAATACTAAAAGAGAAGAATATATTTATATATAACCTTAAAATATTGGCTCAAACGTTGAAGTATGTCAAGATTAATGAAAATGTATAAGTTAAGAAACCAATTTAATGATAATAACTCAAAATATTCTTAATAAATGAACCTATATCAGAGATATCAACAGTAATGTAAAATGTTTGAATGCTATAAATATACATTAAATAAACAATCATCTGCACAAAGAATGTCGATTTTCAGATGAGAAGAATACAATTGTATTATCCTAGATTTTTCATGTAGCAACAAATTTAACAACACAAACTTGCAGTGGAAAATTCTACGTAGATAATTATTTTAGATGAATTATTTATTTTATTATACATGTTGCGTGCACACAAGATGGTTGGCTACTTGTTGTTACTTGCTAAATACTTATTTAAACGGCTGGCGATGGAATGACTCCTAATTAATTTCAAGGGACGCATTTCTACAAATATGAGTTTGAGTCGAGTTTGAGTTGAGTTTAATTTGAGAGACGCTGGACCGTATTTCCGAACCAAATTGCCTAAATTAGGGGCAGACAACATTATCAGAATCAAAATGTGTCACTAAATCTATACATACGCCCCATAATATTTTTGTAAATGTGTCACTGTAAAGTTGACGACACGCCTCATAATATTTTTTTTTATATCCACCATTCTCTTTTAGAGGGTAATGCCTTATTTAGATATATGCACTTGGAAGTTAACATCGAAATATCAAGAATATACACTCAAATCTCTTCTTCGAACTTATTAGATATAATATCTTAAATTCTAGCCTGACCATGTTTCTGGATATTTAATAATTGTCAATCTGTTTAATTTAGTGTCATAAATTAGTTCCACGACGACCGGACGTCGACTTTAAGTAGAATCCATATGCATCGACACATCGCTTAGATCTACTTCTGAGGGCAAAATGGTCAAAATGACTTCTTGTTAATTGATTAACGATTAAAATAATATTTT
This sequence comes from Panax ginseng, assembly GCA_020205605.1. NCBI lineage: Eukaryota > Viridiplantae > Streptophyta > Magnoliopsida > Apiales > Araliaceae > Panax > Panax ginseng. The sequence continues at coordinate 10,371,464 of CM035147.1, read as the reverse complement.
ATTTACATGGTTCAATTACGAGTTCTTTGTGACACACACATACGGGACAAGGAGGAGAAAGATATTCGATATAGCAACAAGGAGGAAGAAAGGTGATAAATTCCTTATTAGTCCATACATAATAAGCAAACTTTTCATGTTCTTTAACTCTGTCTCCCTATATATAACTATAGGTTCATCTGGCGATAATTATATGTAACCTGATGACGAAGTGCGTAAAGTGCAGTATATAGCTTCTCTATCAAGTTATATATATACACCCAATAAAAAAAATGTTTCACTTTCTTGCAAAAATCCCACCAAGATACAAAAGAAGAGAAATTTTATAGAGTAATAGGAGGTTGTGAGATTCTGAGATTGGAGAGAGTCTGGGCAAAGAAGTAGTGAGTTCTCTAACAGATTAAATCAAGAGAATTCACCAAAGAAAGTAAAGCTGGTGAACCCATCTCCCCATGTTCTTCCAAAACTCATGAGAGAATATCACAGAGGAGATCTTTAGTAATGAATTGTTTTGGAGTATGTGATGTCAGTAATTGTGGTTCCGATTATTATGGTAATAAGAACATAAGTTCTGGACAAATCATGCCATGTATTCTTTAAAAATCCAAATAGTTATGCTCAGTGAAAGCTAAGTGGTTTGATATTACGCCTGCTGTTACATTGATCAAAACATGTATAAGTTAGAGAAATGAATATTGTGAATATGTATATATATATATATATATATATATATATGTTATTAGAAGTGGTCTCGGATATTAGGAATCAAACCCACGATGCATAGAATCAAAATCCACATTTTCTCAAAAGTTGGGTTAAACTAGTTTGAAATTGATTTTCGTGTGATTTTGGCTCACCAAATCACGCCTTAGATAATCCATTTGTCGGTATGTAATAATTTTGTAAAATATTATGTAGCATGAGGTATAACATGTCCAAATTTAATATCTTGGATCGAAGCTATATTGAGGAGATGAACGAAAATCGTGATCTACATACTATGTTAGAAAAACCGAAAAAATTACGAACTGCTTGACCCAATGACAAATTCGGGGCTAGCTACGGCCTTAAAAGTTCTGGGCTTTGGGTTATTGCAGGCAGTACACCCAATCAAGCTTCATAGACCTTAGAACGACTACTCCGACTTTGAGCAAGGAGTTATGGATTTTCAAAGTAGTCATACAAATCTCCATTCAACAAATTCGAGCAATTGGGTCCTTTGCACGGTTTTCTAGAATTTTGTGCTCGGAATTCAAGATATCCATGAATCAAAGTTGTAACCCCTGTGGTTAGCTCTGCATGCAAGAATCGTCAAAATATTTTAAAACAAATTAGTTATGACTGCTTTTGTTGTAGGTAGTGGTAAAGTCGAGAAAAATGTAAAAACTATTATGTCAGGGTATTTCTTAAGTTCTGCTTTAAAGGTTTCCTGCGGGCATATCTAAAACGGGTGGCATATTTTCTAAATATATTCTCATTATGATGTTTAGGCATATCCAATAGGAGACCATTTTACGCCAAACTCAGATTGTGTATGAATGGTGATTAACCCAAGTACACACGTGATTAGGGTTATGTGAAGGTTAATCGCTAGCTGTTAATTGTAGTGTGTTTATCGTAAAGTTTCTCAACCCACTTTCTTTAAGTATTTATTAAATCTTTACCATTATTAAAGCAGTATGGGTAAGTATCAATTTGTGTTAGTTATTTATCTGCAGCAGTTTCTTCGCATGAAAAGTCATACAAACTCCAATTATCTCGCAAGTTTTTCAATGGCATTCAGATATTCTAATGCACATGCTTTTAAGTTTCATGCCACTTGAACGCCGTACCAGCTCGTCTCTGCTTAATATTAGTTGATGAAATGATTTAAAACACATCTTTTGAAGCTATTGAATGTTTACTCAACCAAGTTGCTCTAGAGGTCCCGCTTGATCACCAGACAACAACCCAACGAACGGGAAAATTAGATGCCAGTCGTGCAAATAGTCCTGGTTTATTTACGATTTTAAAACTTTCATTACAAAATCTAGGTACAATATCATCATGTGACGGCAGTAGACTGCTTACGCCTACACCCATGAAAAGGATATTGAAAATTTTAAATTCTTATTCTTGATGTTCTTCTTTAACACTTGATAATCTTTTCAACTGCTAGAGACCAGTAACCAAATTTTATCCCATGTATATTCCCATTTATCTCATGATACTTGTCGTCGGTAACGAAATATTCTTCTTTAAACCTTTCGGGCTTATGATGAGAAGAATGAGGGTTCGTGTAAGGACAAGTGAAGTCCAAGATGAAGGATGCTAATGGTTATGTATTGAACAATTATTTCGTGATACGGTATTTAAATGATAAACGCTAAGACTAAGTTCCAAGATGTTTTAAGCATGTAAAGACTTGGATTTTATTTTTAACACGTATATATGTCAATGGTGTCATTCCTTATCGATAAGGTTTACTTAGTTGATGATGGTATGCTGTACCGTGAGCACCAAGTTCTGAATTCCATGATTACACTTGGATGAAGGTCATTATCAACTGGAGGCGATATTTATTTGTCAAAAGTCATAAAGAATGATAATCATGAATAATATTACAGCTTGTAATGCTTCTTTGGAGGTTGTTGCCAAGAAGGAAAGAAATTACCGCAAGATGATGATAAGACTAAGACATCTCCATATGCGGTTGCTGCCGCAGACAACAAAAATTTGGTTGCGGGATTAAGTATTAGAACTAACCATAAGAAGTGGAAGTTAAGTTTAAACCAATGCTATAAGTCAATTATATGACTAATTAAGCATGATTCTTGGTGTTATATATAGGGATTAAGAGCCGACATCGAAATTATAGTCAGATAGCATTTATAAAGTTTCTAACTTCATCTATATTTAATGAATGCTAGTTTCTTAAACTTTCGACAAGTTTGATCTCCGAGGAATTTTACCCCACGAAAATGTATTGTAGAAAAATATGAATAAATATGCTGGGTTGGCACTGCCAATGTTTTAAAATGATCAATCATAATTTATTCCTATTATCTGAAATAAGCCAAATCTTGTTCTAAGTATATCGTTTTAAAAGAATATAACATTTCGAGATTGTTGTTATTCAACTACTAGAACTTGTCGAAAGCAATTAAATACTCAGCCGCTAAAATGAGTCAGACAAGATCATTGTACGGAATAAATCCGCATACGAAAAGAAGCAAATAATAATGTAATTACTATTATTAGATTGAATGAAGATTTTAAGGTAATAAAATCGGGAATTGAGGAAATATGTTGTTATATTTCATGATATAACGACAAAGAAGAATGAATAAGTAAAGACTCTGCCGATACACCAAAAGCTCTGCCTATAGACAAAATTCCTAAATTGGGGGCACCACAAGTCGGTATCGAAATATAAAAGTTATATACTTAAGGTGGAAGTACTTAAGGCTATAAATTCAAAAATGTAAGGAGATTGTAGAATAAAGTTTAATATAGAGTAAGAAAATCATATTGTGAAACGATTATGATGTTGGGATCACTACGTGATCGTAGTAAATCGCGGAAATAATGTATATTCTGGCTCAACTACGGCAGTTTATAGCCAAATGTTATTATGTTAATGGTACCAAGTGAAGTAGCACGCTAGTAAAACTCAAGAGAGTTATAGAGGATGAAAGAAGAAATTGGGAGAAAATTGCATTAAGCAAGGACGCCAGAAGACTTTAATCGATGACCCATGGATAGCTTAAGTCAGAATGAACCATTGTATAAGGTATGTGTAAGACCTCAACTTTTTATAAATAAAATTTAATTTTTCTAATTATTATTCAATAATAAAGTGTTAATTTGATATAATGCTTGGTTATATGAATACAAAATTTTGTAAATAAAGAAGCGGTTATTAAAATATCTTCCATCATTGCTTGTGGAATATTCGGGTATCTACGCCAATATTCTTATTGGTTTTAATATCTTGTATAATGGCGCAAATCCATTTATTGGCCCCATAATCTGAAAACTGCTTACGAAGCAAAATGACAAGAGAGCTTTTTTATAAATAATTTTGATAAATATATAACAAGTAATAATCGGCTGGGGATGGTCCTATGGTTTAAATATAGTAATACATATTTGCACAAGACACTTATTGATTGCAGTAAAATTATTTTTGGATTATTGATCATGCCGAAGCATGGAATTATCAATAATTTGTTTAATTTATCACTGCCTATATTTATTTACCATTTATCCAATAATTGCTAATGCTTGAAATTTATATTATCATTTCATCAATAATTGTCAAATCATACATTTCCAACAATTGTATCAATAATTCATATTATTTGGAATAATATTATTAGATAGCATTATTGGCAATGTTCAAGGAAGTTCTATTTAGAATCCGGTGTGGTCACCCAATTACCGCTAGTAATGAGAACTTCACTCCTGAAAGCCCTCTTCGGTAACCAAACCATCTAGTCATTAATATCAGATTCTCGCATACGTATTCGTGAGCAATTAATGCTGAATTTATATGTTAAGGAAATATTTGTTTTATTTGGATATAAATGAAGGAATTGTTGATAAGGTGTTTCACCATGATTTGTTTTAACCTGAGGTATTGGCCAATCATCCGAATGGACTTTGGCTATTTTCTGCTTTGAATTGGAAAAAAATTTGCAAGGTTGTAGAGAATTAAATATTCTATGAAATGGACATAAAGTTCAGGGATTTTATGATAAAAAAGGGCTGTTTAGTGTGAATTATTGAAGCTTCGCCAATATTGTTTAAATTTTAAAATATTTTCGTGGAGGGATTTCTAGATTTCAAATTCTAATTCTCGGTCTCGCTGAAAAACGAGAAATTTCAAAGTGTGGTTCGAAAACAAGCGGTCGTAAATAAACCCTCTCAGATAGTAAATTGTCTTAAGTAGTGTGCTATCAGCTCTCCTATAAATAGAGTGCTTAATTAGAATTGAAAATTACACCAGAATCAAGTTTTCTCTATAACATTTCGAGCTGTATTTTTGAGTATTTAGATATCTGGAGTGTCGCTATTCGTAAGATAAGTTTCTTAAACATTATATCCTATATTTGTACCGCTGTAAGTATTATTCTTTGAGGTAGTGGATGTTATTTTCTTTGTAAATGTAAGAATATTTCTTTCTAACATCATTACACCGTAATATTGGTATGAATTTTATTACGCCATATTTTTACCTTTTTTCGTGTCACCCAGGTTATTTGGTTCATATATACTACAATTTACTACGTATACTATAATTATTCATTGGTACTATTCACGAAGCATGATTTTTCTTATGAAATTACCTTTTGTGGTTAAGGCTATTCACGACATCATCATTCACGTGATACTTAATTATCTGGCTTAAAAATTAAATTTTCTTTTCTTCGTCTGTCAGCCAATATGGTTACTATCTTTGATCAGATCCATGTTTTGATCTTCATTCTTGAATTTTGTCTACAATTGATTATTATGGAGTATTTTGAACTGGATAAATCAAAGTAATGTAATCCCTAATCTTGTCCTTTAACTTTCACCGGATTCGCTTTCTTTAAAAATATTTTTCATCATCCTCAATCCTAAATGATGATGATATAATCGAATATTTTTGGCATATAATGCAAAGACGAATGATTAATTGGCTAACATTCGCTAGATGCATGTAGACACCAAAATTTTCTCGCAGCATTAATTCGCCAATCGACATCGTAGAGGTAGACTGCTCTTTAAAGATAACCATGGAAGACTCACATCCAAATCCGATACTACCGTAAGTTCACTCAACCCTAACACACACCGGGAGTATCAGCCCAACCCTGAGATAACCCCGAGGCATGCGCCCAATCGAAATTCCACCGAGAAGACCGATTAATCTTGAGATAACCCCAAGGTATCCGGGCCTCGGCCCCAACACCGAGTAAGCTACCAACCTTGGTGATAACCCTGGAATGCGCCCATGATAACCCCGGAAATGCTTGTTTTAATTACATGCAATCAGCTTCAACCTCGGCACTCACACCGAGGGACTCAGTACAAGGCCCAGAGATAACACCGGGAAGGCTGGCACACCACAGAGATGACACTGAGGACTTTCAACACTTGTAGTAGTCCAATCTCGATAACCCCGAAAGCAACGCTCATGATCAAACCGAGATAACCCCTTGAGGGAAAAGTCGTCATCTCACCACCTTGACGCCATATCATGTTGTCTCAACATCTCATACATACATATCTACACAATAATGTCCCACAAGAATCAAGGAAAACGAATCCCGAGTGACTATTATGTAGGGTAATAGATAGAATTTGAAGCTTGAAGACCGTAGGGCACCGGCCCCATCTTCCCCGACTTCGCATAACCTCTAATCCCATACCATTTTATAACTTCTCGACAATCTACGATCCGAAATAGGTCTTACATACCTCCGGATGCTCGATTATAATTCAATGTTCGAGCGGACATTACAAGGTATGCATGCACGCACGTCATGAGACGCGACCCGTGAAGCCCGGGGCAACATGGGTAAGTAGTACATCTACGCCCAGTAGTAGGTACATACGGCTCCCCTCTATAAATAGAGGGCTTGGGGTGGCCATTTGAAAAGAAACAAAAAGGCGAGGAAGCCTCGCCCAATTTGTCTGCATTTATAATATATCGAAGGCTTTCTCATTTTAAACACTTCATGAAAGCTCACATATAACTAATTTTGTAATTTACGGGAGCCGAAAGGTTCATCCCTTTTTAAAGAAATAGAAGTCTTCTTGGAAAGTTCTCCTCCCAAGTGTTGTCACACACTTTAAAGTATTTCCTTCTTATTCTTGTGACACACCCTTCTTCACGCTGAGAGTCGTGGTTACAGGTGTTCGCCTTTACTTTTGGTCTCGTGGTTTTATTTCATTTTGTATATACATATATATATATATATATATATATATAGGTATATATATATATATATATATCGTCTCCAATTAGAAAGTTTACTTCAAGGTGGCTCGATCGCTTTATAATTTTCTTTCACGCTTCGGTCATCTCAACCGAGTTTACTTCACGGTCATTGACATCGCTTACGTTCATACCTTTATTTACGCTTCGTCTCTACCGCTTGACATTTACATTTTCCGATCCCCTGCGGAGGTGCTTCGTGGGTGGTCGATCAACTGATATATATATATATATATATATATATATATATATATACGTTTACTACTTTCATACAAATTGCAAAAGATCACGTGAGCCTGTGAATCATGTGATCACAGATTCTAATTTCTAATCGGATCTAGATTAGATTCCCGTGACGGATATTTTCATTCAGAAGCAAAGATGTAAATTTATCCATGCATGGGTCTCGAATTCCTCATATGGTTTTCATAATTATCGGTGAAGTCAAAGATGAGATTTTGCACATTATTTTCTTACAGGAGTTTCGCTGTATCTCAAATAATGCTAATCGTCGAACATTTAATAAAATTTTATGTAAAAGGTCTCAATTACTATTATATAAGGGTTTGAAAACTTTCTTTATAAAAAACGCTGTAATGTCATATCTCATTATAAAATTGAATTTTCATATAAATTCAAATAAACAAATACATTAATCAACACGACATATATTTAGATAATAATTTTCTCGGAAAGTGGCTGCCATCAGGTAAATAATGTAATGCTCTGGGGTGCCTAACACATTCCTCTCAGTATAATCAAGTCCCTGCATTCTAATGAATCTAGGGTTTCAATTTACCATGCTTAGTAAAGGTCATATCACCGGGTCATCGTGCAAACCTTTCTCCATTGTGTCGGGTAAATCCATTTAAAACTAATCGAAACTTCAATCAATTCATCGCCGATATTATATACGCTCGACCTTTTTCACTTATTTTTTGCAAGAAATCACCCAATACGAGAAATAAAGAACAAGTAAATCTAAAAAGTGGACAACTAAAATCTGGACGTTTACAGTGGCTAATTCAAAGAAGAGACTGACTTGTGTCGTTATCGTGTAAATTTTCAAACTGGGTTGTGGAGACCTTTAGATTTTATAAATAAAGATTTTATTTTCTTCAAATATTTTTTGAATATTATGGTGTGGATTGATATATAATGTTATAGCCAGGTAGTATTTATAAATTTTACAAAGTAAGTCAGTTATATTATAATCTGATCGATCTGGGAATATTTGTTTTATTCACAAGAATATTCAGCAAACGACACAATCATCAAAGGACTTCAGATCGGAATTATTGTTTTAAATGAGAAAATGACAAAAATATTTTATTAAAAAATAACTACGTGGAAGTTTCCACTGTTAATAATGTTGAATCACTTCCAGAATAAAGGTACAAGAATGCGCCAGGGTCGATAAAAGAAGACACAAGATTGGACATCGATGCTTATGTGATAAGTCACTCGCTTTGTTTTATTGGCATTATAAAAGTAGTGTGGGGTAAATGTATCACTTTATATAGTTATTCTATAAATATAATATATTATATCTGATATGGCATAGTGTCCTGTATAGTATGTCGTATAGTAAAATCTTTTTATATAAATATATTACATTTACAAAGTTATTCTATAAATAGAATATATTATATTTTATTATATAGTGTCTTATAATATTTGGCATAAGTTGTTTGCATAATAAAATCTTTTTATATAAATGTAAAATACTTTTATAAAGTTATTTGTTTTATTGTACAATAATTAGAATATATTATATTTTATTACGACAAGGTTCAGAGATAGTGGTTATGCATAGTAAAATCTTTATAAAGTTATTCTTATTTATTGTAGTATAAATAGAATATATTATATTTTATTTAAAATTGTTTTGCTTTTAAATATGGACTGCATGTGACAAAAGTAAATCAATCCGACCGCTCATGAGTTAGTTATTATGCATTCCAGTATTTTTCTATAAATAAGCTCATTCCTTCATTATTTCTTACTAATTCACCGAAACTTCAGAGAGAGAAAAATATAGAGAGAAAGAAGAAAAGTGTTCTCGCTACTTCACTACTTTTATATCCAAAGACTTCCTTCTTTCTAAGTTAGAAATATTATTTGTTGTACCTGTAGGGGTATTTTTTTAGATTCACGAAGAGAACTCGTTATTCCATTCTTTATTATTCTTCATTGAATAACCAAAGATAATGTGACTCACCCCATACCTTGGTGATATTCTTCTAATATTCCGCTTCTTATTATTCCTCGCTGAACATCCTCGCTTGCGCTTATCGCCAGCACTCTAGTTTTTGTCTTTATTATTATTCTCGCTGTTGAATATCCTGTCTGCGGCGTTACCGACCTTGCTCCATCTTTTATTATTATTCTGGAATATCCTCACTCGGTGGCTACTTACTACAGCATTCGGTTCCGCTTTTTATTATCCTATTGAATATCCTCATCTGCAAGTAATTTCGCCTCCCCGACCGTTCCGCCATTTATTATTAATCATTGAATAACCTGCCTATGGGCAATCGCATGCATGGTGATTTCTTTTTATTATTCTATTCAAGTATTATACTACTGGGTTAATGTTTCAACTTCTATACTCCATGAAATTAGTGGAATATCCTCGATATTTGCGCTTCATCCAAGATTCTTTCATGAAAAGGTATTCTTTTGAGCATTCTCGAATTTTACTCCACAAAGCAAAGATCATGTTAATAATTGGACGTTATCGTCTCAATGGATAAATTAATTCTCGAACTTGTTTTATTGAATTTTATATCATTGTCATCATCCTCATGTTTATATTATGTTGAAAGTCATATGTGGTAATGTAGCATATATGGACTCGTACGATTATGACTGTGGATTATTCTAGATAATCACGACCGTAATGTTACAAATGATGTGGGAAAAAGTCCTCATCGGGCCCGTAGCAGCATCGGCGGACAAGCTTTTTGGTATGATTACGAAGCTAGGATTCTCTTCGCCGAAGTGTAAAGATGAATTGTTTTACAAGCATGAATCAGACCGCTAATGAAAAGGTATGATTATCTTTAGTCAGAAAGAAGGCATGGATACATTCATGGTCGCATACTAAAGAATATCCTCGTCTGTAGTGTAGGGATGATTCGATGATGGATTATTTATTGTCGAAGTCTCATAAATAAAAGTGATGAAAAAACCTTTAAATCATAAAAGATAGTAGATTTTATTCTCTACTGACTTTTCATTGGGTCGATTTCAATCAATGAATACGCAAAAGCATACATGGTCAACAAGTAATAAAGTGAAAGTAGAGTATCGCTCCTACGAGGAATTATTTAATAAAAATTACCAAGTACTAACTCTTAACCAAATCAATTTTATCTAAACAATCAAGAAGTGTGATTTTTTTCTAATTAAGAAAACTAAATTAATTAATTAAACCGAATTTCTTTATAAATGAATTCAAACAAATAAATATTAAGACTTCAATATCCCCAATTATGAACTATAAATCAATTATCCAATTATCCCAATTATTATGCCCACCGAATTGTTAACAGAATTCTCAAATGTCAAAAGTCCTTTCCATGCATCAATCATTTTATATTTAACCCAGACATCTTATATATTCCTATGCAAAACAAAAGAAATTAAACTCTTTCCAATCACAATTTCTATGTGTTACATACTTATTTAACAAATATTTTCATTTAATTCATAAATCTAATTATTCATTGTGCAAATAACTAAGTCATATGATATCATGCCCATTTCTAACCCTAGAATTCCTCTTTCAATTCCTTACAGTAGTAACACAAGGTAATTAATCGCCAGATAATTAATCAATAAGCTCAAGACAAGATAAACAATTCACTTAACATAAAGAATCGAATAAATTAAATAACTAATTTATGTATACAGAAGGTTCAATCGAAATCTTAATAAAAGAAATTAGTTCATAACTAATGAATTAAAACCAAGAATCCAAGCAATCGAGAAGAATAGACATTAAAAGATAAAAGTAAGAGAAAAGAAGAGAGAATAATCTATTGTCAAGTAGCTCCCTCGAGACCCTCTTCGCTTCCCCGCTTAATCTTCAATGGTCTCCAAGTTGCTTTCCAATCTCCAAAAACTAATAAGAATCTAGGTTAATGTTATAATCTAATGAGTGTATCTCTAATCTAATTTATGTAATCTCCCTTTATTTTATGTCTTACATCATGTATTTATAGGTTACAAGTCCAATTTTTTAGCTAGAACAAAACCCAATCCAATTTGGAGTCAAAAAGGTGTCAAAATTCACCCCAAAATGCATCCAAGTTCTATTAAAGTTTTTTTCACAATCCCCCTAACGGGTACTCAAGATCTGAGTTCGCTTCCGTCACTGCCCGGGTAATAGATTGGTTTGGTGCGCCTTACGCTAACCACAAAGTTTAGAAATTCTTCATCTGACTTCCTTTTGGGAAATGGTTACAACGCTTCGGCCCAAACTCAGATTTCATGATTCAAGATGATCTGAAATAGGAGACGAGATCTACAACTTTCATTCTTTAAGGTTTTCGAAATAAGGTCCCGAGAGCAATACTCAAATTATTGGCTCAAGGATCATTGCAGTAAATGGCAAGCCGAAACTCAGACGTAGCTACTCCCAAACGCCGATCCAAGTAACTTTTTGTCTCAATTCCTACAAAACAACGTGAAACATGTACGAATAGACACAAACACTTAAATCAACCAAAAATTAAGCTCAAATGCACTCAATTATAAGTATAAACTCACTCATCAACACCCCCAACTTAAACCTTGTCATGTCCTCAAGCAAAAAACACAAAAAAAGAACTAAAAACAAACAAACTAACTCAACTACATGAATGCATACGCATGATCTACTTCCTAATATACCTACTTAATCTAGTAGTAATAAATCAAGATGATATATAAAGAACAAAGCCCTCAAAGATACCAACGACACTCAAGCAATATATCCAATCAAGTCAAAGTCCATAACTTTAACCAATTAGTCAATCTTAAACTGCCATCACACATGTTGTGTGTGTGTGTGTTTATAACCATCTCCAACTAACCGCAGCTTCAAGATAATCACATAACAAAACTTCTTAGAAGGAAAATTTTCGGGCCCAATTCAATTACTTTTGCTAACATGATAACTCCAATTAAAACTAAGCAATTACTAAGTCTAAGCGGTAAATACAAGATTTATTTATACTTTTTTTTCAACCACGAGGGAAATTTTGTTCTTTCAAGTGTTTTATTCATTTTTTTTCTTTTTCTAGATTTTCTATTTCTTTTTTTTCTTTTCATCATTTTTTTTTTTTTCCTTTTCTTCTTTTTTTTTTTTAATTTTCATTTTGTATATATATATCCCATAGATTTCCCTCTAAACTCAAGCTTTTACGCCATTCCAACCTTTTTACCGCTACCACTAATTTCCTTAAATTTTAACCAAGATTTTCCTCGTAAACAAATTATGAAACCCTGGAACCAAGTGAATTAAAATCAAGCTTAAACTTTATGCTATCCTACATAAGTTTCAAGATAGTTTAGATTTTCTTCATGTTTAAAATTAGAACTCATCATCAATTATCAACACTGCTCAAGCTAATAATTAATACCAATCTTATCATAGGTCGAGCTAAGACCACACATTCATAACTAATTTCATGATTCATGCAAAAAATATGCAAATATACTACATGAACACATACTAATATAACTTATGTACGACATGCAATTAACTACCACATGTATTATATGCAACCTAAAAAAAACACAATGCTAACAATAATAAAAAATGAACTACTATGCAAATAACTAACTATATGCAATACTTATTAACTAAAATGCCCCTTAAACTTAAACTAGACATTGTCCTCAATGACTAAAATAGAAAAATTAAAGCAGAGGACTTCCCGAAAATATAGCAATCTTCCTCCTCGTCTGCTTAAGTTCGGGAGTAATAAAGCAAGCATTACGAAACAAATTGGGCACCACACTTGAATTTGACTTGAATAACTGGGAAACTATGATAGACACAATTTTATTAAATCCTAAATAAATGCAAATTCAAAAACTACTAATATAAAACCTAATAAAAACTAAAAAATAAAATTAAACTCAATCGCCACCAATAAGCGCTTTGCTTTTATGAGGCCTCAACTCCGACTTCTTCAAATCTTTATCCAATTCCTCACGTAAATTCGAGGAACCCTCCATCCATCAGCATTACTGTCTCTTTGGGAGGTTCCCATTAGCAAAGACCCTTGAATTAGCAATCTAGAATGCTCTTTGGTAGATAGGGTTCCCTATTAAGAACGCCTCCAACAACTGTGTGTTTTCTCCATTATGTCTATGATCGACATTGGGGTATAGGCTTGTCAAACACAATGGGCTTTTCCTCTATCTTCTCCTTTTTCAACCCACCATGACCTCTACAGCTTGTATTTCAGCTCTTATATCACAAAGAGCTTTACCATACTTGATCCGCTAATCGGGTAAAATGGTTTTGCAAAATTGCCTTTGATTTTCGAATCCTTCAATGGAGTAGAACATGGGATACTAATGAAATCGGTTCATCTTCATTGAATATTATATTTAAATCTTCGCCAATCTCCTTTTCTTGGTCCCCTAAGTCTTTTCCTCTTTTTTCAACATCTATATCATTTGCACATCCGGCTGCAGTGATTTTGTTCGGCTCATCATCAGCCTCGCCATATCCATGTCCATAGAGCTAAGTGTATCGAGGATGGTTGTTCAACGATGTGCTATCTCGGCTCTAATTGATTTTCCGCATTCTTTATCGATGCACCTTCGCTTTGCAAATTCATCTCTACTTGATTCATTTTTTTTGTCTTGTCCCTCGCTCCTTTTGGTCGTAAGCTCTAATGAATTTTTCCAAGTCTTCTTCCCAACTTGATTTCCTCTCTCGTTGTTGTTGAGTCCGATTTTGAAATTTGGATGTGTTTTGGTCAGCTCTAGATGCTTGAGTTTGATTGTTACTTCCATGAAAAACTGCGTGATACCTCAATCTCGATGATAATTGTTGATAAACATAATTGTTGGGGTAATCACCACAATATTTCACCTAATAAACTCACGATGGCGATCGATGACTCATGTGATTTCCAAGACAATAATCAGTAACCGCCACACTTTGACGGGTTGAGCTTCAAAAGCTTCAAACATCCTCGAAAGTGTCTCAATCAGGCCGACAATGCAAAAAGTTTCTCGAGTCCTGTCAATCTCCGCCCCTCGGGTCGAAAGCCATTCTCGCCATCCTTTCGACTATTGGGTCATGCGATAACCTCCAACGCCTTCGGTTGCCTCAATTTGTATTGGCTCAACAAAAGATGTATTAAGTCCATCAACTCTCATTTCCCGTGGTCAGAAGTCATGAAATGTATGGCTACTGACACGCAAAGTAATCCATGGTACCTGAAAAGAGAGAAATATAGGAAGAGAATTAAAATAAAAATGTTTAAATTAAGACTAATTTGATTGAAATTAATATTGGTAAATAATTATTAAATTAATTCTTTAACCACAAGAAAAAACTTGTTGGTCGATTTCTTTAATCAATGAATACGCAAGTATACACTCAACAAGTAATAAAGTGAAAGTAGAGTATCGTTCTAACGAGGAATTATTTAATAAAAATTACCAAGTACTAACTCTTAACCAAATCAATTTTATCTAAATAATTGCAAAGTGTGATTTTTTCTAATTAAGAAAACTAAATTATCTAATTAAACCGAATTGCTTTATAAATGAATTCAAATAAATAAAGATTAAGACTTCAATATCCTTAATTATGAACTATAAATCAATTATCCAATTATCCCAATTATTATGCCTACTAAATTGTTAATGTGAATTCTCAAATGCCAAAAGTCCTTTTCCAAGTGATCAATTGCCTTTATATTTAACCCAGATTAATCTTGTTATATTCCTATGCAAAACCATTGAATTAAACTCTTTCCAATCCCAATTCCTTATGTGTTACATGCACGTAATATATATTTTCATTCAATTCACAAACCTAATTATTCACTCGTGCAAATAACTAAGTCACATGATATCATGCCCAGCTTCTAACCCTAGGATTCCTCTTTCAATTCCTTCTAGAGTAACAAGGTAATTAATGATCGATAATTAATCAATAAGCTCAAACAAGATAAACAATTCACTTTAACATAAAGAATCGAATAAATCAAATAACTAATTTATGTACATAAAAGGTTCAATTGAAATCTTAATAAAAGAAATTAGTTCATAACTCAATGAATTAAAACCAAGAATCCACAATTGAATAGACATTAAAAGATAAAAGTAAGAGAAAAGAAGAGAATATAATCTATTTGTCAAGAGTCTTAGAGTCAGACTCCTCTTTCGCTTCCTACTTGAATCTTCAATGGTCTCCAAGTTGTTTCAATTTCCAAAACTAATAAGAACTATGGTTAATGTTGTAATCTAATGGAACCCTATATTTTATGCTTACATCATGTATTTATAGGTTACAAGTCCAATTTTTAGCTTAGAACAAACCCATTCCAATTTGCGTCAAAAAGGTGTCAAATTCGCCCAAAAACGCTGGCCCAAGCTCGACTTACTCTTTCCCGCCACCTTGGTTGGATTCTTCCTTCCAAAGACTTTACCGGGTAATAGGATTGGTTTGCCCTACCGCCCCAAGTTTATAAATTCTTTCGTTCGACTTTCTTTGGGAAATGGCCATAACGCCTTCGTCGTCAACTCCGATTTCGATGATTCAAGATGATCCAGAAAAGAGAGACGAGATCTACAACTTTCATTCTTTAAGGTTTCAGAAATAAGGTCCCGAGCAATACTCAAATTGACTCAAGTGACTTCTATGTAAATGGCAAGTTCAAACGCCATCTAGCCACAATTCTAAACGTCGATCCAAGTAACTTTTGTCCCAATTCCTACAAAACAAAGTAAAACATGCATGAATAGACACAAAACTTAAATCAACTAAAAAATTAAGCTCAAAACGCACCTCAATTATAAGTATAAAACTCACTCATCAACTCTTCTAATGGATTGCTTATTCACCGCAGCTTAAACTTTATAGTTATTATATTTTATCGCTTTAACATCGCTGAAGGCTAACGATAAATTATTCTCGCATTATCTTAGTCATAATATTTATTATCGGGCTAGTTGAGCTCACCTTTCTTTCACCGTTCGCTCTCTTCGTGAAATGAGAACGTAAATGGACTTATCTGAAATAGAGTGACGGTCCTAGACGGTGCATTAAGTAGTCCAACTATTCTATGAAATAATGTGATAATAATTGTAATGAGGACTCCTTTTGAGTTTGTATACTCTAGTAGGCAATATTTGTATTCAAACGCACAGCTTTTGTTTTTTCGATTGTACACTTTACATATGCTTGTATTATTAAGTCAGATTTGAATTCGTACATGTATCCGCGCACTCAAGACGGGTGATGTATACCTAATTTTGGGGCGCCACAATTGGTATCAAAGCTTAGGATATGATCCTCGGCCGAGATATGAGACAAGAACTAGGAGGGGAGAGACATGGAATTCTTTCAGCTAGATGACCTACTTAAGTTTATTTGATATTTAATCGGCTCATTTAGTATACGGATAATGTGTTACATGTTTATTAACCTTGTTTTGTGGGTCAGATTTGCAAATGGCATCCAAAATATTGAGATAAGCAATGAAGCACATGAGACCGCTGAGACACCTTTAATCACTAACCAGTTAATGTGATGTCGTATTTAAGAAGAAATTAGAGATATCTACGCAGTGCATGAAGAACTAATAGTTGCAAACTTAGAGCTAGTTGCAGCAGGGTAGCAAATTCGAGAGTGTGGAAGAAGAGGAACCCGAGGAGAATTTATTAGAAGAATTTTATGATCAAAATTTAGAATTACAAAATCGTATTCATGAGTTAGAAGAGCAAAGTAAGAAGAACTAAGAAGCACGTAGAAGAAAAGAGACGCAACAATTCAAAATTGTGTTACCTGGATGTAGATGCTCAATGTAAAGCACTTTTCGCGGTAATATAAGATATTAGAGTCGAATCGAGAATGCTATGATCAAAGTTCAAGGAAAGCGTAAAAACAAATGAATGAAGGAGAATAGATGACGATGGGTAAAAAGCCGCATTTACGCAGATATTGTAGAAAAAGACGTCCGATCCAATAAAGCCAAAATAGATGAAATGGATTTTTCTTTTGAAAATAATTGGGAGAATCCAACATCGAATTCAAATTATCCTGCATAGCAATAACCCCAATTCGATATGGATCGAGAATAATGATTCAAATCATGGATCGTGAATGGGATAAGCACTTTGCTAGGGTGGAATGTACCTCTATAAAGAAAATCAAATCCAAAGTAGCTTAAGTGAGAGCGTTTGTCGAGGAACCCCTAACGGGTTATTACGGTAAGTTAATGATAAACTCTCAAGTTTATACCTTATTAGATACCGCCTTTACTTACTCTTTTATTTTACCTAGTCATGTGTTCAATTTTGAAGTTAACTCCTGAGAAGTTAGACTTTGATATATCTCGTTGGGAGAAACCTTCACACTCCACTATTTTAAATCTTGTTCAAATCAACACTTTCACGCTACGTGTCGATCTTCGTCTCTTTGAAAATACTTGCTTTTGATGCGATTTTAGGAATCGATCGTTAACTACTCATCATGCTTTTCATAAGTTGTTGTAGCTTTCATATTCTTAACCAACCTAAGTTATGCGAATTCAAGCAACCAAACCACTAAAGTCAATCATTGTCATATCGCCATAAGTAAAGAGCCCCTATTCTTTCGTTGTTGACTTCCTCGAGTGGAATGCACCAAGCCGCATTTCTTCAGATGTAACGCCGTGAATGACGATGGCAAGTTAATAGGTATCAATGTGACGCATTATCCAAGTCTTTGATGAGGGTCACAAATTTTGAATGATATTTCCATTGTTAATAAATTTCCACGATTCTTTTGAAGTCTTCTTAGCCTACCCTCAGAGAGCGTGAAATCAATTTTGTATCGACCTCAAAGACAAAACCCATTTCTAAAACCTCAAATATTTCTTCAACTAAAATGAACGTATAACGTACAAAGACGTTAACTCGAGTCATGTCAAGATTACGATCGTATCTATTCAATACCATCAGGGAAAGCGAAAGTGGTAGTCGACGTGTTGAGTAGAAGATCGGATGCGCGCGACGAGTGCGATGTTGTTAACACAAAGACTCATTTCAGATAACTTACAAGTGATGAAGATAGAGTTAAAGACTCTAGGGACCACGTGAAGATAACGAATATATTGAGTAGAATCGACTTTTAATCGATAAAGTTAAAGTCGCCAAGCTACACAATCTCGAAGTCGATGAATGTGAAGAAAAAGGTTCAAGAGGGCGCTATTCTAGAAGCAAGAATCGATTAAGAGAAAATCTCAACCCTCGATTTAATCGCCCATTTGAAATCCTCGGCGAAATAGGAACCGTGGCCTATAGACTCGCTTTTTACCGCCAAGTATGTCATGTGGTTCATAACATTTTTAACGATCGATGTTACGTAAATATGTGGACTCAATTCAACCCCATTATTAATTTAGAACTAAACGATATAGCGTAAGATTTAACGATGAGGAGATACGTGTTAAAATCTTCGGATAAGAAGGATCGATTCAACACTCAAAGGTTATACCCAAGAATTAGAATCAAATGAAGTCAAGGGATCCTCACCTCTTCTAAGATACCAAGTACGTATACATAAATTTCGAGGGCAAAATTTCATAAGGAGGGAGATCAGAGACCCTAGATTTTATGAATAAAGATTTAATTTTCTCGAAATATTTTTTTGAATATTATGGTGTGATTTGATATAATGTTATAGTTGTGGGTAGTATTTATAAATTTTGCAAAGTATGCAAATTGTCATATTATATTCGATTGGCTCTGGGAATATTTGTTTTATCGTGAATATTCGCAAACTACATAATCATCAGGACCCCAAGAACTAATTATTGCTTGAATGAGAAAACGACAAAAATATATTTTATTAAAAAATAACTATAAGTTTTACCATTAATAATGTTGAACTACCAAGAGTAAAGTACAAGAATACGCTAGTGGTTGCATAAAAATCACACGATATATTGATTATCGATGCTTATGTGATAAGTCACTCAGCTTTTATTTTATTGGTATTATTAATGTAATAAAATGTAATACTTTTATAAAGTTATTCTATAAATAGAATATATTATATTCTATTATGCATAGTGTTTGTATAGATAGTATGTTTTGCATAGTAAAATCTTTTTATATAAAAATGTAATACTTTTATAAAGTTATTCTATAAATAGAATATATTATATTTTATTATGCATAGTGTTGCATAGTGTTTGCATAGTATTTTGCATAGTAAAATTTTTTATATAAAAACAAAATACTTTTATAAAGTTATTTGTTTTATTAGACAATAATTAGAATATATTATATTTTATTATGCATAGTATTCAGATAGTGATAAGGTTTTGTATAGTAAAATCTTTTATAAAGTTATTCGCTTTATTAGATTATAAATAGAATATATTATATTTTATTTAAAAGATTTTGCTTTTTAAATATGGACCGCCGATTAAAGTAAATCAATCTGACCGCTCATGAAGTTAGTTACTATGCAATTCCATTTTTCTATAAATAAAGCTCATTCCTTCATTATTTCTTACTTAATTCATTGAAACTCTGAGAGAGAAAACTATAGAGAGAAAGAAGAAAAAGTGTTCGCTACTTCACTACTTTTATATCCAAGACTTTCTTTCTAAGGTAGGAATATATTATTTGTTGTACTTTCGTAGTGGGTATTATTTCTTTCTTATTCATGATGAGAACTTCATATTCCATTTTTATTATTCTCGTTGAATAACCAAAGATACGCGGATACCCTATACTTAGTGACATTCTTCTAATATTCCATTCTTTATTATTCTCGTTGAATATCATGTTCGCAAATTTACGCCGCAAATCTTCTAGTTCCGCCTTTTATTATTATTCTCGTTGAATATCCTCGTCTGCAAGGCAATTTTACACCGGACCTCGTTCCATCTTTATTATTATTCTATCATAACATGAATATACCGTTTGCATGCTTATGCTTCTGACTGGGTTCCGCCTTTTTTATTATTCTATCGAACATCCTGTCTTGCATGTAATTTCGCCTCCCGTTCCGCATTTATTATTCTGCTTGAATAACCCGCTCATGCCGCGTACTCGCATGCATGGTGATTTCTTTTATTATTCCATTCTTTATTATACTCAAATAAGTTAAAGTTTTGACTTTCTATACTCCATGAAATTAGTGGAATATCCTCGATATTTGCGCTTCATCCAAAGATCTTTTCATGGAAATATTCTTCCGAGCATTCTTGAATTTTACTCCACAAAGCAAGATCATGTTAATAATTTGACGTTATTAGTTCATGGATAAATTAATTTTGAACTTGTTTTATTGAATTCTTATATCATTGTCATCATCCTCATGTTTATATTATGTCGAAAGTCATCTCGTATGTAAAGTAGTATAGATGGACTTGGTATGATTATGACTCGTGGATTATTCTAAGATAATCATGACCGTAATGTTACAAATGATGTGGAAAGTCCCTCATCGGCCCGTGAGTGGTATCGATGGACGCTTTTGGTATGATTATGGCTATGGATTCTCTTTTCGCCAGAAGGCAAAGATGAATTATTTTATGGCATGATCGTGGACCGCTGATGAAAATATGATTATCTTTAGTCAGTAGCAGGCATGGATAATTCGTGGTCGTGATATTAAAGAATATCCTCGCCTCAGAAAGGGATGATTCGATGATGTGGATTATTTATTGTCGAAGTCTCAAATATAAAAGTGATGAAAAACCCTTTAAATCATAAAAGATAGTAGATTTTATTCTCACTGACTCTTCTAATGGAGTGCTTGTTCTCACCGCAGCTTAAACTTGATAGTTATTATATTTTATCGCTTTAACACCGTCAAGGCTAACGATAAATTATTCTCGCATTATCTTAGTCATAATATTTCTTACTCGACTAGTTGAGCTCACCCTTTCTTTTCACCGTTTCTTCGTGAAATGAGAACGAATCGGGACTAGTCAGGAACAGAGTGATAGTCCTAGATGATGCATTAGTAGTCCCTCACTATTCGTGCGTGAAATAGTGTGATAATAATTGTAATGAGGACTCCTTTTGAGTTTGTATACTCTCTAAGACGCAATATTTGTATTCAAACGCATAGCTTTATGTTTTGTCGTATTGTACACTACAAACAGTATTATTGTTGTATTTGAATTTCGCATCATGTATCTAGCGACTCAAGATGGGTGATGTATACCTAATTTTGGGGGTGTCACAATCAAGTATCCGCTTTGTGGTGGATGTCAGCATTTACATTTATGGTGAATGCACTAATGCATACCTTTATTGCAATTAGTGCTTTATGACTATATGTGCTTATGATATTAGTGTTTCGCATATGTCATCATTTTCATACGGGTGAGACACGCCAGATGTGAATATATGTTGTGTGGTCCCTCCACCAGAGGCTATCATGTCAAGTTGTTTGATTATCGGACTCAGTAGGGAAGACTAATTCCAACGAGGCTCTGGAAAGGCACCACCCAAATTCACTCCATTGAAAGACCAGATTAATTTCCCTGCTAAAATCATGGCGATTTAGGAAACTTAATGCCAAAAAGTCGCAGAGAGTAACCTAAGATAGGTCACCTCCTCTGATAAACCCAATAATGGAGGAAATTTCATCAAAGCTTCTCATTTTAAATTACTTGTAAAATCAATTACTTTAATTTCATTTCATATTCATTCCATGTAATGAGAAATATGAAGAAAGTGTGTACACATACATATTTAATTTAAAATGTTATCCTCAGACATAAACAAATTTACATCCGCTTTTGCAGATAAAATTCATAAAACTACACATGACATAAGATGTTCAGAGACCCTAATTTTATGAATAAATATTTAATTTTCTCTTTAAATATTTTTTGAATATTATGGTGTGTATTTGAGATAATGTTATAGTCAGGATAGTATTTATAAATTTTGAAAAGTATGCAAGTTATTGTATAATATTTGATCGGCTCAGGGAATATTCTTTTGTTCTGGGAATATCTATACGATGGTACAATAATCAGGTGGACTTATTAATGGAATTATCATTTGATTGAGAAAACGAATAAAAATATTTTTATGAAAATAACTATGGAAGTTTTACCATTAAACTGCTGAACTACCTTTGAGTAAAGTACAAGAATAATGCGTGGTTGCATAAGAGTAGCACACTAAGATTGGTTATCGATACTTACGTGAGAAGTCACTCGCTTTTGTTCAATTATTGCTACATGAATCGATGCATCAGATCTCACGCTATTTGATTCAATTATTGTCAATATTTTATATATTATTAAATCAATAATTGAGACGACGGTTATTAATATTATTATTTGCAATATTAACGATGTCTAAAAGTTCGCCAACGAGAGGTTCGGTCACCTAATCATGCGCCAATAGGTGAAATCCTTATCGAAAGCCCCATCTTCCCGGAACGACCGTCGATTAATATTGTGAATTATAATAATGATGATAAATGTTGTTAAATATATTGAGGTGTCTTTTACGACGTCACTATATATATATATATATATATATATATATATATATATATTTTATTAAGTATTATTAATGTAATAAAACAGTAAAAGCTTTTTATATAAAACCGTAATACTTTTATAAAGTTATTTATTTTATTAGATAATAATTAGAATATATTATATTCTATTATGCATAGTATTTTGTATAGTAAAATTTTTTATATAATATAATGTTTTATTAGTATTATTAATGTAATAAAACAAAAGCTTTTATATAAACCGTAATACTTTTATAAAGTTATTTGTTTTATTAGACAATAATTAGAATATATTATATTCTATTATGCATAATATTTTGTATAGTAAAATTTTTTTATATAAAAATGTAATACTTTTATAAAATTATTTGTTTCATTAGACTATAAATAGAATATATTATATTCTATTATGTATAGTATTTTGCATAGTAAAATCTATTTATATAAAATAGAATACTTTTATAAAGTTATTTGTTTTATTAGACAATAATTAGAATATATTATATTTTATTATGCATATAGTAAATCAATATGACCGTCTGCTTAAAAGTAAACCAACTGACTGCTCATTAATTAGTTACTATTCACCCATTCTCCTATAAATAAAAGCTCATTTCTTCATTATTTCACGAATTCAATCAAACTCTAGAGAGAAAATTCTTCTTCAATAATCTTGAGCGATTTCTTTAGAGTTTAAGAAAGCTTTAGTCAGAAGTGCAAGTTTTCTTCGAAGATATCCCCGCCTCTACCCGGGTTTGGAGTACTCTTCTTTATAAGGTAAGAGATATTATTTGTTGTACTCAGGGGTATTATTTCTTCCTTCTTCATGAAGAAACTTCGTTATTCCATTATTTATCATTATATTGAATAACTCTGCCTGGCGCGGTACCGCATACACGGTGAAATTCTTATGTTATTCCATTCTTTATTATTCTCGCTGGAACATCCTCGTCTGCAAGCGCTTACTTTTGATGACCGGTTTCGTCTCTTTATTATTATGTTGGAACATCTTGTATGTGCGGCTTTACGACGACCGGTTCCGCTTCATTATTATTCTCGCTGAACATCCTGCCTATGCGGATTACATACGACCGGGTTCCATTCTTTATTATTCGCTGAATAACTCGCTTATAAGGGCCTTATCGTGATGCATGTTGATTTCTTCTCTTATTCCATTATTTATTATTCGCTGGAATAACATGTCTATGTGGATTATCACATGCATGGTGAATGATCCTTTGTATTCATTCCTTATTAAGTTGTGGAAATGATATGTCTAAGAGGATTACCGCATTTATTTTACTTAAAAATCCATTCATAGCTTCATATATTCTCTTATACTCACTGGTTAAAGCTTTCGACTTCTATACTCCATGAAATTAGTGGAATATCCTTGGTATTTGCTTTTCATCTAGTATCTTTTCATGAAAATATTCTTCCGAGCATTCTTGAATTTTACTCCACAAAGAAGTATCATGTCGACAATTTAGACGTTATTGGTTCCTCGGATAAAATAATTTTGAAGTTGTTTTATTGAATTCTTATATCATTGTCATTATCCTCATGTTTATATTATGTTGAAAGTCATCCGTGGCCAGAGTATGATGGACTTGGTATGATTATGACTAGGATTATTTGATATATTCACGATCGTAATGTTTCAAATGATGTGGTAAAAGTCCTCATCGTCCCGTAGTATTGATGGACAGCTTTTTGGTATGATCATGGCTATGGATTCTCTTCTACCAAGGATGCAAAGATGAATTATTTTATGGCATGATCAGATCATTGATGAAAACATTATTATCTTTGGCCCAGAGTGCATGAATAATTCGTGGTCATGATACTAAAGAATATCCTCGCCCAGAAAAAGTATGGATGATTCATGATGTGGATTATTTATTGTCGAGTCTCAAAGATAAAAGTAATGAAAAACCTTTAAATCATAGAAGATAGTATGTTTTATTCTCTACTCGACTCTTCTAATGGATTGCTTGTTCTACCATAGCAGCTTAAACTTGATTGTTGTTATATTGTATCGCTTTAACACTCGTCAAGGCTAACGATAATTTATTCTCGTATTATCTTAGTCATAATATTTCATCGGGCTAATTGAGCTCACCCTTTTTGCTTTCATTGTTCTCTTTCTTTAGGAAATGAGAACGTAGGTGGACTAGTGGGGAACCCGGAGTGACTATCCGTGATATGATAGCATTAAGTAGTCCCTCACAATTCTACTATGAAATAAAGTGATTATAAATGTAATAAGATTAAATTGAGTGTGGATATTGTCTAGATGACAATATTCGTGTTAAAACTCTAAGATTATGTTTTGTCGATTTTGAGTTCAATAGTGTCTAGAAGACAATATTTGTATTAAAACCACACACAACCATGTTGTATAATTAAGTTTGTATTTAAATTATGTACCATGTATTTGGTGACTCAAGATGGGTGATGTATACCTATTTTGGGGGTGTCACAACTGGTATCAAACTTAGGGATATTATCCCTAGCTAAGATGTGAGACAAGAACTAGGAGGGGAGAGACTCGAGAATTTCTTCGCTAGTATGACCTACCTAAGTTTATTTGGTATTTAATTGGTCACGAGTATAGGATATTATGTGATATGATAACTAACCCTTATTTTGTAGGCAAAGGTTTGAAAATGGCAAATTTAAAATGTTAACAATGGAGTGAATGAGACCATTGAGACACATTTAATCACTAACCAAAGTTAATGTGATGTCATGCTAAGAAGAAATTAGAGATATCTATGCAAGTGAGTGAAGAACTAATAGTTGCACCCTAGCTAGTCAGCAGAGGTAAAGTAGCAAATTTAGAAAAGAGGAAAAGAGGAAGAAGAAGAACCCAAGGAGAATTTATTAGAAGAATTTTATGATCGAAATTTAGAATTACAAAATCGTATTCATGAGTTAGAAGAGCAGTCAAGAACTACGTATCGGTCGTGGAGCAAAGAGATGTAATAATTCAAATTGTGTTACCCGATGCGACATTTGAACAAAAGCACTTTTCGTCGAGTATAAGATATTAGAGTCGAATCTAATAATGCTACGATCAAAGTTCAAGGAAAGAAGAAACAACTAAACGAATGAGAATGGAGGATGCATGGGTAAAACCAAGACGACGCCAGTAGATATTGTAGAAAAGACGTCCATCCAATAAGGCAAAAATAGATGAAATGGATTTTTTTTTTGGACAACAATCATGGGAGAATCCAACATCGAATTCGAATTACCTCGTGAGAGAGTGATCAACCCCAATTTGATATGGATCTGAGAGTAATGATTCAATCATGGATCAGAATGTGACGTAAACAATTAATGGTGGAATGTCCTCTATAGCAAAGTCAAGTCTAGTCGGGATGGTAACGCCAAAGAATGTCCTGCATAAGTCAAAATCGATAGTTTAAAAGAGAGCGTTTTTTTTTGACAAGGAACACGAATGAAGTTATCACGGTTAGTTAATTATAAATTCTTGCAAAGTCTATACCTTTATTAGATACCGGCCTCTACCCATTCTTTATCTCTCTTGATTGCGCCAACGCTTAAATTTGACTTCGTGAGAAATTAGACTTTTACTTATCGGTTGAAACTTCATTAGTAGAAACCTTCAAGTACCTCCACTATTTATAAATCTTGTTGATTCAAATCGACACTTTCACGACAATTGCTGATCTTATCTCCTTGAAAATACTTGCCTTGATGCATTTTAGAATCGATTGTTAACTACTCATCATGCTTTTCGTAAGGTTGTTAGCTTTCATATTCCTAACCAACCTATTATGTGAATTCAAGCAACCAAACCACTAAAGTCAATCATTGTCATATCAAGTCATAAGTAAAGAGCCCCGGCCTTTCATTGTTGACATCCTCAGGTGGAATGCACCGGCTAGACTTTCTCAGAGGCGACGCCGCGAATGACGATGGCAAGTCGATAGGTATCAATGTGACGATTATCCAAGTCTTCGATGAGGGTCACAGCTTTGAATGATATTTCTATTGTTAATAAATTTCCGACCTATTCTTGAAGACCGCTTAGCCTACCCCAGAGCGTGAAATCGAATTTTGTATCGACCCCAAAGACAAAACCCATTTCTAAAAACCTCAAATATTTCTTTAACTAAAATGAACGTAATACGCGCTAAAGACGCTGGCTCGAGGTATTGAAGATTACGATTATACCATTCAATATCATCGTGGAAGAGCGAACGCTAGCCGACGCTGCTGAGTAGAAGATCGTGATATGCCATTTAAAAGCGATGTTGTTAACACAAAAACCCATTTCAGATAACTTACAAATAATGAAGATAGAGTTAAAGACTTAGGACCCACGGAAGATAACGAATATATGAGTAGAATCGACTTTTAATCGATAAAGTTAAAGCCGCTCAAGCTACACACCCGAATCTGATGAATGTGAAGAAGAAGGTTCAAGAGGGCGTTATTCTAGAAGCAAGAATCAACGAAGAGATGAAATCTCAACCCTCGATTTAATCGATATATTTGAAATCCTCGATCGAGTAGGAACCGTGGCCTATAGACTCGCTTTTACCGCCAAGTATGTCGCGTGTTCATAACGCTTTTTTATGTATCAATGTTACGAAATATGTGGATGACCGAACCACGCTATTAAATTAGAACTAGATGGGATAGCAGTAAGATTTAACATACGAGGAGATACGTATTAAAATCTTCGATAAGAAGGATCGATTCAACACTCAAAGGTTATACCTCAAGAATTAGAATCGAAATGAAGTCAAGGTATCCTCACCTTCTTCTAGATACTACGTATCGCACGTAAATTTCGAGGGCTTAAATTTCATAAGGAGGGAGATCAGAGATCTCAGATTTTATGAATAAATATTTAATTTTCTCAAATATTTTTTTGAATATTATGGTGGATTTGAGATAATGTTATAGTTATGGGTAGTATTTATAAATTTTGAAAAGTATGCAAGTTGTTGTATAATATTCGATTGGTTCGGGAATATTCTTTTATCTGGAATATCCGTATTTTGACTTGCGACAATCATCAGTGGACCCTTAAAAACGAAATTATCATTATATCGAGAAAACGACAAAAATATTTTTTATGAATATAACGACTTTAAGTATTACCGTTAAAACTATTGACCTACCTTTAGTAAAAGTACAAGAATACGCTGCGGTTGTATAAGAGCAGACACTGTGATTGATTATCGATGCTTACGTGAGAAGTCACCAATTTTGTTCAATTATTGCCACAAGAATTGCCGATAAGATCTCACGTTATTTGATTCAATTATTGTCAATATTTTATATATTATTAAATCAATAATTGAGACGACGGTTATTAATATTATTATTTGCAATATTAACGATGTCTGTAAGTTCTCGCCAACGAGAGGTTTGGTCACCTAATCAAGCGCACTAATAGGAGAAATCTTTATCGAAAGCCTCCTCGTTTTGGAACGACCCGGTCGATTAATATTGTAAATTATAATAATGATGATAAATATTGTTAAATATATTGAGGTGTCTTTTTATGAAGTCACTATGTGTATATATATTATCAAACTTTTGTTTTATTACTATAATTAATGTAATAAAACAGAAAACTTTTTATATAAAATGTAATACTTTTATAAAGTTATTTGTTTTATTGTATAATAATTAGAATATATTATATTCTATTATGCATAAGTTTTCAGATAGTAAAATCATTTTATATAAAACAAAATACTTTTTATAAAATTATTTATTTTATTAGACTATAAATAGAATATATTATATTCTATTATGCATACTATTTTGCATAGTAAAATCTATTTATATAAAATGTAATACTTTTATAAAGTTATTTATTTTATTAGACAATAATTAGAATATATTATATTTTATTATGCATAGTATTGCATAGTGCCTCAGATAGTATTCTCTCTGATAGTTAATCAATATGGACCGTCTGCTTAAAAATAAATCAATATGGACCATTCATGAATTAGTTACTATTCACCATTCACTTATAAATAAGCACATTCCTTCATTATTTCTTATGAATTCACCAAACTCTAGAGAGAGAATTCTTTCTATAATCTTGAGCGTATTTCTTTTGTAGTTTAAGAAAGCTTTGAAAGAGAAAAGTTTTCTTCAAGTATATCCTCGCCTTCTACCCGGCTTGAGTACTCTTCTTTTAAAGTAAGGTATATTATTTGTTGTACTCGTAAGGGGTATTATTTCTTTCGGCCATCATGAAGACAACTTCTATTATTCCATTCTTTATCATTATGTTGAATAACTCGCCTATGCCAAGTAATGCATACATGGTGAAATTCTTCCGTTATTCCATTCTTTATTATTCTCTGAACATCCCGCTGCATATGGCTACGCACACCCGTTCTCGTTCTTTATTATTCTCATTGGAACATCTTGTCTGTAAGCGTGTTTTACGCATTTACCGTTCCGCTTTATTATTATTTTGTTGGAACATCCTCGTCTGTGTGTGGATTACATACGACTCGGTTCCATTCTTTATTATTCTCGTTGAATAACTCGTCTCTGCGCGGCCTATCGATGCATGGTGATTTCTTCTATTATTCCATTATTTATTATTCTGCTGGAATAACTCGCCTATGTGGATTATCACACGCATGGTGAATGATCCTCTCAGATTCATTCCTTATTAAATTGTGGAAATGATCTGCCTATGGATTACTGTACGGCGATTTAAAAATCCATTTACGCTTGATATATTCTCTTATACTCAACTTGGTTAAAGCTTTGACTTCTATACTCCATGAAATTAGTGGAATATCCTCGATATTTACGCTTCATCCAAAGATCTTTTCATGAAAATATTTTTCTCGAGCATTCTTGAATTTTACTCCACAAAGAAGTATCATGTCGACAATTTGACGTTATCGGGTTCCTCGGATAAATTAATTCTTGAACTTGTTTTATTGAATTCTTATATCATTGTCATTATCCTCATGTTTATATTATGTTGAAAGTCATCTGTGGCCTCGTAGTGTATGTAGATGGACTTGGTATGATTATGACCCGGATTATTCTGTGAGATAATCATGACCGTAATGTTACAAATGATGTGGTAAAAGTCCCTATCGCCCTGTGAAGTGCATTGATGGACATTTTTGGTATGATTATGGCTATGGATTCTCTTCTTCCAAGGGTGCAAAAATGAATTGTTTTATGGCATGATCAGACCGCTGATGAAAACACGATTATCTTTTGGCCCGTGAGTGCATGAATAATTCATGGTCGTGATACTAAAGAATATCCTCGGCCCGTGAAAAGCAGTAGATGATTTGATGATGTGGATTATTTATTGTCGAGTCTCAAATGATAAAAGTGATGAAAACTTTTTAAATCATAGAAGATAGTATGTTTTATTCTCTACTTGACTCTTCTAATGGATCGCTTGTTTCACATAAAAGAAAACTTAATGGTTGTTATATTGTATCGCTTTTTAACACCGTCAAGGCTAACGATAATTTATCTCTCGCATTATCTTAGTCATAATATTTCATCGGGCTAGTTGAGCTCACCTTTTTTTTGCTTTCATTATTCTCTTCAAGAAATGAGAACGAAGTAGTGACTAGCTCTGGGAACCAGAGTGATCATACCCGTATGATAGCATTAGTAGTCCCTCACTATTCTATGAAATAGTGTGATTATAAATGTAATAAGATTGAATTTGAGTGTGATATTGTCTAGATGACAATATTCAGATTAAAACTCTAAGATTATGTTTTATCGTATTTTGAGTTCAATATCGCCTGTAAGACAATATTTGTATTAAAACTCACAAATTTCATGTTGTATAATTAAGTTTTTATTTGAATTTTGTACCATGTATTTGGCACTCAAGATGGGTGATGTATACCTATTTTGGGGTGTCACAATGTTATTATTTACACATTCCCTAAAGACTAAACTATGTAAGTCTTCAGCAGGAAACAATCTGACCTACCACCCCGTCAAAAATCCAAAAAGGTCATGAGCCTACAAATAATCATGTCGCCATCCCGACCAGACCGACCTTAATCCAGCTTCTCACAAAGAATTCACCATTACAAACAAATTATAGATTTGGATGTTCTTCTTAAAGAACTAGACCAGTCTACTCAGGGTCCAAAGATACCCATAAATGCTGAATCCTCTACACAAGGGGGAACTCAAGCCATTACGATACCCTCGAATCAGAGTTTGATACAACCAAAAAATTTATGATTCCACCCATCTCATAAGAGATCCAGACACCGGTGACATCAGAAAGAAAGTCCTTCAGATGGAAGAGACCATTTGTGCAATCAAAGGAATTGAGCACACCTGGAGTGTTTCATATGATGACATGTATATTCCCCGGTGTTTATTATCCGTAAAAGTTTAAGACTCCTACTTGAAAAGTATAACGGTTAGAGATCCTTACACACATTTGAAGGTGTTTATTGAGAACCTGATCTTATGCGAGGGACGAGAAGCTCGTAATGCACATTGCTCCGTAAGAGTCTTACCGAGAAGCCTGCTCGCGGTATACCAGATTAGACAACTCAAAGATCTATAGCCGGAAGAGCTAGTACGCCTTTCCTCACTCAATACATGCCTTCCAGCCTCAGATGGCTCCCCGACCGTATCGATTACCAAGGTCAAATAGTCCAACGAGTCTTTTTAGAGAGTATGCTCAAAGGTGGAGGTGCCTCGTCGCTAAAGTTATTCCTTCCATAATGTAATCAAAATTATCATGACCTTCATAGACATAGAAGAAGCTTCTTTCTATGAAAGAGTCTTAGCTCAAGACGGTAGAACCATTTTCAAATGATCAAACACGGGAGATGGCCGAGATGGGATTGATGTCAAGAAAGATTCAAGACCTAGCTGCCCTTAAAGTTGTTGCTGAGCACATCCAATCTGGAAATTATGGAAACAACCCCCGGAGGGTCTATAAAAAGAAAGAGGAATATGTTTCCCTGATACTACAGGGTCAAAAAGGCAATCAAAACATGCCTATCCAGAGGAGAATTTACACTCCCTTTCAAGCACAGTCTTCAATCCCTCCAATGCCAAAAGGTGGAGGAATCAAACGCCCTCGAGTGTTCACACCCTTAGGGGACTCACTCGAGAATATTCTCACTCTTCTGACAACGCAGAAGAAAATCACGCATCTTCTTCCACCAGCCAGTTCTAATGGAAGGGGTTTCAATGCTGCTCGGAAATGTGCTTATCATGTCAAGGCACCTGGACATGATACTCAGGATTGTTGGGCCTTGAAACACTAGATCCAAGACTTGATAGACAATGGTGAAATCGTGGTCACCAAGCCAGATCAACCTTACGTGCAAGATAATCCTCTTCCTCAACACAAAGAAGAAGAGGTCAACATGATTAATTAGAACAATGGACAGAGTTCCAATCTCAATGGCGAGTCCTCTCAGACCACCAAAGACTGTGTTTACAAATGGGATTATGTAAAATTCCAGTTCGCAATGGAACGTAAGATGAAAGCTCTATGCAAGCAGATTGAGCAATTGGCAGAACTGGTGACCTATCAACATCAAGTAACACGCCAGTTAGTCAGCCAGGAACATGCTAGTCTCCTTCCTCTTGTCATGAATATTCCTTTGTCACCTTCAGAAAAGGAAATGATGGAGGACAAAGTGACAAAGAGAGCGAATGCCAAAGCTCGTTGAGATTTTGCCAATAGAAGGGAATTGACATACCTGGGCCAACCTATGGAGGAGATCCTGCAGATGCTAATCAATGAAGGAAGAATCACTTCCCTTCTTCCTCCAATTAATCCCCTGCTCAGATTTCGCTTCAATTTCGATGGAGTTTGTCAATATCACTCCCATTCTCACGGTCACATCACAGAAGAATGTTAGGCACTCCGCCACTTTATCCAAAATCTAATTGACAGCGGTGTCCCGCAACTAGCAGATGATGATACTATGCTACGTGAGAGTGAGAATACCTGTCCTACTAAATGGAAGGGATTGGTAGCAGTTATATCCACTGAAACTGATGGAACTAGCAAACCACTCACAATATCAGCAATTCAACTCAGAGGAAGCAACAATCCTTTGAAAGTGGCCACTCCAGAGCCAATCAACTTACCATGAAGAGCACAATATCCTATTCTCAACTTACACAAAGTTCCATGGAATTATGGAGAAGGTGAAGGATCCACCTCGCATACAACTGCTGC
Organism: Panax ginseng; assembly: GCA_020205605.1. Taxonomy (NCBI): domain Eukaryota; kingdom Viridiplantae; phylum Streptophyta; class Magnoliopsida; order Apiales; family Araliaceae; genus Panax; species Panax ginseng. Next base: position 10,338,545 of record CM035147.1, on the reverse strand, counting down.
ATTGTCGAAGGAAAATCCACTTATCTTCCCCAACGGGTTATGAAGTCCACCATCAAATGAAAGGGGAAAATACCCATGGAGAAGATTGAAAAATTCCTCTGCACTATGGGTCATAACGAAGCCAAGGTGGTTTTAAGCTTAAAAGAAGCTCCACACCAAATTTCAATTTTGGACTTGGTCTTAACTTCCGAGGATCACCAGAAGATCTTACTAAAGGTTTTAGAAGAAGCCTATTTACCAAAATCAGTGGATGTGGAAAAATTTCAACATTTGGTTGATCACATTTTTAACAACAATGTGATATCCTTCATCGATGATTTACATACCGCTCAAGGGACCCAGAATCGCAAGTCGCTACACATTATAAGGTTTTGTATCTTGATACACGCTAGCTTCGAGTCTTGATAGATGGAGGTTCATCTCTAAATATCTTTCCATATGCTACTTTGTTGAAGATGAATGTCAATCTCAACCGAATCCAGAGCAGCCATACGGATATCAAAGATTTTGATGGGGCCCGCCGAAATTCGATCGGAGTAATTGAAATGCCAATCAAAATTGGTCCCTCTATACATTTTATGGTGGTCTTTTCACGTACTCAAGATAGATTCAGGATACAACCTGCTCTTGGGAAGACCGTGGATTCATATGGCCGGGGAAGTCCCCTCCACCCTTCATCAACACCAGAAATACATTATCAACAATAGCCTAGTCACGGTCAACGCTGAAATGGAGTGTCCTCCACATGGTAACATACCATACATCAACGCTAATTTAGATGTTGAACCGCCGGGCCATGCCTTGAAGTGAGCAACACTCAAGACTATGCTATTGAACGCCATTTCCGCACTCCAAGATTTCTCGCCAAGTAATGTCACCACTCAAGAAATGATGTCATTGGGTCATCAGCCGGGACAAGGGCTGGGTAAAGATCACCAAGGCATCAAGCACCCCATTCAAGTGTCCAGTCAAACTAGGATACCTGGACTAGGCTATTCTGCTAGTTCTAGTCATAGGAATCCTCATAAGCATCATCAGATTCCTTCAGCTTCAGCCGCATGGCGATTATCTTCATCTTCGAATTCTAAGTCCACACAACCTCCGGTAAAGGTGCCAGCCAGCATAATGGCTATGTTATTTCCCAAGCCAGTACCGGTGAAGGTGAAAGAAGTTTTTGTTCCAGATCCCGCCATGGAAGAGGAGGAACGAAGAATCAAACAAGACGTCATTCGATTAATGTCAAGCATACGTATCATCATTCATGACGAACATACAAACAAAAACATCCCAGACGTAATGGCCATCATTCGGATAAGGAGGATGATGATGCCTCTCCATCATCGCAGCAGCTTCACCTCAACTTTGCCTTTGCCAATTGGAGCAAAGACTCCTGCATTGGTCGACAAGGGTAAAATGGACAGAACTCTTTTTGCCCTCAGAGATATCATAATCAAGCATTTTTCCGTGACAAAGATTAATCGCATTTTGCTAGTACATGCTAACACTTTGTATCATCAAACCCTTTTATATATACTAAGTGAAAGTATATTTTGTTTCAAGACCCTAAATATAGATGTGCATGTACTTCCTGATATGGTGCCTCTTCTCCACAAAGATTGTAACTTTGATGTAGAGATGAATTCAGCCTTGATGCAAATACATGAGGACATTGAGGTGCCTCCAGAAATTCAAGAATGGGTTGAAGACAAACCTAAACCCAACCATGATCAAACCACTTCTTTCAATCTTGGAACCTTAGAAAGCCCTAAGTTAATCCAGATTGGTTCAGACCTTACCCCAAACCAAAGGAATGACATGGTTACGCTACTAACCCAATTCCAGGATGTGTTTGCATGGTCTCATGAAGACATGGTGGGTTTTTCCACTGACATTGTCCTTCATCGCCTTCCCATTAAAGAGGGATTCAATCCTGAGTGGATATCTAACATCGCTCCTGCGCCTAAACCTCGGAGGAAAGGTGCGAGTTTGCATGGATTATCGTGGATTTGAACAAAGCTTGCCTTTAAAGATATCTTTCGTGTCATTTATCCACATTCTCATTAACAATACTACTAACATCAGATGCTTTGCTCCTTGCTTCGATTGCTTTCGTGTATGTACTACCTTCATCACGCCTTTAGGGAACCTTTTTGCTATGACGGTTGTCATTCTACCTCATCAATGCCGGAGCCACCTATCAGCGAGCTATGATGGCTCTCTTCCACGACGTAATGCACAAAGAGATCGAGATCTATGTAGATGACATCATTGTCAAATCCCAAAAGGAGGAAGACCACTTAGACCATCTTAGGAAGCTATTTAACAGGTTGTGTAAGTACAACTTAAAGTTGAATCCAGCCAAGTGCGCCTTTGGCGTTATATCAGGAAAGTTACCAGGATTCCTAGTCAGCCACAAAGGGATTGAGCTGGATCCTACCAAATCCAGGATTCCTAGTCAGCTACGTTCTCTTAAGGAAGAACTCATCCATGAAATGGAATGATGATTGCGAGAAGGCCTTCCTTATGATCAAAGAGCAGCTAGTCAAAGCTCCTATTTTGGTACCACCCAGGGATGATGTTCCCCTATTCATGTACCTGTCCATAAGTGACAATGCCATGGGCTGCATGCTGGGACAGAAAGACGATAGAGGACAAGAACTAGCTATCTATTACCTCAACAAAAGATTCAGCAGCAGTGCACTCTGATTGAGAAGACTTGTTGTGATTTAGCATGGGCTTCCATGAGGTTACATCATTACCTCCATGGTCACATAACCCATCTCATATCCCGCGTGGATCCTCTCAAGTACGTGTTCAACAACCCTATGTTGAATTGCCGGCTGTCCAGATGGCAGTTGATCCTACAACAATTTGACATCGTCTACGTGACTCCCATCAAAGGTCAAGGATTTGCAGATCAACTGGCTGCCGCACCTTCAGGGGACTTCAAACCTTTGGAGACATACTTCCCCGATGAAGCAGTAATTACAGTTTAGCAAAACCATCAGTATGATACACACCAAATATGGAAGATGTATTTTGATGGAGTCATTATATGGAAGGTTTTGGAGCTAGAGCAATCTAGTATCCAAAGACGGGAGCAGATCCGTCCGTCAAAATTGTAGTTTGTCAAAGACCAACAACACAAATGAGTATGAAGGTCGTTCTCACGGGGCTAAAACATGCCCGCTTAATGGGCATCAAAGCAAGAATCGCCTTTGAGATTCGAGTTAATGGTCGCATAATCCATGGGAATCTATCAAACCAAAGAGCTACATTTATCGCCTTACCATCCAAGCAAGTTTTATAGATGGTTTTGGAGTTCAAGAAATTTCCTTTCTACACATTCCTCATAACAGGAATGACTTTGCGGATGCGTTAGCAACTTTGGCCTCCTTGATTCAGATACCTAACAAAGGACACTTGCCAAATGTCACAATTTCTCTGCACAAGGCCCCAGCCTATGAGAACTATGTTGGAGAAGTATCGGATGAGCTACCTCCCATCCAGCATCCTTGGTATCAACATATCAAGGAGTACCTACGAGATAGAGTTACACCCGCTGAGGCGAGCCCGAATGAGAAAAGGCGGATCCATCGACTTGGTATGAAATTCTACCTGAGTGGAGATACCCTCTATAAAAGAGATGCAGGACAAGGTCTCCTCAGATGTTTAGACAAAGACCAAGCTCAAAGGCTTATAGATGAGATCCATGGTGGAGTCTGTGGTCCACACATGAGTGGCCCCCTCCTTGTTAAGAAAATCCTCAGGACATGACATTACTGGCTCTCTGTCAAAGCTAACTGCGATGACCATGTCAAGAGATGTTATCAATGTCAAATTCATGGGAATGTTATCCACGCCCCTCCAAGGGAACTCTACAATATGAGTTCGCCTTTGCCCTTCTCAATGTGGGGGATGGACGTTATCGGGCCCATTGAGCCTAAAGCCACTAATGGACATCGCTTTATCTTCACCATGATCGACTACTTCACCAAGTGGGTAGAAGCAGCCTCCTTCCCCAGGGTTACCAAAGAAGTCATCATTGCTTTCATCAGAAACAATGTCATTTATCGATATGGATAACCAGAGGTAATTGTGTCAGACAATGCTAAGAACCTCAACAACAAAATGATGGAGGAGTTATGCAGTAAATTCCACATCAAACATCTTAACTCCATCATCTACCATCCAAAGATGAATGGTGCTGTTGAAGCGGCTAATAAAAACATCAAGAAGATTATGCAAAAGATGTACGCTAATCACAAAGGATGGCCTGACTTATTGCCTCTTACTCTGTTAGCCTACAGAACCTCAATGCGCACTTCCACTAGGGCAACCCCCACGATTAACTCCATAGGATGGAAGCAAAGGTTCCCATAGAAGTAGAAATGGAATCCTCGTGAGTGTTGATAGATGCTCATCTGGATGAAAATTAATGGGTACAAGACAGGTATCACCAATTGTCTCTAATGGACGAAAGGTGAGCCGCGACTATCTTCCATGGTCAGTTATATCAACAAAGGATCGCCAGATCCTACAACAGAAAAGTCTGGCTATGGTAGTTTAAACAACATGACTTGGTTTTGAAGAAGATCATTGACAACCAAGATCAATTTAAGGTAAAATTCGCTCCTAACTGGGAAGGCCCGTTTGTTGTCAAGGAAGTATTAACAGGAGGCACTCTCAGATTGCAAGAAATGGACGGCGGTAAATTTCCACAACTCATCAACTCGCACACCGTGAAATCTGCATTATGTCCTGGTGACCATCAAGCAAACATCCCGTGTTGGATCATCGATCACCACCATTTTGCTTCTTTAACCCTTTCACACATACAACTCTTTTCCACACTTTGCCCCTCGTGGAAATGATACTTTTCAAGCCAAAGAACTCCGGCTTTTTATCAAGTTCCTACGACTTCGGGCCATCCCACTAGGGATTGAACCTTTCGCGCTTACAGTTTGTTACCCCAAAACATGGGATCAAACTTTTCACACCTGTAGTTTATCCTCAACCTAGGATTAAACTTTCTCTTCCCCGCAGTCTGACCTGCACATGGGATCATGCTTTTCAACTCGTCTTGAGGGGCGAACTACATCGACCTGATCTCCTCGTCAATAGGAGTACGTAGGTAACCATTTCACATGGCCTAGTCGCAATAAAACAAAAACAACAAAAACATTTCTACCCCCTTCCCCTTACAAAAAAATAATAGAAAATTCTACACCATTCCCCGCCACATACAAATATTGAACCTCTTACACTGTGTTCAACTATGCAAACCTGATCTCCTATTCAATAGGAGTACGTAGACAGCCATTCATGATTCGATCTCACCCCCTACCAAAACATAAACACTTGTCAACTGGTACTGGGATCATCCTCCAATCCACTACATTTCATTTGGCTTCAAACCAAAGGGGTGGAATTACATGAACTCCTCCCAAACAGGAGATTCGGCGACCATCTAAGCTGCGGTTGTGCCTTGAAGAGAAACACGAATCCATAAGAAATGGAATTAACTAGGCTTCTCCTAAATAAAAGTATTGGCGACCATCTGTGGTGCGGTCAATCTCAGAGATGAAAGCCACACTCCTCTCCATATTTCCATACAGAAACCAGTCCCAAGACACCAAATATGGTAAGGATACACACATATCAATGATCCATTCTGAACTATCCATTGACAACTCAATGTCCATCCATCCAGGAGGAAATCAGAATATATCAAGATCACAAGTCCTGAAGAAGCAGGCAAAATATCAAACAAGTATAAGAGCATATCTAAAAGGGAAGTGATCAAAAATATATTTCCCTGCTATATATAATGTTGTTTGATATACATAATGTAAACTGTACAAGACAAAATGGATATGCTAGTCTGTGCAGGAAAATACAAGCCCATCTACAAGTCAGGGTATATGCGAGCTAATAAGCCCAACATGGCATCCCTCTCGTAGAAGGAGGCGGTTTGTGGTCTCCTCACGTGACGGGGTATTCACATGACCCAAAAGATATGCAGCCATCTGCATGGTGACCATATGCTCATCAATTTAAGTGTTCATCTTGGCGATCATGCTAGTGGTAAGGGACCTCACTACAGTACTATCTGTGATGGCTACATCCCGGGCAGATATGGCACTATCCCGCTCCACTATCACTGCATCTCTGGCTGATCTAGCCTCATCCCACTCGACAACAACGGCGTCTCTACGAACTAATGCATCATCTCTCTCTAACAGGGCTGCGTCTCTCCCGTCAAGGGTTGTGAACATCAAGGATCTAGCCTAGTCTCTCTCGAAGGTCATCAGATGAAGACTTTTCTCAAAGTATTGTGCTAAATGATGTATCACAACAATACTAGTACTAGGAGAATCTAAAGGAGATGCTGGCAATCCGAAAAGTAGCTCCTCCCCGATGTGGGAATCAATGTCCTCTATGGGCTCTCCATCGTTTGAATCACTATCCGGTACTGTGGATACTGCCGCAGCTGAGGAAATCTCTATCTCCATCCACGCAGCATACTCTGGCGAACATCCCGAATGGCTAACAGAGAAAGAAGCTATCTCACGCTGATCCCAACAAGCATACACACGGGATCGATCCTCTGCTGAAAGATAGCGAGAAGCTAAACGCTGGCCCAGTGCCCCCTCAAAAGGATGAAAAACCTGAAACCGGTCAAACTGCGACATCACGGCCATCGGGTGATATGTAGTTATGCCCCTCAAACCAGCCAGAGGGAGGTAATCCATGCCCGGAGCATGAGTAATAAAGCTGTAAGGTGAGCTAAGCCCCGAACACGGCAATATGCTAAACGGATCATTGATCTCCATCAAAAATATCGACCAAGACATAGCGTCTATACACTCTGATGGCTGAAAAGAGTATGACATGGCTATATCATGGGTGAAACAATACTAGTGCCATCTAAAAGTGCCAATCGATCTTAAGTGTGACATAAACCACACGTCAAAGATGACCGAGTCAGCCAGAACACTCTCATGCTTGGATAAGTGTAACAAAGATATAGTCGACCTCGTAGTCTCTCGCTATAATTATCGGTACGATGGTGTGACCCTCCCTGAGAGCTCTCACTACCACGATAACTCCTATGTCCAACTCATCCATATACCGTGGCATATATACATATGACAGTACTGACACTAGATGTACATCCATCCTGGCTAGACGCTAATGATCCTCTGGTGTGGTGAAATCCCTGGAATGTCATGTGTAACTATCCTCAGAGCCAAATCTGTCAAACAGAAAATGTTGGGATATAACGCGGCCAGATGTAAGCTAATCCTATACCACCCTACTTCTCAATCCAGTGAGGGTCATGAACCGTCGACTCATGTCCCCCGAGCCATATACATGTAAGGTCTGTCCAGTGGAAGCATCGTTAATCGTGCATACTCTTCCAGAGTGGGAGTCAACTCCTGGGTCCCAAATCGAAAAACATGCCTCTCGATACCAAAGGCGCCAAAGATGCAATCCATGAATCTCGTGGGAACTCAAACATCAATAGGTCATAGTATGTCGCAACATGTGATCTACTACCCCCTGTCGATGGTGACATGTTGTCATACCACGATCGCATACCAGATGCCACAAATAATGGTGGGTTATGATCAATATGGCTAACTGTCGAAGAATACATCTGTACGGGTCGTGTCATAAGACCATCCAGGGGTCAATCCTAAATATGTCTGGAAATACATACATATGCATAACATGATACTTGCATTACAGGTAATAGATGACAATATGATATAGGGAATGGAAAACTGTACATACATTCCTAAGTATATCATCATCTATATACAACATCTCTGTACAACTAAAAAATACAGGGAAATGGGGCACAAACGCCCTACTACTAACAGAGGCCTATCAAAAGATATAGCGAGAATGGGGCACAGCCACCCAATAGCTAACAGAGGCCTATCAAAAGAGATAACGAGAATACACATCAGAAGAAGACAATGGTGTCAATATCTACATCATCAATCATGTCCACCTGATGTAACTCTTCCTAAGTCACTAGATCTCTATCAACAGGGATGTCAGGTCTATATAAAGGAGGATCTGCGACGGCAAAGCCAAATGGGTCATCCGAGGGGCCAGCGCTTGAGCTGGAAGGATCAAACAAATCTGCCTCTGCCGGATCTATGCCCAAATGCCGGATAAAGAAATGTGTCCGGTCCAAGCACTGGGTCAAACTATCAATCTATGTCACATGAGTCGGATCTCGGACACAGGCTAGCCAATCCATCATCATCACAGATCCTAGAACCATATCCCATATGAACTGAGTGGCGTGGATCCGGGCTCCAATAGTGTGAGGGAACCACCAACGCTGGAATATCTCTTAAGTGCAAGGGCCCTCTGATAATGCAAAATCGTCAACCCCCAACAATGGAATATCGATGACGGTGACCGTGTCATGACAGCAAGAACGCCTGGTAGAGGCAAGATCGGCATACGGATCTCCCTCAGAGTGTTTCCCGATAGCACGCTCTCCTAAATAGAGCTCACATCCTCCATCTATAAAGAGAGGAACTCTCCAGGTGGAAATCACATACTCGACACCAGTGGGTACCCATCCTCAAAACCTATGGCCAAGTGCTCCCCAGAATAGGGAATCCATGTAATAATATCAGCAGTCAACAACACCAGCTGTAGGCGGCAATGAGTGAAACCCTCAGCTATAGGGACCTCCGCCAATATGGAATGATGCCATCGCTGCCCTCGTGGATAGGTATCTAAACCTAACACGCCAGTATGCAAAAATGGAAGCCTCTCATAGGCCCAAACTCGCCCACACAAAGGCAAACATCTCATGATCAAGAAACACTCTTAACCTATACATGGGAAACGACAAGAGAAATACTCACCAACAAAAATGGGTAGAATCCTAACCAAGCCTCAATAAAACCCTGCGAGCGCATATGCATGCCCTTGAGGAAATAGGCAAAGGTATAGGATGTGACGAATGAATTGTTTGAATTGTGATTCTGAGGACAGAATCCTTGTAAGGAGGGAATGATGTAACATTCCAGAATTTTTAATTGTTATATTAAATATTTATTGAATTATTTAAGTATTTAATGGATGTGTTTATTATTAAATAAATAATTGTTCAAATTTGATTCAATTTGGTTAACTATTTGTTAAATAAATAATTAAGAAAATTAATTAATTATTTTGCTAATTTAATTTAATTATTAAGTTAGAAAGTTTTGATTAAATAAATTATTATATTTTAATTTGAATTGTAAATTAAAAGGATGTGTTAGTGGGTTAAATAAAGTTATGATTATAACGAAAATTATAATTTTGTGGTATTGATTTATGTGTTAAAGTGATTTAATAAATAGTTTTAGAATTAATTTAATTAAATTAAAGTGTGACAAATAACCTTACTACAAAAGAGTTACTAAAATAAATTAAGGGAGTTTAATTCGCTTTTTGCCGCATAAGGGCCTAATGCCTATTAAGTCTTTTATTTAATTGTGTTTTACCAAACAAGGCATAAGGATTAATGGGTTATTTTTAGTTAGTTAACCAAACAAGCCTTATGGCTTTTGATTTCAAAAATTATAATCGATATCGCTTATATATTTTATATTTATATTATATAATTAATATATATTATATCTTATATAATGTTAGATATCTAGTACGAAGTTAGAGTTAGGAGAAAAACAAAACTCGTAGAAGAAGAAGAAGAGAAGAAGAAAAGTGAGAGAGAATTGGAGAGAAGAAGAAGCTTGAGAATCAAAAAGGGTTGGCCATCATCTTCTTCAAACAAGGTACCATCTAAACTCTATTATTATTGTTCTTTTTAAAGTTATAGTTGTATTCTCTCTCTCCCAATTTTCTCCATGAAAGCTTTGTAAAAGTGGGATTTTGTTATGTATGTGGTTTTATATGATAATCTAGTGTTAAACTATTTTTTTAAGCTATTGTAGACACTCAAAATTTTCTGTACTACTATCATTAACATTACAAGATGACAGATTCGTCTTTTAAGAGAGAACCCTGAAAGACAATTCAAATCCATACCGGATACTACCGGAAGTTCAGCATCAACCCTACATCACACTCTGGGAGTAACAATTCTAACCTCGGAGATAACCCCAAGGCGTGCAGATCCAATATCGGAACACACACCGGAGAAGACCGATTAATCTCGGAGATAACCCCGAGGTATCCAGTCTCAGTCCCAACCATGGGAATAGCCACCAACATTGGTGATAACCCCAAGGAATGCAATTTCGGCGATAACCCCAGAAATGCTTGTTTCAAATGCAACCAGCTTCAATCTCGGCCTCACAATGAGATACACTGCACCAATCCGGAAATAACATCGGGAAGACAGGCACATCTCAAAGGTGACAATGAGGACCTTCAACAAGTGCAAAGAATCAATCTCAAAGAAAATGTGAGCAACGCTCTCATGACGCCTAATCCGCCGAACGATAACACCGGTGAGGGGAAACATCGTCATCTCATCAACACGATGCCATATCACGTCATCTTAAGCATCTCTACGCAACGATGTTCCACAAGACTAACTAATACCGAGTGACTATTGTGTGGGGTAACGGATGAAAGTTGAAGCTTGAAGACGGGAGGGCATCGACCCATCTTCAATGACTTCGTACAAACTCTAATCCCATGCCATCGTATAACTCTCGACAATGGCGGTCCGAAATAGGTCCTGTATACCACAAACGGATGCCCAGATTGCACTTCTGAAATTTTGAGTGGACATTACAAAGATTCGAGTGCACGCGTCTTTCCAACGATCCGACTAAAAACCCTGCCCACCCGGGTTGCCTCTACACACTGCATGCTAAAATGCCTATAAATAGAGGGCTTCGACAAATTTCATTTTACAAGAGAAAAGCGAGGAAGCCACCCCCAAAAACCCCATGCAAGTGTATACCCCAAAATCATATATCACCAATTCTGAGTCACCAAATACATGATAAAGAATATAAATACAATCTTAATTATACAACAAGAGAACTATGAGTTTAAATACAAATATTGTCTTCTAGAAAATATCCACTCTCAGAATAAGTCCTTATTACATTTATTGTCACACTATTTAACAGAATAGTGAGGACTACTAGCTAATACTATCATCCGGACCATCACTCCATTCCCCGACTCGTCCCACCACGCTTCTCATTTCCTCAAGAGAACAAAGAAAAGAAAGGGTGAGCTCAACTAGCCCAGTAAGAAATATTATGACTAAGATAATGCAGAATAAATTATCATTAGTCTTCAACAATGTTAAACTGATAAAATACAATAGACATCAAGTTTAACTACAGCGGATCAAATAATCCATTAAAAGAGTCAAGTAGAGAATAAAATCTACTATCTTTTATGATTTAAAAGGTTTTCCATCACTATTATCGCTGGGACTCAGCTTAATAAATAATCCACATCATCCCTGCACTACGGCCAAGGATATCCATTAGTATCATGACCACAAATTATCCATGCACTACGGGCCAAGGATATTCGTGTATTCATCAATGGTCATGATCATGCCATCAACGGTCCATCAATCCACTACGAGCCAATGAGGATTTTTACCACATCATCTGTAACATTACGGTCATGATTACACCGAATAATCCCTGGTCATAATCATACCAAGTCCATATATGCACTACAGGCCACAGATGACTTTCAACAAAATATAAACATGAGGATGATGACAATGATATAAGAATTTAATAAAACAAGTTCAAGAATTAATTTATTCAGGAACTAATAACGTCCAAATTGTCAACATGATACTGCTTTGTGCAGTAAAATTCAAGAATGCTCAGAAGAAAATTTCCATAAAAAGATACTAGATGAAGCACAAATATCAAGAATATTCCACTAATTTCATGGAGTATAGAAATCAAAACTTTAACCAACTGAGTATAATAAGGACTGGAATAACAAAAGAAATCACCAAGCATGCGATAGACCGCACAGGCAGGTTATTCCATCAGAATAATAATTAATGTAACCAGGTCCCACAGAAACGCATGCATGTGAATTCCAACAATAATAAAAGACGGAATCAGTCCGTGCCAGAAAACGTATAAATGTGATATTCCAATGAATAATAAAGATTTAATCAGTCCGGCATGAAACACATGCAGTATATGATATTACAATAGAATAATAACGAATAGAATAACAAAAGAATTTCACCAAGTATAGGGTAGCCCGTGTATATAGGTTATTCCAACAGAATAATAAATAATGGAATAACAGAGTTCTCTTCATGAATACAAAAGAAATAATACCCCTTACCGTTAAAAACTGGATATAAGAGTAGGGAAGTACCATAATACTTTTCTATAGTTTCTCTATAATTTTTTTCTCTAGAGTTTCAATGAATTCGTAAGAAATAATGAAGAAATGAGCTTTTATTTATAGGAGAATGGAAGGGGTACTGTTAAGAAACGGACGCAACAATTATTTACGGATGAACAACACAACTTCACGGTTCCTACGTATCAGTGCACATTTTCAAAGGGTTGGCCAATTAATGTCTAGGTTTGAAAATGCAACCCACAATCTGCCAAATAAATCTAGCAATTGTCAATCCTCCAACCAATAAGAATAATCAAAAATTATAAAACAATTCTATATATATATATATATATATATATATATATATATATATATTCCACACATGTTGTAAACATATATATATATATATATATATATATATAATAATAATAATAATAATAATAATAATAATAATAATAATAATAATAATTGTACTCCTTCCTGCCAATTCTTTCTTCTTCTTTTCTGTCCAAGAATGACACCCTTGACTAAAATGTCACTCCCCATCCCCATCCCACTATCATGTTTATATTTAATATATATTTATATATACACCACTAAACATCTTATATATATATATATATATACCATTCCCACCCGTAATAATATTTTGCAAGATTCCTTCCCTCTCCCATTTTTTTAACTTCCAACACACACACACACACACACACACACACACACACATATATATATATATATATATATATATATATATATATATATAATACACTCCACCTTTTCCACCACCTTCCACTCACATTATATTATATACAAATATATTTTACCTCTCCATGATAGAACTTTTAAACATCGTTAATATTGCAGATAATAATATTTATAACTTTGTCGTCTCAATTATTGATTTAATAATATATAAAATATTGACAATAATTGAATCAAATAACGTGATATATTATGCAGTAATTACTATAGCAATAATTGAACAAAACTGAGTGACTTCTCACGTAAGCATCAATAATCAATACCGTGTGCTACTATGTAATCACGCGTTTTAATGTACTTTTACTACCGAGTAGTTCAACAGTATTAACGGTAAAACTTCTGCCGTTATTTTCATAAAATATTTTTGTCATTTTCTCAATCCGACAATAATTCCGTTGTGGGGTCCACCAATGATTGTGTTGGTTGTATTTAATATTCCCCGTTAAAACGAATATTCCCAGAATTAATCAAATATTATATAACAACTTGCGTGACTTTGCAAAATTTGTAAATATTATCCACAACTATAACATTATATCAAATTTACTCCATAATATTCAAAAATGATATTTATAGAAAATTCATTTTTTATTAAATAGTTGGGGTCTTACAGTACTTTCCCCTTTTAAACACCTTTGAGCTCATATATAGCCCTTTTGTACCTACAAAAGTCAGTTTTTACCCACTCTAAAGATATAGAAGTCTTCTTTAGCAATCAGCTGTAAGCCTTCTCACACACTTTAGAGTCCTTCTCTTCATCTTTGCACACACCCTTCTACACGTTGAGTCGTGTTGCTTGCTTTGCCCTGTTTGCTGGGTTTTCATTGCACTTCTATATATATATATATATATATATATATATATATATATATATATATATATATATATATATATATTATATTATGCCTCGATTTAGCCTATATTGATATTCGATATATATATATATATATATATATATATATATATATATATATATATATATATATTTAAATAAACGCCTGCAAGTTCAACTTATCGAAAAAAGTTCACATGCACGTTAATATTATAAAGCTTATATATATATATATATATATATATATATATATATATATATATATATATATATTTATTTATATATATTAACTGTGTGACTACTATTCGATGAGCCTAGATTTTATATCTCAGTGCGTTTATTCGCTTATTATATATATATATATATATATATATATATATATATATATATATATATATATATATATATGAACTATGGTCGAACTCGCTCGATGAGCCTCGATTTTATATCCTATTTTATTTGCTTATATATATATATATATATAAAGCGTGATTGATCTCTGTCGATAAGCCCGGATTTTACATCCGTAATGCGTTTTATTGCTTATATATATATATATATATATATATATATATATATATATATATATATATATATTTCGTCCCCACCTCGGAGTTTACTTCGTGTATACTTTTGTATCGCTTTTTTTGACTTTATTTATGTTTCATCCCGGAGTTTCCTTATTTAGTCATGATGCTTTTGTTTTGTACAACTTTATTTACATTATGTCCCGCCTGGAGTTTCTTTCGTGGCGGTTGACCGTATTTACAGCTTTATTTACATTTCTGATCCCCCATGGAGGTGCTTCATGGTTGGTGATCATGTCTGTATATATATATATTTATGGCTTTTATATATATACCTGTTTACTGCTTTCATATAAATTGCAGTATTCTGTGTGCCTAGGAATCATGTGATCACAGATTTAGCCTATTGGATCTAGATTCGATTCCCGTGATGGACATTTTCAGCTGTAAGCAGCTTGTAAATTATTCTGCGGTGTCTGAATTTTCTCAGATGGTTTCCATACCCAAGAAGAAGTCGGCATTATTTTGTACATTATTTTTATACGGATGCCTCGCATTCGTAAAAATAAAATCAATCAAGCCAAACACTCAATAAAATGGGAGTGTAAAAGGTCTTAATTATTATTGAGCATCAGGGTTTGAAAAACCTTTTTTATAAAACATCATTGCTATACCTTGCTAAAAACTGAATTTTTACATAAATTCAAACCCTGTGTATATAGGTTCGAACGAGGCCTCGCACTACTTCCAAATAACAGCACATTGACCCACACACACACATTCAGATAATAGTTTCTTGAAAAGAAGCGGTCATCGTGGTAACACGGATGTCGGGGGGTGCCTAACACCTTCCCCTGCATAACCAAGTCCTCGGACCCTAATGAATCTCGGTTTCACCGACCCATTTAGCAATGTCACATCACTGGGACAATGTGCAAACCTTTTCTCGGTTGTGTTGGTACAATCATTTAAAAAACCAACTGGCGACTCTTAACAATCCATCGTCGACATTATACATGTCGGACCTTTTTCACTTATTTTTTCAAACAAATCACGCCTAAAATGAGAACACCAAAGAACAAGTAACGGAAAGGGACATCCAAAAATCCCGACGTCGACAGGTGGTGACTCTGGTGGGGAGTCCAGTAAGAGGACTTAAGCCGCTATTGTGACGGCCCCGAATCCGAGGTCCCGAATCACCGTGGATCCGGTTCGATCATTCTATACAACTATTACTATTTGCGGAAGATATAAACATAAATTGTTTATACAATACATTTTACACACTATTCCCCAAGGTCAAGTAACCTTAACTTAATCACATTCATAACTTATTTAATACATAACATTATTATCATACATCACTATTACAAAACTAATCTCGCACGTAAACTAAAGCTGGAACTATCTTGGACCTTTCCTTGTATCCGATGCGTTCGTCTTAATCTGCAATGTTTTATCATGATATAGCAAGGGTGAGCATGAAAGTTGCCCAACAAGTTTAAATTCAACAATATAACGATATATCATGATTGAAATGATTTGAATAATTAGCTGGATATAATTCAACAATATAATTATGAACTAGCAGGAACAAATTTATGACTGAACAAGTATATAACATGAACAAATATTTCTAAACCGAAGGGTAATGAAGGTGATCAGCCTTTCATACATGACTTATACATGCAATATGTACAGAGTACAATTCATGGAAACCAGCAATGATTAACCATAAGCTTATCCGAATAAAATACTATTAATAGAGTTAAGTAAAACAAACTTGCATTTCGAATCATTTGATTATCGCTCACGCAATTTATATCATCAACTTCAAAGACCTAATATTAGTAATATAGATATCTAATATTAGAATAATTTCATCATAATATAATACTAAACACATAACACATAACACATATCCCTATCAGTCTATAACACACATAAGACTCGGTATCAAATCAAACTATTGCGGTCTATCTTGATTTTGACAAAATTCTAACGCCTACAAGCCTTTAATGGGACTTTTATTGAGTCTAAGTTCAATTAAACCTTGACTTGACTTAACAATTATCTCGATAATTTTAACAATTATCTTTTAATAATTTTAATAATTTTTAAATATTTTTACTATTTATAATTTTCAATCATTAATATATTTATATAATATAAATACCACAATATTCTAATATCATTAATATTTATTTATTATCAAATATTAATGAAATACATGTCATAATATTATAATATATTTATAATATCACAAAGTATTTTAATACTTTAAAATCATTTAAATATGATTTTTAAAATACCTAAATTCATTATCCGATAATTGCTATTAATATTAATTTATTAATATTTTTATGACAAAATATCAAAAGTTATGTTTTATAACTTAAAATATTTTTATAACACTTAAATCATTTTTTATGATTTATAAATCATTTATTCTATTTTTCCATAATTTATTTAATATATTTATTAAATAAACTAATCATCATTAATATTGATTAATTAATGAAATTAATCACAAAATATTAAAAGTCACCGAAAATATCTTTATATATTTTCTTATATCATAATATGATTTTTCATGTATTAAAATCATTTTAAAATAATTTATTTAATATTATAATTAAATAAATTAAATACCATTTATATTCAAAAAATATTAAATATTTATGAAATATACTCAAAATAATTAAAAATTATTTTTCAGACTTTAAAATAATTTTTCACAATTTATTTAGTATTTTTAATAATTAAAAACTATTTAATTTGATTTATTAATTAATTTCCAAAAAATAATAATTAAAAAGGGGCCCTATAGCGACAGAATCGTCGCCATAGGTGTTCTTCAGTGTTCTTGAGACCTTCATGTTAGTTTATAGGGTTGGTGGTTTGACCACTCACTGATTCATGCTCATTACATTTCTGGGCTTGAACGCTTGTTATAATCGTAGTACTAATGTAATACTACCATTATAAACTAATATCCTAGCAAAACTACATCAGATCGGATCATTATGTGCCTCATAAAAGTATGTTAGAGGTTGTTCTGGGTTTTCTGGGTAACCCAGAAACACAGACAGTTCATGGTTCTTACTTTTGATCCTTACAGTTTGCATTCTAGGTTTTGTTTGTGTTATATTAAGGTTCCCACTTGTAGACCACATGACAGAGTACAGTTCTATTACATTAAATCAACCTAAAAAAGTCATAACGGAGAGATCAAGGCCGGTCAAACTAAGCCACAACAACTGTTCTTGAACATTTCTGGAAAACCCAGAAATGCTCTTGAGTAGTTTGGTCAATGGTGGTTTGACCATCAATAAATTTGATTCTGAGAAAGATCTCAGTGATCTAATGGTTTGGATGTGTAGATAACATGTCAGACTACAATATTCAACCAACAAAAGGACTAAATAAACTTAACAGAAGCAAGATCAGGGGCTTCAAAACTTGTCGAAATTCGTAATTTTATAGGTCGCCTGAGCGCGATCTTCGTGATCGGTCAACATGCTTTGACCGTTTATATCTTGCGATCTGGGATTGATCTAACCCTGTATCCAGTTCCAGATCCAAGCCTACATGACATGCTACACATATATAACTTCAAACACCATAAATCGTTAATACACAAGAATCTAAAAGCCCTGACATTGACTTGTCAGACAACGAAATTAGGGTTCTTGACCAGTTTTTAAAACTTGATTTTCGTGACTCTAGATGTTATGGATTCATGATCCAACAACCCAGATCACTCAAAAACACTCTCTAACACATTTCTAACCATCAAATAACAACATCAAACATAAGATCTAAGGATTTCTAAAATTAGGGTTTATACCTTTTATGCCTTGATCTTTGATTTCTGACCTTTGGATCTGTTCTTGGTAAGCTGAGATATGGTCATGGCTTATCTCATTAGTCTATATCAGTCTTACTCATAAATTTTAGAGAGAGACAAGAGGTTGGCAAATATGAGAAGTAAAGTGACTTTTCTCTCTCTCTCTCTATATAATCTATATATAATGTGATATAATGTTGGCTATCAATTTTGGCTGAGATTGCTGGATATATTGGTCACATGGGGCTGGTAGAGTTGCTCACCAACTCAATTATTGCTAGATTTGCAAGATATGTACAATAATGCAATAAGGGCATAAATGCCATTTTGATATAAATTTTAATGACATTTTAGTTAATTAGCCAAACCCTTAGAGTTTAGGGTTTGGAAAATTTAGGGTTTAGGGTTTGAACCATTTTAGGATTTGTAATTTATTTTCTAAAATTTCCAATTTAGGTTTTAAAAATAGAAAATTAATATTTCTAACTTATAATTAGGATTTTCTAATTATATTAAAATTTACTAATCATAATTTAAATATTTCTAATTAGGATTAGTATTTCCTAATTAAAATAACTAATTTAGCAATTAGGGTCAAAATCACGGATTAGGGTTTATAACCCAAAATTAGGGTTTCTAATAGAAAATAATTTTCCTAAATTAGAAATTTAATTTTCGTAATTAGATTAGGGTTTTATAATTACTTATAACTTTAAAATTAGGATTAATATTTCCTAATTAACATTAAACGTAGTAAATTAATACTTAGGTTTTTCCCTATTATAAATTAGGGTTTCAAATCCGTAATTAGGGTTTCAAATTTGAAATTAGGGTTTTGTAATCAATTTGTTAAGATTAAACCTAATTAATCCTATATTTATTTACACTTACACGCCATTAAGTTCTATTGGGGTTCCGATTTGAATTTTTTGGATTCTAGGGTTTCTTGTTAAACACTTTAGGGTTTCTTGTTAAACACTAGGGTTTTCTAACCTAACGTTGACGTTCTTAATTTATACTTAGGTTTTATTCAGATATATCGTTTATCCGGTCAACCCTTGACCATAACCACATATTGTACACATATATACACAGAACATATTCACTTATTCCTTAATCCTGAATAATTCACTTAAATCCTTCACAAAATTTTGAAATCCTCAAAATTCCTTCTTAAAAATATTAAACGCATACACTAATTTTCTGTCTAGGTTCTAATACTGAACCTTAAATCAATTAATAAAAATTTTAAAAATATTTTAATTCTCGGGTTGTCACAGTTATTACAATCTTTTCAAAACTATTATCTGCTTGTGTGTGGATGTTGCATTTACATTTGATGAATGTGTACGAATGCATTTCCTTACTGCACTTAGTGCTTCGCACCATAATTGCTTGTGATATTAGTGCTTTGCACCATAACTGCTTGTGATATTAGTGTTTCGAACATGTCATCATTTTCATACGGTAAAACGCGATGTATGTAAATGTATGTTGTGTGGTCCCTCCACCAGGAGGCTATCCCATCGGTGTTTGATTACTGGACTTGTGAGAAGACTAATTCTCCGAGGCTCGTGAAAGGCACCACCCAAATTGCTTCCAGGTTGAAAGACCGGATTAACTTCCGTCAAGTAGATTGCGATGATTTGGGAACCTTCATGCCAAAAAGCCGCGAGAGTAACCTTTGATAGGTCAGTCTCTGATAAACCCAAAACGGAGGAAAGTCTCTTCATGCTCTCATTTCAAAATTACTTATAAACACAATTACTTGTAATTTCATTCCATATCTATCTCCATATAATGAGAAATATGAAGAGGTGTGTACATATACGTATTTTAATTAACATGCTACAAACAGCTGACATCCGTTGTGTAGGATAAAAATTACTAAAATGGACACATCACATAGCATGTCATTATATACATTCCCTAAAGACTAAACTATGCCAGTCTTCCGCAGGGAATCAATCGGACCTACTACCCGTTCAAAGTCCAAAAAGGCAACAGGCCTACAGTTAATCATGTCGTCATCCGACCAGACTGAACTTAATCTAGTTTCTCACAAAGAATTTGACGGATTAAGCAAACAGATTACAGATTTGGATGTTCTACTCAAAGAATTACACCAGTCTACACAGGGTCAGAAAATACCCGTACATGCTGAATCCTCCACACAAGAAAGAATCCCGGTCATTACTATACCTGAACCACAGTTGGATACGACCAACAAGACTCATGATGCTGCCCATCTCACTGGAGATCCAGACACTGGTGACATCAAAAAGAAAGTCCTCGAAATGAAAGAGACCCTTCGCGTTATCAAATGATTTGGAACCCACGGAAGTGTTTCATATGCTGATCTGTGTATTTTTCCTGGGGTTCATTATCCAGAAAAATTTAAAACTCCTGACTTTGAAAAATATGACAGGTTAGGAGATCCTTACACACATTTAAAAGTGTTTATTGGAGAACTTGGATCTTATGCAGAGGATGAAAAGCTTAGAATGCAATTGTTCCAAAAGAGTCTAACTGGAGAAGCCCGTTCGTGGTACACAAGATTAGACAACTCCAAAATCCATGGCTGGGAAGAGCTAGCACATGATTTCCTCACTCAATATAGCTTTCAAACTCAAATGGCTCCTGATCGGTATCAAATTACCAAGATCAAGAAACAATCTAACGAGTCTTTCAGAGAGTATGCTTAGAGGTGGAGACGTCTGGCTGCCCAAGTTAGTCCTTCCATGACAGAATTAGAAATGGTCATGACTTTCATAGACATACAAGAAGCTCCATTCTATGAGAGAGTTTTTAGCCATCGGCAAACCATTTTCCTGAAATGGTCAAACATGGGAGATAGTTTGATGGGATTGAAGTCAGGAAAGATTCAAGACCTAGCTGGCACTCAAAGTTGTTGCTGATCACATCTAATCTGGAAATTATGGGAACAACCCTCGGAGGGTCCATAAAAGAAAGAAGAAGATGTTTCCTCGATACTACGAGTCAAAAAAGGCAATCGAAACATGCCTATTCAAAGGAGAAACTACACTCCCTTTCCGTAGACATCTAAACCCTCCAATACCAAAAGGTGGAGAAGTCAAATGACCTCAAGTGTTTACACCCTTAGGGGATACCCTCGAGAACATCTTAAATCTTCTGACAACACAGAAGAAAATTACGCATCTTCTTCCACCAGCCAGCCCTAATGGACGGGGTTTCAATGCTACTTACTCGAAAATGCGCTTATCATGTCGGGGCACTGGACATGATACTCGAGACCCCCAGGCCTTAAAACATAAGATCCAAGACACGATAGACAACGGAGAGATCGTGGTCACCAAACCAGATCAGCCTCATGTTCAAGACAACCCTTTTCCTCAACACAAAGAAGAAGAGGTCAACATGATTAATTAAAGCAATGGACAGAGTTCCAATTTCAGCTGTGATTCTTCCCAGATCATCAAAGATGGTGATGATAGATGGGATTATGCTAAGTTCCAGTTCACAATGGAACAAAAGATGAAAGCTCTCTACAAGCAAATTGAGCAATTGGCGGAACTGGTGACTTATCAGCATCAAGTGACACGTCAGTTAATCAGCCAGGAGCATGCCAGTCTCCTACCTCTTGTCATGAATATTCCCTCATCACTTTCAGAAAATGAAATGTTGGAAGACAAAGTGACGAAGAGAGCAAATGCTAAAGCCCGTCAGGATTTCGCCAAAAAAAGGGAATTCACCTATCTGGGCCAACCTATGGAGGAAATCCTTCATATGTTAATCAACGAAGGAAGGATCAGTTCCCTTCTACCTCCAATCAACCCCCATTCAGAACGGTACATCTCTGATGGAGTATGTCAATATCACTCCCAATCTCGTGGTCACAGCACAAAAGAATGCTGGGCACTGCGCCACCTTATTCAAAATCTAATCGACAGTGGTGTCCTGCGCTTAGTGGACGACGATACTGTGTTACGTGCAAGTGAGAATGCACCCCTACTAAGTGGAAAAGTGTGGTAGCAGTCATATCCACTGAAACTGATGGGATTAATACATTATTCACAACGCCAACAATTCAACTCAAGGAGGCAACAATCCTTTGAGAGTGGTTGCTCCGAGCCAATCAACTTGCTGCTGCAGAGCCACGATATCCTATTGTTAGCTTGCACACAATTCCATGGAATTATCACGAGAAGGTGAAGGATCCACCTCACATACAATAAGCTACTGATGTCGAAAGAAAATACACTGTATCTTCCCCAACGGGTGATGAAGCCTACCACCAAATCAAAGGGGAAAATACCCATGGAGAAGATTGAAGAATTCCTCCGTGCTGTGGGTCATAATGAAGCTACGGTGGTTTTATGCTTGAAAGAAGCTCCACAACAAATATCAATTTTGGACTTGGTCCTAACTTCCGAGAATCACCGAAAGGTCTTGATAAAGGTTTTGAAGATGCCTATCTGTCGACATCAGTTGATACGGGAAAATTTCAACATCTGGTTGATCACATTTTCAATAACAATGTGATATCCTTCACTGATGATGACATACCGCCCGAAGGGACCAATCATTGCAAGCCGTTGCACATTACGGTCTTGTCCTCCGGATATATGGTAGTTAGAGTCTTAATAGATGGAGGTTCCTCTCTGAATATCTGCCCCTACGCTACCTTGGCGAAGATGAACATTAATCTCAATCGAATTCAGAGTAGCCATACTATCATTAAAGATTTTGATGGAGCCCGGCGAAATTTGGTCGGAGTAATTGAGCTGCCAATCGAAATTAGTCCTCACACATTCTGCGTATCTTTCCATGTGCTCAAGATAGATTCGGGATACAACCTGCTCTTGGGACGACCATGGATTCATATGGCTGGGGCAGTCCCCTCCACTCTTCACCAACAGTTGAAATACATTATCAACAATAACCTGGTCATAGTCAACGCTGAATCGGAGATTCCTCAGCATGGAGACATGCCATTCATCAAAGCCAATGCAGATGTAGAACCAGTCAATTTTCATGCTTTAGAAATAAGCAACACCCAATACCATGCTATTGGAGCGCCATTGCTCGAGCCCAAGATTTCTGCCGAGGTAATGTCGGCTACTCAAGAAATGATGTCGTTGGGTCATAAGCCAGGACAAGGGTTGGGTAAAGATTTCCAGGGTATCAAATATCCAATTCACTTAACCAGGCAAACTGGAGCAGCTGGGCTAGGATATTCTGCCAGTTCTAGTCACAGGAATCCTCATAAACATCAGCAGATTCCTTCATCTTCAACCATGTGGCATTTATCTTCGCCTTCAAACTATGAGTCCGCACAACCTCCTATAAAGGTGTCAGCCAATGTAATGGCTATGTTATGTCACAAGCCGGTACCGGTGAAAGGAAAAGAAATCTTTTTCCAAATCCATGATGGAAGAAGAGAGCGAAGAATCAAGCAAGGCGTTATCACGGATGATGTTCGGTATCGCATCATCGCTTCATGATGAACATACCAACAAATAAACCCCGGTGATGATTGCCCGCACGTAATGGCCATCATTCGGACGAGGAGGATGATGACAATCCCTCCATCAACGCGGTCCACCGGACTTTGCTCTTGCCAATTGGAACATCATTCCTTGAATTGGTCGTCATCGAGGGTAAAGCGGTGAAACTCTTTACGTCTTATAGATATAATAACCGCTTACTTTTCTACATGCGAGTATTAGCGGTTTATTTTGCCAATATATGCTAACACCGTATGATCAACACATTTCATATATACTAAGTGAAAGCATATTTTGTTTCAGACTCAATTTAGATGTATCTCATATTTAACGATATGATGCCTCTTCTCCACAAGGATTGTACCTTTTATGTAGAGATGAATTCGACCTTGATGGATATCTGAAGATGACATTGAGGTGCCTCCAGAAATTCAAGAATGGGTCAAAGACAAACCCAAACCCAACCTTGATCAAACCATTTCTTTAAATCTCGGAACCTTAGAAAGCCCTAAGTTAATCCAGATTGGTTCAGACCTTACCCCAAAATAACGGAATGACATGGATACGCTATTAACCCAATTCCAGGATGTGTTTGCATGGTCTCATGAAGACATGGTGGGTTTGTCCACTGACATTGTCCTTCATCGCCTTCCCATTAAAGAGGGATTTAAGCCAGTCAAGCAAAAGCTCAGGCGATTGAAACCTGAATGGAGTTTAAAGGTGAAAGAAGAAATTGTGAAACAATTTCAAGCTGGCATCATAATGGTGTCTACATATCCTGAATTGATATCCAACATTGTACCCGCACCTAAACCTGGTGGGAAGGTGCGAGTTTGCGTGGATTACCGGGACTTGTACAAAGCTTACTTAAAAGATAGCTTTCCCGTGCCATTTATCCACATTCTCATTGACAATCTTACTACCATGATCGACATGTACTCCTTTGGCGATTGCTTTGGGGTATCATCGGATCATGGTTCTTTGAGGAAGATCGTGAAAAACTGCTTTCATCACGCCTTAGGGAACCTTTTGCTATAGACAGTTGTCATTCGGCCTCATCAATGCCGGAGCCACCTATCAACGAGCTATGATGGCTCTTTTCCATGACTTAATGCACAAAGAGATCAAGATCTACGTGGATGACATTATTGTCAAGTCCCGGAAGGAGGATGACCATCTCAAAAAATTGTTCAACAGGTTGCATAAATACAACTTGAAGTTGAATCCAGCCAAGTGCGCCTTTGGCGTTAAATCAGGAAAATTGCTAGGATTTCTAATCAGACAGAAAGGGATTGAGCTGGATCCTGCCAAGATCCAAGCCATCACGGAAATGCCCATTCCTCAGACAGAGAAGGAAATACGGGGATTTTTAGGAAGAGTCAACTTCATTAGCAGGTTTATCTCCCAACTCACAGCAACCTGTGAGCCAATCTTCAAGCTATTAAGGAAGAACTCCTCCATGAAATGAAATGAGGAGTGTCAAAAGGCCTTCCTTATAATCAAGAAACAGCTAGTCAAAGCTCCCATTTTGGTGCCACCTAGGGATGATGTTCCCCTGTTCATGTACCTGTCCATAAGTTACAATGCCATGGGCTGCATGCTGGGATGGAAGGACGATAGAGGCCAAGAATGAGCTATCTATTACCTCAATAAAAGGTTCAGCAGCAGTGAATACAAGTACACTCTGATCAAAAAGATGTGTTGTGCTTTAGCATGTGCTTCCATGAGGTTACAACATTACCTCCATGGTCACACAACCCATCTTATATCCCGCGTGGATCCTCTCAAATACGTGTTCAACAAACCTATGTTAAATTGCCGGCTGTCCAGATGGCAGTTGATCCTACAACAATTTGACATCGTATATGTGACTCAAAAGTCCATCAAAGGTCAAGGAATCGCGGATCAACTGGCCCGCGACCTTCATCGATTTTAAAACCCTTGAAACATATTTCCTTGATGAAGGAGTAATGATGACGATCAAAGAACACCATCGATCGATCTGGCGCCAATCATGGAAGATGTATTTTGTTGGAGTACATTAATATGGAAGGTTACGGAGCCGGAGCGTTCTAGTATACGATGCAGGGAGCGAGCGGTATCCGTTCTTGTCACAAATTATAGTTTATCAGAACCAACAATATGGCTGAGTATAAAGGCTATCTCATGGGGCTAAAACTTGCCCGTTCAAAGGGCATCAGGCGGTTAACTATCTTTGGAGATTCGGAGTTGGTAATTAAAAAATCTACCGGAATCTATCAAACCAAGGAACTACATTTGGTTGACTTATCATCTGTGGTTTTCTGAGATGGTTTTGGAGTTCAAGAAATCTCCTTTCTACACATTCCTCGTAATATGAATGACTTTGCAGACGCATTAGCAACTTTGGCCTCCTTGATTCGCATATCAGACAAGGAACACTTGCCGAGCATCGCGATTTCCCTGCACAAGGCCCCAGCCTATGGGAATTACGTTGGAGAAGTATCGGATGAGCTACCTCCCATTAAACTTCCTTGGTATCAGCATATCAAGGAATATCTACGAGATGGATCTACACCCGCTGAGGCGAGCCCAACTGAGAAAAGACGGATCCATCGACTTGCTATAAAATTCTACTTGAGTGGAGATGCGCTCTACAAAAGAGATGCAGGACTAGGTCTCCTCAGATGTTTAGACAAAGGACAAGCCCAAAGGCTTATGGATGAAATCCATGGTGGAGTCTGTGGCCCCCACATGAGTGGCCCCCTCCTTGTCAAGAAAGTCTTCAAGACAGGACATTATTGGCTATCTCTCAAAGTTGACTGCAATGACCACGTCGGGGAGATGCTATCGATTATGCGATTCATGGGAATGCTATACACGCCCCTCCACGGGAACTCCACAATATGAGTTCACCTTGGCCCTTCTCAATGTGGGGAATCGATGTTATCGGGCCCATTAAGCCTAAAGCCGGTAATGGTCATCGGTTTATCTTTACGATGATCGACTACTTCACCAAGTGGGTAGAAGCAGCCTCCTTCCCCAGGGTTACTAAAGATGTCATCATTGCTTTCATCAAAAACAATGTCATTTGTCGATATGGACAACCAGAGGTGATTGTGTCAGACAATTCCAAAAACCTCAACAACAAGATGATGGAGGAATTATGCAGTAAATTCCACATCAAACATCTCAACTTTGTCATCTATCGTCCAAGATGAGCGGTCTTTGTTGAAGCGGCTAACAAAAACATCAAGAAGATTATGCAAAAGATGTCCATCAACCACAAAGATTGGCCTGACCTATTGCCTCTTACTCTGTTAGCCTACTGAGAACATCAATGTGTATTTCCACCATGGGCAACCCCTACGCATTAACCTATGGGATGGGCGCAGATACTCCCATAGAAGTTGAAATGGAATCCCTTAGAGTGTTGATAGACGCTCAGTTGGATGAAGACCAATGTGTAAAAGACATGTATCACCAATTGTCTCTTATAGACAAAAGGTGAACCGCGGCTATCTTCCATGGTCAGTTATATCAACAAAGGATCGCCAGATCCTACAACAAAAAAGTCCGGCTATGGCAGTTTAAACAACATGACTTGGTTTTGAAG
Organism: Panax ginseng; assembly: GCA_020205605.1. Lineage (NCBI taxonomy): Eukaryota > Viridiplantae > Streptophyta > Magnoliopsida > Apiales > Araliaceae > Panax > Panax ginseng. Next base: position 10,311,151 of record CM035147.1, on the reverse strand, counting down.
AAGATTCTTGACAACCAAGATCAGGCTAAAGGAAAATTTGTTCCTAACTGGGAAGGCCCGTTTATTGTCAAGGAAGTATTGACAGGAGGCGCTCTCAGATTGCAAGAAATCGACGGCGATAAATTTCCACAACTCATCAACTCAGACGCCGTAAAACGGTACTATGTCTGAAGTAATTTGCAAACACCCTGGTGAAGAATCATCAGGTCACCAGTCATTTCGGTTCTTTAACCCTTTACCTATAACTTTCCTACACTTTGCCCCTCTGGGAAACATACTTTTTCAAGCCAGCAGCCTGGCTCTCCCTTGCGTTCCTACGACTTAGGTCATCCCAACGTGGATTGAACCTCTTGCGTTTGCAGTTTGGCTACCCATACATGGGATCAAACTTCTCATACCTGCAGTTTATCCTCAACCTAGGATTAAACTTTCTCCTCCTCGCACTCTGACCTGCACATGGGATTACGCTTTTCATCTCGCCCCGAGGGGCGAACTACGTCGACCTGATCTCCTCTTCAATAGGAGTACGTAGGCAACAATGTTATATGGCCCGTTTGTAACATTCCAAAATTTTAAAGTGTAATATTAAATATTTATTGATTTATATACGTATTTAATGGGTATGTTTATTGTTGAATAAATAATTGTTCAATTTGAGTTGATGTGATTTAGTTAATTAATTGTTGAATAAATAATTAAGGAGCTAAGAAAAATTAATTGTTATGAGGTTATATACTAATTTAATTTAATAAGTAAGCTAGAGAGCTTATAAGGATTAAATGGATTATATTATTTTAATTAGAATTGTGATTAAAATAAAGTGTTAGTTGGTTGAATAAAATTATAAAGGAAATTATAATTATGTAATAATATTTTATGTGTGAAAGTAATTTATTAGATTAGTATTTGAATTAATTAAATTGATTATTTAATTTAATAGAAGTGTGACAAATAACCTTGCTATAAAGGAGTTATTAAAATAAATTAGAAGAGTTTAATTTAGTTCTTGCCAAACATGTCTTATTGCATAATAAGTCTTTAATCTAATGATGTTTTAGCAAACAAGGTATAAGGAATTAATCCATTTGGTTTAATTAGACTTACCAAACAAGGTGTAAGGATTAATGGGTTATTTTATTAAGATTAGCCAAACAAGCCTTATGGCTTTTAAATTTCAAAACTTACATAACTGATATCTAGAGTTATATTATATAATTAATATATATTATTACTATATACGTTATATTTTCTAGTACGTATGTTCGAGAGAAGAAAGAACTTAGTTGAAGAAAAAGAGAAGAAGAAGAAGAAAACTAGAGAGAATTTGAGAGAAATCCTAACAAGTTTTGATAAAAGAATTGGGGAAAAGAAGTTTGATAATCAATAGTAGCCATCATCTTCTTAATCAAAGGTAGGAGCTTAATCTTTTTCTTTAAAAGTTTAGTTTTCCTCTTCCCAAAAAGTTCTCTATGAAATTTTTGTAAAAGATAAATTGTTGTTATGTATATAGTTTTGTATGATTATTGATTATAAGGTTATTTCATGAGTTTATGTATGATTATAATCAATTACTTTAGGTGTGTATGTGTTTTGTGGAAGAAAATATATTATAGAGTGTTCATATGAAAAAAATATATGAATATGGCTTAATTTAAAATAGAAATTCAGGTTTAACTAGCTGTTAAATATATAAATTGACTATTAAATTTGATAGAGTATGTATAATCATAACTATGGTGTGTTAAAATTTCTGTTTTGATTGAAAAACAAAATCACAGTGTTGATTTTTATTAAAAATGTCAACAATGGAGTTTTTGCCAAAAACATTGAAATTGGGTGTTGTAAGTTTGATGTTTATATTATTTTATGGGTAGAAACATGTTAGAAGTGTTCACAAATGTTTATATGAAGTCTATATGAGTATTACATGTTAATTAGTCTATTATATTCGAGCTTGTAGGCCAAATTGGCTTTTTGTTTCATCTTTGTTTACTTAGAGCTTGGTATAAAGTTTTGGACTTGTGATACCAATCGATGACCAATGATATAAATTTTAGCACTTATGACACAATCAATATTTCGACTTCAGTAGCTTGAAGCCTTCAACGTAATACCAACCATAATAAAGCTGTAGCGTGCCATGTGTGAGTTAGCGAATATTACAGCAGTTTTGTTTAAGTATACAAATTTTGAAAATAAATGTTATGTGTTAATAATATGAATGTTAAATGATGATTTCAGTAGTATTAAACTATGAATGAGAATGTTATCAAGAGTTAATTAGTATTAACGTAGTTTGATTATGTGAATTGGTAATTTAACCTACATGATGTATATATTTTGTTTATATAGATATAAAATGTTGGTAATGACTAATTATGTCATGATGACATATGTATAGGGTATTGATTCAAGTTGTAAGGTTTAGCTTGTGCTAAAGGAAAGTTCTCTAACTCAAAACTTCATTGTGCGAGTTTAATTTCATTTGGTACATTATTGTTTTCAAATTTAATTACAATTGTTATAAGTTGCTACCTCTACACTTTCCTAGAGCTAGATTGCCTATTATTGAGTAGGTCATTGTATCTAGTTTCTCATGACGATACAAGTATCCCAAATCTTATAGTTTAATCTTGAGCAAGTTTTCTAATCTATTATCTTGTTAATTCAATTACTATTTTCAATTCGATTACAATATAATGATGTAAGTTATTCTGGAACAAGTGGTTCTTGTATTTAACTTGTTGTTTAGCATGCACAACTATCTATGCTAATGTCGAACATTTCTATCGTTCAAATTGCTATGCATGCTTAGTTTTCAATTCAAATTAACCTTGGCTTAGTATTGTTCAAGCAAGGTATGCTATAGTTATTCAAATTGTATGCTATTAGATTATTCCTAATTCATTACTTTAGTTTACTATGATTGATTCAATCACGATTATTCTATAGTATAGTGTTATTGGTCTTATTCAACTACTCCTTAGTTGATGTTAGATTTAATTCAAATTATCTTGAAAGCTTATCCAAACCAAACTTCCTTTGGTGCGGACTTGTACTCTAAATACTGAGATGAACTACTCTTTTAATAGAGGTTTACGCTTAGCATTGAAATGGTTGTGCACCATACATTGTACGAAGGTTGATCCCCCCCAAGTGCGTTGAAGTCCTTATAGTCTTATATTTGTTAAAGTTAAAGTTAAAAGATTACTTATAATTGTGGACATGATTCGTGGTCATTAGACCCTCAGTGAATGTTATAATTTTCAGAAAGTTAATAGAATATATTGTTCAGTTCTATTGAGCCTAATATTAACAATTGATGTAAAAGTTTAAAGATTTATTTATTGTTATTTCAAGTGGGCCTTGTTTGCTCACTCTTGCACATTAAATTTCTTACGACTAAAGTTGAAGCGGGTGGCGTACCTAGCACCCGATGAGGAAAAGGAAAGATGAATAAATCTTCGAAGACTTGTAATAGTTTTGATAGTTTACTTTGGACTTTGGTTTAAAGAATGTAATGAAGTTTATTTAAATTTCCGCATGTGAATGATTGTTGTTAAAGGTTAGATAACCTGGGAGATTTTTATTTAAGTTTTATCCTGTATGGGCAGGTTTTTATTATTCAATTTATTATAATTGGGTAGTTAGAAATGAATGTTTTGATTAAGTGAACACCAAATCTTGAGTAAATGAAGTACCAGGATTTGGGGGTGTCACAGGTTGATATCAAAGCTTTAGGTTATGAACCTTAGGTGGGGGGGAAGCCTTAGGAAGTAACCTTTGAACGATAGTGGAGATAACTCTTATCGAGTTTTAAGAAAGAAGTAATAAAACACCTATGTGCTTATATGTTTATAATTTATGTACTCGTGAGTGTCGAGTAGTAATGATTAATAATTAAAACTTTAAAACTTTGTTGTCAAGATGACTAATGTCGGAGAATCCAGTCAGGCTAGAGAGGAGGGACCTCAAGTGCTTATAGAGGAGGAGCCTCGCGACATTCAGGTAGTTTGGGAACAACTACTGCCATGGGAGTCATCCCCGTTGGTCACAGTAGTTGAAGATGAGGATGATGATGTGGAGAAAGACGAGGAGGATCCCGTTGATTTACCACAAGAGGATGAGGATGGTGAGGACGATGAGGAAAGGATTCCACTTAACTTCGATAGTAGGCCGTATATATCGATGAGGTGCATGGCCGTAATGTGGAACTTCAAGATCTTTGTCGAGGAGTTACAAGAGATAGTACCGAACAACGGTAATGACACAAAAAAGCGAGATCCGGGATCGTAAAAACGGTGACAAATGTCGAGGAGAAACTAGTACAAACTAAAGGAGAGAAGGAACAAATGATCGAGATGGTTGTGGGCCCAAGAACAAATTTGAAGGAAGAAGCTACCAAGAAGGTAAGAGCTAAAGATGCATACGAGGAAGTTTATCAACGAACTGGAAGAAGCGATAAAGGGACTCCACTGAAAGAAGAGGATGAAGATGGAAGAGATGGATAAAGTTTTTAACACCGCAATTAATCGAGCTCAAGATCGGGTCATGGGATATCCGATTCGATTCGAGCAGCGCCATCATCATCGTATTAGATCGCGAGAACAATGTTTAGGGTCATGGAGGAAAGAGCGTGATAGGGCTAAGAAGTATCTTAATAGATCATCGTAGAAAATGTGCACCGTAATGCCGTAATAAGTATTAAATAATGTGTAAATCCCTAGTGTTAAAGTAACCATGGGATATGATAATAATGACGTTGTCCTAAAACTTTTGTAGTTCAGGAAAGTATTGTAGATAGCAGAGATGCTATTGTTTTATGTTTTCCAAAAAGGTTTTGAATAAATAAAAGTTGTTACTTTATTCAAAGTGTTATGTGTTATATGGTTATTTCTTTTATGGAGGCAAGTTAATTAGAAAATACTTAAAGAAAATTTGAGTAATAGTCTAATAGATGTTTTGTTTTAACGAGAAAATGCCTCCCAGGGCGTGAACCACCCCGAAGCGGAGAAATAATGAGAGAACTACCATTAACGACAATGTTAGCTTGTAACCCCGTTCAACAACTAGTGACACTACTAACGAGGCGTTGCGAGAATCAACCACAAAACCATGGTACAACATTTAAGGATTTCAAGGCGGTTGGACCACACGAATTCAGTGGATACTATGAATCCGATCGAAAGCCGCGACACGGATTATGGAGATAAAAAAGATGTTCGATGTCGCTAGGGTAGGGGATGATCAGAAGACTACTTTCACAACATTCATGTTGAAAGCAGAAGCTAGTTATTGGTGGCAGACCAATAAAATTCGTGAAGGGCCGGAGTGATGACTGGGATAGGTTCAAGGTTGTTCTTGAGACTTATTTCCGGAAAGTTCGAAGAGTCATTTAGAAGTCTTGACGGTTTACGGAATTAAAGCGAGGAACGATGGCGATGTCTGAGTATCTTTGCGAAATTCAATGAATTGGTGAGGTTTCGCCATATCGAGTCAACCTGCATGACGTAAAGCGAAGAAATTTGAACGAGGATGAAGCCACGGGTATCTGATGAGTGTTTCCTTGTTCGATTGAAGACATTTCACGTGATGATGGAAAAAGCGATTACCGTTGAAGGTGGAAGCGGCGATGACAAAGTTCAATCAGGAACAAAAGAAGAAGAAGAATGAGAATAAGACTAAGAATGGGAGTGGTAGCGGTGGAAATAACAACAACAACAACAATAACAACAACAACAACAACAACAGCTTGAAGAGGAAATGGAATGGGAGCATGGGTGCTGGACACCAGCAGGGTAACCAAATATTTTCTTTGTACATCACTTCTACAACGAATTTATAGTTGTGAAGTAAACTGAACCGATAATAACAACATAACAATTCTATCTCAAATTTTTGAAACTATGTATAGACTATATATATAGTTTAGTTGACATATTATGAATATTGTTTTTCGTTTTCGATAAGGTTTAGCAGAACTTCATCTATAAACGCATGTGCGTAACTTTCTGAGCTTTAGGTTGTAGTTCCCATGGGCCCTATATTGATCAATACTACATTGCTAGAAACGATATTATCGTTCATCCTTTGTCAAATCATCATGTACGCATAAAAATTTTTCCCGTGATCGGGATGTTCATACTTAGTCTGGAATCCGAACCAAAACAATTTGATTGGATACAAAAAGGTTTTTATCATATTCAACAACATTTCAAAATTTGTGTCTATCATCCATCAAATAGCTTAGGCGGCTTTTATATATATATATATATATATATATATATATATATATATATATATATATATATATAACATGTGTTTTTAAATCTGATGATTATCAAGTGGGGACACTTGTATAACCATATTTCAAATTAATGAAACAGAATATATATATACGAATTATCATATACTAACGTTGATAAACAATGATGGGATATAGAATATATCACAATAGGGTTAATAATATAGCATAATAATAATATAATTACGAAACTTCTTACTCATGTCCATTGCATAAAGAAATGCAAAGGTAAGATACTTGCTTGATCTTGTTTAACTACGGTTAAATAACTTAGTTCTATCCTTATATAACACCTATCGGTAATAAGATCATTTGATCGATTAGAATAACATACTATAACACATATGCTTATACTTTATTGCGATTAAAGACATAACCTAATCACATTGTCACATATATTCCACAAACCATTGAATCACAAATAAACACATATCTAATTAAATTATCTAAGTCAGGATCAATTTACGAAACATGTCGATTGTCTGAAGCGGCTTTATTAGGTAATTATCGAGTCTAAGACTCTATCACGTAGTTTAATATCATGTAAGTATCGGTCATATTATTTTTAAATGACATATAATAATTTTAAACATTTATTATAATTTATCATTAATTTTCAAACATCGAAATCATTATTAAATGATTTAAATATTAAACCATCCTATTATCATTAATATTTAATTAATATTAAACCATTAATGAAACCATTGCCAAAATATTAAAGTTATTTATAATAACTCAAAATACTTTTAAAGTATTAATATTACCCTTAAATGATTTTTAAAAAGAATTAAAATCATTAAGTAAATAATTATCATTAATATTAAAGTATTAATGTTCTATTTATCAAAATATTAAAATATTATTGTATTATCTATCAAAATATTAAAAGTCATTAATTATAACTTACAATATTTTTAATTCATTAATATCCTTATTAAATGATTTTTAAATAAATAAAACTATTTTAAACTATTTATTTAATATAATTATTAAATAAACTTAATATCATTTATTATTAAATTAATATCATTAATATTAAATTAATAATGAAATTATCCTTTAAATATTAAAAAGTTATATTTTATAACTTAAAATATCTTTAAACACTTTATTTTCATTTTAAATGATTTTTATAATATTAATATCATTTTTAAACTAATTTATTTAATATAATTATTAAATAATTCTAATATCGTTAATAGTAAATAATTAATGAAATTTACCTTTAAATATTGAAAGTTATATTTTATAACTTAAAATATTTTTAAACTATTTATTTTCATTTAAAATGATTTTTCTAATATTAAAATCATTTTTAAACTAATTTATTTAATATAATTATTAAATAAATCTAATATCATTAATATTAAAATATTAATATTTTTTATGACAAAATATCAAAAGTTATATTTTATAACTTCAAATATTTTTATAATCATAAATCATTTTGTATAATTTTTAAACCATTAATTCTATTTTTCATAATTTATTTAATGCATTTATTAAATTACTTAATTATCATTAATATTAATTAATTAATGAAATTCATCACAAAATATTAAAAGTTATCAAAAATAACTTCTAGTATTTTCTTATACCATAATATAACTTTAAATGATTTTTCATGTATTAAAATCATTTTTAAATAATTTATATAATATTATAATTTAATAAATTAAATAATTTTAATATTCCAAAAATATTAAATATTTATGAAATATATTCAAAATAATTAAAAACTAATTTTGATTTTGAAATAATTTTAATAATTTATTTTGTATTTTTCATAATTAAAAACTAATTAATATTAATTATTTAATAAAAATATAATTTTTATATAAAGCGTATTAAAGACCACCTTTAGCGACATAACCGTCATATAGGTGTTCTTGGCCAAAACCCGAACACCCCATATGGGTTTTGAGGATCTTAGGTTTGACCGTACGTAATTCTCGATTTGTGATGTTTCACGACGTCTTTGTGATCGAATATTATAGTTCTAGTGCAGGACTTCATTATCAAACAACAAACATAATTATAACATCAAATATCAGCAAGATCTAGCCCTCCAAAAGCATGTCGAAGCGTTCTTCAATTTACGGGTTTTCGAAATGAAGAAACGATCGAAAATCTTACTTTCGAAGCCTTGATTCAACCGTTCTGGGTTTGATATGTTCATTCTAATGGTTCATACATATAGAGTAAATGACAGGGGACAACGTGGTATCATCAGATCATTCTAATAACAACAAAAACACAAGATATAATAAAGTCAAACCTTGTCAGAAAAATGTCTCATGAAGAAATCTGGGTTTTCCATATTTGAGACAAAACAGCTGGTCAACTCTACTTTGACCAGCCATATGTTTTATTATCTGCATGATCTAATTATTATAGAGGCTTAATAATATAGCTTACATGTCAGTATCAATAAATGTGATGAGCATTTATTTGAGTATAGATATTGTCTAGAAGATAATATTTGTATTCAAACTCACAGATTTCTTATTGTAATAATAAAGTTGTAGTGGTTTACGTACCATGTATTGACAACTTTCGAAATGGGTGATGTATACCTATTTAGAGGCGTCACATTAATAATATAAGCTTACATGTCGGAACTCTGATTTAATACAACAACATGACCATAAACCTTACCAGAAGCCAGATCCAACGCTTATAAAACGTTATCAGAAATTCTAGGTTTCCAGGTTTACCCAGATTTCCAAAATTCGTACTTGGTCAACTCACTTTGACTGCTTGTATCTTACGATCTAAACTTGATTTGATCCGGTTTCCAGTTCCAGATTATAGTCCACATGACACAGAACATATCCATAACATAAAACACACATAACACTTAACACACAAAGATCTAGAGGCACTGACATTCGTTGTCAGACCATTGTTTTAAAAAATTTCCAGATTTGCAAAAACACTAGATCTTAGCTTATAGATGTTATGGATCCAACATCTATCAACCCAGATCACTTAATAACACTATATACAACATATCTTAACAATCAAACATAACTTTTAACAGAGGATCAAGGTCAGATTTTTGAATAGGATTTTATACCCCTCATGATCAATTCTTGATTCTAGGCTTCTGATTTGTGAGTGGATTTCTTGGAATTTGTGTTTTGGGGATTTGGTATGCTACATAATTTAAATGGGTCTTGTGCTTGAGAGCATTTGGTTGAGTGTATGAGAAAATGGGACAATTAATACACTTTTCTCTCTCTAACTCTATATATACTAGTGTATGATCACGATGTATTGGGTGAATTATTGTCGCGATGGTTGTCGATATAGAAACACATGGAGTTGTTGGATTTGGTCACCAACTTCCCCTATTGTCAAAACCTACAATTCATCCTCAATTATGCAAGAGGGGCATTTTTGTCATTTGGTAAATCATTTTAATGGCAAAATTATCATCTTGACAAACCCTTAGGGTTTAGGGTTTGGAGTTGGGTTTAGGGTTTTGGACCATTTTAGGGTTTAAAATAATTTCTAGAATTTCCAATTTAGGGTTAAAAAAATAATAAATAATAAAATAATAAAATTTTAGTTTCTAAAATACAAAATTAAGGTTTCTTAATTAATTTGGTTTCTAATCACATGAACTTGATAATTATGTTTATGTTTTAATAATTATCATTAAGCTTACTAATCTAGCAATTAGCGCAAATAATTAGCAATTAGCATTACCCATAAAATAATTAGGGTTTCTAATTATTAATTAGAATTTTTAATTATTTAATTAAGGTTTTCTAATTTTACAATTAGGGTTTACCATTAGTAATTAGGGTTTATAATAACTAGTTAGGGTTTCTAAATTTAGAAATTAGGTTTCCAAATTTAGTAATTACGGTTCTCAATTAATTAGGGTTTCTAATTAATTAGGTTTCCAAATTTAGGATTTCTAGATATTAATTAGGGTTTCTCTAATTAATATTAAATTCTATAATACACCACATAAATCACATAACACAGTTATATAACAACCTCGAACTCATAATCGAGTTCCAAATTAGGGTTTCCATTTATCAATAAGTTAATTATTGATTTAAGGTTTCTAATTTAAGAAATTAGGGTTTTAATTTATAATTAGGGTTTTCTCTTGATTATTAATAATTATAATTATCATGAATCACATAACATATTGACTTAACAGATTTTAAAGTCTCATTGGACTTCAAAATTAGTGTTTGTCAGTAAAATTAGGGTTTGGTCATAATACCCCATAATTAACCAACCATTGTCAGTCCACAAAAATACAGTACATAATTATAGCACTGAAAAATCAAAATATAATATTATTATATTATTATTCTTATCCATTGATAAAAATCCAAAATTAGGGTTTAGATTTTATATTTGATTTATTCTTCATATATAACATTATTAATTAAGTTAAAATAATTAACTTAATTAATCTTGCATAAATTCATATAATAAAATAAATAATTCTAATAATAATTCTAATAACCTTTTCATATAGTATTTAAATAATATATAATTATAATTTTATGGAAAATAATTAATAAAAACATTTCTACCATAAAATTAATTATCATAAGAATATAATTTATAATAATCAATAATTCTAAAATAAAATAATTTGCAAACATTCGTGTAATAAATATATTTTTATTTATTACATAATTACATACACATATTATCTTGTAAAATCCTCATCCTTAAAATAAATAAAAATTTTATACGAAAAATTTATGATTTAATTTTTATAGAAAATATCGGGTTGTTATAGTAATCAGCAAAACAAAAGGTTTGAAGCATGTGCGACATGCGGGAAATTTCACAAGGGTGCGTGCTTAATGGGGAAGCGGGTATGCTTCAATTGTGGCCAAGAGGGTCACATCGCCCCAAGTTGCACTTTCTTAACGAAGAAGAATCGTGCTTCACGTTGGATCGAGGATCACTTTGCTCATGAATGTCCTAAGAAGAAGGATGGAGTGACAACCAGAAGCAATGGAGGTACATGGGCCATTGCAGGACCTGCAGCATCAAACAAACCCACAGCCTAGAACCTTCAACATGATTGTGCAAGATGTTGTTCAATCAAAAGATGTAGTGTCAGGTATTATCCCAATCAATGATATAAATGCTTATGTATTATTCGATTAAGGTGCTACTTGTTCGTTTATATCGATGAATTTGCTAAGAGGTTAGAATTGCTGAGAAAGAACCGAATTTTCCTCTGAACATAGAAATTGCAAATAAGGAAGTAATCCTGTTAAATTCAGTATACAAGAACCTGTAGGGTGAACATTAAGGAGAATATCTTGTTGGTAGATTTGATTCCGATTAGACTCGGGGAATTTGATGTAATTTTGGGAATGGATTGGTTGTTCAAATATGGAGCGATGAATCGATTGTCACAAGAAGTGTGTAAGCCTTATTACTCTGTCGAAGGTAGTATATTATGGTAGCAAAGTCGCTGAGACAAATGAAATGTCGGACGACTATCAGAATGCCAAGAGTTGTTGAGTCGAGGTTGTGTGGGCTATTTAGCTTACATAGTCGATACTCAAAAGAAGGGTGTGAAACTAGAAGAAATATCGGTAGTGAGAGAATTTGAAGACGTGTTTCGAGAAGATTTGTCAGGACTTCTACAGAGAAATTGAGTTCGTGATCGACTTGGTGCCGGGAACAGCACCAATATCGAAGGCCCCGTACAGAATGGCTCCGGTGGAAATGAAGGAACTGATGGTACAATTGCAAGAGCTGCTGGACAAGAAATATATTCAACGTAAGCGTATCACCGTAAGGGGCGCTAGTATTATTCGTGAAGAAGAATGACGGATCAATGTGTCTTTGCATTGATTATAGGGAGTTAAACAAGGTCACTATTAAGAATAGGTATCCGTTGCCTAGAATAGATGACTTGTTTGATCAGCTGAAGGGTGCTAAATATTTCTCAAAAATAGATTTGAGAAGTGGTATCATCAATTGAAGGTAAGAAAGGAGATATACCCAGAAAGGCATTCAGAACTCGGTACGGACATTACGAGTTTCTGGTGATGTCTTTTGGTTTAACCAATGCCCCTGCTGCGTTCATGGATCTGATGAATAGGGTGTTTAAACCATTCTTAGACAAGTTTGTAGTGGTATTTATCGATGACATTCAGGTGTATTCCAAGACTCAAGAAGAACACGTGGAACACTTACGTTTGACATTGGAAACACTAAGAAAGGAAAAGTTGTATGCAAAATTCTCTAAGTGCGAATTTTGGCTCGACCGTGTACAATTTTTGGGTCATGTGATTGACAAAGATGGGATTTCAATGGATCCATCAAAAGTGGAAGGCAGTAATAAATTGGGAACAAACAAGGACACCTTGGAGGTGAGGAGTTTCTTGGGGAATGGCGGTTATTATAGAAGATTCATTCAAGATTTTTCTAAGATAGCCACTCATTAACAAATTTGATAAGGAAAGCTATAAAATTCATTTGAACGGAGAAGTGTGAAGAGTTTCAAAATTTGAAGAAAAGGTTAAGTATGGCACCGTGTTGACATTACTAGATGATCTGAGAAATTTTGTGGTGTATAGTGATGCCTCACACAAAGGGTTGGGTTGGGTTGTTTCTTACGCGAATGGCAAAGTTATTGCGTATGCATCAAGACAATGAAGGATTATGAGAAAGGGTATCCGACTCATGATTTGGAATATATTAGTTGCGATTGTATTTGCTCACGAAGATATGGAGACACTATCTTTATGGAGAGAAATGTGAGATCTACATGGACCACAAAAAGTCGAAAGTATATTTTCACTCGTAAGGATTTGAACATGCGTCAAAGAAGGTGGATGGAATTGATAAAATATTATGATTGTGAAATCTTTTATCATCCGGGAAAGCGAATGTGGTGGCACATGCTTTAGCGGGAAAGGTCGGGAGAAGTTGATCTTTAATAACAACTCGGGAGGAGCTCATTTCAAAGAATGACAAAAGCTGGAGTTGGAAATCAAATTTCCAAAAAAATCTGACGAACAACTATTCCGGATAGAAGTTGGTCCAACTTTAGTGGACAAAGTGAAGAATGCTCAACTAGAAGATGAAGAGTGTGGGAAAATCAAAGAGAATCTGATTGAAAATACTGATGTAAAATACAAGATCGATATCGAAGGACTACTACGGTTTAAGGGAAGAATCTGGGTTCCAAAGAATACACGAGTGAAAGAAGAAATTTTGGCCAAAAGCTCATAGCTCAAAATATTCAATTCATCCAGAAGCACGAAAATGTATCAAGATTTGCATGGAGCATTTTGGTGGCGAATATGTAAAGGGATGTTCTTGCGAGAATCGTGGCGAAATGCTTGACATGTCAAAGAGTAAAAGCCGAACATCAAAGACCCAAATGGATTACTTCAACCGTTGGAAATCTTTGGAATGGAAGTGGGAACACATTACGATGGATTTTGTGGTGGGTCTTCCAACTACTCGAGAGAGGATGTGATGCAATTTGGGTGATAGTGGATGACTGGCGAAAGTCGATGCACTTTTACCAATAAAGATTAGATTCAATCTTAATCGGTTGGCAAGATTGTACATTAAAGAGATCGTTTAGAGGCATGGAGTGCGATATCAATTAATGTCCGATAGAGATCCACGATTCACGTCAAATTTACGGAAGAGACTACAAGAATGCATGGGGACACGATTCTGCGAATGAGTAAGGCTTATCATCCACAAACAGATGGCCAAAGCAAACGAACAATTCAAACATTGGAAGATATGCTGAGAGCATGTGTCATGGACTTTAAAGGAAGTTGGGAAGAACAATTACCGTTGGTGGAATTTGCTTACAACAACAGTTATCACGCGAGCATCGGCATGCCACCTTACGAGGCATTGTACAGCAGAAAGTGCAGAACTCCATTGTCTTTGGGATGAAGTAGGTGAACGCCAACTTTATTAGGACCCGGAATTGGTGCAACAAACTGCTGACGTTCTCAAACTCATCAGGACAAGATTAGTAGCAGCCCAAGACAGACAGAAAAAGTATGATGATCAACACAGACAAAATCATGCATTCGACGTAGGAACTTTTGTATTCTTAAAGTTTCTCCCTGGAAGGGGAAAATTCATTTCAGTAAAAAGGGAAAGCTAAGCTCGAGGTTTATTGGACCCTTTGAGGTTCTGCGAAGAGTGGGAGAAATGGCTTACAAGGTAGCTCTACCTCCAGAGTTGGAAAACATTCATAATATTTTTCATATTTCGGTGTTACTACCGTATAAACCCGACTACAAACACGTGATCGAGTACGAACCGTTGCAGTTCGAGAAAGACTTGTCATATAAAGAGGTTCCTATCCAGATAGTCGACAAGAAAGAACAAGTGCTCAGGAATAAAGTGATACCTTCTATGAAGGTGATATGGAGGAACCACAATGCTGAAGAAGCTACGTGGGAACTCAAAGAGAAAATGTTGAAAGAGTACCCTGAGTTATTTTTTTAATCTGTGTCTTCGATTCTGGGGACAGAATCTTTGTAAGTAGGGAAGATTGTAACGAATGATTTGTTTGAGTTGTGATTCTGCGGACAGAATCCTTGTAAGGAGGGAATGATGTAACATTCCAAAATTTTAAAGTGTAATATTAAATATTTATTGATTTATATAAGTATTTAATGGATATGTTTATTGTTGAATAAATAATTGTTCAATTTGAGTTGATGTGATTTAGTTAATTAATTGTTGAATAAATAATTAAGGAGAAGGAGCTAAGAAAAATTAATGATTATGAGGTTATATACTAATTTAATTTAATAAGTAAGCTAGAGAGCTTATAAGGATCAAATGGATTATAATATTTTAATTAGAATTGTGATTAAAATAAAGTGTTAGTTGGTTGAATAAAATTATAAAGGAAATTATAATTATGTGATAATGATTTATGTGTGAAAGTAATTTAATAGATTAGTATTTGAATTGATTAAATTGATTATTTAATTTAATAGAAGTGTGACAAATAACCTTGCTATAAAGGAGTTATTAAAATAAATTAAAAGAGTTTAATTTAGTTCTTGCCAAACATATCTTATTGCATAATAAGTCTTTAATCTAATGATGTTTTAGCAAACAAGGTATAAGGATTTAATACATTTATTTTAATTAGACTTACCAAAACAAGGTGTAAGGATTAATGGGTTATTTTATTAAGATTAGCCAAACAAGCCTTATGTCTTTTAACTTTCAAAACTTACATAAGCGATATCTAGAGTTATATTATATAATTAATATATATTATTATTATATCGTTATATTTTCTAAAATGCGTATGTTAGAGAGAAGAAAGAACTTCGATTGAAGAAAAGAGAGAAGAAGAAGAAGAAAAAAAACTAGAGAATTTGAGAGAAATCCTAACAGGTTTTGATAAAAGAATTGGGGAAAAGAAGTTTGATAATCAATAGTAGCCATCATCTTCTTAATAAAAAGGTAGGAGCTTAACCTTTTCTTTAAAAGTTTAGTTTTCCTCTTCCCAAAAAGTTCTCTGTGAAATTTTGTAAAAGATAAATTGTTGTTATATATATAGTTTTGTATGATTATTGATTATAAGGTTATTTCATGAGTTTATGTATGATTATAATCAATTACTTTAGGTGTAATGTATGTGTTTTGTGGAAGAAAATATATTATACAGTGTTCATATGAAAAATATATATGAATATGGCTTAATTTAAAATAGAAATTCAGGTTTAACTAGTTGTTAAATATATAAATTGACTATTGAATTTGATAGAGTATGAATAATCATAACTATGGTGTGTTGAAATTTACATTTTGATTGAAAAACAAAATCACGATGTTGATTTTCATTAAAATGTCAACAATGGAGTTTTTGCCAAAAACATTGAAATTGGGTGTTGTAAGTTTGATGTTTATATTATTTTATGGGTAGAAATATGTTAGAAGTCTTCACAATATGTTTATATGAAGTCTATATGAGTATTACATGTTAATTAGTCTATTATATTCTAGTTTATAGGCCAAATTGGCTTTTGTTCATCTTTGTTCTGAGAAGCTTGGTCGCAGAGTTTTGGACTCGCACCGCATGACTTGGCCCATCAATCTAAATTTCGTGCCTTGGCCTTGATCAATGGCTTTGTGACTCGCATGCATGACCCCAACTCAATGTGCATGATTGCCAACCATAATGTAAATGCACTACAACATGAAGTTAGCGAGAATGTTCGGCGAGTTTTGTTTAAGTATACAAATTTTGAAAATAAATGTTATGTGTTAATAATATGAATGTTAAATGATAATTTCAGTAGTATTAAACAATGAATGAGCATGTTATCAAGAGTTAATTAGTATTAACATAGTTTGATTATGTGAATTGGTAATTTAACCTACATGATGTATATATTTTGTTTATATAGATAGAAAATGTTGGTAATGACTAATTATGTCATGATGACAATGTATAGGGTATTGATTCAAGTTGTAAGGTTTAGCTTGTGCTAAAGGCATGTTCTCTAACTCAAAACTTCATTGTGCGAGTTTAATTTCATTTGGTACATTATTGTTTTGAAATTCAATTACAATTGTTGTAAGTTGCTACCTCTACACTTTCGTAGAGCTAGATTGCCTATTATTGAGTAGGTTATTGTATCTAGTTGCTCATGACGATACAAGTATCCCAAATCTTATAGTTTAATCTTGAGCAAGTTTTCTAATCTATTATCTTGTTAATTCAATTACTATTTTCAATTCGATTACAATATAATGATGTAAGTTATTCTGGAACAAGTGGTTCTTGTATTTAACTTGTTGTTTAGCATGCACAACTATCTATACTAATGTCGAACATTTCTATCGTTCAAATTGCTATGCATGCTTCGTTTTCAATTCTAATTAACCTTGGCTTAGTATTGTTCAAGCAAGGTATGCTATAGTTATTCAAATTGTATGCTATTAGATTATTCCTAATGCATGAATTTAGTGTACTATGATTGATTCAATCACGATTTTTCTATAGTATAGTGTTATTGGTCTTATTCAACTACTCCTTAGTTGATGTTTGTTGAATTCAAAATTATCTTGAAAGCTTATCCAAACCAAACTTCCTTTAGTGCGGACTTGTACTCTAAATACTGAGATGAACAACTCTTTTAATAGAGGTTTACACTTAGCGTTGAAATGGTTGTGCACAATACATTGTACGAAGGGTTGATCCCCCTAAGTACGTGAAGTCCTTATAGTCTTATGACTGTTAAAGTTAAAGTTAAAAGATTACTTATAACTGTGGACATGATTCGTGGTCATTAGACCCTCAGTGAATGTTATAATTTTCAGAAAGTTAATAGAATATATTGTTCAGTTCTATTAAGCCTAATATTGGCAATTAATGTAAAAGTTTATAGATTTATTTATTGTTATTTCAAGTGGGCCTTGTTTGCTCACTCTTGCCTGTAAAATTTCTTACAGCTAAAGTTGAAACGAGTGACGTACCTAGCACCAGTAAGGGAAAAGGAAAGATGAATAAATACTGAAGACTTGTAATAGTTTTGATAGTTTACTTTCAAACTTTGGTTTAAAGATTGTAATGAAGTTTATTTAAATTTCCGCATTTGAATGATTGTTGTTAAAGGTTAGATAACCTGGGAGATTTTTATTTAAGTTTTATCATGTTTGGGCAAGTTTTTATTATTCAATTCATTATAATTGGGTAGTTAGAAATGAATGTTTTGATTAAGTGAACACCAAATCTTGAGGAAATGAAGTACCAGGACTTGGTGGTGTCACACCGGTTGCAATAAAATAAAAACATTTCTACCCTTATAAAAATAAAAACAACAAAAACATTCCTACACCACTTCTGCCATACACAGCGTTGAACCTCTTACACCAGGTTCGAACAATGCAGACCTGATCTCCTCTTCAATAGGAGTACGTAGGCAGCCATTCATGGTGCGGTCTCACCCCCTACCAAAACAAAAACCATTGTCAAATGGTACTGGGATCATCCTTCAATCCACTACATTTCATTCGGCTTTAGACCAAAGGGATGGAATTACCTGAACTCCTCCCAAATAGGAGATTCGACGACCATCTAAGCTGAGGTCATACCTTGAAGAGCAACACCAATCCATAAGAGGTGGAATTAACAAGGCTTCTCCTAAATAGAAGCACTGGCGACCATCTGTGGTGCGATCAATTTCAGAGAGGAAAGCCACACTTCTCTCCACATTTTCATCCAGATTCCAGTCCCAAGACACCAAAGATGGTAGGGATACACAGAGATCGATGATCCATTCTGAAGTATCCAGAGACAACTCAATGTCCATCAACCCAGGAGGAATTATGAATACATCAAGACCACAAGCCCTGAAGGAGCATGCAAAATATCAAGCAAATAGCAAGGCATATCTAAAAAGGAAGTGATCCAAAAATATATTTCCCTGTCATATATATAATGTTGTTTGATGTATACAATGTGAACTGTACATGAAAAAATGGCTAAGCTAGTCTGTGCAAGAAAATACAAGCTCATCTACAAGTCAGGGTATATGCGAGCTAACAAGTCCAATATGGCCTCCCTCTCAGAAGAAGGAGGCGAAGCTGTGGTCTCCTGTATGCGAATATCCACACGACCCAACAGATCTGCAGCCATCTGCATGGTGACCATATAATCATGAATATATGCGCTCATCTCTGCGAACATGCCAGTGGGAAGGGACCTCACTGCAGTACTATCTGTGATGGCTACATCCCGGGCAGATATAGCACTATCCCGCTCAACTATCACTGCATCTCTTGCTGATCTAGCCTCATCCCGCTCAACAACAACGACATCTCTACGACTTAATGCCTCGTCTCTCTCTAATAGAGCTGTGTCCCTCCCTTCAAGGGCAGTCAACATCATAGATCGAGCATGATCTCTCTCAAAGGTCATCAGATGAAGACTCTGCTCTAAAAATCTTGTCTTAAGTCTTTGAATCACAACAATACAAGTACTAGGAGAATCGAGGAAGAAATCTTTGGCAACCCAATGGCGGGCTCCTCCTCGATGTAGGTATCGATGTCCTCCATGGGCTCTACATCGTCTGACTCACTATCCAGTACTGCAGATACTACTACAGCCGACAAAATCTCTGTCTCCATCCATGCGGAATACTCTGCAGAACTACCTGCATGACTTACAGAAAAAGAAGCTATCTCATGTTGATCCCAACAAGCATACACACGGGATCGGTCCTCTGTTGAGAGGTATGGAGAAGCTAAACGCTGACCTCTCGCCCCATCAAAAGGATGGAAATCACAGGCTGGTCGAATCATGCGACATCACGGCGATGGGTGATAAGTAGTCACGCCCTCAAGCTAGCGGAGGGAGGAAGTCATGCACGCAGGCGTGAGTAATAAAGATGTATGGTGAGCAAAGCCCCGAGCACGACAATATGCTAAATGGATCTCTGATATCTGCCAAAAATACGGACCAAGACAGAGCATCTATACACTCCAATGGCTGAAAGGAGTATGACATGGCTACATGGGTGAACCAATACCCATGCCGTCTAAGGGTACCGACCGATCTCAAGTGTGACATAAACCACACGTACAACATGACCAAACTCCCTGTGAACACTCCTGTAGGATACATGCAACAATAGGATGCCGACCGCAGGGTCTCTGCTACGATCATAGGTACAATGGTGCGACCTTCTCTAAGAGCTCTCACAGCCATAATGACACCAATGTCTATCTCGTCCATATATCATGGCATATAGACATACGACAATATGCACAACAACAATACATCAACTCTGGCCAAACGTCAATGGTCCTCCGGTGCGGTGAAATCCCCGGAATGTCGTGAATAGCTATCCTCCGAGCCAAATCTGTCGTACAAAAAACGCTGGGATATCACATGGCTAGATGTTAGCTCGTCCTGCATTACTCTGCACCGCAATCCTATGAGAGTCATGAATCGTCTACTCATGTCTCCCAAAGTCAAATACACTCAAGGTCTGTCCAAAGGCAGCATCGTCAAACGTGCATACTCCTCCAGAGTAGGAGTCAACTCATGGGTGCCAAATCGGAATACCTGTCTATCCGGTAGCCAATGCTCTTGCATCCTGTCTATAAACCCTGCGGGAACCTAAAACATCAATAAAGTCATGATATCTTTGCAGAATCGATCTCTGATCACCACATGCGGTGGTGACATGTTATCATACCACGATCGCATACCCAATACCAACACTGATGGTGGGGTATGATCTATACGGCTAACTGTCGAAGAAGACATCTATGCGGGCTGTGTCATAAGACCATCCAGGGGTCAATGCCAAATATCTCTGGACATACTTATATATGCATAACATGATACATGCATAGCAGATAATGGATGGCAATATGATATAGGGAATGAAAAAAAAATGGTGCATACATTCCTAAGTATATCATCATCTAATACATCAACTCAGACATTTACAAATCTGACGAAATGGGGCACGGTAGCCCTACTACTAACTAACGAGGCCTATCAAAAGATATAACGAGAATATACATCGAAGAAAACCGAGGTCTCGATGTCACGTCCTCAATCCTGTCCACCGATGTAACTCCTCCCGAGTCATTTGGATCTCTATCGGCGGGGATGTCGGTATAAAGAGGAGGATCTGCTTGGCAAAGAAAAGCCCAATGGGTGCGTCGAGGGGCCAATGCACGAAATTTGGAAGGAATAAATGACTCTGCCTCTGCTGGATCTCTGCCCAAATGCCAGATAAATATATGTGTCTGGTCCAACTATAGGGTCAAACTATCAATCTGGGTCATATGAGTCGGAGCTTGGACATAAGCTACCCAATCCGTCATCATCAAAGATCCTGTAACCATATCCCCCATGAACTGTGTGGCGCGGGATTGGGCTCCAATAGTGCGAGGGGACCACCACCGCTAGAACGTCTCCTGAGTACATGGACCCTCTGATAATGCAAAACCGTCAACCCCCAACAATGGGATATCAGTGATGGGTGATCGTGATCTGAACCAATGACACTGGCGGGAGGCAAGATCGATATCTGAATCTCCTTGTGGTGCTCCTAATAAAGACGCTCTCCTAAATAAAGATCCCAAATTTTCATCGTTGAAGAGAGGAACTCTCTGGTGGAAATCAAATACTCAACTCGGTTGAATGTCCATCCTCAAAGTCGATGGTCAAATGTTCCCTGAATAGGGAATCAGTGTAATGGTACAAGAACGCCACTCAAGACACATCTGGCGGTGGTGAATCCCTCAACTCTGAGGGACCTCCTAAAAATAGAATGGTGCCATCGTGGATTCTCGTGGATAGGAATCTAAACCTAACACACTCACAGGACGCAAACATGGGAGCCTCTCATAGGCCCAAAACTGCCAACACAATGGCAAAATAGCTGCTATCAGTAAACACTCTTAAACCTATGAATAGGAAAAGATAAGAGAAATACTCACCAGCAGAAATGGGTAAAACCCTAGCAAAGCCTCAGTCAAACCATGTGAGCACATACGCATGCCTCGGAGGAAATAGGCAAAGGTATAGGAGTCCCAATCATACTCTCCAATACGGTCCACATCACGTGTGGCGCTGATCAAAGCAAAGGATGCCGTAGAAGAGTTATCTGCTATGAAGCAGCCTCAAATGATCATCAGGAACAATTGTCGCAGAACGCGATCCCTAATCCTGACATCATCTGACATGGGCTCACTCAAAAGCGCACTCATAGCATCTACGCTCAAAGGACCTGAACGGATAGTCCTGCCTTTGAGCGCCTCCGTCGGAACCCCTAATAAGGATCAGATGACAGTAGGGGTGATATTCGTCATGCAAGGCATTGACTCCCCTCCAAACTCTATACCTGTGATAAATCACCAATCCATAGGCGTCATCATCACCTCGCAATCCAGCAGATGGAGTGACTGCGTCTGATGAAACCATCGCTCAGACAATGCCCTGAGGTAACCCCAGGGGCAACGACGGGGAAGGATGGAGAAGAATGCCGCAAATCCCCACTCATGCACTATCGCTCTATAGTTAGGATGAAGCGCCTGGTATATGCAGTGAATGCTAAATCAGTTCCCTCGAGGCTGTGTAAAACCTAGAACCTGCATGAAATGCAGATCAACATCAAAACCTTTTAATCCTCATCAATAGGAAAGAAGAAAGATCAAACTCTAACGCCATACCTCGTTAGCATGCAAGTTCATCTATAGATGTCTGCTCAAATCACCCACCAACTCTGGGTTTGCCACCTAAATGCTCGGGAGCTCCCTACGAGGGACATGTGCAGCAGGAGCAGGATCCTCAATCAGAATATCCGCCTCCTCATCCTCAACGTTTGGCACATCTACCCGGACAGGACGAATCACGGCATCCACCAATCAACGAGGTCAGATAGAGCAGAACGGGACGAGGCACTTGAAGCCCTCCGTAAGACGCCGAGAAGTGGTCCTATAGGGCTGCTCTACCTGATCTGGATCCATAATATCAGGACAACAAGTCTCCAAATCACCTCAGAAAGGGTGTGGTATTTCCTTACCTAGAGCTTTCCAAAATGCATTTATGACTATATGCATGCATGCATTTACTTTAACATATAATAGAGTTAAAATGCATGACTACCCAATGCCTACATTTGGAAATTTTTTGCCATAGTCCCCTTTGAAAATAGGACTATCCACATGCACATAGGCATGTCTAGGTGGCCATTCAGTAGCACACCTGCCCCAAAGTCATATACATAATATATGTATTAAAAATTAAAATTATCATGCATAAGGCCAAATAAGACAAAAAATAGCAGAAAAAGGTGTCAATTTGACTGTCTCAAAAGTAAATTTTTTCACATCATTATGTTCAGCATGGTTTAATACTAACATTTACTATGTTGAATATTTTTTATCAAGTCATTTGTGCATACATATTCACTACTATGTGTTTAGATGCATTTCGTGCAATAACTCACAATCCAACTAATAGAAACTGGAAAAAAATACATGAATACGTTACCAGGATAGTGTAGAACACTTGTACGGTGATAGAATTTATAGAAAGTAGCCCGAACTCAGCAGATCTAAAGATGGCTCGCGGTTTTCTCTATGCGAAGTAAGTTGAAAGTGACTTGTGAAGACTAACCTGCAGGATTTATGATCCACGATTGGCCGCAGGCTCACCTGCGGCTGCAGCAGGTGCACCTATGGCACCCCTATGTGGGTCCCACCCTCCGGCTCGGTCCAGTTCGAGTTGCAAAGGAGTTCTCACAGACTAGAAAGGTCAAATCGAGAATAAAAACGCCACGCGATTGAGCAAAACAGCATACAATCCTGGTCTTCTCAGATAGAACTTTGAGTCTATACATCACTCATTGGTAGTCACACTGAACACAAGGTATACCTCATAGGTATGAC
The DNA here is from genome assembly GCA_020205605.1 of Panax ginseng. NCBI lineage: Eukaryota > Viridiplantae > Streptophyta > Magnoliopsida > Apiales > Araliaceae > Panax > Panax ginseng. Next base: position 10,287,420 of record CM035147.1, on the reverse strand, counting down.
TTCATTTTGCTACAAATCACATCCAGCAACACCTTATACAGGTCCGATGCCACCAACTCCGGGTCGTTACCCTAAATGAGTCCCCGACGGAAGATTCTGACGTATGTCCCCTGATGAAGGGGTACAACGTAGATCCCCGGTGGGGGTTACAACACGTTCATCTGTTGACACGTCTATCAACGAAGGTTAAGCAGCCTTGACGTTATTTTAGCCGATGACAAGTAAACCCATTGAAGCATTGAGAACTGTTCGATAATTGCGTGCGTACTCATGAGTCCCCAGTAGGTCCCCGACGGGGGTTACAACATATATCTTCGGCGGGAGTAACAACGCATGCTCAACCATTGACACGCATATCAACGAAGGTCAAGCAACCTTGACGTCATGTCAGCCGATAACGATTAAACCTATTAGAGCTCTAGAGCTATTCGAGGTTTTCATACCCAACTGCTCATATTCCCCAGCGGCTCCCCGACGGGGGTCACAACGCAATGTTCCGTTGATTCACACGTCAACAAAGGTCAAGCAACCTTAACGATCTACTCACAGATTCTCAGTCGTTGATTCACACGTCAACAAAGGTCAAGCAGCCTTGACAGTATATCCCACAGGATTTCTCAACCGTTGATTCACATGTCAGTGAAGTACACGTCAACGAAGGACATGCATCCCTGACAGCGTTTGTTGTTGGCAGTAAACCGGCGATAACCCCAGTGAGGGGAAAAGTCGTCATCTCACCACCTTGACGCCATATCATGTTGTCTCAACATCTCATACATACATTTCTACACAATAATGTCCCACAAGAATCAAGGAAAACGAATCCCGAGTGACTATTATGCAGGGTAACAGATAGAATTTGAAGCTTGAAGACCGGAGGGCACTGTCCCATCTTCCTGACTTCGTACAACCTCTAATCCCATACCATTGTATAACTCTCGACAACGGCGGTCCGAAATAGGTCTTACATACCTCAGTCAGATGCTCGGATTATAATTCTGAATGTTCGAGCGAACATTACAGTGCATGCATTCACGTGCTGCGAGACGACGCGACCCGTGAAGCCCGGGGCAACACGGGTAGCCGCAGGTACACATGCGGCTCCCCCCTCTATAAATAGAGGGCTTGGGGTGGCCATTTGAAAAGAAACAAAAAGGCGAAGAAGCCCTGTCCAATTTGCTCCGTACTTATAATATATTGAGTGCTTTCTCATTTTAAACACTTGTGAGCTCACATATAACTAATTTTGTACCGGCGGGAGCCGAGTGTTCATCCCTTTAAAGAAATAGAAGTCTTCTTTGGCAGCCCACTGTAAGCCTTCTCACACACTTTAAAGTATTTCTCTTCATCTTTTCACACACCCTTCTTCACGTTGAGAGTCGTGTTGTGTGTGTTCGTCCGGACTTTGGTCAGTGGTTTTATTTCAGTTTGTATATACATACATATATATATATATATATATATATATATATATATATATATATATATCGTCCCACAGAGTTTACTTGGTGGTTGATCGCTTTTATAGCTTTCTTTTACGTTTAAATCCTACCACAGTTTACTTACATGGCGGTTGATCGCTTTTCTGACTTTATTTACGTTTCGTCCTACCTAGAGTTTCCTCCGTGGCGGTTGATGGCTTTTACAGCTTTATTTACATTTTCTGATCCCCGGTGGAGGTGCTTCGTGGTGGCTGATCATGTCTGTATATATATATATATATATATATATATACATGCTTACTACTTTCATACAAATTGCAGCATCATGTGAGCCTAGGAATCATGTGATCACAGATTCAGCCTACTGGATCTAGATTAGATTCCCGTGATGGACATTTTTCATTTGTAAGCAGCATGTAAATTTATCTGCGGTGTCTGAATTTCCTCATATGGTTTTCATACCCACGAGGAAGTCGGCATGATTTTGTACATTATTTTCTTATAGATGCTTCGCATCTCGAAAATAAAGCAATCAAGCTGAACATTTAATAAAATGGAAGTGTAAAAGGTCTCAATTACTATTGAGCATAAGGGTTTGAAAAACCTCTTTTATAAAATGCCAATGTCATATCTTGCTAAAAATTGAATTTTCATATAAATTCAAATAAACAACACATTAACCAACACGCACATATTTAGATAATAGTTTCTTGAAAAGTGGCGGTCACCGTGGTAACACGGATGTCGGGGGGTGCCTAACACATTCCCTCCGCATAATCAAGTCCCCAGACCCTAATGAATCTTGTTTCACCGAATTCGATTTAGCAAAGTGTCACATCACTGGGTCAATGTGCAAACCTTTTCTCGGTTGTGTTGGTACAACCATTTAAAAAACAAACTGGAAACTCTTAACAGTCCATCGTCGATATTATACATGTCGGACCTTTTTCACTTGTTTTTCAAAGAAATCTCACCTAACATGAGAACACCAAAGAACAAGTAACGAAAAGGGACAACTAAAAATCTCGACGTCGATAGGTGGCGACTCCAGTAAGAGGACTTAAGTCGCTATTTCAAAAATTTTCAAAACTGTTGTGAGACCCCAGATTTTATAAATAAAGATTTTATTTTCTTGAAATATTTTTTTGAATATTATGGTGTGGATTTGATATAATGTTATAGTTGTGGGTAGTATTTATAAATTTTGCAAAGTATGCAAGTTGTCATATTATATTCGATTGATCGGGGAATATTTGTTTTATCAGGGAATATTCGTGCAACGACACAATCATTGGTGGACCCCGCAACGGAATTATTGTCGGAATGAGAAAATGACAAAAATATTTTATTAAAAATAACGGCGGAAGTTTTACCGTTAATAATGTTGAACTACTCGGTAGTAAAGGTACAGTAATACGTGTGGTTGCATAGTAGCACACAGTATTGATTATTGATGCTTATGTGATAAGTCACTCAGTTTTGTTTTATTGGTATTATTAATGTAATAAAACAGAATACTTTTATAAAGTTATTCTATAAATATAATATATTATATTCTATTATGCATAGTGTCTCATATAGTGTTTTGCATAGTAAAATCTTTTTATATAAAATGTAATACTTTTATAAAGTTTTTCTATAAATAGAATATATTATATTTTATTATGCATAGTAATCCGCATAATGTTTTGCATAGTAAAATCTTTTATATATAAAACAAAATACTTTTATAAAGTTATTTATTTTATTAGACAATAATTAGAATATATTATATTTTATTATGCATAGTGTTTGTATAGTGCCTGCATAGTGTTTGCATAGTAAAATCTTTTATAAAGTTATTCGCTTTATTAGAGTATAAATAGAATATATTATATTTTATTTAAAAGATTTTGCTTTAAATTTGGACCGTCAGATTAAAATAAATCAATCTGGACCGTTCATGAGTTAGTTACTATGCAGTCCATTTTTCTATAAATAGAAGCTCATTCCTTCATTATTTCTTACGAATTCACTGAAACTCTAGAGAGAGAAACTATAGAGAGAAAGAAGAAAAGTGTTCTGCTACTTCACTACTTTTATATCCAGTACTCTTCTTTCTAAGTTAGGAAATATTATTTGTTGTACTCGTAAGGGGTATTTTTTTTTTGTATTCATGAAGAGAACTTCTGTTATTCCATTCTTTATTATTCTGCTGGAATAACCAGTATACGCGGACTACCCTATACTTGGTGATATTCTTCTAATATTCCGTCTTTATTATTCTGTTGGAACATCCTGTTTGTGCGTTTACGCCAGACCTAGTTTCGTCTTTATTATTATTCTGTTGGAATATCCTGTCTGTGCGGTTACGCCGGACCTTGTTCCATCTTTATTATTATTCTATTGGAATATCCTCATGCATGACGCTTACTGGCGGCCAGGTTCATCTTTATTATCCTATTGGAATATCACATCCGGTGCAATTTACTTACCGACCGGTTCCGTTACTTATTAATCTGTTGGAATAACCTGTCTATGCGAAGTACCGCATGCATGGTGATTTCTTTTATTATTCTATTCGTTATTATACTCAGTTGGTTAAAGTTTTGACTTCTATACTCCATGAAATTAGTGGAATATCCTTGATATTTGCGCTTCATCCAGTATCTTTTCATGAAAATATTCTTCTGAGCATTCTTGAATTTTACTCTACAAAGCAGTATCATGTTAACAATTTGGACGTTATTGGTTCATGGATAAATTAATTCTTGAACTTGTTTTATTGAATTCTTATATCATTGTCATCATCCTCATGTTTATATTATGTTGAAAGTCATCTGTGGCATGTAGTACATATATGGACTTGGTATGATTATGACCAGGGATTATTCGGTATAATCATGACCGTAATGTTACAAATGATGTGGAAAAAGTCCTCATTGGCCCGTAGTGCATTGATGGACAGTTTTTGGTATGATTATGGCTATGGATTCTCTTTGGCCGTAGTGCAAAGATGAATTGTTTTACGGCATGATCAGGACCGTTAATGAAAATATGATTATCTTTAGCCGTAGTCCATGGATAATTCATGGTCGTGATACTAAAGAATATCCTTGGCCTGTAGTGCAGGGATGATTTGATGATGTGGATTATTTATTAAGCTGAGTCTCAGCAATAAAAGTGATGAAAAACCTTTTAAATCATAAAAGATAGTAGATTTTATTCTCTACTTGACTCTTGTTGGTCGATTTCGCAATCAATGAATACGTGCAAGTATACATGGTCAACAAGTAATAAAGTGAAAGTAGAGTATCGTTCCCACGAGGAATTATTTAATAAAAATTACCAAGTACTAACTCTTAACCAAATCAATTTTATCTAAACAATTGCAAAGTGTGATTTTTCTAATTAAGAAAACTAAATTAACTAATTAAACCGAATTTCTTTATAAATGAATTCAAATAAATAAATATTAAGACTTCAATATCCCCAATTATGAACTATAAATCAATTATCCAATTATCCCAATTATTATGCCTACTGAATTGTTAACAGGAATTCTCAAATGTCAAAAGTCCTTTTCCAAGTGATCAATTGCCTTATATTTAACCCAGATTAATCTTGCTATATTCCTATGCAAAACAAAAGAAATTAAACTCTTTCCAATCACAATTTCTTATGTGTTACATACGGCGAACAAATATTTTCATTTAATTCACAAATCTAATTATTCATTGTGCAAATAACTAAGTCACATGATATCATGCCCAGTTCTAACCCTAGGATTCCTCTTTCAATTCCTTCTAGAGTAACAAGGTAATTACTGCTCAGATAATTAATCAATAAGCTCAAGACAAGATAAACAATTCACTTTAACATAAAGAATTGGAATAAATTAAATAACTAATTTATAGACATAAAAGGTTCAATTGAAATCTTAATAAAAGAAATTAGTTCATAACTAATGAATTAAAACCAAGAATCCACAATTGAATAGATATTAAAAGATAAAAGTAAGAGAAAAGAAGAGAATAGAATCTATTGTCAGTAGTCTTGAGACTCCTCTTTCGCTCCTGCTTTGAATCTTCAATGGTCTCCAAGTTGCTTCAATCTCCAAAACTAATAAGAACTAGGGTTAATGTTATAATCTAATGGAGTGTATCTCTAATCTAATTTATGTAATCTCCCTTTATTTTATGTCTTACATCATGTATTTATAGGTTACAAGTCCAATTTTTAGCTTAGGAACAAACCCAATCCAATTTGGAGTCAAAAAGGTGTCAAAATTCACCCCAAAATGCGTCCAAGCCTGACAAAACTCTTACCAGTTCCGTGGCTGGCACTGCATTTCTTCGGATTTCGCCTTCCGGCCTCGGCTCGTAATAGGATTGGTTTGGGCGCCCCGGCGCTAGCCCCAAGTTTAGAAATTTTCTCCTCCGACTTCCTTTGGGAAAATGGCCATAACGTCTTCGTCCGAACTCAGATTTCGATGATTCAAGATGATCCGGAAAGAGGAGACGTAGATCTACAACTTTCATTCTTTAAGGTTTTCGAAATAAGGTCCCGAGCAATACTCAAATTGGCTCTGAAGTGACAACTGTGTAAATGACAAGCCGAAAACGCGCATCTAGCCACCCCAAACGTCGATCCAAGTAACTTTTGTCTCAATTCCTACAAAACAACGTAAAACATGTATGAATAGACACAAACACTTAAATCAACCAAAAAATTAAGCTCAAATGCACTCAATTATAAGTATAAAACTCACTCATCAAATACCCCCAAACTTAAACCTTTGCTTGTCCTCAAGCAAAAACACAAAAGAACTAAAAACAAACAAACTAACTCAACTACATGAATGCATATGCATGATCTACTTCCTAATATACCTACGAATCCAGTAATAAATCAGTATGATATATAGCAACAGGCCTCAAAGATACCAATGATACTCAAGCAATATATCCAATCAAGTCAAAGTCCATAACTTTAACCAATTAGTTAATCCAAACCTGTCATCACCCATGTTGTGTGTGTGCTTGTTAACCATTCTAACTAACCGCAGTTCAAGATAATCACATAACAAACTTCTTAGAAGGAAAATTTCAGTTCCAATTCAATTACTTTTGTCAACATAATAACTCCAATTAAAACTAAGCAATTACCAAGTCTAAGGGTAAATACAAGATTTATTTATACTTAAATCTTCATTGAATATTATATTTAAATCTTCGCCAATCTCCTTTTCTTGGTCCCCAAGTCTTTCCTCTTTTTCAACATCTATATCATTTGGCACATCCGGTTGCAGATTTTGTTCGGGCTCATCATCAGTCTCGTCATCCATGTCATAGAGCCAAGTGTATTGAGGATGGTTGTTCAACGCATGTGCTATCTGTCCTAATTGATTTTCCAGATTCTTTATCGATGCACCTTGGCTTTGCAAATTCATCTCTACTTGATTCATTTTTTTGTCTTGTCCCTCGTTCCTTTTGTCAGAAGCTCTAATGAATTTTTCCAAGTCTTCTTCCCAACTTGATTTCCTCTCTGGTTGTTGTTGAGTCTGATTTTGAAATTTGGATGTGTTTTGATGTCTAGGTGCTTGAGTTTGATTGTTACTCCATGAAAAATCTGGGTGATACCCCAATCCTGATGATAATTGTTGGGATAAACATAATTGTTGGGGTAATCACCACCATACTCTACCGGCTCGAAACTGATGGCGCATTGATGACTCATGTGATTTCCAGCACAATAATCAAAAGTAACCGCCACACTTTGACGAAGTTGAGCTTCAAAAGCTTCAAACATCCTCGAAAGTGTCTCAATCTGTGCTGACAATGCAAAAAGTTTCTCGAGTCTGTCAATCTCCGCTCCCCTTGGCTGAGTCATTCTTGCCATCCTTTGACTCCGTTGGGCTGCGATAACCTCCAACGTCTTTGAAGTTGCCTCAATTTTTATTGGCTCAACAAAATATGTATTAAGTCCATCAATCCCTATTTCCCGTGGTTGAGTCATGAAAATGTATGGCCATTGATACGCAAAGTAATCCATGGTACCTGAAAAGAGAGAAATATAGGAAGAGAATTAAAAATAAAAATGTTTAAATTAAGACTAATTTGATTGAAATTAATATTGGTAAATAATTATTAAATTAATTCCCCGGCAACGGCGCAAAAAACTTGTTGGTCGATTTACATGATCAATGAATACGCAAAAGTATACACTTCCAACAAGTAATAAAGTGAAAGTAGAGTATCGTTCCCACGAGGAATTATTTAATAAAAATTACCAAGTACTAACTCTTAACCAAATCAATTTTATCTAAATAATTGCAAAGTGTGATTTTTCTAATTAAGAAAACTAAATTATCTAATTAAACCGAATTGCTTTATAAATGAATTCAAATAAATAAAGATTAAGACTTCAATATCCCCAATTATGAACTATAAATCAATTATTCAATTATCCCAATTATTATGCCTACTAAATTGTTAACAGGAATTCTCAAATGCCAAAAGTCCTTTTCCAAGTGATCAATTGCCTTATATTTAACCCAGATTAATCTTGTTATATTCCTATGCAAAACCATTGAATTAAACTCTTTCCAATCCCAATTCCTTATGTGTTACATGCGGCGAACATATATTTTCATTCAATTCACAAACCTAATTATTCACTCTGCAAATAACTAAGTCACATGATATCATGCCCAGTTCTAACCCTAGGATTCCTCTTTCAATTCCTTCTAGAGTAACAAGGTAATTACTGATCAGATAATTAATCAATAAGCTCAAGACAAGATAAACAATTCACTTTAACATAAAGAATTGGAATAAATCAAATAACTAATTTATAGACATAAAAGGTTCAATTGAAATCTTAATAAAAGAAATTAGTTCATAACTAATGAATTAAAACCAAGAATCCACAATTGAATAGACATTAAAAGATAAAAGTAAGAGAAAAGAAGAGAATATAATCTATTGTCAGTAGTCTTGAGACTCCTCTTTCGCTCCTACTTTGAATCTTCAATGGTCTCCAAGTTGTTTCAATTTCCAAAACTAATAAGAACTATGGTTAATGTTGTAATCTAATGGAACCCTATATTTTATGCCTTACATCATGTATTTATAGGTTACAAGTCCAATTTTTAGCTTAGGAACAAACCCAATCCAATTTGCAGTCAAAAAGGTGTCAAAATTACTTCAAAACGCAGGCGTCCAAGCTCGACCAAAACTCTTCCCAGTAGCCGGTCTTTGATTCTTCCTTCCAGCCACCTCTTCTGGTAATAGGATTGGTTTGGGCGCCCGTGGCCATTGCCAAGTTTATAAATTTTCTGTTCCGACTTTCTTTGGGAAAATGGCCATAACGTCTTCGTCCGAACTCCGATTTCGATGATTCAAGATGATCCAGAAAGAGGAGACGTAGATCTACAACTTTCATTTTTAAGGTTTTCGAAATAAGGTCCCGAGCAATACTCAAATTGACTCTGAAGTGACTTCTATGTAAATGGCAAGTCGAAAATGCGCATCTAGCCACCCCAAACGTCGATCCAAGTAACTTTTGTCCCAATTCCTACAAAACAAAGTAAAACATGCATGAATAGACACAAAAACTTAAAATCAACCAAAAAATTAAGCTCAAATGCACTCAATTATAAGTATAAAACTCACTCATCAACTCTTCTAATGGATTGCTTATTCCGCTGCAGTTAAAATTTATAGTTATTATATTTTATCAGTTTAACACTGTTGAAGGCTAACGATAAATTATTCTGCATTATCTTAGTTATAATATTTATTACTGGGCTAGTTGAGCTCACCCTTTCTTTCACTGTTCTCTTCAAGAAATGAGAACGTAGCTGGGACTTATCGGGAAATAGAGTGATGGTCCTAGATGGTGCATTAGTAGTCCAACTATTCTATGAAATAATGTGATAATAATTGTAATGAGGACTCCTTTTGAGTTTGTATACTCTCTAGTAGGCAATATTTGTATTCAAACGCACAGTTTTTGTTTTTTCGTATTGTACACGACAGTTGTATTATTAAGTTGTATTTGAATTCTGTACCATGTATCTGGCGACTCAAGATAGGTGATGTATACCTAATTTTGGGGGCGTCACAGTTGGTATCAAAGCTTAGGGATATGATCCCTGGCTGAGATATGAGACAAGAACTAGGAGGGGAGAGACATGGAATTCCTTCGCTAGTATGACCTACCTAAGTTTATTTGATATTTAATTGGTCGGTCAGAGTATATGGATAATGTGTTACATGTTTATTAACCTTTGTTTTGTGGCTGTATTTGCAAATGGCATCCGAAAATATTGAGATAAGCAATGAAGCACATGAGACCGTTGAGACACCTTTAATCACTAACCAGGTTAATGTGATGTCAGACGAAGAAGAAATTAGAGATATCTACGTGGTGCGTGAAGAACTAATAGTTGCACCCGAGCTAGTTGCAGAGGTAGCAGCTGAGAGTGCGGAAGAAGAGGAACCTGAGGAGAATTTATTAGAAGAATTTTATGATCAAAATTTAGCATTACAAAATCGTATTCATGAGTTAGAAGAGCAGGCTGAAGAACGGCAGCGGTCGTGTAGCAAAGAGATGCAACCATTCAAAATTGTGTTACCCGATGTGCGATGCTTGAACAGAAGCACTCTTTGGCAGAATATAAGATATTAGAGCTGGAATCTGAGAATGCTATGATCAAAGTTCTGATGAAAGCAGAAACAAATGAATGAAGGAGAATAGATGACGTATGGGTAAAAGTCGCACGACGTGTAGATATTGTAGAAAAAGACGTCCGATCCAATAAAGCCAAAATAGATGAAATGGATTTTTCTTTTTGGAAAATAATTAGGAAAATCCAACATCGAATTCGGAATTATCCTGTGTATAGCGGTCAACCCCAATTCGATATGGATTAGAGAATAATGATTCAAATCATGGATCAGGAATGGGACGAAGCACTTAAGGGTGGAATGTACCCTATAGCAAAATCAAATCCATCAGTTTAAGTGAGAGCGTTTGTCGAGGAACCCGAACGAAGTTATTACGGGTAAGTTAATGATAAACTCTTGCGAAGTTTATACCTTATTAGATACCAGTTCTACTTACTCTTTTATTTTACCTAGTTGTGTTCAATTTTGAAGTTAACTCCGGAGAAGTTAGACTTTGATATATCTGTTGGGAGAAACCTTCGTTACCTCCACTATTTTTAAATCTTGTTCAAATCAACACTTTCACGTTACGTGTCAATCTTGTCTCTTTGAAAATACTTGCTTTTGATGCGATTTTAGGAATTGATTGGTTAACTACTCATCATGCTTTTCGTAAGGTTGTTAGCGTTCATATTCTTAACCAACCTGTTATGAGAATTCAAGCAACCAAACCACTAAAGTCAATCATTGTCATATCAAGCCATAAGTAAAGAGCCCCGGTCCTTTCGTTGTTGACTTCCTTGAGTGGAATGCACCGAAGGCAGACTTTCTGTAGGCAACGTCGTGAATGACGATGGCAAGTTAATAGGTATCAATGTGACGTACTATCCAAGTCTTTGATGAGGGTCACAGCTTTGAATGATATTTCCATTGTTAATAAATTTCCTGACGTATTCTTGAAGTCTTCTTAGCCTACCCCTAGAGTGTGAAATCGAATTTTGTATTGACCCCAGTACAAAACCCATTTCTAAAACCCTCAAATATTTCTTCAACTAAAACGAACATATAACGTGCCAAAGACGTTAACTCCAGCTGTTGAAGATTACGATCGTACCATTCAATACCATTGTGGGAAAGCGAAAGTGGTAGTTGACGTGTTGAGTAGAAGATCGGATGCGTTTACGAGTGCGATGTTGTTAACACAAAGACTCATTTCGTATAACTTACAAGTGATGAAGATAGAGTTAAAGACTCTAGGGACCACGTGAAGATAACGAATATACGAGTAGAATCGACTTTAATCGATAAAGTTAAAGTCGCTCAAGCTACACACCCGAAGCTGATGAATGTGAAGAAAAAGGTTCAAGAGGGCGTTATTCTAGAAGCAAGAATCGACGAAGAGATAAAATCTCGACCCTTGATTTAATTGGCCCATTTGAAATCCTCGATGAAATAGGAACTGTGGCCTATAGACTCGTTTTACCGCCAAGTATGTTGCGTGTTCATAACATTTTTAACATATCGATGTTACGTAAATATGTGGACGACCCGAACCCCATTATTAATTTAGAACCGAACAATATAGCAGAAGATTTAACGTATGAGGAGATACGTGTTAAAATCTTGGATAAGAAGGATCGTATTCAACACTCAAAGGTTATACCCCAAGAATTAGAATCTGAAATGAAGTCAAGGGATCCTTACCTCTTCGGCATACCAGGTACGTACATAAATTTCGAGGGCAAAATTTCATAAGGAGGGGAGATTGTGAGACCCTAGATTTTATAAATAAAGATTTTATTTTCTCGAAATATTTTTTTGAATATTATGGTGTGGATTTGATATAATGTTATAGTTGTGGGTAGTATTTATAAATTTTGCAAAGTATGCAAATTGTCATATTATATTCGATTGGTCGGGGAATATTTGTTTTATCAGAGAATATTCGTGCAACGACACAATCATTGGTGTCCCCCGCAACGGAATTATTGTCGGAATGAGAAAACGACAAAAATATTTTATTAAAATTAACGGCAGAAGTTTTACCATTAATAATGTTGAACTACTCAGTAGTAAAAGTTCAGTAATACGCGTGGTTGCATAGTATCACACGGTATTGATTATTGATGCTTATGTGATAAGTCACTCAGTTTTATTTTATTGGTATTATTAATGTAATAAAATAGAATACTTTTATAAAGTTATTCTATAAATAGAATATATTATATTCTATTATGCATAGTGTTTGCAATAGTGTTTTGCATATAAAATCTTTTTATATAAAACATAATACTTTTATAAAGTTATTCTATAAATAGAATATATTATATTTTATTATGCATAGTGTTGCATAGTGTCTGCATAGTGTTTTGCATAGTAAAATCTTTTTATATAAAACAGAATACTTTTATAAAGTTATCTGTTTTATTAGACAATAATTAGAATATATTATATTTTATTATGCATAGTGCCTGCATAGTGTTTGCATAGTAAAATCTTTTATAAAGTTATTCGTTTTACTAGATTATAAATAGAATATATTTTATTTTATTTAAAAAATTTTGCTGTAAATATGGACCGTTAGATTAAAGTAAATCAATCTGGACCGTTCACGAGTTAGTTACTATGCAGTCCATTTTTCTATAAATAGAAGCTCATTCCTTCATTATTTCTTATGAATTCATTGAAACTCTAGAGAGAGAAACTATAGAGAGAAAGAAGAAAAGTGTTATGCTACTTCACTACTTTTATATCCAGTACTCTTCTTTCTAAGGTAGGAAATATTATTTGTTGTACTCGTAAGGGGTATTATTTCTTTTGTATTCATGATGATAACTTCTGTTATTCCATTTTTATTATTCTGCTGGAATAACCAGTATACGCGGACTACCCTATACTTGGTGACATTCTTCTAATATTCCGTCTTTATTATTACATTGGAACATCCTCGCTTGTGCGTTTACATGCTGACCTAGTTTCGTCTTTTTATTATTACATTGGAATATCACATGCGTATGCTTGATTCTGCGGACCTTGTTCCATCTTTATTATTATTCTATTGAATATCATGTACATGCGTTTATGCGGACACGGTTCCGCTCTTTATTATTCTGTTGGAACATCTTGTCGGTCTGCGTAATTTCGCTTGACACGGTTTCTGTTACTTATTAATCTGCTTTGAATAACTTTATGTCTATGCATCAAGCAATCGCATGCATGGTGATTTCTTTTATTATTCTATTCGTTATTATACTTAGTTGGTTAAAGTTTTGACTTCTATACTCCATGAAATTAGTGGAATATCCTTGATATTTGCGCTTCATCCAGTATCTTTTCATGGAAATATTCTTCTGAGCATTCTTGATTTTTACTCCACAAAACAGTATCATGTTAACAATTTGGACGTTATTGGTTCATGGATAAATTAATTCTTGAACTTGTTTTATTGAATTCTTATATCATTGTCATCATCCTCATGTTTATATTATGTTGAAAGTCATCTGTGGCATGTAGTGCATAGATGGACTTGGTATGATTATGACCGTAATGTTACAAATTATGTGGAAAAAGTCCTCATTGGCCCGTAGTGCATTGATGGACAGTTTTTGGTATGATTATGGCTATGGATTCTCTTTGGCCGTAGTGCAAAGATGAATTATATTATGGCATGATCAGGACCGTTGATGAAAACATGATTATCTTTAGCTGTAGTGCATGGATAATTAGTGGTCGGGATATTAAAGAATATCCTTGGCTTTTGTAAAAGGATGATTTGATGATGTGGATTATTTATTAAGCTGAGTCTCGGCGATAAAAGTGATGAAAAACCTTTTAAATCATAAAAGATAGTAGATTTTATTCTCTACTTGACTCTTCTAATGGATTGCTTGTTCCGCTGCAGTTAAACTTGATAGTTATTATATTTTATCAGTTTAACACTGTTGAAGGCTAACGATAAATTATTCTGCATTATCTTAGTCATAAAATTTCTTACTTGACTAGTTGAGCTCACCCTTTCTTTCACTGCTTCTTTCAGAAATGAGAACGTAGCTGGGACTAGTCGGGGAACAGAGTGATAGTCCTAGATGGTGCATTAGTAGTCCTCACTATTCTGTGAAATAGTGTGATAATAATTGTAATGAGGACTCCTTTTGAGTTTGTATACTCTCTAGTACGCAATATTTGTATTCAAACGCACAGTTTATGTTTTATCGTATTGTACACGACAGTTGTATTATTAAGTTGTATTTGAATTCTGTACCATGTATCTAGCGACTCAAGATGGGTGATGTATACCTAATTTTGGGGGTGTCACAACTGTTATCTGCTTGTGTGTGGATGTTGCATTTACATTTATGGTGAATGTGTACGAATGCATACCTTTATTGCACTTAGTGCTTCGCACTATATGTGCTTATGATATTAGTGCTTCGCATATGTCATCATTTTCATATGGTGAGACACGTTGTATGTGAATATATGTTGTGTGGTCCCTCCACCAGGAGGCTATCATGTCAGTGTTTGATTACTGGACTCGTAGGAAGACTAATTCTAACGAGGCTCGGGAAAGGCACCACCCAAATTCACTCCAGTTGAAAGACCAGCTTAATTTCCCGTTAAGTAAATTGCGATGATTTAGGAAACTTAATGCCAAAAAGTCGCGAGAGTAACCTAAGATAGGTTAGCCTCTGATAAACCCAACATGGAGGAAATTCTCATCAGGCTTTCTCATTTTTAAATTACTTGTAAAATCAATTACTTTTAATTTCATTTCATATTCATCTCCATGTAATGAGAAATATGAAGAAAGTGTGTACACATACATATTTAATTTAAAATGTTATCCTGTATTACAAACAGCTGACATCCGTTTTGCAAGATAAAATTCATAAAACGGACACATGACATAGCATGTTTGTGAGACCCCTGATTTTATGAATAAATATTTAATTTTCTCGAAATATTTTTTTGAATATTATGGTGTGCATTTGAGATAGTGTTATAGTTGTGGATAGTATTTATAAATTTTGAAAAGTATGTAAGTTATTGTATAATATTCGATTGGTCGGGGAATATTCTTTTTGTCGGGGAATATCTATACGACGGTACAATAATTGGTGGACCCCACAATGGAATTATTGTCGGATTGAGAAAACGACAAAAATATTTTTATGAAAATAACGGCGGAAGTTTTACCATTAAAACTGTTGAACTACTCGGTAGTAAAAGTACGATGTCTGGCGTGGTTGTATAGTAGCACACGGTATTGATTATTGATGCTTACGTGAGAAGTCACTCAGTTTTGTTCAATTATTGCTACAGTAATTGCTGCATTGTATCTCACGTTATTTGATTCAATTATTGTCAATATTTTATATATTATTAAATCAATAATTGAGACGACGAAGTTATTAATATTATTATTTGCAATATTAACGATGTCTAAAAGTTCTGCCAATGAGAGGTTTGGTCACCTAATCATTACATGATAGGAGAAATCCTTATTGGAAAGCCCCTCTTTCCCAGGAACAACCCGGTCGATTAATATTGTGAATTATAATAATGATGATAAATGTTGTTAAATATATTGAGGTGTCTTTTATGAAGTCACGGATGTATATATATATATATATATATATATATATATATATATATATATATATATATATATATGTTTTATTAGTATTATTAATGTAATAAAAGCAGAAAAGCTTTTTATATAAACCGAATACTTTTATAAAGTTATTTATTTTATTAGATAATAATTAGAATATATTATATTCTATTATGCATAGTATTTTCATAGTAAATTTTTTTATATAATATAATGTTTTATTAGTATTATTAATGTAATAAAATGTAAAAGCTTTTATATAAAACCGTAATACTTTTATAAAGTTATTTATTTTATTAGACAATAATTAGAATATATTATATTCTATTATGCATAGTATTTTGCATAGTAAAATCTTTTTATATAAAACAGAATACTTTTATAAAATTATTTGTTTCATTAGACTATAAATAGAATATATTATATTCTATTATGCATAGTATTTTGCATAGTAAAATCTATTTATATAAAATAGAATAATTTTATAAAGTTATTTGTTTTATTAGACAATAATTAGAATATATTATATTTTATTATGCATATAGTAAATCAATATGGATCGTCCGTTTAAAAGTAAACCAATCTGGACCGTTCATGAATTAGTTACTATTCAGTCCATTCTCCTATAAATAGAAGCTCATTTCTTCATTATTTCTTACGAATTCACTGAAACTCTAGAGAGAATTCTTCTTCAATAATCTTGAGCGTATTTCTTTAGAGTTTAAGAAAGCTTTGAGCGTAGTGCAAGTTTTCTTCGAGTATATCCCCGCCCTACCCGTCGGAGTACTCTTCTTTATAAGGTAAGAGATATTATTTGTTGTACTCGTAAGGGGTATTATTTCTTCCTTCTTCATGAAGAGAACTTCTGTTATTCCATTCTTTATCATTATATTGGAATAACCTATCTATGCGAAGTACCGCATACATGGTGAAATTCTTATGTTATTCCATTCTTTATTATTCTGTTGGAACATCCTGTCTGTGCGTTTACGGATGACCTGGTTCCGTCCTTTATTATTATGTTGGAACATCTTGTATGTGCGGTTTACGCATGACCTGGTTCCGTTCATTATTATTCTGTTGGAACATCCTGTCTATGCGGATTACACATGACCTGGTTCCATTCTTTATTATTCTGTTGGAATAACCTGTTTGTGCGGTCTATCGCATGCATGGTGATTTCTTCTGTTATTCCATTATTTATTATTCTGTTGGAATAACATGTCTATGTGGATTATCACATGCATGGTGAATGATCCTTTGTATTCATTCCTTATTAAGTTGTGGAAATGATATGTCTAAGAGGATTACCGCATGACGGACGAAAATCCATTTGCAGTTTCATATATTCTCTTATACTCAGTTGGTTAAAGCTTTGACTTCTATACTCCATGAAATTAGTGGAATATCCTTGGTGTTTGCTCTTCATCTAGTATCTTTTCATGAAAATATTCTTCTGAGCATTCTTGAATTTTACTCCACAAAGAAGTATCATGTTGACAATTTGGACGTTATTGGTTCCTGGATAAAATAATTCTTGAACTTGTTTTATTGAATTCTTATATCATTGTCATTATCCTAATGTTTATATTATGTTGAAAGTCATCTGTGGCCTGTAGTGCATAGATGGACTTGGTATGATTATGACCAGGGATTATTCGATATATTCATGACCGTAATGTTTCAAATGATGTGGTAAAAAGTCTTCATTGGCCCGTAGTGCATTGATGGACAGTTTTTGGTATGATTATGGCTATGGATTCTCTTCGGCCAAGGATGCAAAGATGAATTATTTTATGGCATGATCAGGACTGTTGATGAAAACACGATTATCTTTGGCCCGTAGTGCATGAATAATTCGTGGTCATGATACTAAAAAATATCCTTGGCCTGTAGTGCATGGATGATTTGATGATGTGGATTATTTATTAAGCTGAGTCTCAGCGATAAAAGTAATGAAAAACCTTTTAAATCATAGAAGATAGTATGTTTTATTCTCTACTTGACTCTTCTAATGGATTGTTTGTTCCGCTGCAGTTAAACTTGATTGTTGTTATATTGTATCAGTTTAACACTGTTGAAGGCTAACGATAATTTATTCTGTATTATCTTAGTCATAATATTTCTTACTGGGCTAATTGAGCTCACCCTTTTTGCTTTCATTGTTCTCTTTAGGAAATGAGAACGTAGCAGGGACTAGTCGGGGAACGGAGTGACGGTCCAGATGATAGCATTAGTAGTCCTCACAATTCTATGAAATAGTGTGATTATAAATGTAATAAGATTAAATTTGAGTGTGGATATTGTCTAGATGACAATATTCGTGTTAAAACTCTAAGATTATGTTTTGTCGTATTTTGAGTTTGAATAGTGTCTAGAAGACAATATTTGTATTAAAACTCACAGCTCATGTTGTATAATTAAGTTTGTATTTAAATTCTGTACTATGTATTTGGTGACTCAAGATGGGTGATGTATACCTATTTTGGGGGTGTCACAGTTGGTATCAAAACTTAGGGATATTATCCCTAGCTAAGATGTGAGACAAGAACTAGGAGGGGAGAGACGGAGAATTCCTTCGCTAGTATGACCTACCTAAGTTTATTTGGTATTTAATTGGTCGGTCAGAGTATAGGGATATTATGTGATATGATAACTAACCCTTATTTTGTGGCAGTGTTTGAAAATGGCAGCTGAAAATGTTAACAATGGAGTGAATGAGACCGTTGAGACACATTTAATCACTAACCAGGTTAATGTGATGTCATGCGAAGAAGAAATTAGAGATATCTATGTAGTGAGTGAAGAACTAATAGTTGCACCCTAGCTAGTTGCAGAGGTAGCAGCTGAGAGCGAGGAAAAAGAGGAAGAAGATGAAGAAGAAGAACCTAAGGAGAATTTATTAGAAGAATTTTATGATCGAAATTTAGAATTACAAAATCGTATTCATGAGTTAGAAGAGCAGGCTGAAGAACGACAGACGGTCGTGGAGCAAAGAGATGTAATAATTCAAAATTGTGTTACCCGATGTGCGATACTTGAACAAAAGCACTCTTTGTCAGAGTATAAGATATTAGAGCTGGAATCTAATAATGCTATGATCAAAGTTCTGATGAAAGAAGAAACAACTAAACGAATGAGAATGGAGGATGCATGGGTAAAACCCGCACGACGCGTAGATATTGTAGAAAAAGACGTCCGATCCAATAAGGCAAAAATAGATGAAATGGATTTTGCTTTTTGGACAACAATTGGGAGAATCCAACATCGAATTCGGAATTACCCTGTGAAGAGTGATCAACCCCAATTTGATATGGATCGGAGAGTAATGATTCGAATCATGGATCAGGAATGTGACGAAACAATTAATGGTGGAATGTCCTCTATAGCAAAGTCAAGTCTAGCTGGGATGGTAACGCCAAAGAATGTCCCAGACAAGTCAAAATCGATAGTTTAAAAGAGAGCGTTTTTTTTTTGACAAGGAACACGAATGAAGTTATCACGGGTTAGTTAATTATAAATTCTTGCAAAGTCTATACCTTATTAAATACCGGTTCTACCCATTCTTTTATCTCTCTTGATTGCGCTCAACGTTTAAATTTGACTTCGGAGAAATTAGACTTTGACTTATTGGTTGAAACTTCGTTAGTAGAAACCTTCGTTACCTCCACTATTTCTAAATCTTGTTGATTCAAATCGACACTTTCACGATACCTGTTGATCTTATCTCCTTGAAAATACTTGCCTTTGATGCGATTTTAGGAATCGATTGGTTAACTACTCATCATGCTTTTCGTAAGGTTGTTAGCTTTCATATTCCTAACCAACCTGTTATGTGAATTCAAGCAACCAAACCACTAAAGTCAATCATTGTCATATCAAGTCATAAGTAAAGAGCCCCGGTCCTTTCATTGTTAACATCCTTGTGTGGAATGCACCGAAGCTAGACTTTCTGTAGGCGACGTCGTGAATGACGATGGCAAGTTGATAGGTATCAATGTGACGTACTATCCAAGTCTTGGATGAGGGTCACAGTTTTGAATAATATTTCTATTGTTAATAAATTTCACGACGATTCTTGAAGACCGCTTAGCCTACCCCTAGAGCGTGAAATCAATTTTGTAATGACCCCAAAGACAAAACCCATTTCTAAAAACCTCAAATATTTCTTTTAACTAAATGAACGTAATATGCGCCAAAGACGTTGGCTCGAGCTATTGAATATTACGATCATACCATTCAATATCATCGTGGAAGAAGCGAACGTTGTAGAAATGACGCCATTGAAAGTAGAAAGATCGTATCGTTTTTAGAGTGCGATGTTGTTAACACAAAACCCATTTCAGATAACTTACAAATAATGAAGATAGAGTTAAAGACTCTAGGGACCCACGTGAAGATAACGAATATATGAGTAGAATCGACTTTAATCGATAAAGTTAAAGCCGCTCAAGCTACACACCCGAATCTGATGAATGTGAAGAAGAAGGTTCAAGAGGGCGTTATTCTAGAAGCAAGAATCAACGAAGAGATGAAATCTCAACCCTCGATTTAATTGACATATTTGAAATCCTTGATCGAGTAGGAACTGTGGCCTATAGACTCGTTTTACCGCCAAGTATGTCGCGTGTTCATAACGTTTTTTATGTATCAATGTTACGTAAATATGTGGATGACATGAACCACGTTATTAAATTAGAACTAGATGGGATAGCAGAAGATTTAACATATGAGGAGATACGTGTTAAAATCTTGGATAAGAAGGATCGTATTCAACACTCAAAGGTTATACCTCAAGAATTAGAATCTGAAATGAAGTCAAGGTATCCTCACCTCTTCTAAGATACCAGTATGCGACGTAAATTTAGAGGGCTTAAATTTCATAAGGAGGGAGATTGTGAGACCCCAGATTTTATGAATAAATATTTAATTTTCTCGAAATATTTTTTGAATATTATGGTGTGGATTTGAGATAATGTTATAGTTATGGGTAGTATTTATAAATTTTGAAAAGTATGCAAGTTGTTGTATAATATTCGATTGGTCGGAAAATATTCTTTTTATCGGGGAATATCCGTACGACGGTACAATCATTGGTGGACCCCACAACGAAATTATTGTTAGATTGAGAAAACGACAAAAATATTTTTATGAATATAACGACGGAAGTATTACCGTTAAAACTATTGACCTACTCGGTAGTAAAAGTATAGTAATACGCGTGGTTGTATAGTAGCACACGGTATTGATTATTGATGCTTACGTGAGAAGTCACTCAATTTTGTTCAATTATTGCTACAAGAATTGGCTTGATAAGATCTCACGTTATTTGATTCAATTATTGTCAATATTTTATATATTATTAAATCAATAATTGAGACGACGGTTATTAATATTATTATTTACAATATTAACGATGTCTAGAAGTTCCGCTTGAGAGGTTTGGTCACCTAATCAAGGCACTAATAGGAGAAATCCTTATTGGAAAGCCTCCTCGTTCTTGGGAACGACCTTGTCGATTAATATTGTAAATTATAATAATGATGATAAATATTGTTAAATATATTGAGGTGTCTTTTATGAAGTCACGGATGTGTATATATATTATCAAAATTTTGTTTTATTAGTATTATTAATGTAATAAAATGTAAAAGCTTTTTATATAAAAATGTAATACTTTTATAAAGTTATTTGTTTTATTAGACAATAATTAGAATATATTATATTCTATTATGCATAGTGTTTTGCATAGTAAAATATTTTATATAAAACAAAATACTTTTATAAAATTATTTATTTTATTAGACTATAAATAGAATATATTATATTCTATTATGCATACTGTTTTGCATAGTAAAATCTATTTATATAAAACAGAATACTTTTATAAAGTTATTTATTTTATTAGACAATAATTAGAATATATTATATTTTATTATGCATAGTATTGCATAGTGCCTGCATAGTATTCTGCATAGTTAATCAATATGGACCGTCCGTTTAAAAATAAATCAATATGGACCATTCATGAATTAGTTACTATTCAGTCCATTCGCCTATAAATAGAAGCACATTCCTTCATTATTTCTTATGAATTCACTGAAACTCTAGAGAGAGAATTCTTCTTCTATAATCTTGAGCGTATTTCTTTAGAGTTTAAGAAAGCTTTGAGCGTAGTGCAAGTTTTCTTCGAGTATATCCCCGCCCTACCCGTCGGAGTACTCTTCTTTTTAAAGTAAGGTATATTATTTGTTGTACTCGTAAGGGGTATTATTTCTTTCGTCATCATGAAGACAACTTCTATTATTCCATTCTTTATCATTATGTTGGAATAACCTGTCTATGCGAAGTAATGCATACATGGTGAAATTCTTCTGTTATTCCATTCTTTATTATTCTGTTGGAACATCCTGTCTGTGCGTTTACGCATGACCTGGTTCTGTCCTTTATTATTCTGTTGGAACATCTTGTCTGTGCGGTTTACGCATGACCTGGTTCCGTTCATTATTATTTTGTTGGAACATCCTGTCTGTGTGGATTACACATGACCTGGTTCCATTCTTTATTATTTTGTTAGAATAACCTGTCTGTGCGGTCTATCGCATGCATGGTGATTTCTTCTATTATTCCATTATTTATTATTCTGTTGGAATAACCTGTCTATGTGGATTATCACATGCATGGTGAATGATCCTCTGTATTCATTCCTTATTAAATTGTGGAAATGATCTGTCTAAGTGGATTACCGCATGGCGGACGAAAATCCATTTACAGTTTGATATATTCTCTTATACTCAGTTGGTTAAAGCTTTGACTTCTATACTCCATGAAATTAGTGGAATATCCTTGATATTTACGCTTCATCCAGTATCTTTTCATGAAAATATTTTTCTGAGCATTCTTGAATTTTACTCCACAAAGAAGTATCATGTTGACAATTTGGACGTTATTGGTTCCTGGATAAATTAATTCTTGAACTTGTTTTATTGAATTCTTATATCATTGTCATTATCCTCATGTTTATATTATGTTGAAAGTCATCTGTGGCCTGTAGTGCATAGATGGACTTGGTATGATTATGACCCGGGATTATTCGGTATAATCATGACCGTAATGTTACAAATGATGTGGTAAAAAGTCCCCATTGGCCCGTAGTGCATTGATGGACATTTTTGGTATGATTATGGCTATGGATTCTCTTCGGCCAAGGGTGCAAAAATGAATTGTTTTATGGCATGATCAGGACCGTTGATGAAAACACGATTATCTTTGGCCCGTGAAAGGTATGAATAATTCATGGTCGTTGATACTAAAGAATATCCTTGGCTCAGAGTGCAGAGATGATTTGATGATGTGGATTATTTATTAAGCTGAGTCTCAGCGATAAAAGTGATGAAAAACTTTTTAAATCATAGAAGATAGTATGTTTTATTCTCTACTTGACTCTTCTAATGGATTGCTTGTTTCGTTGCAGTAAAACTTAATGGTTGTTATATTGTATCAGTTTAACACCGTTGAAGGCTAACGATAATTTATTCTGCATTATCTTAGTCATAATATTTCTTACTGGGCTAGTTGAGCTCACCCTTTTTGCTTTCATTATTCTCTTCAAGAAATGAGAACGTAGCAGGGACTAGTCGGGGAACGGAGTGACGGTCCAAATGATAGCATTAGTAGTCCTCACTATTCTATGAAATAGTGTGATTATAAATGTAATAAGATTGAATTTGAGTGTGGATATTGTCTAGATGACAATATTCGTATTAAAACTCTAAGATTATGTTTTATCGTATTTTGAGTTTGAGTACTGTCTAGAAGACAATATTTGTATTAAAACTCACAGCTCATGTTGTATAATTAAGTTTTTATTTGAATTTTGTACCATGTATTTGGCGACTCAAGATGGGTGATGTATACCTATTTTGGGGGTGTCACAATGTTACTATTTACACATTCCCTAAAGACTAAACTATGTAAGTCTTTCGCAGGGAAACAATCGGACCTACTACCTGGTCAAAATCCAAAAAGGTTGCGAGCCTACAGTCAATCATGTCGTCATCTGACCAGACTGACCTTAATCCAGTTTCTCACAAAGAATTCAACGGATTAAGCAAACAAATTATAGATTTGGATGTTCTGCTTAAAGAACTAGACCAGTCTACTAAGGGTCCAAAGATACCCATAAATGCTGAATCCTCTACACAAGGGGGAACTCAAGCCATTACGATACCTGAACTGTAGTTTGATACGACCAAAAAATTTATGATTCCACCCATCTTATAAGAGATCCAGACACCGGTGACATCAGAAAGAAAGTCCTTCAGATGGAAGAGACCCTTTGTGCAATCAAAGGAATTGGAGCACACGGGAGTGTTTCATATGATGACATGTGTATATTCCCTGGTGTTTATTATCCAGAAAAGTTTAAGACTCCTGACTTTGAAAAGTATAACGGGTTAGGAGATCCTTACACACATTTGAAGGTGTTTATTGGAGAACTCAGATCTTATGCGGAGGACGAGAAGCTCAGAATGCAGCTGTTCCAGAAGAGTCTTACTGGAGAAGCCTGTTCGTGGTATACCAGATTAGACAACTCAAAGATCTATAGCTGGGAAGAGCTAGTACGCGCCTTCCTCACTCAATACAGCTTCCAGTCTCAGATGGCTCCTGACTGGTATCAGATTACCAAGGTCAAATAGTCCAACGAGTCTTTTAGAGAGTATGCTCAAAGGTGGAGGTGCCTGGCTGCTAAAGTTATTCCTTCCATAACAGAATCAAAAATTATCATGACCTTCATAGACATAGAAGAAGCTCTTTTCTATGAAAGAGTCTTAGTCGGCATCGGTAAACCATTTTCTGAAATGATCAAACACGGGGAGATGGCTGAGATGGGATTGATGTCAAGAAAGATTCAAGACCTAGCTGCCCTTAAAGTTGTTGCTGAGCATATCCAATCTGGAAATTATGGAAACAACCCCTGGAGGTTCTATAAAAAAAAGAGGAAGATGTTTCCCTGATACTACAGGGTCAAAAAGGCAATCAAAACATGCCTATCCAGAGGAGAATTTACACTCCCTTTCAAGCACAGTCTTCAATCCCTCCAATGCCAAAAGGTGGAGGAATCAAACGCCCTCGAGTGTTCACAGCCTTAGGGGACTCACTCGAGAATATTCTCACTCTTCTGACAACGCAGAAGAAAATCACGCATCTTCTTCCACCAGCCAGTTCTAATGGAAGGGGTTTCAATGCTGCTCGAAAATGTGCTTATCATGTCGGGGCACCTGGACATGATACTCAGGATTGTTGGGCCTTGAAACACTAGATCCAAGACTTGATAGACAATGGTGAAATCGTGGTCACCAAGCCAGATCAACCTTACGTGAAAGATAATCCTCTTCCTCAACACAAAGAAGAAGAGGTCAACATGATTAATTAGAACAATGGACAGAGTTCCAATCTCAATGGCGAGTCCTCTCAGACCACCAAAGACTGTGTTGACAAATGGGATTATGTAAAATTCCAGTTCGCAATGGAACATAAGATGAAAGCTCTATGCAAAGATTGATCGATTAATCGCGTAATCGGTGACCTATCAAAGATCAAGTAACACGCCAGTTAGTCAGCCAGGAACATGCTAGTCTCCTTCCTCTTGTCATGAATATTCCTTTGTCACCTTCAGAAAAGGAAATGCTGGAGGACAAAGTGACAAAGAGAGCGAATGCCAAAGCTCGTTGAGATTTTGCCAATAGAAGGGAATTGACATACCTGGGCCAACCTATGGAGGAGATCCTGCATATGCTAATCAATGAAGGAAGAATCACTTCCCTTCTTCCTCCAATTAATCCCCGTTCAGGACGGTTCAATTCTGATGGAGTTTGTCAATATCACTCCCATTCTCACGGTCACATCACAGAAGAATGTTAGGCACTCCGCCACTTTATCCAAAATCTAATCGACAATGGTGTCCCATGACTAAGCGATTTACGATGATACTATGCTACGTGAGAGTGAGAATACATCGTCTACTAAATGGAAGGGATAGCAGCTTATATCCATCAAACCGATGGGACTAGCAAACCACTCACAATATCGTTAATTCAACTCGGAGGAAGCAACAATCCTTTGAAAGTGGCCACCTCCGAGCCAATCAACTTACCATGCAGAAAGCACAATATCCTATTCTCAACTTACACAAAGTTCCATGGAATTATGGAGAAGGTGAAGGATCCACCTCGCATACAACGGTTGCATTGTCGAAGGAAAATCCACTTATCTTCCCCAACGGGTGATGAAGTCCACCATCAAATCAAAGGGGAAAATACCCATGGAGAAGATTGAAAAATTCCTCTGCACTATGGGTCATAACGAAGCCAAGGTGGTTTTAAGCTTAAAAGAAGCTCCACACCAAATTTCAATTTTGGACTTGGCCTTGACTTCCGAGGATCACCAGAAGATCTTACTAAAGGTTTTAGAAGAAGCCTATTTACCAAAATCAGTGGATGTGGAAAAATTTCAACATTTGGTTGATCACATTTTTAACAATAATGTGATATCCTTCACTGATGACGACATACCTTCAAGGGACCCCAGAATCGCAATGCTACATTATTACGGTTTTGTACTCCGGATACATGCTAGCTTGAGTCTTGATAGATGGAGGTTTATCTCTAAATATCTTTCCATATGCTACTTTGTTGAAGATGAATGTCAATCTCAACCGAATCCAGAGCAGCCATATGGATATCAAAGATTTTGATGGGGCCCGCCGAAATTTGATCGGAGTAATTGAGCTGCCAATCGAAATTGGTCCCCATACATTTTGCGTGTCTTTTCACGTACTCAAGATAGATTCAGGATACAACCTCGCTTCTCGAAGATGTGGATTCATATGGTCAAGGCAAATCTCCACCCTTCATCAACACCTGAAATACATTATCAACAATAGCCTAGTCACGGTCAACGCTGAAATGGAGTGTCCTCCACATGGTAACATACCATACATCAACGTCAATTTAGATGTTGAACCAGTCAGTTTTCATGCCTTGGAAGTGAGCAACACTCAGTACCATGCTATTGGAATGCCATTTCCGCACTCCAAGATTTCGCTGGTAATGTCAAGCCTACTCAAGAAATGATGTCATTGGGTCATCAGCCGGGACAAGGGCTGGGTAAAGATCACCAAGGCATCAAGCACCCCATTCAAGTGTCCAGTCAAACTGGGATACCTGGACTAGGCTATTCTGCTAGTTCTAGTCATAGGAATCCTCATAAGCATCATCAGATTCCTTCAGCTTCAGCCGCATGGCGATTATCTTCATCTTCGAATTCTAAGTCCACACAACCTCCGGTAAAGGTACCAGCCAGCATAATTGCTATGTTATTTCCCAAGCCATTACCGGTGAAGGTGAAAGAAGTCTTTGTTCCAGATCCCGCCATGGAAGAGGAGGAACGAAGAATCAAACAAGACGTCATTCGATTAATGTCAAGCATACGTATCATCATTCATGACGAACATACAAACAAAAAACATCCTGTGACGTAATGGCCATCATTCGGGATAAGGAGGATGATGATTTCTCCATCATCAGTAGCGATTCACCAAACTTTGCCTTTGCCAATTGAGCAAAGACTCGCATTGGTCGATAAGGGTAAAATGGATAGAACTCTTTCTCACCTGTAGATATCATAACTCGCTTACTTTTTCCGCATAAATATTAATCATGCCGCTTTGCTAGTACATGCTAACACTTTGTATCATCAAACCCTTTATATATACTAAGTGAAAGTATATTTTGTTTCAGACCCTAAATATAGATGTGCATGTACTTCCTCGATGTAGTGCCTCTTTCCACAAAGATTGTAACTTTGATGTAGAGATGAATTCAAATTGATGCAAATACATGAGGACATTGAGGTGCCTCCAGAAATTCAAGAATGGGTTGAAGACGAACCTAAACCCAACCATGATCAAACCACTTCTTTCAATCTCAGAACCTTAGAAAGCCCTAAGTTAATCCAGATTGGTTCAGACCTTACCCTAAACCAAAGGCATGACATGGTTACGCTACTAACCCCATTCCAGGATGTGTTTGCATGGTCTCATGAAGACATGGTGGGTTTTTCCACTGACATTGTCCTTCATCGCCTTCCCATTAAAGAGGGATTCAATCCTGAGTGGATATCTAACATCGTTCCCGTGCCTAAACCTGGAGGAAAGGTGCGAGTTTGCATGGATTATCAGGATTTGAACAAAGCTTGCCTTAAAGATATCTTTCTCGTGTCATTTATCCACATTCTCATTAACAATACGGCTCAATACTGTATGTACTCCTTTGCTGATTGCTTTGTGGGGTACCATCAGATCATGGTTGCTGAGGAAGATCGTGAGAAAACTACCTTCATCACGCCTTAGGGAACCTTTTGCTATAGACGGTTGTCATTCGGCCTCATCAATGCCGGAGCCACCTATCAGCGAGCTTTGATGGCTCTCTTCCACGACGTAATGCACAAAGAGATCGAGATCTATGTAGATGACATCATTGTCAAATCCCAGAAGGAGGAAGACCACTTAGACCATCTTAGAAGCTATTTAACAAAGTTGTGTAAGTACAACTTAAAGTTGAATCCACCCGATGCGCCTTTTATGTTATATCGTGAAAGTTACTGTGATTCCTAGTCAGCCACAAAGGGATTGAGCTGGATCCTACCAAATCCAGGATTCCTAGTCAGCTACGTTCTCTTAAGGAAGAACTCATCCATGAAATGGAATGATGATTGCCAGAAGGCCTTCCTTATGATCAAAGAGCAGCTAGTCAAAGCTCCTATTTTGGTACCACCCAGGGATGATGTTCCCCTATTCATGTACCTGTCCATAAGTGACAATGCCATGGGCTGCATGCTGGGACAGAAAGACGATAGAAGACAAGAACTAGCTATCTATTACCTCAACAAAAGATTCAGCAGCAGTGCACTCTGATTGAGAAGACTTGTTGTGATTTAGCATGGGCTTCCATGAGGTTACATCATTACCTCCATGGTCACATAACCCATCTCATATCCCGCATGGATCCTCTCAAGTACGTGTTCAACAACCCTATGTTTAATTGCCGGCTGTCCAGATGGCAGTTGATCCTACAACAATTTGACATCGTCTATGTGACTCCCATCAAAGGTCAAGGATTTGCAGATCAACTGGCTGCCGCACCTTCAGGGGACTTCAAACCTTTGGAGACATACTTCCCCGATGAAGGAGTAATTATAGTTTAGCAAAACCATCAGTATGATACACACCAAATATGGAAGATGTATTTTGATGGAGCTGTTAATATGGAAGGTTTTGGAGCTAGAGCAATCTAGTATCCAGTACGGGGGAGTTAATGGTCAGACAATCCATGGGAATCTATCAAACCAAAGAGCTACATTTACTGCCTTACCATCGGCAAGTTTTACAGATGGTTTTGGAGTTCGAAGAAATTTCCTTTCTACACATTCCTCATAACAGGAATGACTTTATGGATGCAAGTAGCAACTTTGGCCTCCTTGATTCAGATACCTAACAAAGGACACTTGCCAAATGTCACAATTTCTCTGCACAAGGCCCCAGCCTATGAGAACAATGTTGGAGAAGTATCGGATGAGCTACCTCCCATCCAGCATCCTTGGTATCAACATATCAAGGAGTACCTACGAGATAGAGTTACACCCGCTGAGGCGAGCCCGAATGAGAAAAGGCGATCCATCGACTTGGTATGAAATTTCACCCGAGTGGAGATACCCTCTATAAAAGAGATGCAGGACAAGGTCTCCCTCGATGTTTAGACAAAGACCAAGCTCAAAGTCTTATAGATGAGATCCATGGTGGAGTCTGTGGTCCACACATGAGTGGCCCCCTCCTTGTTAAGAAAATCCTCAGGACATGACATTACTTGCTCTCTCTCAAAGCTAACTGCGATGACCATGTCAAGAGATGTTATCAATGTCAAATTCATGGGACCACGCCCCTCCAAGGGAACTCTACAATATGAGTTCGCCTTTGCCCTTCTCAATGTGGGGGATGGACGTTATCGGGCCCATTGAGCCTAAAGCCACTAATGGACATCGCTTTATCTTCACCATGATCGACTACTTCACCAAGTGGGTAAGCGTACTCCTTCCCTGTGGTTACCAAAGAAGTCATTATTGCTTTCATCAGAAACAATGTCATTTATCGATATGGATAACCAGAGGTAATTGTGTCAGACAATGCTAAGAACCTCAACAACAAAATGATGGAGGAGTTATGCAGTAAATTCCACATCAAACATCTTAACTCCATCATCTACCATCCAAAGATGAATGGTGCTGTTGAAGCGGCTAATAAAAACATCAAGAAGATTATGCAAAAGATGTACGCTAATCACAAATGATGGCCTGACTTATTGCCTCTTACTCTGTTAGCCTACAGAACCTCAATGCGCACTTCCACTAGGGCAACCCCCTACGCATTAACCTATAGGATGGAAGCAGTGCTCCCCATAGAAGTAGAAATGGAATCCCTCAGAGTGTTGATAGATGCTCATCTGGATGAAAATTAATGGGTACAAGACAGGTATCACCAATTGTCTCTAATGGACGAAAGGTGAGCCGCGACTATCTTCCATGGTCAGTTATATCAACAAAGGATCGCCAGATCCTACAACAGAAAAGTCTGGCTATGGCAGTTTAAACAACATGACTTGGTTTAGAAGAAGATCATTGACAACCAAGATCAATTTAAGGTAAAATTCGCTCCTAACTGGGAAGGCCCGTTTGTTGTCAACGAAGTATTAACAGGAGGCACTCTCAGATTGCAAGAAATGGACGGCGGTAAATTTCCACAACTCATCAACTCAGACACCGTGAAACGGTACTATGTCTGAAGTGACCATCAAGCAAACATCCTGGTGTTGGATCATCAGATCACCAGTCATTTTGGTTCTTTAACCCTTTACCACATACAACTCTTTTCCACACTTTGCCCCTCAGGGAAACATACTTTTCAAGCCAAAGAACTCCGCTTTCATCGCTTCTCACGACTTCTTCTGGTCATCCCACTAGGGATTGAACCTTTCGTGCTTACAGTTTGTTACCCCAAAACATGGGATCAAACTTTTCACACCTGTAGTTTATCCTCAACCTAGGATTAAACTTTATCTTCCCCGCAGTCTGACCTGCACATGGGATCATGCTTTTTAACTCGTCCTGAGGGGCGAACTACATCGACCTGATCTCCTCGTCAATAGGAGTACGTAGGCAACCATTTCACATAGCCCAGTCGCAATAAAACAAAAACAACAAAAACATTTCTACCCCCTTCCCCTTACAAAAAAAATAATAGAAAATTCCTACACCATTCCTGCCACATACAGCGTTGAACCTCTTACACCAGGTTCGAACTATGCAAACCTGATCTCCTCTTCAATAGGAGTACGTAGACAGCCATTCATGATTCGATCTCACCCCCTACCAAAACATAAACACTTGTCAACTGGTACTGGGATCATCCTCCAATCCACTACATTTCATTTGGCTTTAAACCAAAGGGGTGGAATTACCTGAACTCCTCCCAAATAGGAGATTCGGCGACCATCTAAGTTGCGGTTGTGCCTTGAAGAGCAACACGAATCCATAAGAAATATAATTAACTAGACTTCTCCTAAATAAAAGTTTTGGCGACCATCTGTGGTGCGGTCAATCTCAGAGATGAAAGCCACACTCCTCTCCATATTTCCATACAGAAACCAGTCCCAAGACACCAAATATGGTAAGGATACACACATATCAATGATCCATTCTGAACTATCCATTGACAACTCAATGTCCATCCATCCAGGAGGAAATCAGAATATATCAAGATCACAAGTCCTGAAGAAGCAGGCAAAATATCAAACAAGTATAAGAGCATATCTAAAAGGGAAGTGATCAAAAATATATTTCCCTGCTATATATAATGTTGTTTGATATACATAATGTAAACTGTACAAGACAAAATGGATATGCTAGTCTGTGCAGGAAAATACAAGCCCGTCTACAAGTCAGGGTATATGCGAGCTAATAAGCCCAACATGGCATCCCTCTCAGAAGAAGGAGGCGAAGTTGTGGTCTCCTGTACGAGGGTATTCACATGACCCAAAAGATATGCAGCCATCTGCATGGTGACCATATGCTCATCAATTTAAGTGCTCATCTTGGCGATCATGCTAGTGGTAAGGGACCTCACTACAAGATTATCTGCGGATTGCTACATCCCGGCAGATATGGCACTATCCCGCCCACTATCACCGCATCTCCGGCTGATCTAGCCTCATCCCACTCGACAACAACTATCTCGCCTCTACGAAACTAATGCATCATCTCTCTAACAGGTCAAGCGCCTCTCCTGTCAAGGGTTGTGAACATCAAGGATCTAGCTCGGTCTCTCAAGGTCATCGATGAAGACTTTTCTCAAAGTATCGTATTGAATGATGTATCACAACAATACTAGTACTAGGAGAATCTAAAGGAGATGTTTGCAATCCGAAAAGTAGCTCCTCCCCGATGTGGAATCAATGTCCTCTATGGGCTCGTGATCGTTTGAATCACTATCCGCATCTTTCGTGGATATCGCCACAAATGAGGAAATCTCTATCTCCATCCACGCAAAGATACTCTAGCTTAACATCCCGATGGCTAACAGAGAAAGAAGCTATCTCACGCCGATCCCAACAAGCATACACATCGGATCGATCCTCTGCACCGAAAGATAGCGCGAAGCTAAACGCCGCCCAAAGCCCCCTCAAAAGGATGAAAACTCCCGAACCCAGGTCAAATCATGCGACATCACGGCCATCGGGTGATATGTAGTTATGCCCTCAAACCAACGGAGGGAGGTAATCCATGCCCGGAGTATGAGTAATAAAGCTGTAAGGTGAGCTAAGCCCCGAACACGGCAATATGCTAAACGGATCATTGATCTCCATCAAAAATATCGACCAAGACATAGCGTCTATACACTTTGATGGCTAAAAGGAGTATGACATGGCTATATCATGGGTGAAACAATACCAGTGCCGTCTAAAAGTGCCAATCGATCTTAAGTGTGACATAAACCACACGTGACAAAGATGAACGAGTCGCCATCAGAACACTCATGTTTGATAAGTGCAATAAAGATATAGTCGACCTCGTAGTCTCTCGCTTATAATTATTTGTGACGATGGTGTGACCCTCCCTGAGAGCTCTCACTACCACGATAACTCCTATGTCCAACTCATCCATATACCGTGGCATATATACATATGACAGTACTAACACTAGATGTACATCCATCCTGGCTAGACGCCAATGATCCTCCGGTGTGGTGAAATCCCTGGAATGTCATGTGTAACTATCTCGTGAGCCAAATCACAAATGTAAATGTTGGGATATAACGCTAGCCAGATTAAAGCTAATCCTATACCACCCTACTTACTAATCCAAAGGAGGGTCATGAACCGGGCCGACTCATGTCCCTCGAGCCATATACATGTAAGGTCCGTCCAAAGGAAGCATCAAGAATCGTGTATACTCTTCCAGAGTGGGAGTCAACTCCTGGGTCCCAAATCGAAAAACATGCCTCTCCGATACCCAGCATGCGCCAAAGATGCAATCCATGAACTCGGTGGGAACTTGAAACATCAATGTGGTTATAAGATGTCAAGCAATAAGTGATCTACTATCACCCTATCCGATGGTGACATGTTGTCATACCACGATCGCATACCAGA
The DNA here is from genome assembly GCA_020205605.1 of Panax ginseng. Classification (NCBI taxonomy): domain Eukaryota; kingdom Viridiplantae; phylum Streptophyta; class Magnoliopsida; order Apiales; family Araliaceae; genus Panax; species Panax ginseng. The sequence goes on along the minus strand of CM035147.1, from coordinate 10,253,951 downwards.
TGCCACAAATAATGGTGGGTTATGATCAATATGGCTAATCGTCAAGAATACATCTGCATTTGAGTCGTGGTCATACAAGACCATCCAGGGTCAATCCTAAATATGTCCGGAAATACATACATATGCATAACATAATACACGCATTAAGGGTAATAGATGACAATATGATATAGGAATGGAAAACGTACATACATTCCTAAGTATATCATCATCTATATACAACATCTCCATATAACTAAAAAATACAGGGAAATGGGGCAAAACGCCTACTACTACTAACAGAGGCCTATCAAAAGATATAGCGAGAATGGGCACGCAACACCCAATAGCTAACAGAGGCCTATCAAAAGAGATAACGAGAATACACATCGGGAAGAAGACAATGGTGTCAATATCTACATCATCAATCATGTCCACCTGATGTAACTCTTCCTAAGTCACTAGATCTCTATCAACAGGGATGTCAGGTCTATATAAAGGAGGATCTTCGACGGCAAAGACAAATGGGTCATCCGAGGGGCCAACACTTGAGCTGGAAGGATCAAACGAATCTGCCTCTGCCGGATCTATGCCCAAATGCCGGATAAAGAAATGTGTTCGGTCCAAGCACTGGGTCAAACTATCAATCTATGTCACATGGGTCGGATCTCGGACACAGGCTAGCCAATCCGTCATCATCACGGATCCTAGAACCATATCCCACATGAACTGAGTGGCGTGGGTCCGGGCTCCAATAGTGTGAGGGAACCACCAACGCTGGAATATCTCTTAAGTGCAAGGGCCCTCTGATAATGCAAAATTGTCAACCCCCAACAATGGAATATCAAAGGATGTGGTGATCAATACTGAGCCAAGAACGCTTGCAGGTAGGAGGCAAGATCAGCATACGGATCTCCCCTGTAGTGCTCCTGATAGCACGCTCTCCTAAATAGAGCTCACATCTTCTATCTATAAAGAGAGGAACTCTCCAGGTGGAAATCACATACTCGACACCAGTGGGTACCCATCCTCAAAACCTATGGCCAAGTGCTCCCTGAATAGGAATCCATGTAATAATATCAAAGATCAACAACACCAACAGAAGCGGCAATGATGAAACCTCAAATATAGAGACCTCACTTGATATGGAATGATGCCATCGTGCGTCCTCGTGGATAGGTATCTAAACCTAACAACATGCTCACTGTATGGAAAAATGGAAGCCTCTCATAGGCCCAAAATCGCCACACAAAGGCAAACATCTGCGATCAGTAAACACTCTTAACCTATACATGGGAAACGACAAGAGAAATACTCACCAACAAAAATGGGTAGAATCCTAACCAAGCCTCAATAAAACCTTCATGAATGCATATGCATGCCCTCGAGGAAATAGGGCAAAGGTATAGGATGTGACGAATGAATTGTTTGAATTGTGATTCTGAGGACAGAATCCTTGTAAGGAGGGAATGATGTAACATTCCAGAATTTTTAATTGTTATATTAAATATTTATTGAATTATTTATGTATTTAATGGATGTGTTTATTATTAAATAAATAATTGTTCAAATTTGATTCAATTTGGTTAACTATTTGTTAAATATATAATTAAGAAAATTAATTAATTATTTTGCTAATTTAATTTAATTATTAAGTTAGAAAGTTTTGATTAAATAAATTATTATATTTTAATTTGAATTGTAAATTAAAAGGATGTGTTAGTGGGTTAAATAAAAGTTATGATTATAACGAAAATTATAATTTTGTGGTATTGATTTATGTGTTAAAGTGATTTAATAAATAGTTTAGAATTAATTTAATTAAATTAAAGTGTGACAAATAACCTTACTACAAAAGAGTTACTAAAATAAATTAAGGAGTTTAATTGGGCCGCCCGAGATAAGGCCTAATGCCTATTAAGTCTTTTATTTAATTGTGTTTTACCAAACAAGGCATAAGGATTAATGGGTTATTTTTAGTTAGTTAACCAAACAAGCCTTATGGCTTTTGATTTCAAAAATTATAACTGATATCAGTTATATATTTTATATTTATATTATATAATTAATATATATTATATCTTATATACGTTAGATATCTAGTACGTAGTTAGAGTTAGGGAGAAAAAACAAAACCTGGAGAAGAAGAAGAAGAGAAGAAGAAAAGTGAGAGAGAATTGAGAGAAGAAGAAGCTTGAGAATCAAAAAGGGTTGCCATCATCTTCTTCAAACAAGGTACCATCTAAACTCTATTATTATTGTTCTTTTTAAAGTTATAGTTGTATTCTCTCTCTCCCAATTTTCCATGAAAGCTTTGTAGAAGTGGGATTTTGTTATGTATGTGGTTTTTATATGATAATCTAGTGTTAAACTATTTTCTTAAGCTATTGTAGACACTCAAAATTTTCTCAGACTTACTATCATTAACATTACAAGATGATGATTCTGTCTTTTAAGAGAGAACCCCGAAAGACAATTCAAATCCATACCTGATACTCTACCTAAGTTCAAAGATCAACCCTACATCACACTGAGTAACAATTCTAACCTCTGAGATAACCTCACATGCAAGCCAGATCCAATATCTAACACACACCCCGAGAAGACTGATTAATCTCTGAGATAACCTTAAAGGTATCCAAATTTCACCCCAACCATGGGAATAGCCACCAACATTGGTGATAACCTAAGGAATGCAATTTCGGCTGATAACCCTTGTAAATGCTTGTTTCAAATGCAACCAGCAATCTCGCCCTCACAATGAGATACACCGCACCAATCCGGAAATAACATCGGAAGACAGGCACATCTCAAAGGTGACAATGAGGACCTTCAACAAGCCGCAGCAGCAAATTAATCTCAAAGAAAATGTGAGCAACGCCTCGCATGACGGCCCTAATCCGCCAGCAACAATTCTGAGGGGAAACATCGCTATCTCTGTCAACACGAGATGCCACATCACGCCATCTTAAGCATCTCTACGCTAACGATGTTCCACAAGACTAACTAATCCGAGGACTATTGTGTGGGTAACGGATGAAAGTTGAAGCTCAGAGGCGGAGGCATCGAAACCCATCTTCAATGACTTCAGACAAACTCTAATCCCATGCCATCGTGATAACTCTCTCGATAAATGGCGGCTATCTCAAATAGGTCTCAGATACCACAAACGGATGCCTGTATTCAGACTTCAAATTTTGAGGACATTATGCTGCTCGAGTGCACGATTCGCCAGACGATCCGATTCGAAAACCCGGCCCACCCGTAAGTTGCCTCTCCACACCTGCTGCCAAATGTTTATAAATAGAGGGCTTCAAGCAAATTTATTTACAAGAGAAAAGCACAGAAGCTCCCTTTCAAAAAATCCAGATACATCACCAATTCCGAGTCACCAAATACATGATAAAGAATATAAATACAATCTTAATTATACAACAAGAGAACTATGAGTTTAAATACAAATATTGTCTTCTAGAAATATCCACTCTCGGATAAGTCCTTATTACATTTATTGTCACACTATTTAATGTAATAGTGAGGACTACTAGCTATACTATCATCCGGACCATCACTCCATTCCCCGACTCTCAGCCCACGCGTTCTCATTTCTCGAAGAGAACAAGGAAAGAAAGGGTGAGCTCAACTAGCCCAATAAGAAATATTATGACTAAGATAATGCGTATAAATTATCATTAGTCTCAACAATGTTAAACCGATAAAATACAATAGACATCCAAGTTTAACTACAGTGAGATCAAATAATCCATTAAAAAGAGTCAAGAGAGAATAAAATCTACTATCTTTTATGATTTAAAAGGTTTTCCATCACTATTATCAATTGGACCACTTTAATAAATAATCCACATCATCCCTCGCACTACTACCAAGGATATCCATTAGTATCATGACCACAAATTATCCATGACTACTCTGCCAATGATATTCGTGGTATTCATCAATGGTCATGATCATGCCATCAACGGTCCATCAATCCACTACGAGCCAACGAGGATTTTACCACATCATCAGAATATTACTGGGCATGATTACAATCAATAATCCTCAATCATGATAATCATACCAAGTCCATATATGCACCATGTGCCATGATTTACTTTCAACAAAATATAAACATGAGGATGATGACAATGATATAAGAATTTAATAAAACAAGTTCAAGAATTAATTTATTCAGAACTACAACGTCCAAATTGTCAATATGATATCGCTTTGCAGTAAAATTCAAGAATGCTCAGAAGAATATTTCATAAAAGATACTAGATGAAGCACAAATATCAAGAATATTCCACTAATTTCATGGAGTATAGAAATCAAAACTTTAACCAATTTGAGTATAATAAGGATGCTGAATAACAAGAGAAATCACCAAGCATGCGATAGATCGATAAGCAGGCAGTTATTCCATCGTAATAATTAATTAAGTCAACCGGTCCGAAAGCGCATGCATGTATGTGAATTCCAATGAATAATAAAGAGGCGGAATCGTGTCCGTGCGTAAAAGCATACAAAATGTGATATTCAACAATGAATAATAAAGATTTAATCAGTCCGTAAAACACATGTACATGATATTACAATAGAATAATAACGAATAGAATAACAAAAGAATTTCACCAAGTATAGGTAGTGGCATAGATATAGGTTATTCCAACGAATAATAAATAATGGAATAACGTAAGTTCTCTTCATGAATACAAAAGAAATAATACCCTTCTTGAATTAAAAAGCGGATATAAGAGTAAGGAAGTGCGAGTATCACTTTTCATAGTTTCTCTATAATTTTTTTTCTAGTTTCAATGAATTCGTAAGAAATAATGTAAGAAATGAGCTTTTATATAGAGAATGGAAGGGGTCTGCTAAGAAACCAGACGCAACAATTATTTACGGATGAACAACACAACTTCACCTGCCCTACGTATCGGTGCACATTTTCAAAGGGTTGGCCCGATTAATGTCTAGGTTTGAAAATGCAACCCACAATCTGCCAAATAAATCTAGCAATTGTCAATCCTCCAACCAATAAGAATAATCAAAAATTATAAAACAATTCTATATATATATATATATATTCCACACATGTTGTAAACCTATATATATAATAATAATAATAATAATAATAATAATAATTGTACTCCTTCCTGCCAATTCTTTCTTCTTCTTTTCTATCCAAGAATGACACCCTTGACTAAAATGTCACTCCCCATCCCCATCCCACTATCATGTTTATATTTAATATATATTTATATATACACCACTAAACATCTTATATATATATATATATACACCATTCCCACCCGTAATAATATTTTGCAAGATTCCTTCCCTCTCCCATTTTTTTAACTTCCAACACACACACACACACACACACACATAATATATATATATATATATATATATATATATATATATATAATACACTCCACCTTTTCCACCACCTTCCACTCACATTATATTATATACAAATATATTTTACCTCTCCATGATAGAACTTTTAAACATCGTTAATATTGCAGATAATAATATTTATAACTTTGTCGTCTCAATTATTGATTTAATAATATATAAAATATTGACAATAATTGAATCAAATAACGTGATATATTATCACGAATTCATCGTGATAATAATTGAACAAAGCGTGAGTGACTTCACGTAAGCATCAATAATCAATACAGTATATTGTTCACACTGTAATCACGCTGCTTTTAATGTACTTTTACTACCGAAGTAGTTCAACAAGTGATAATTAAACGATACTCGCCGTTATTTTCATAAAATATTTTTGTCATTTTCTCAATCCGGCTAATAATTCTGCTAGTGGTCTCACCAATGATTGTGTCGTTGTGCTAATATTCCCCGTTAAAACGAATATTCCCAACCAATCAAATATTATATAACAACTTGCATACTTTTTGCAAAATTTGTAAATATTACCCACAACTATAACATTATATCAAAATTTATCATAATATTCAAAATGATATTTATAGAAAATTCATTTTTATTAAATAGTTGAGGTCTTCTGATTTTTTCCTTTTAAACACCTTTGAGCTCATATATAGCCCTTTTAGTACCTCTACAAAAGTGGGCTTTACCCTACTTAAAAGATATAAGTCTTCTTTAGCAATCACCGTATGTATACTACACACACTTTAGAGTCCTTCTCTTCATCTTTTACCCTTCTACACGCTTGAGTCGTGTTGTTTGCTTTTCGCCCCCACTTCCTACTTGATGCTATGGTTTCATTGATCTATATATATATATATATATATATATATATATATATATATATATATATTGACTAACATTATTGAGTTATGCCTCAATTTAGCTCTAGACTTGATGCAGAGCGTTTTATTTGCTTTAATATATATATATATATATATATATATATATATATATATATATATATTTATTTATATATATTAGCGTATGGTGACTACATTAGATGAGCTAGATTTTATATAAAGTGCGTTTATTAGCTTTTATATATATATATATATATATATATATATATATATATATATATTTACGTCCCACACAGATTACTTAGCCGGACTTTCTTTGTGTTTAGGAGTTGCCATACGTGGCGGGTTGATAAACTTTGTTTTGTCTGACTTTATTTACATTACATCACTTTGGAGTTTCTTTTCGTGGCGGTTGGTTGATATTCTGACTTTATTCGTTTTATCACTTTGGAGTTTCCTCAAGTATGGTTGATATATGATATACATTCTGATCCCCATGGAGGTCTTCCGTGATTTAGTGATCAATGTCTGTATATATATATTCTGGCTTTTATATATATACACCAACTTTCTACTTTCATATTTACCACTGATTATTAGAGCCGTAGGAATCATGTGATCGCAGAAATTATACCTATTGGATCTGGATGTCGATTCCGTGATGGATTATTTGTACATTATTTCGGTAAAATGAATCCAAACCTGTAAATTTTATTCGTGGCGTCGATCGCTTTTGTTTTGTACAACTTTATTTATTTCTCTACCGAGTTTCTTTTTTCGGTTTTGACCAGATGACATGTACTTTATTTACGCTTTGTCCCGCTCGGAGTTTCCTCCGGTGGTTGATAATTTTTACATTTTATTTACATTTCACCGGATCCCTGCGCGAGGTTTACGGTATCATGTCTCAGAATATCGGCTTTATAAATATACCCGAACGCTTTATATAAATTCGTAAATTATGGTCGTGTGTAAGGAACTCATTGATCATGTGATAACCTATATTGATTCGATCGGGGTTGGACATTTTCACCGGCAGTTGTAAATTATTCATGTCCCATTTCTGTATGGTTGCTAAAGGGAAGTCGAATTTTGTACATAAATTTTATACACTGATGTATATAGGTTGAGCGAGGCGTCAGCACTAAAACTTCCAAATAAATTATTACTCACATTGGCTCGAACACACATTAGGATACATAGTTATACCTCTTGAAAAAACTCAATTTTTACAATTCAACCCCTCAGGTATATAGGTTCCAACGGAGGCCTCGCACTACTTCCAAATAACAAAGACATTGACCCACACACATGCATAACCAAGTCTCTTGGACCCTAATGAATCTCGGTTGCCTAACACCTTCCCAATCAGATTACCAAGTCCTCTGGATCAATGATCCTTTGGGACAATGTCACAAACCTTCGGGATTCTGTGCAACCTTTCTATGTGCTGGTACAACCATTTCAAAACAAATCACACCTCCAAAATGAGAACACCAAAGAACAAGTAACTTGTTTTTTTCAAACAAGTGGACATCCAAAAAAATCCCGACGGACATCCAAAATCCCCGTGCTGTGGCGACATCATCAGGGGAGTCCAAGAAGAGGACTTAAGCTCGCTATTGTGACGACCTGAAACCGAGGTCCCGAATCACCATGGATCCTAGGCTTCGATCATTCTATACAACTATTACTATTTGCGGAAGATATAAACATAAATTGTTTATACAATACATTTTACACTATTCCCCAAGGTCAAGTAACCTTAACTTAATCACATTCATAACTTATTTAATACATAACATTATTATCATACATCACTATTACAAAACTAATCTCGCATTTAAACTAAAAGTCGAAACTATCTTGGACCTTTCCTCAGATCCGATGCGTGCTCATGTTTAATCTGCAATGTTTTATCATGATATAGCAAGGGTGAGCATGAAAGTTGCCCAACAAGTTTAAATTCAACAATATAACGATATATCATGATTGAAATGATTTGAATAATTAGCTGGCTATAATTCAACAATATAATTATGAACTAGCAGGAACAAATTTATGACTGAACAAAGTATATAACATGAACAAATATTTCTAAACCGGAAGGGGTAATGAAGGTGATCACCTTTCACATACGACTTATACATGCAATATGCATGAGTACAATTCATGGAAACCAAAGAATGATTAACCATAAGCTTATCCGAATAAAATACTATTAATAGAGTTAAGTAAAACAAACTTGCCTGAACTGTTGATTATCGCTACGCAATTTATATCGCTTTACCCGAAGACCTAATATTAGTAATATAGATATCTAATATTAGAATAATTTCATCATAATATAATACTAAACACATAACACATAACACATATCCCTATCACCTATAACACATAAGACTCCTTGTGATCAAATCAAACTATTGCGATGGCTATCTTGATTTTGACAAAATTTAACGCCTTAATTTGGCCTAATGGACTTTTTATCGAGTCTAAGTTCAATTAAACTGACGACTTGACACTTAACAATTATCTCGTATAATTTTAATAACAATGAATATTTTTTCAAGCTTCGTAATAATTTTTAAATAATTATTACTATTTATCATGAATTTTCAATCATTAATATCGATTATATAATATAAATACCACAATATTCTAATATCATTAATATTTATTTATTATCAAATATTAATGAAATACATGTCATAATATTATAATATATTTATAATATCACAAAGTATTTTTAATACTTTAAAATCATTTAAATATGATTTTTAAATACTTAAATTCATTATCCGATAATTGCTATTAATATTAATTTATTAATTTTTATGACAAAATATCAAAAGTTATGTTTTATAACTTAAAATATTTTTATAACACTTAAATCATTTTTATGATTTATAAATCATTTATTCTATTTTTCCATAATTTATTTAATATATTTATTAAATAAACTAATCATCATTAATATTGATTAATTAATGAAATTAATCACAAAATATTAAAAGTCACCGAAAATATCTTTATATATTTTCTTATATCATAATATGATTTTTCATGTATTAAAATCATTTTAAAATAATTTATTTAATATTGTAATTAAATAAATTAAATACCATTTATATTCAAAAATATTAAATATTTATGAAATATACTTTAAAATAATTAAAAATTATTTTTCGTTACTTTAAAATAATTTTCACAATTTATTTAGTATTTTAATAATTAAAACTATTTATTTTGATTTATTAATTAATTTCCAAAAAATAATAATTAAAAAGTATTCTATAGCGGAGGTAATCGCCGCCATAGGTGTTCTTCAGTTGTTCTTGAGACCTTCATGTTAGTTTATAGGGTCAGTGGTTCGACCACCACCGATTCATGCTCATTACATTTCGGGCTTGAACGCTTGTTATAATCGTAGTACTAATGTAATACTACCATTATAAACTAATATCCTAGCCAAACTACATCGATCGGATCATTATGTGCCTCATAAAAAGTATGTTAGAGGTTGTTCTGGTTTTCTTCTAACCCGTAAACACGTATACTCATGGTTCTTAATTTCGATCCATACGCTTTGCATTCTAGGTTTTGTTTGTGTTATATTAAGGTTCCCACTTGTAGACCACATGACGAGTACAAATTCTATTACATTAAATCAACCTAAAAAGTCATAACTGAGAGATCAAGGCGGTCAAATCTAAGCCACAACAATCAGCTTGAACATTTCCTCGAAACCCGAAATGCTTTGAAGTAGTTTGGTCAACGGTGGTTCACCATCAATAAATTTTATTCTCGAGAAAGATCTTAGTGATCTAATGGTTTGATGTGTAGATAACATGTCGACTACAATATTCAACCAACAAAAGGACTAAATAAACTTAATGTATAAAGATCGTAAGCTTCAAAAACTTGTCGAATTTTCTCGTAATTTTACGGGTCGCCAGAAAGCGCTTCTTCGATCTATCAACATGCTTTGGATTCGCTTATATCTTATGATCCGGATTGATCTAACCCTCAGATCCAGCCCCGATCCAAGCCTACATGACATGCTACACATATAACTTCAAACACCATAAATCGTTAATACACAAGAATCTAAAAGTTCGATATCGACTTGGTAGACAACGAAATTAGGGTTCTCGACCGCTTTTAAAACTTGATTTTCGTGGACTTAGATGTTATGGATTCATGATCCAACAACCCAAGATCACTCAAAAACACTCTCTAACACATTTCTAACCATCAAATAACAACATCAAACATAAGATCTAAGGATTTCTAAAATTAGGGTTTATACCTTTTATGCCTTGATCTTTGATTTCTAATTCGATCTCGTTTCGTAAGTCGAGATATGGTCACGGCTTATCTCATTAGTCTATATCACCTTTACTCACAAATTTTAGACAGAGACAAGAGGTTGGCAAATATGAGAAGTAAAGTGACTTTTCTCTCTCTCTATATAATCTATATATAATGTGATATAATGTCATATCAAATTTCGTTGAGATCATTGGATATATCGGTCACATAAATGGGGTAGAAAGTTGCTCACCAACTCAATTATCGCTAGATTTGCAAGATATGTACAATAATGCAATAAGGGCATAAATGCCATTTTGATATAAATTTTAATGACATTTTTAGTTAATTAGCCAAACCCTTAGGGTTTAGGGTTTGGAAAATTTAGGGTTTAGGGTTCAAACCATTTTAGATTTGTAATTTATTTTCTAAAATTTCCAATTTAGGTTTTAAAAATAGAAAATTAATATTTCTAACTTATAATTAGGATTTTCTAATTATATTAAAATTTACTAATCATAATTTAAATATTTCTAATTAGGATTAGTATTTCCTAATTAAAATAACTAATTTAGAATTAGGGTCAAAATCACTTGATTAGGGTTTATAACCCAAAATTAGGTTTTCTAATAGAAAATAATTTTCTAAATTAGAAATTTAATTTCGTAATTAGATTAGGGTTTTATAATTACTTATAACTTTAAAATTAGGATTAATATTTCCTAATTAACATTAAACGTAGTAAATTAATACTTGTGTTTTTCCCTATTATAAATTAGGTTTCAAAACCGTAATTAGGGTTTCAAATTTGAAATTAGGTTTTGTAACCAATTTGTTAAGATTAAACCTAATTAATCCTATATTTATTTACACTTACGCCATTAAGTTCTGATTTAGGTTTCATTTTAATTAGGTTTTGGATTCCCTAAAAATCGTGGTTTCTGTAACCTGCTTTCTAGGTTTCTTGTTAAACACTAGGGTTTTCTAACCGAACGTTGACGCTCTTAATTTATACTTAGGGTTTGTTACAGATATCGCTTATCCTCGTCAACCTCGACCTTTAACCACATATTGTACACATATACACGTAACATATTCACTTATTCCTTAATCTCAATAATTCACTTTAAATCCTTCACAAAATTTTGAAATCCTCAAAATTCTTCTTAAAATATTAAACGCATACACTAATTTTTCTGCTCAGGTTCTAATATCAAATCCTTAAATCAATTAATAAAAATTTTAAAATATTCTAAATTCTCAAGTTGTCACGCTTATTACAATCTTTTCAAAACTATTATCTCATTGTGTGTGGATGTTGCATTTACATTTGATGAATGTGTACGAATGCATTTCCTTATCGCACTTAGTGCTTCGCACTATAAATGCTTTGTGATATTAGTGCTTTGCACCATAACCTTTACAGATATTAGTGTTTCAACATGTCATCATTTTCATACAAGAAAACGCGATGTATGTGAATGTATGTTGTGTGGTCCCTCCACCGTGAGGCTATCCCATCGGTTTTGATTATCGGACTTGTGAGAAGACTAATTCTCCGAGGCTCGTGAAAGGCACCACCCAAATTCGCTTCCAGCTTGAAAGACCTGATTAACTTCCGCCAAGTAGATTGTGATGATTTGGGAACCTTTCATGCCAAAAAAGCCATGAGAGTAACCTTTCGATAGGTCACCGATAAACCCAAAACGGAGGAAAGTCTCTTCATGCTCTCATTTCAAAATTACTTGTAAACACAATTACTTGTAATTTCATTCCATATCTATCTCCATATAATGAGAAATATGAAGAGGTGTGTACATATACGATTTAATTAACATGCTACAAACAAATGACATCCGCTGTGTAGGATAAAATTACTAAATGGACACATCACATAGCATGTCATTATATACATTCCCTAAAGACTAAACTATGCCAGCCTTCCCAGGAATCAATCTGGACCTACTACCCGCTCAAAGTCCAAAAGGCAACAGCCTACAGCTAATCATGTCGCATCCCACTGCATCAACTTAATCTAGTTTCTCACAAAGAATTTGACGGATTAAGCAAACAGATTACAGATTTGGATGTTCTACTCAAAGAATTACACCACCTACACATGTATCGTAAAATACCCGTATATGCCGAATCCTCCACACAAGAAAGAATCCTTGGCCATTATTATACCGAACCACAGCTTGGATACGACTAACAAGACTCATGATGTCGCCCATCTCACCGGAGATCCGTATTACATCGGTGACATCAAAAGAAAGTCCTCGAAATGAAAGAGACCTTTCGCTATCAAATGAATTGGAACACACTAAGTGTTTCATATGTCGATTCTGTGTATTTTTCCTGGGTTCATTATCCGTAAAATTTAAAACTCCCGACTTTGAAAAATATGACAAAGTTAGGAGATCCTTACACACATTTAAAAGTGTTTATTGGAGAACTTGGATCTTATGCAGAGGATGAAAAGCTTAGAATGCAATTGTTCCAAAAGAGTCTAACTGGAGAAGCCTGCTCAGTGGTACACAAGATTAGACAACTCCAAAATCCATGGTCGGGAAGAGCTAGCACATGATTTCCTCACTCAATATAGCTTTTCAAACTCAAATGGCTCCTCGATCAGATCAAATTACCAAGATCAAGAAACAATCTAACTAGTCTTTCGTAGAGAGTATGCTCAGAGGTGGAGACGCCTGTCGCCTGTTAGTCCTTCCATGACGTAATTAGAAATGGTCACTTTCATGTACATACAAGAAGCTCCATTCTATGAGAGAGTTTTAGCCAAGATCGGCAAACCATTTTCTCAAATGGTCAAACATGGGGAGATAGCCGAGATGGATTGAAGTCGAAAGATTCAAGACCTAAATCAGACTCAAAGTTGTTGCTTGATCACATCTAATCTGGACATTATGGGAACAACTCTCTGAGGGTCCATAAAAAAGAAAGAAGAAGATGTTTCCGATACTACAGGTCAAAAGGCAATCGTAACATGCCTATTCAAAGGAGAAACTACACTCCTTTCCAAAGACAAATACAACCCTCCAATACCAAAAGGTGGAGAAGTCAAATGACCTCAAGTGTTTACACCCTTAGGGGATACCCTCGAGAACATCTTAAATCTTCCGACAACACGTAAGAAAATTACGATCTTCTTCCACCAGCCAGCCCTAATGGACGGGGTTTCAATGCTACTCGAAAATGCGCTTATCATGTCGGGGCACCTGGACATGATACTCAGGATTTTTGGGCCTTAAAACATAAGATCCAAGACCTGATAGACAACGGAGAGATCGTGGTCACCAAACCAGATCAGCCTCATGTTCAAGACAACCCTTTTCCTCAACACAAAGAAGAAGAGGTCAACATGATTAATTAAAGCAATGGATGAGTTCCAATTTCACAGATTCTTCCTGCATCATCAAAGACTGGTGATGACAGATGGATTATGCTAAGTTCCAAGCTCACAATGGAACAAAAGATGAAAGCTCTCTACAAGCAAATTGAGCAATCATGAATCGGTGACTTATCAAAGATCAAGTGACACGCCGCTTAATCACCAGAGCATGCCGCCTCCTACCTCTTGTCATGAATATTCCCTCATCACTTTCAGAAAATGAAATGTTGGAAGACAAAGTGACGAAGAGAGCAAATGCTAAAGCCCGTCAGGATTTCGCCAAAAAAAGGGAATTCACCTATCTGGGCCAACCTATGGAGGAAATCCTTCATATGTTAATCAACGAAGAAGGACGGCCCTTCACCTCCAATCAACCCCCATTCAGAACGGTACATCTGTGATGGAGTATGTCAATATCACTCCCAATCCCGTGGTCACAGCACAAAAGAATGCCGCACCGCTACCACCTTATTCAAAATCTAATCGACAAAGGTGTCTCTGCGCTTAGTGGACGATTTACATCGTGTTACGCAAGCAAGTGAGAATGCACCCTCTACTAAGTGGAAAAGTGTGGTAGCAGCATATCCATCAAACCGATGGGATTAATACATTATTCACAACGCCAACAATTCAACTCAAGGGAGGCAACAACTTTCGAGAGTGGTCAGCTCCCCAGCCAATCAACTTGCCGCATTGAAGAGCACAATATCCTATTGTTAGCTTGCACACAATTCCATGGAATTATGCGGTAGGTGAAGGATCCACCTCACATACAATCGCCACAAAGTTGTCAAAAGAAAATACATCGATCTTCCCCAACGGGTGATGAAGCCTACCACCAAATCAAAGGGAAAAATACCCATGGAGAAGATTGAAGAATTCTCCGCAACATCATAATGAAGCTTACTATGTGGTTTTATGCTTGAAAGAAGCTCCACAACAAATATCAATTTTGACTTGGTCCTAACTTCCGAGAATCACCGAAAGGTCTTGATAAAGGTTTTGAAGAAGCCTATCCGTCGACATCGCTTGATACGGAAAATTTCAACATCCGTTGATCACATTTTCAATAACAATGTGATATCCTTCACCGATGATGACATACCGCCCGGTGGACCAATCATTGCAAGCCGCTGCACATTACTTGGCCTTTCGTCCTCCTGATATACGGTAGTTAGAGTCTTAATAGATGGAGGTTCCTCTCTAATATCTCGCCTCACGCTTACCTTTTGGCTAAGATGAACATTAATCTCAATCGAATTCAGAGTAGCCATACTATCATCAAAGATTTTGATGGAGCCCAAAAAATTTGGCTTGAGTAATCGAAATGCTAATCTAAATTGGTCCTCACACATTCTCGCGATCTTTCCATGTGCTCAAGATAGATTCGGGATACAACCTCGCTTCGGGACGACCATGGATTCATATGGTCAAGGCCCCTCCACTCTTCACCAACAGCTTGAAATACATTATCAACAATAACTCGTCATAGTCAACGCCGAATCGGAGATTCTCAAAGATGGAGACATGCCATTCATCAAAGCCAATGCAGATGTAGAACCACCAATTTTCATGCTTTAGAAATAAGCAACACCCAATACCATGCTATTGAGCGCCATCGCTCGAGCTCAAGATTTCGCCGAGGTAATGCTTCTGGCTTACTCAAGAAATGATGTCGCTTGGGTCATAAGCCGTGACAAGGGTTGGGTAAAGATTTGTGGTATCAAATATCCAATTCACTTAACCAGCAAACCGAGCAAATGGCCAGGATATTCTCGCCAGCTTCTAGTCACAGAATCCTCATAAACATTAGCAGATTCTTCATCTTCAACCATGTGGCATTTATCTTCGCCTTCAAACTCGAGTCCGCATAACCTCCTATAAAGGTGTCACCAATGTAATGGCTATGTTATGTCACAAGCCAAGACTCGTGAAAGGAAAAGAAATCTTTTTCCAAATCCCGCAAAGGAAGAAGAGGAACGAAGAATCAAGCAAGACGTCAGACGGATGATGTTCGTATACGATCATCGCTCATGATGAACATACCAACAAATACACCCCTGCACGATGATTGCCTGCACGTAATGGCCATCATTCGAGATGTGGAGGATGATGACAATCCTCCATCATCGCGGGTCCACCTGCATTTTGCTTTCGCTAATTGGAACATCATTCCTCGAATTGGTCGTCAAGGGTAAAGCGGCGTAAACTCTTTTCGTCTCTATAGATATAATAACCGCTATTTTTCCAGCATAAAGATAGCGCTTATTTTGCCAATATATGCTAACACCGTATGATCAACACATTTCATATATACTAAGTGAAAGCATATTTTGTTTCAGACTCTGAATTTAGATGTGTCTCAGATTTTGTCGATATGATGCCTCTTATCCACAAGGATTGTACTTTTATGTAGAGATGAATTCAAATTTTTGATGGATATACAAGATGACATCGAGGTGCCTCCAGAAATTCAAGAATGGGTCAAAGACAAACCCAAACCCAACCTTGATCAAACCATTTCTTTAAATCTCTAACCTTAGAAAGCCCTAAGTTAATCCAGATTGGTTCACACTTACCCCAAAATAACTAATGACATGGATACGCTTATTAACCCAATTCCGTGATGTGTTTGCATGGTCTCATGAAGACACGGTGGGTTTGTCCAATCGACATTGTCCTTCATCGCCTTCCCATTAAAGAGGATTTAAGCCACCAAGCAAAAGCTCAAAGCGATTGAAACCCCGAATGGAGTTTAAAGCAGAAAGAAGAAATTGTGAAACAATTTCAAGTCGGCATCATAATGGTGTCTACATATCCCGAATGGATATCCAACATTGTACCCGCACCTCAAACCTCGTGGGAAGGTGCGAAGTTCATGTGGATTAATCGGACTTGTACAAAGCTTACTTAAAAGATAGCTTTTCCGCGCATTTATCCACATTCTCATTGACAATACCGCGCAATACGACATGTACCCTTTGTCGATTGCTTTATGGGTATCATCGATCATGGTTGCCGAGGAAGATCGTGAGAAAAACCGCTTTCATCACGCCTTAGGGAACCTTTTTTGCTATGTACATTGTCATTCGCCTCATCAATGCCGAAGAGCCACCTATCAACGAAGCTATGATGGCTCTTTTCCATGACTTAATGCACAAAGAGATCAAGATCTACGTGATGACATTATTGTCAAGTCCCTAAGGAGGATGACCATCTAGACCATCTCAAAAAATTGTTCAACAAAGTCGCATAAATACAAATTGAAGTTGAATCCAAATGGCGTGCGCCTTTACGCTAAATCAGAAAATTGCTAGGATTTCTAATCGATGTAAAAGGGATTGAGCCGATCCCGCCAAGATCCAAGCCATCACGCGAATGCCCATTCCTCGCACAGAGAAAGGAAATACGGGATTTTTGGAAGAGTCAACTTCATTAGTGAAGTTTATCTCCCAACTCACAAAGAACTCGGAGCCAATCTTCGTTATTAAGGAAGAACTCCTCCATGAAATGAAATGAGGAGGTCAAAAGGCCTTCCTTATAATCAAGAAACAAATTAGTCAAAGCTCCCATTTTGGTGCCACCTAGGGATGATGTTCCCTGCTCATGTACCTGTCCATAAGTTACAATTCCATGGGCTGCATGCTGGGATGGAAGGACGATAGAGGCCAAGAATGAGCTATCTATTACCTCAATAAAAGGTTCAGCAGCAGTGAATACAAGTACACTCTGATCAAAAAGATGTGTTGTGCTTTAAATGTACTTCCATGAGGTTACAACATTACCTCCATAGTCACACAACCCATCTTATATCCCGCGTGGATCCTCTCAAATACGTGTTCAACAAACCTATGTTAAATTGTTTGATCATTCTTGATGGCGCTTGATCCTACAACAATTTGACATCGATATGTGACTCAAAAGTCCATCAAAGGTCAAGGAATCGCGGATCAATCGCCTCCGCACCTTCATCGATTTTAAACCCTTGGAGATATATTTCCTCGATGAAGGAGTAATGACAAAGACAAAGAACACCATCAAGACGATACGCGCCAATCATGGAAGATGTATTTTGATGGAGCCGCATTATGGAAGGTTCGAGCCGAGAAGTTCTAGTATCTCGCACGGGAGCAGATCCCGCTGTTGCCAAATTATAGTTTGTCGTAACCAACAATACGGCCGAGTATAAAGGCTATCTCATGGGCTAAAACTTGCCTGCTCAAAGGGCATCAAAGGTTAACTATCTTGAGATTCTTGAGTTGGTAATTAAAAAATCCACCGGAATCTATCAAACCAAGGAACTACATTTGTCGATTTATCATCCAGAGGGTTTTACAGATGGTTTTGAGAGTTCAAGAAATCTCCTTTCTACACATTCCTCGTAATATGAATGACTTTGCGACGATTAGCAACTTTGGCCTCCTTGATTCAAGATATCGCATAAGGATCACTTGCCGAGCATCGCGATTTCTCGCATAAGGCCCCAACCTATGGGAATTACGTTGCTGAGAAGTATCTGATGAGCTACCTCCCATCCAAACTTCCTCGCATCAAGATATCAAGGAATATCTACGAGATGGATCTACACCCGCCGAGGCGCAGCCCAACCGAGAAAAGACGGATCCATCGACTCATGCTATAAAATTCTACTTCGAGTGGAGATGCGCCTCACAAAAGAGATGCAGACTCAGGTCTCCTCGTGATGTTTAGACAAAGGACAAGCCCAAAGGCTTATGGATGAAATCCATGGTGGAGTCTGTGGCCCCCACATGAGTGGCCCTCCTCCTGTCAAGAAAGTCCTCAAGACAGACATTATCGGCTATCTCTCAAAGTTGACCGCAATGACCACGCCAGAGATGCTATCGCGCTTTTATCTACGGGAATGCTATACACGCCCCACCGAACTCCACAATATGAGTTCACCTCGCCCTTCTCAATGTGGGGAATCGATGTTATCGGCCCATTAAGCCTAAAGTTTCCAGAATGGTCATCTGGCTTATCTTTACGATGATCGACTACTTCACCAAGTGGGTAGAAGCAGCCTCCTTCCCCAGGGTTACTAAAGATGTCATCATTGCTTTCATCAAAAACAATGTCGTTTGTCGATATGGACAACCAGAGGTGATTGTGTCAGATAATGCCAAAAACCTCAACAACAAGATGATGGAGGAATTATGCAGTAAATTCCACATCAAACATCTCAACTTTGTCATCTATCGTCCGAAGATGAACGGTGCTATTGAAGCGGCTAACAAAAACATCAAGAAGATTATGCAAAAGATGTCCATCAACCACAAAGATTGGCCTGACCTATTGCCTCTTACTCATAGCTTACGTAACCTCAATGTGTATTTCCATCGGGCAACCTCTCACGATTAACCTATGGATGGAAGCAAGATTCCCCATAGAAGTTGAAATGGAATCCCTTAGAGTGTTGATAGACGCCAGCTGATGAAGACCAATGTAAAAAAGACATGTATCACCAATTGTCTCTATGTACAAAAGGTGAACCGCTGCTATCTTCCATGGTCATTATATCAACAAAGGATCGCCAGATCCTACAACAAAAAGTCCTATTATGGCAGCTTAAACAACATGACTTGGTTTTGAAGAAGATTCTCGACAACCAAGATCAAAGCTAAAGGAAAATTTGTTCCTAATCGGAAGGCCCGCTATTGTCAAGGAAGTATCGACAGAGGCACTCTCAGATTGCAAGAAATCGACGACGATAAATTTCATTAACTCATCAACTCAGACGCCGTGAAATCTGCATTTATGTCCGGGCGATTCGCAAACACCTCGGTGAAGAATCATCAGTCACCACCATTTCGGTTCTTTAACCCTTTACCTATAACTTTCCTACACTTTGCCCTCCGAAACATACTTTTTCAAGCCGCCACTGCCTCCTCGCTGCTCCTACGACTTAGGTCATCCCACCGTGATCGAACCTTCATATGGTTGCGCTTGGCTACCCATACATGGGATCAAACTTCATACCTACAGCTTTATCCTCAACCTAGGATTAAACTTTCTCCTCCTCGCACTCGACCGCATATGGGATTACGCTTTTCATCTCGCCCCGAGGGGCGAACTACGTCGACCTGATCTCCTCTTCAATAGGAGTACGTAGGCAACAATGTTACATGGCCCGGTTGTAACATTCCAAAATTTTAAAGTGTAATATTAAATATTTATTGATTTATATACGTATTTAATGGGTATGTTTATTGTTGAATAAATAATTGTTCAATTTGAGTTGATGTGATTTAGTTAATTAATTGTTGAATAAATAATTAAGGAGCTAAGAAAATTAATTGTTATGAGGTTATATACTAATTTAATTTAATAAGTAAGCTAGAGAGCTTATAAGGATTAAATGGATTATATTATTTTAATTAGAATTGTGATTAAAATAAAGTGTTAGTTGTTGAATAAAATTATAAAGGAAATTATAATTATGTAATAATATTTTATGTGTGAAAGTAATTTATTAGATTAGTATTTGAATTAATTAAATTGATTATTTAATTTAATAGAAGTGTGACAAATAACCTTGCTATAAAGGAGTTATTAAAATAAATTAGAAGAGTTTAATTTAGTTCTTGCCAAACATGTCTTATCGCATAATAAGTCTTTAATCTAATGATGTTTTAGCAAACAAGGTATAAGGAATTAATCCATTTGTTTTAATTAGACTTACCAAACAAGGTGTAAGGATTAATGGGTTATTTTATTAAGATTAGCCAAACAAGCCTTATATGGCTTTTAAATTTCAAAACTTACATAACCGATATCTCAGAGTTATATTATATAATTAATATATATTATTACTATATACGCTATATTTTCTAAGACGATGTTCGAGAGAAGAAAGAACTTAGTCAAGAAAAGAGAAGAAGAAGAAGAAAACTAGAGAGAATTTGAGAGAAATCCTAACAAGTTTTGATAAAAGAATTGGGGAAAAGAAGTTTGATAATCAATAGTAGCCATCATCTTCTTAATCAAAGGTAGGAGCTTAACATTTTTCTTTAAAAGTTTAGTTTTCCTCTTCCCAAAAAGTTCTCTATGAAATTTTTGTAAAAGATAAATTGTTGTTATGTATATAGTTTTGTATGATTATTGATTATAAGGTTATTTCATGAGTTTATGTATGATTATAATCAATTACTTTAGGTGTGTATGTGTTTTGTGGAAGAAAATATATTATAGAGTGTTCATATGAAAAAATATATGAATACGGCTTAATTTAAAATAGAAATTGTGTTTAACTAGTCATTAAATATATAAATTGACTATTAAATTTGATAGAGTATGTATAATCATAACTATGGTGTGTTAAAATTTCTGCTTTGATTGAAAACAAAATCACAAAGTTGTTGATTTTTATTAAAAATGTCAACAATGGAGTTTTTGCCAAAAAACATTGAAATTGGGTGTTGTAAGTTTGATGTTTATATTATTTTATGGGTAAAACATGTTAGAAGTGTTCACAAATGTTTATATGAAGTCTATATGAGTATTACATGTTAATTAGTCTATTATATTCGAGCTTGTAGGCCAAATTGGCTTTTGTTCATGCTGTTGCCGAGCTTGGTCGTTAAGTTTTGACTCAATTTCAAATACGCTCAAAGAAGATATAAATTTTAATGGCAAGACCAATCAATGGCTCGTGATCAACCAAGAAGGTTAACTCAATAAGCAAATACCAACCATAAGTAAATCGTAAATAAGCAATACAAGTTAGCGTAATGTTCTACGCTTTGTTTAAGTATACAAATTTTGAAAATAAATGTTATGTGTTAATAATATGAATGTTAAATGATGATTTCAAGAGTATTAAACTATGAATGAGAATGTTATCAAGAGTTAATTAGTATTAACGTAGTTTGATTATGTGAATTGGTAATTTAACCTACATGATGTATATATTTTGTTTATATAGATATAAAATGTTGGTAATGACTAATTATGTCATGATGACATATGTATAGGGTATTGATTCAAGTTGTAAGGTTTAGCTTGTGCTAAAGGCAAAGTTCTCTAACTCAAAACTTCATCAGGCGTAGTTTAATTTCATTTGGGACATTATTATTTTCAAATTCAATTACAATTGTTATAAGTTGCTACCTCTACACTTTCCTAGAGCTAGATTGCCTATTATTGAGTAGGTCATTGTATCTAGTTGCTCATGACGATACAAGTATCCCAAATCTTATAGTTTAATCTTGAGCAATTTTTCTAATCTATTATCTTGTTAATTCAATTACTATTTTCAATTAGATTACAATATAATGATGTAAGTTATTCTGGAACAAGTGGTTCTTGTATTTAACTTGTTGTTTAGCATGCACAACTATCTATGCTAATGTCGAACATTTCTATCGTTCAAATTGCTATGCATGCTTAGTTTTTAATTCTAATTAACCTTGGCTTAGTATTGTTCAAGCAAGGTATGCTATAGTTATTCAAATTGTATGCTATTAGATTATTCCTAATTCATTACTTTAGTTTACTATGATTGATTCAATCACGATTATTCTATAGTATAGTGTTATTGGTCTTATTCAACTACTCCTTAGTTGATGTTCGTTGAATTCCAAATTATCTTGAAAGCTTATCCAAACCAAACTTCCTTTGGTGCGGACTTGTACTCTAAATACTGAGATGAACTACTCTTTTAATAGAGGTTTACGCTAGCATTGAAATGGTTGTGCACCATACATTGTACGAAAGGGTTGATCCCCTAAGTACGTGAAGTCCTTATAGTCTTATGATCAAGTTAAAGTTAAAGTTAAAAGATTACTTATAATTGTGGATATGATTCGTGGTCATTAGACCTCTCATGAATGTTATAATTTTCGTAAAGTTAATAGAATATATTGTTCATTTCTATCGAGCCTAATATTAGCAATTGATGTAAAAGTTTAAAGATTTATTTATTGTTATTTCAAGTGGGCCTTGTTTGCTCACTCTTGCCTCGTTAAATTTCTTACAATAAAGTTGAAACGGTGACGATCTAGCACCAAAGAAGGGAAAAGGAAAGATGAATAAATATCAAGACTTGTAATAGTTTTGATAGTTTTTATTTTCGCATTTTGGTTTAAAGATTGTAATGAAGTTTATTTAAATTTCCGCATGTGAATGATTGTTGTTAAAGGTTAGATAACTCCGGGAGATTTTTATTTAAGTTTTATCCTCAGATGTGGTGTTTTTATTATTCAATTTATTATAATTGGGTAGTTAGAAATGAATGTTTTGATTAAGTGAACACCAAATCTTGAGGAAATAAAGTACCGTGGATTTGGGGTGTCACAAAAGTTGGTATCAAAGCTTTAGGTTATGAACCTTAGTGGGGGGGAAGCCTTAGGAAGTAACCTTTGAACGATAGTGGAGATAACTCTTATCGAGTTTTAAGAAAGAAGTAATAAAACACCTATGTGCTTATGTGTTTATATTTTATGTATTCGTGAGTGTCGAGTAGTAATGATTAATAATTAAAACTTTAAAACTTTGTTGTCAAGATGACTAATGCTCTGAGAATCCAACAAAGCTAGAGAGAGGACCTCAAGTGCTTATAGAGGAGGAGCCTCGCGACATTCAGAAGTTTGGGGAACAACTCATCGCCATGGGAGTCATCCCCGTTGGTCACAGTAGTTGAAGATGAGGATGATGATGTGGAGAAAGACGAGGAGGATCCCGTTGATTTACCACAAGAGGATGAGGATGGTGAGGACGATGAGGAAAGGATTCCACTTAACTCGATAGTAGACCGTATATACGATGAGGTGCATGACCGTAATGTGGAACTTCAGGATACCGTCGAGGAGTTACAAGAGAT
The DNA here is from genome assembly GCA_020205605.1 of Panax ginseng. Classification (NCBI taxonomy): domain Eukaryota; kingdom Viridiplantae; phylum Streptophyta; class Magnoliopsida; order Apiales; family Araliaceae; genus Panax; species Panax ginseng. The sequence continues at coordinate 10,230,145 of CM035147.1, read as the reverse complement.
AGTAGCTGAACAACAGACTGTAATGACACAAAAAGACGGCGAGATCCAGGATCGTAAAGAACGACTGACAAATGTCGAGGAGAAACTAGTACAAACTAAAGGAGAGAAGGAACAAATGATCGAGATGGTTGTGGAACTGAAGAACAAGCTGAAGGAAGAAGCTACCAAGAGGGTAAGAGCTAAAGATGCATACGAGGAAGTTTATCAACGAACTGGAAGAGCAGTAAGGGACTCACAGGCGAAGAGGATGAAGATGGAAGAGATGGATAAAGTTTTTAACACCGCAATTAATCGAGCTCAAGATCGGGTCATGGGATATCCGATTCAGGGCCGAGACGCCATCATCATACGAGATCGCAGTAACAATGTTTAGGGTCATGGAGGAAGAACGTGATAGGGCTAAGAAGTATCTTAATAGATCATCGTAGAAAATGTGCCTGTAATGCACGTAATAAGTATTAAATAATGTGTAAATCCCTAGTGTTAAAGTAACCATGGGATATGATAATAATGACGTTGTCCTAAAACTTTTGTAGTTCAGGAAAGTATTGTAGATAGCAGAGATGCTATTGTTTTATGTTTTCCAAAAAGGTTTTGAATAAATAAAAGTTGTTACTTTATTCAAAGTGTTATGTGTTATATGGTTATTTCTTTTATGGAGGCAAGTTAATTAGAAAATACTTAAAGAAGCTGAGTAATAGTCTAATAGATGTTTTGTTTTAACAGAAAATGCCTCCCAGACGTGAACCACCCCGACAGAGAAATAATGAGAGAACTACCATTAACGACAATGTTAACTCAGTGAACTCTGCTCAACAACTAGTGACACTACTAACAGAGCGCTGCGTAATCAACCACAAAACCATGGTACAACATTTAAGGATTTCAAGGCGCTTGGACCAATTAATTCAGGTGGGTCTATGAATCCAAATGGCTACGCACTGGATTATGGAGATAGAAAAGATGTTCGATGTCGCTAGGGTAGGGGATGATCAAGACTACTTTCACAACATTCATGTTGAAAGCGTATTAGTTATTGCGGCGTGCCAATAAAATTCGTGGAAGGGCCGTGGAGTGATGACCGATAGGTTCAAGGAGTTGTTCTTCGAGACTTATTTCCTGAAAGTTCAAGAGTCACCAGAAGTGCGCTTCGAATTAAAGCGTGGAACGATGACTTTTGAGATCTCGAGTATGCCGCGAAATTCAATGAATTGGTGAGGTTTGGCGCCATATCGTGTCAACACGCATTTGTACGTAGTTTAAGAAATTTGAACAGTGACCAAGCCCCGTCAGACAAAGAGTGTTTCCTTGTTCCAATTGAAGACATTTGCGCTGGTGATGGAAAAAGCAAGACTACCAAGGTGGAGGCGAGGCAGTGACAAAGTTCAATCAGGAACAAAAGAAGAAGAAGAATGAGAATAAGACTAAGAATGGGAGTGGTAGCGGTGGAAATAACAACAACAACAATAACAACAACAACAACAACAAAGAGGAAATGGAATGGGAGCATGGGTGCTGGACACCAGCAGGGTAACCAAATATTTTCTTTGTACATCACTTCTACAACGAATTTATAGTTGTGAAGTAAACTGAACCGATAATAACAACATAACAATTCTATCTCAAATTTTTGAAACTACGATAGACTATATATATAGTTTAGTTGATATATTATGAATATTGTTTTTTCGTTGATAAGGTTTAGCGTAACTTCATCTCGCAAACCGTCATAACTTACTAAGCTTTAGGTCAGTAGTTCCCACGGGCCCTATATTGATCAATACTACATCATAGAACGATATTATCGCTTCATCCTTTGTCCGTCATGGCAAGATAAAATTTTTTTCCCGTGATCGGGATGTTCATACTTTAGTCCGGAATCCAACCAAAACAATTTGATTGATACAAAAGGTTTTATCATATTCAACAACATTTCAAAATTTGTGTCTATCCGATCAAATAGCTTAGACGGCTTTATATATATATATATATATATATATATATATATATATATATATATATATATATATATATATATATATATCAACATGTGTTTAAATATAATGATTATCCAAGTGGGGACACTTGTATAACCATATTTCAAATTAATGAATGTAATATATATATCCTCAATTATCATATACTAACGTTGATAAACAATGATCTGGATATAGAATATATCACAATAGGGTTAATAATATAGCATAATAATAATATAATTCAAACTTCTTACTCATGTCCATCAGATAAAGGAAATGCAAAGGTAAGATATCATTGACGCACAAGCCATATCAGAATTTAGTTCTATCCTTATATAACACCTATCAAGAATAAGATCATTTGATCGATTAGAATAACATACTATGACACATAGCACTACTTATTGCAACAAAGACATAACCTAATCACATTGTCACATATATTCCACAACCATCAATCACAAATAAACACATATCTAATTAAATTATCTAAGTCCAGTTAATTTACAAACATGCTTGCAATTTATCGACGCTTTATTGGGTAATTATCGAGTCTAAGACTCTATCCTCGTAGTTTAATATCCGTAAGTATCACTATATTATTTTTAAATGACATATAATAATTTTTAAACATTTATTATAATTTATCATTAATTTTCAAACATCTAATCATTATTAAATGATTTAAATATTAAACTATCCTATTATCATTAATATTTAATTAATATTAAACCATTAATGAAACCATTGCCAAAATATTAAAGTTATTTATAATAACTCAAAATACTTTTAAAGTATTATATTACCCTTAAATGATTTTTAAAAGAATTAAAATCATTCAGAAATAATTATCATTAATATTAAAGTATTAATGTTCTATTTATCAAAATATTAAAATATTATTATATTATCTATCAAAATATTAAAAGTCATTAATTATAACTTACAATATTTTTAATTCATTAATATCCTTATTAAATGATTTTTAAATAAATAAAACCATTTTAAACTATTTATTTAATATAATTATTAAATAAACTTAATATCATTTATTATTAAATTAATATCATTAATATTAAATTAATAATGAAATTATCCTTTAAATATTAAAAGTTATATTTTATAACTTAAAATATCTTTTAAACACTTTATTTTCATTTTAAATGATTTTTATAATATTAATATCATTTTAAACTAATTTATTTAATATAATTATTAAATAATTCTAATATCGTTAATAGTAAATAATTAATGAAATTTACCTTTAAATATTGAAAGTTATATTTTATAACTTAAAATATTTTTAAACTATTTATTTTCATTTAAAATGATTTTTCTAATATTAAAATCATTTTTAAACTAATTTATTTAATATAATTATTAAATAAATCTAATATCATTAATATTAAAATATTAATATTTTTATGACAAAATATCAAAAGTTATATTTTAGAACTTCAAATATTTTTATAATCAGAAATCATTTTTGATAATTTTAAACCATTAATTCTATTTTTCATAATTTATTTAATGCATTTATTAAATTACTTAATTATCATTAATATTAATTAATTAATGAAATTCATCACAAAATATTAAAAGTTATCAAAAATAACTTCAAGTATTTTCTTATACCATAATATAACTTTAAATGATTTTTCATGTATTAAAATCATTTTTAAATAATTTATTTAATATTATAATTTAATAAATTAAATAATTTTAATATTCCAAAATATTAAATATTTATGAAATATATTCAAAATAATTAAAAACTAATTTTCAGATTTTAAAATAATTTTTAATAATTTATTTTATATTTTTTATAATTAAAAACTAATTAATATTAATTATTTAATAAAAATATAATTTTTATATAGAAACTGTCGCTAAAGACCACCTTTAGCGACATAACCGTCGCTATAGGTGTTCTTCGGCAAAACCCAGAACACCATGTCAGTTTCGAGGATGCTAGGTTTGACCATACGTAATTCTCAATTTGTGATGTTTCCTGACATGCTTGTGATCGAATATTATAGTTCTAGTGCAGGACTTCATTATCAAACAACAAACATAATTATAACATCAAATATCAAGCAAGATCTAGCCTCCAAAAGATGTCGAATCGTTCTTCAATTTCGGGTTTTCCGTAAATGAAGAACAATGAGGTACTTACTTTCCAAGCCTCGATTCAACCGCTCTGGCTTGATATGTTCATTATAATGGTTCATACATATAGAGTAAATGACAGGGGACAACGTGGTATCATCGATCATTCTAATAACAACAAAAACACAAGATATAATCAAGTCAAACCTTGTCGTAAAAATGTCTCATGAAGAAATGGGGTTTTCCATATTTGAGATAAAAACAAATGGGTCAACTCTACTTTCGACCAACCATATGTTTTATTATCTCGTATGATCTAATTGTTATAGAGGCTTAATAATATTGCTTACATGTCAAGATCAATAAATGTGATGAGGATTTATTTGAGTATAGATATTGTCTAGAAGATAATATTTGTATTCAAACTCACGCTTTCTTGTTGTAATAATAAAGTCAGTAGTGGTTTCGTACTCATGTATCGACAACCTGTAATGGGTGATGTATACCTATTTAGGGGCGCCACATTAATAATATAGCTTACATGTCGTGCTGCTGATTTAATACAACAACATGACCATAAACCTTACTGTAAGCGGATCCAACGCTTATAAAAACGTTATCGTAAATTCTAGGTTTCTGTGTTTACCTGCATTTCCAAAATTAGTACTTGGTCAACTCACTTTGATCTTGCTTGTATCTTACGATCTAAACTTGATTTGATCCGGTTTCAGCCTGCATTATAGTCCACATGACACGTAACATATCCATAACATAAAACACACATAACACTTAACACAATAAAGATCTAGAGGCAATCGACATTCGCTGTCGCACCATTGTTTTAAAAATTTCCGATTTGCAAAAACACTAGATCTCGAGCTTATAGATGTTATGGATCCAACATCTATCAACCCAGATCACTTAATAACACTATATACAACATATCTTAACAATCAAACATAACTTTTAACAGAGGATCAAGGTCAGATTTTTGAATAGGATTTTATACCCCTCATGATCAATTCTTGATTCTAGGCTTCTGATTTGTGAGTGGATTTCTTGGGGCTGTGTTTTGGGACTGGTATGCTACATAATTTCGTGGGTCTTGTGCTTGAGAGCATTTGGTTGAGTGTATGAGAAAAATGGGACAATTAATACACTTTTCTCTCTCTAACTCTATATATACTAGTGTATGATGCAATGTATCAATGAATTGTCACGATGGTCACAATATAGAGCACATGGAGTCATTGGATTTGGTCACCAACTTCCCTATTGTCAAAACCTACAATTCAAATTTCAATTATGCAAGAGGGCATTTTGTCATTTGGTAAATCATTTTTATGGCAAAATTATAATCTTGCAAACCCTTAGGGTTTAGGGTTTGGGTTCGGGTTTAGGGTTTGGACCATTTTAGGGTTTAAAAATAATTTCTAGAATTTCAAATTTAGGGTTAAAAAAAATAATAAATAATAAAATAATAAAATTTTAGTTTCTAAAATACAAAATTAAGGTTTCTTAATTAATTTGGTTTCCTAATCACATAGACTTGATAATTAGGTTTATGTTTTAATAATTATCATTAAGCTTACTAATCTAGCAATTAGCGCAAATAATTAGCAATTAGCATTACCCATAAAATAATTAGGGTTTCTACTTATTAATTAGAATTTTTAATTATTTAATTAAGGTTTTCTAATTTTACAATTAGGGTTTACCATTAGTAATTAGGGTTTATAATAACTAATTAGGGTTTCTAAATTTAGAAATTAGGTTTCCAAATTTAGTAATTACTTATTCTCAATTAATTAGGGTTTCTAATTAATTAGGTTTCCAAATTTAGATTTCTAGATATTAATTAGGTTTCTCTATTAATATTAAATTCTATAATACACCACATAAATCACATAACACAGTTATATAACAACCTCGAACTCATAATCGAGTTCCAAATTAGGGTTTCCATTTATCAATAAGTTAATTATTGATTTAAGGTTTCTAATTTAAGAAATTAGGGTTTTAATTTATAATTAGGGTTTTCTCTTGATTATTAATAATTATAATTATCATGAATCACATAACATATTAACTTAACAGATTTTAAAGTCTCATTGGACTTCAAAATTAGTGTTTGTCAGTAAAATTAGGGTTTGGTCATAATACCCCATAATTAACCAACCATCGTCAAATTCACAAAAATACAAAGACATAATTATAAAGATCGAAAAATCAAAATATAATATTATTATATTATTATTCTTATCCATTGATAAAAAATCCAAAATTAGGGTTTAGATTTTATATTTGATTTATTCTTCATATATAACATTATTAATTAAGTTAAAATAATTAACTTAATTAATCTTGCATAAATTCATATAATAAAATAAATAATTCTAATAATAATTCTAATAACCTTTTCATATAGTATTTAAATAATATATAATTATAATTTTATGGAAAATAATTAATAAAAACATTTCTACCATAAAATTAATTATCATAAGAATATAATTTATAATAATCAATAATTCTAAAATAAAATAATTTGCAAACATTCGTAATAAATATATTTTTATTTATTACATAATTACATACACATATTATCTTGTAAAAATCCTCATCCTTAAAATAAATAAAAATTTTATACGCAAAATTTATGATTTAATTTTTATAGAAAATATCGGGTTGTTATAGTAACAAAGAAAACAAAGGTTTGGAAGACGTATACATGCGGAAATTTCAAAGGGTGCGTGCTTAATGGGGAAGCGGGTATGCTTCAATTATGGCCAAGAGGGTCACATCGCCCCAAGTTGCACTTAACCAAAGAAGAATGCGTGCTTCACGTTCGGATCCAAGGATCACTTTGCTCATGAATGTCCTAAGAAGAAGGATGGAGTGACAACCAGAAGCAATGGAGGTACATGGGCCATCACAGACTCTCAAAGATCAAACAAACCCACGCCTGTAACCTTCAACATGATTGTGCAAGATGTTGTTCAATCAAAAGATGTAGTGTCAGGTATTATCCCAATCAATGATATAAATGCTTATGTATTATTCGATTCGGGTGCTACTTGTTCGTTTATATCTGATGAATTTGCTAAGAGGTTAGAATTGCCTAGAGAAGAACCGAATTTTCCTCTCAAACATAGAAATTGCAAATAAGGAAGTAATCCTCAAGTTAGATTCGTGATACAAGAACCGTAGGGTGAACATTAAGGAGAATATCTTGTTGGTAGATTTGATTCCGATTAGACTCTGGGAATTTGATGTAATTTTGGGAATGGATCAAGGTTCAAATATGGAGCAAAGAATCGATTGTCACAAGAAGTGTGTAAGCCTTATTACTCACGTCAAAGGTAGTATTTTATGGTAGCAAGTCGCCTAGACAAATGAAATGTCCACGACTACTACAGCCAAGAAGTTGTTGAGTCAAGGTTGTGTGGGCTATTTAGCTTACATAGTCGATACTCAAAAGAAGGGTGTGAAACTAGAAGAAATATCGGTAGTGAGAGAATTTGAAGACGTGTTTCCAGAAGATTTGTCAGGACTTTCGCCTGACAGAGAAATTGAGTTCGTGATCGACTTGGTGCCGGGAACAGCACCAATATCGAAGGCCCCGTACAGAATGGCTCCGGTGGAAATGAAGGAACTGATGGTACAATTGCAAGAGCTGCTGGACAAGAAATATATTCAACCTAGCGTATCACCGTGGGGAGCGCTAGTATTATTCGTGAAGAAGAATGACGGATCAATGCGTCTTTGCATTGATTATAGGGAGTTAAACAAGGTCACTATTAAGAATAGGTATCCGTTGCCTAGAATAGATGACTTGTTTGATCAGCTGAAGGGTGCTAAATATTTCTCAAAAATAGATTTGAGAAGTGGTATCATCAATTGAAGGTAAGAAAGGAGATATACCCAGAAAGGCATTCGTAACTCCTAGCATTTTACATTACGAGTTTCGGTGATGTCTTTTGGTTTAACCAATGCCCCGCCATTCAGGCTCATGGATCTAATGAATGGGTGTTTAAACCATTCTTAGACAAGTTTGTAGTGGTATTTATCGATGACATTCGTGTATTCCAAGACTCAAGAAGAACACGTGGAACACTTACGCTTTGACATTGGAATCACTAAGAAAGGAAAAGTTGTATGCAAAATTCTCTAAGTGCAATTTTGGCTCGACTCGAATGCAGTACAATTTTTGGGTCATGTGATTGACAAAGATGGGATTTCAAAGGATCCATCAAAAGTGGAAGTCAGTAATAAATTGGGAACAACCAAGGACACCTTCTGAGGTGAGGAGTTTCTTGGGACCGGCCTGGCTATTATAGAAGATTCATTCAAGATTTTTCTAAGATAGCCACTCCGCTAACAAATTTGATAAGGAAAGTCAGAAAATTCATTTGACGAGAGAAGTGTGAAGAGAGTTTCCAAAATTTGAAGAAAAGGTTAAGTATGGCACCTGTGTTGACATTACTAGATGATACAGGAAATTTTGTGGTGTATAGTGATGCCTCACACAAAGGGTTGGGTTGTGTTCTTTTCTTCTGCAGAATGGCAAAGTTATTGCGATGATCAAGACAATCAAGGATTATGAGAAAGGGTATCCGACTCATGATTTGGAATATATCAGTCGCAGCTTGTATTTGCTCAAGATATATGGAGACACTATCTTTATGGAGAGAAATGTGAGATCTACACAGCACCACAAAAAGTCCTCAAGTATATTTTCACTCGTAAGATTTGAACATGCGCCAAAGAAGGTGGATGGAATTGATAAAATATTATGATTGTGAAATCTTTTATCATCCGGGCAAAGCGAATGTGGTGGCACATGTTTTAAGCAGGAAAGGTCGGGAGAAGTTGATGCTAATAACAACTCAGGAGGAGCTCATTTCAGCAATGACAAAACTGGAGTTGGAAATCAAATTTCCAAAAAAATCTGACGAACAACTATTCCAGATAGAAGTTGGTCCAACTTTAGTGGACAAAGTGAAGAATGTTCAACTAGAAGATGAAGAGTGTGGGAAAATCAAAGAGAATCTGATTGAAAGTACAGATGTAAAATACAAGATCGATATCGAAGGACTACTACGGTTTAAGGGAAGAATCTGGATTCCAGTAACACCAGAGCTGAAAGAAGAAATTTTGACCGAAGCTCATAGCTCAAAATATTCAATTCATCCAGGAAGCACGAAAATGTATCAAGATTTGCGCCGACATTTTTGGTGGCCGAATATGTAAAGGGATGTTGCAGAATGCGTAGCGAAATGCTTGACATGTCAAAGAGTAAAAGCTGAACATCAAAGACCCAACGGATTACTTCAACCGTTGGAAATACCGGAATGGAAGTGGGAACACATTACGATGGATTTTGTGGTGGGTTTTCCAACTACTCAGAGAGGATGTGATGCAATTTGGGTGATAGTGGACAGCCTGACGAAGTCAGTGCACTTTTTACCAATAAAGATTAGATTCAATCTTAATCAGTTGGCAAGATTGTACATTAAAGAGATCGTTTAGAGGCATGGAGTGCCAGTATCAATTGTGTCCGATAGAGATCCACGATTCACGTCAAATTTCTGGAAGAGACTACAAGAATGCATGGGGACACAGCTATGCATTGAGTAAGGCTTATCATCCACAAACAGATGGCCAAAGCGAATTAACAATTCAAACATTGGAAGATATGTCGAGAGCATGTGTCATGGACTTTAAAGGAAGTTGGGAAGAACAATTACCGTTGGTGGAATTTGCTTACAACAACAAAGCTTATCACGCCGAGCATCGCAGATGCCACCTTACGAGGCATTGTACGCAGTAAAGTGCGTAACTCCATCGTCTTTGGGATGAAGTAGGTGAACGCCAACTGTTAGGACCGTAATTGGTGCAACAAACTCACGACGCTCTCAAACTCATCAGACAAGATTAGTAGCGACCCAAGATGCAGACGAAAAAAGTATGATGATCAACACAGACAAGATCATGCATTCGACGTAGAACTTTTGTATTCTTAAAGTTTCTCCCCGAAGGGGAAAATTCATTTCGTAAAAAGGGAAAGCTAAGCTCGAGGTTTATTGGACCCTTTAAGGTCTCGCGAAGAGTGGGAGAAGTGGCTTACAAGGTAGCTCTCACCTCCGTAGTTGGAAAACATTCACAATGTTTTTCATATTTCTGAGTTACTACCAGTATAAACCCGACTACAAACACGTGATCGAGTACGAACCGTTGCAGTAGCCGAGAAAGACTTGTCATATAAAGAGGTTCCTATCCGTGATAGTCAACAAGAAAGAACAAGTGCTCGTGAATAAAGTGATACCTTCTGTGGAAGGTGATATGGAGGAACCACAATGTCAAAGAAGCTACGTGGGAACTCAAAGAGAAAAAATGTTGAAAGAGTACCTCGAGTTATTTTTTAATCTGTGTCTTCGATTCGGGGACGTAATCTTTGTAAGTAGGGAAGATTGTAACGAATGATTTGTTTGAGTTGTGATTCTCGCTGACGTAATCCTTGTAAGGAGGGGAATGATGTAACATTCCAAAATTTTAAAGTGTAATATTAAATATTTATTGATTTATATAAGTATTTAATGGATATGTTTATTGTTGAATAAATAATTGTTCAATTTGAGTTGATGTGATTTAGTTAATTAATTGTTGAATAAATAATTAAGGAGAAGGAGCTAAGAAAAATTAATGATTATGAGGTTATATACTAATTTAATTTAATAAGTAAGCTAGAGAGCTTATAAGGATCAAATGGATTATAATATTTTAATTAGAATTGTGATTAAAATAAAGTGTTAGTTGGTTGAATAAAATTATAAAGGAAATTATAATTATGTGATAATGATTTATGTGTGAAAGTAATTTAATAGATTAGTATTTGAATTGATTAAATTGATTATTTAATTTAATAGAAGTGTGACAAATAACCTTGCTATAAAGGAGTTATTAAAATAAATTAAAAGAGTTTAATTTAGTTCTTGCCAAACATATCTTATTGCATAATAAGTCTTTAATCTAATGATGTTTTAGCAAACAAGGTATAAGGATTTAATACATTTATTTTAATTAGACTTACCAAACAAGGTGTAAGGATTAATGGGTTATTTTATTAAGATTAGCCAAACAAGCCTTATGGCTTTTAAATTTCAAAACTTACATAACTGATATCTAGAGTTATATTATATAATTAATATATATTATTATTATATACGTTATATTTTCTAGTACGTATGTTAGAGAGAAGAAAGAACTCAGTTGAAGAAAAAGAGAAGAAGAAGAAGAAGAAGAAAACTAGAGAGAATTTGAGAGAAATCCTAACAGGTTTTGATAAAAGAATTGGGGAAAAGAAGTTTGATAATCAATAGTAGCCATAATCTTCTTAATAAAAGGTAGGAGCTTAACCTTTTTCTTTAAAAGTTTAGTTTTCCTCTTCCCAAAAAGTTCTCTGTGAAATTTTTGTAAAAGATAAATTGTTGTTATATATATAGTTTTGTATGATTATTGATTATAAGGTTATTTCATGAGTTTATGTATGATTATAATCAATTACTTTAGGTGTGTATGTGTTTTCTTGAAGAAAATATATTACAGAGTGTTCATATGAAAAATATATATGAATATGGCTTAATTTAAAATAGAAATTCAGGTTTAACTAGTTGTTAAATATATAAATTGACTATTGAATTTGATAGAGTATGAATAATCATAACTATGGTGTGTTGAAATTTCTGTTTTGATTGCAAAACAAAATCACAGTGTTGAGTTTCATTAAAAATGTCAACAATGGAGTTTTTGCCAAAAACATTGAAATTGGGTGTTGTAAGTTTGATGTTTATATTATTTTATGGGTAGAAATATGTTAGAAGTCTTCACAATATGTTTATATGAAGTCTATATGAGTATTACATGTTAATTAGTCTATTATATTCTAGTTTATAGGCCAAATTGGCTTTTGTTCATGCTGTTGCCGAGCTTGGTCGCCGAGTTCTAGACTCTGGCGCCGCAACTTGGCCCATCAGTACAAATTTTGTGCCGCAACGCCAATCAATGGATCGTGACTTCATAGTCATACCAACTCAAATATGATGCCAACCACAATGTAAAATCAAATACTTGTAATGAAGTTAGCGTAATGTTCTGACAGTTTTGTTTAAGTATACAAATTTTGAAAAAAAATGTTATGTGTTAATAATATGAATGTTAAATGATAATTTCAGTAGTATTAAACAATGAATGAGCATGTTATCAAGAGTTAATTAGTATTAACATAGTTTGATTATGTGAATTGGTCATTTAACCTACATGATGTATATATTTTGTTTATATAGATAGAAAATGTTGGTAATGACTAATTATGTCATGATGACAATATATAGGGTATTGATTCAAGTTGTAAGGTTTAGCTTGTGCTAAAGGCATGTTCTCTAACTCAAAACTTCATTGTGCGAGTTTAATTTCATTTGGTACATTATTGTTTTGAAATTCAATTACAATTGTTGTAAGTTGCTACCTCTACACTTTCGTAGAGAGCTAGATTGCCTATTATTGAGTAGGTTATTGTATCTAGTTGCTCATGACGATACAAGTATCCCAAATCTTATAGTTTAATCTTGAGCAAGTTTTCTAATCTATTATCTTGTTAATTCAATTACTATTTTCAATTCGATTACAATATAATGATGTAAGTTATTCCGAACAAGTGGTTCTTGTATTTAACTTGTTGTTTAGCATGCACAACTATCTATACTAATGTCTAACATTTCTATCGCTCAAATTGCTATGCATGCTTCGCTTTCAATTCTAATTAACCTCGCTTAATATTGTTCAAGCAAGGTATGCTATAGTTATTCAAATTGTATGCTATTAGATTATTCCTAATGCATGAATTTAGTTTACTATGATTGATTCAATCACGATTTTTCTATAGTATAGTGTTATTGGTCTTATTCAACTACTCCTTAGTTGATGTTTGTTGAATTCAAAATTATCTTGAAAGCTTATCCAAACCAAACTTCCTTTAGTGCGGACTTGTACTCTAAATACTGAGATGAACAACTCTTTTAATAGAGGTTTACACTTAGCGTTGAAATGGTTGTGCACAATACATTGTACGCAGGGTTGATCCCCCTAAGTACGTGAAGTCCTTATAGTCTTATGACTGTTAAAGTTAAAGTTGAAAGATTACTTATAACTGTGGACATGATTCGTGGTCATTAGACCCTCAGTGAATGTTATAATTTTCAGAAAGTTAATAGAATATATTGTTCAGTTCTATTAAGCCTAATATTGGCAATTAATGTAAAAGTTTATAGATTTATTTATTGTTATTTCAAGTGGGCCTTGTTTGCTCACTCTTGCCTCGTAAAAATTTCTTATGCCTAAAGTTGAAACGAGTGACGTACCTAGCACCAGTAAGGGAAAAGGAAAGATGAATAAATACTGAAGACTTGTAATAGTTTTGATAGTTTACTTTCAAACTTTGGTTTAAAGATTGTAATGAAGTTTATTTAAATTTCCGCATTTGAATGATTGTTGTTAAAGGTTAGATAACTTGGGAGATTTTTATTTAAGTTTTATCCTGCTTGGGCAAGTTTTTATTATTCAATTCATTATAATTGGGTAGTTAGAAATGAATGTTTTGATTAAGTGAACACCAAATCTTGAGGAAATGAAGTACCAGGACTTGGGGGTGTCACACCGGTTGCAATAAAATAAAAACATTTCTACCCTTATAAAAATAAAAACAACAAAAACATTCCTACACCACTTCTCGCCATACACAAATACGTTGAACCTCTTACACCGTGTTCAACTATGCACTGATCTCATCTTCAATAGAGTACGAGGCGACCATTCATGGTGCGGTCTCACCCCTACCAAAAACAAAAACCATTGTCAAATGGTACCGGGATCATCCTTCAATCCACTACATTTCATTCGGCTTTAGACCAAAGGGATGGAATTACCTGAACTCCTCCCAAATAGGAGATTCGGCGACCATCTAAGCTGAGGTAATACCTTGAAAAGCAACACCAATCCATAAGAGGTGGAATGAACAAGGCTTTTCCTAAATAGAAGCACTGGCGACCATCTGTGGTGCGATCAATTTCAGAGAGGAAAGCCACACTCCTCTCCACATTTTCATCCAGAAACCAGTTCCAAGACACCAAAGATGGTAGGGATACACAGAGATCGATGATCCATTCTGAAGTATCCAAAGACAACTCAATGTCCATCCACCCAGGAGGAATTATGAATACATCAAGACCACAAGCCCTGAAGCAGCATGCAAAATATCAAGCAAATAGCAAGGCATATCTAAAAAGGAAGTGATCCAAAAATATATTTCCCTGTCATATATATAATGTTGTTTGATGTATACAATGTGAACTATACATGAAAAAATGGCTAAGCTAGTCTGTGCAAGAAAATACAAGCTCATCTACAAGTCAGGGTATATGCGAGCTAACAAGTCCAACATGGCCTCCCTCTCAGAAGAAGGAGGCGAAGCTGTGGTCTCCTGTATGCGAATATCCACACGACCCAACAGATCTGTAGCCATCTGCATGGTGACCATATAATCATCAATATATGCGCTCATCTCTGCGATCATGCCAGTGGGAAGGGACCTCACTGCAGTACTATCTGTGATGGCTACATCCCGGGCAGATATAGCACTATCCCGCTCAACTATCACTGCATCTCTGGCTGATCTAGCCTCATCCCGCTCAACAACAAATGACATCTCTCGCGACTTAATGCCTCGCTCTCTCTAATAGAGTCATGTCCCTCCCTTCAAGGGGCGGGCAACATCATAGATCGAAAGCATGATCTCTCTCAAAGGTCATCGATGAAGACTCGCTCTAAGCATCGCGTCTTGAGTCTTTGAATCACAACAATACAAGTACTAGGAGAATCCAGAAGAAATGCTGGCAACCCAGCAGCGGGCTCCTCCTCGATGTAGGTATCGATGTCCTCCATGGGCTCTACATCGTCTGACTCACTATCCAATCTCTGCAGATACTACCTGCACCGCGACAAAATCTCTGCTCCATCCATGCAGAATACTCTGCAGAACTACCTGCATGACTTACAGAAAAAGAAGTTATCTCATGTTGATCCCAACAAGCTTACACACGGGATCGGTCCTCTGTTGAGAGGTATCGAGAAGCTAAACGCTGACCTCTCGCCCCATCAAAAGGATGGAAATCCTGGAACTGGTCGAACTGCGACATCACGGCCAGTGGGTGATAAGTAGTCACGCCCCTCAAGCTAGCCAGAAGGAGGAAGTCCATGCACGGGGCGTGAGTAATAAAGATGTATGGTGAGCAAAGCCCCGAGTACGACAATATGCTAAATGGATCTCTGATATCTGCCAAAAATACGGACCAAGACAGAGCATCTATACACTCTGATGGCTGAAAGGAGTATGACATGGCTACATGGGTGAACCAATACCCATGCCGTCTAAGGGTACCGACCGATCTCAAGTGTGACATAAACCACACGTACAACATGACCAAACTCCCTGTGAACACTCCTGTAGGACACATGCAACAATAGGATGCCGACCGCAGGGTCTCTGCTACGATCATAGGTACAATGGTGCGACCCTCTCTAAGAGCTCTCACAGCCATAATGACACCAATGTCTATCTCGTCCATATATCATGGCATATAGACATACGACAATATGCACAACAACAATACATCAACTCTGGCCAAACGTCAATGGTCCTCCGGTGCGGTTAAATCCCCGGAATATCGTGAATAGCTATCCTCCGAGCCAAATCTGTCGTACAAAAAACACTGGGATATCATATGGCTAGATGTTAGCTTGTCCTGCATTACTCTGCACCGCAATCCTATGAGAGTCATGAATCGTCTCATGTCTCCCGAAGTCAAATGCACTCAAGGTCTGTCCGAAGGCAGCATCGTCAAACGTGCATACTCCTCCAGAGTAGGAGTCAACTCATGGGTGCCAAATCGGAATACCTGCCTATCCGGTAGCCAATGCTCTTGCATCCTGTCTACAAACCCTGCGGGAACCTAAAACATCAATAAAGTCATGATATGCTGCAGCAACTGATCTACAGTCACCCTGTCTGGTGGTGACATGTTATCATACCACGATCGCATACCCAATACAACCACTGATGGTGGGGTATGATCTATACGGCTAACTGTCGAAGAAGACATCTATGCGGGCTGTGTCATAAGACCATCCAGGGGTCAATGCCAAATATCTCTGGACATACTTATATATGCATAACATGATACATGCATAGCAGATAATGGATGGCAATATGATATAGGGAATGAAAAAAAAATGGTGCATACATTCCTAAGTATATCATCATCTAATACATCGACTCCAGACAAATACAAATACGGGAAATGGGGCACGATTACTCTACTACTAACAGAGGCCTATCAAAAGATATAACGAGAATATACATCAGAAGAAAACCAGGGTCTCGATGTCTACGTCCTCAATCCTGTCCACCTAATGTAACTCCTCCTGAGTCACTGGATCTCTATCGACAGGGATGTCAAGCCTATAAAGAGGAGGATCTGCGCCGGTAAAACTGAATGGGTCGTCTGAGGGGCCAACGCCTGAGCTGGAAGGAATAAATGACTCTGCCTCTGCTGGATCTCTGCCCAAATGCCAGATAAATATGTGTGTCTGGTCCAACTATAGGGTCAAACTATCAATCTGGGTCATATGAGTCAGAGCTCGGACATAAGCTACCCAATCAACTATCATCAAAGATCTCAGTAACCATATCCCCATGAATCGTGTGGCGCGATTGGGCTCCAATAGTCTTGAGGGACCACCACCGCTAGAACGCCTCCCCGTACACATGGACCCTCCGATAATGCAAAACCGTCAACCCCAACAATGGGATATCGTTGATGGGTGATCGTGATACGAGCCAATGACACCGGCGGTGAGGCAAGATCAATATCTGAATCTCCCTGTGGTGCTCCTAATAAAGACGCTTCCTAAATAGAGATCCCACCTTCATCAAATGAGAGAGGAACTCTCCGTGGAAATCAAATACTCAACTCCGGCCGAATGTCCATCCTCAAAGCCGATGGTCAAATGTTCCCCTGAATAGGGAATCCGTGTAATGGTACCAGGACGCAAACATGGTCCATCCTCAACTCCGGCAAAATAGAATGGTGCCATCGTCGTTCTCGTGGATAGGTATCTAAACCTAACACACTCACAGGACGCAAACATGGGAGCCTCTCATAGGCCCAAAACTGCCAACACAATGGCAAAACAGCTGCTACCAGTAAACACTCTTAAACCTATGAATAGGAAAAGATAAGAGAAATACTCACCAGCAGAAATGGGTAACACCCTAGCAAAGCCTCAGTCAAACCATGTGAGCACATACGCATGCCCCGGAGGAAATAGGCAAAGGTATAGGAGTCCCAATCATACTCTCCAATACGGTCCACATCACGTGTGGCGCTGATCAAAGCAAAGGATGTCGTAGAAGAGTTATCTACTATGAAGCAGCCTCGAATGATCATCAGGAACAATTGCCGCAGAACGCGATCCCTAATCCTGACATCATCTGACATGGGCTCACTCAAAAGCCCACTCATAGCATCTACGCTCAAAGGACCTGAATGGACAGTCCTGCCTTTGAGCGCCTTCGCCGGAACCCCTAATAAGGATCAGACGACAGTAGGGGTGATATTCGTCATGCAAGGCATTGACTCCCCTCCAAACTCCATACCTATGATAAATCACCAATCCATAGGCGTCATCATCACCTCGCAATCCAAATAGATGGAGTGATCAAGCGTCTAATGAAACCATCGCTCGCATAATGCCCCGAGGTAACCCTGTGGGCAACGACGGAAGGATGGAGAAGAATGCCCCAAATCCCCACTCATGCACTATCGCTCTATAGTCAGGATGAAGCGCCTGGTATATGCAGTGAATGCTAAATCAGTTCCCTCGAGGCTGTGTAAAACCTAGAACCTGCATGAAATGCATATCAACATCAAAACCTTTTAATCCTCATCAATAGGAAAGAAGGAAGATCAAACTCT
The DNA here is from genome assembly GCA_020205605.1 of Panax ginseng. Lineage (NCBI taxonomy): Eukaryota > Viridiplantae > Streptophyta > Magnoliopsida > Apiales > Araliaceae > Panax > Panax ginseng. Next base: position 10,211,967 of record CM035147.1, on the reverse strand, counting down.
AACGCCATACCTCGTTAGCATGCAAGTTCATCGATAGATGTCTGCTCAAATCACCCACCAACTCTGGGTTTGCCACCTAAATTCTCGGGAGCTCCCTACGAGGGACATGTGCAGCAGGAGCAGGATCCTCAATCAGAATATCCGCCTCCTCGTCCTCAACGTTTGGCACATCTACCCGGATAGGACGAATCACGGCATCCACCAATCAACGAGGGTCAGTTCGACAGAATCAGGGGCGAGGCACTTCGTAAGCCCTCCGTCAAACGCCGTAAGTGGTCCTATAGAAACTGCTCTGACCGATCTGGATCCATAATATCTGGACAACAAGTCTCCAAATCACCTCAGAAAGGGTGTGGTATTTCCTTACCTAGAGCTTTCCAAAATGCATTTATGACTATATGCATGCATGCATTTACTTTAACATATAATAGAGTTAAAATGCATGACTACCCAATGCCTACATTTGGAAAATTTTTGCCATAGTCCCCTTTGAAAATAGGACTATCCACATGCACATAGGCATGTCTAGGTGGCCATTCAGTAGCACACCTGCCCCAAAGTCATATACATAATATATGTATTAAAAATTAAAATTATCATGCATAAGGCTAAATAAGACAAAAAATAGCAGAAAAAGGTGTCAATTTGACTGTCTCAAAAGTAAATTTTTTCACATCATTATGTTCAGCATGGTTTAATACTAACATTTACTATGTTGAATATTTTTTATCAAGTCATTTGTGCATACATATTCACTACTATGTGTTTAGATGCATTTCGTGCAATAACTCACAATCCAACTAATAGAAACTGGAAAAAAATACATGAATACGTTACCAGGATAGTGTAGAACACTTGTATGGTGACAGAATTTATAGAAAGTAGCCCAAACTCAGTAGATCTAAAGATGGCTCGCGGTTTTCTCTATGCGAAGTAAGTTGAAAGTGACTTGTGAAGACCAACCTGCAGGATTTATGATCCACGATTGGCCGCAGCTCACTACATGCGGCTGCAAAGAAAAAAACACCTGTGGCACCCCTATGTGGGTCCCACCCTCCGGCTAGGTCCAGTTCGAGTTGCAAAGGAGTTCTCACAGACTGGAAAGGTCAAATCGAGAATAAAAACGCCACGCGATTGAGCAAAATAGCATACAATCCTGGTCTTCTCAGATAGAACTTTGAGTCTATACATCACTCATTGGTAGTCACCTGAACACAAGGTATACCCTGCCGATGACTTCATTTTGCTACAAATCACATCCGGCAACACCTTATACAGGTCCGATGCCACCAACTCCGGGTCGTTACCCTAAATGAGTCCCCGACGGGGGTTACAACGTATGTCCCTGACGGGGGGTACAACGTAGATCCCCAGTGGGGGTTACAACACATTCATCTGTTGACACGTCTATCAACAAAGGTTAAGCAGCCTTGACGTTATTTTAGCCGATGGCAAGTAAACCCATTGAAGCATTGAGAACTGTTCGATAATTGCGTGCGTACTCATGAGTCCCTCAGTGGGTCCCCAGACGGGAAGATACAACATATATCTTCTACGGAGTAACAACGCATGCTCAACCATTGACACGCATATCAATGAAGGTCAAGCAACCTTGACGTCATGTCAGCCGATAACGATTAAACCTATTAGAGCTCTAGAGCTATTCGAGGTTTTCGTACCCAACTGCTCATATTCCCCAGCGGCTCCCCGACGGGGGTCACAACGCAATGTTCCATTGATTCACACGTCAACAAAGGTCAAGCAACCTTAACGATCTACTCACAGATTATCGACCGTTGATTCACCGCGTCGGTGAAGGTCAAGCGACTTTGACAATATATCCCATGTGATTTCTCAACCGATTGATTCACATGTTTGAAGTACACGTCAACGGCGACAGCATCCTCGACAGCGGCTTCTTCGTTGGCGATAAATCAACGAATCTTGACATGTCCTGGTGATACCAACCAGGAGAGGTCAATGTTATCAAAGAGGATAGATGATGGAATATGTTATACACATCCTCAAACAGACCAAACTTTCTCCCCACAGATCTCTTGCACATAAGAGGTACCTCTTCAGGATCAAGTCGTTATCAAGAACGCAGGGATTTAGTGATAACTCCAACATCAACATCCTAACAGATTTGGCTTACACATCAAATCAGGGCGATATTACCAATCCCCAAAATGAAGCAACGAGGATCCAAAGAATCATCCCCAAAGATATGTTGGGCTACAACCCCGTACACATGCATCATATATTTGCATCATTTTGCTACCCATAGTACCACGTTCATCTTGTTGCGTTTCAAGTGTCTAGGATTCGTTATCCTACCCATGCATCGCCATGCATGAGTATGATAAAGAGGGGCATCTGTAGACACTCAAAATATTTTGTACTACTGTCACTAACATTACAGGAGGACAGATTCATCTTTTAAGTGAAAACCCTCAAAGACAATTCAAATCCATACCGGATACTATCGGAAGTTTAGCATCAACCCCAAATCACACCCTGGGAGTAACAATTCTAACCTCGAAGATAACCCCGAGGCGTGCAGATCCAATACCAAAACACACACCGAAGAAGACCGATTAATCTCGGAGAAAACCCCGAGGTATCCAGTCTCAGTCCCAACCATGGGAATAGCCACCAACCTTGGTGATAACCCCAAGGAATGTAGTTTTGGCGATAACCCCAGAAATGCTTGTTTCAAATGCAACCAGCTTCAATCTCGGTGCTCACAATGAGATACACTGCACCAAACCAGTAATAACATCGGGAAGACATGCACATCTCAAAGGTGACAATGAGTACCTTCAACAAGTGCAGCAGCCCAATCTCAGCGAAGTCTGAGCAACGTCTGCTTTATCAGCCCAATCCGGCGATAACATCGGTGAGGGGCAACATCGTCATCTCATCAACACGATGCCACGTCACGTCGTCTTAAGCATCTCTACGCAACGATGTCCCATAAGACTAACCAATCCCGAGTGACTATTGTGCGGGGTAACGGATGAAAGTTGAAGCTTGAAGACCGGAGGGCATCGACCCATCTTCAATGACTTCGTACAAACTTTAATCCCATGCCATCATACAACTCTCGACAACGGCGGTCCGAAATAGGTCATGTATACCTTAAACGGATGCCCGGATTTCACTTCTGAAAGTTCGAGTGGACATTACAGTGCCCGAGTGCACGTACTTCGAGATGACCCGACCCGAAAAACCCAGGCCCACCCGGGTTACCTCTGGGACACCTGCGGCTCAGCCGCAGGTACACCTGTAGCTAAAATGCCTATAAATAGAGGGCTTGGGCAGCCCATTTTGCTAGAGAAAAAGGCGAGAAAGCCCTGCCCAATTTGCTCTGCACTCACCCCATGCAATGTACTTTCCCCTTTTAAAAACATATGAGCTCATATATAGCCCTTTTGTACCTACAAAAGTCAGTGTTTACCCACTCTAAAGATATAGAAGTCTTCTTTAGTAGTCCGTTGTAAGCCTTCTCACACACTTTAGAGTCCTTCTCTTCATCTTTGCACACACCCTTCTACACATTAAGAGTCGTGTTGCTTGCTTTTGCCCGAACTTGGGTCCGTGGTTTTCATTGTAGTCTGTATATATATATATATTTACATATATATTGACTAACATTATCGAGTTATGCCTTGATTGAGCCTAGACTTCGGTCTGGAGCGTTTATTTGCTTTAATATATATATATATATACCTTTATATATATTAACTGTGTGTCGAACTTTGTTCGATGAGCCTAGACTTCGGTCTGGAGCATTTATTTGCTTTAATATATATATATATACATTTATATATATTAAATGTGTGTCGGACTCTGTTCGATGAGCCTGGATTTTATATCCGGTGTGTTTATTCGCTTATATATATATATATATATGAACTGTGGTCAAACTTTGTTCGATGAGCCTGGATTTTATATCCATTGCGTTTATTTGCTTATATATATATATATATATATATATATATATATATATATATATGAAGTAATGGTCGAACTCTGCTCGATGAGCCTAGATTTTACATTAGGTGCATTTATTAAACTTATATATATATATATATATATATATATATATATATATATATATATATATATATATATATATATATATATATATATACACAAATTTACTTAAGTGGTGGTTGATCGCTTTTACGACTTTCTTTATGTTTAAATCTGCCTTTGAGAGTTTACTTAAGTATGATTGATCGCTTTATACGATTTTATTTAAATTACATCCCGCTTTGAGTTTCCTTCGTGATGGTTGGCCGTATTTACTGACTTTATTTACGTTTTGTCCCTTTGGAGTTTCCTCTGTGGCGGTTGATAACTTTTTTATAGCTTTATTTACATTTCGATCTCCCATGGAGGTGCTTCGTGGTTGGTGATCATGTTTGTATATATATATTTACAAATTTTTATATATACCGCCATCGCTTTCATAAAATTATTGCAGATTACATAGGCGCCTAGGAATCATGTGATCACAGTGATTAAACTTATTGGATCTAGATTTGGTTCCGTGATGGACATTTTCGGTTTATAAGCGACTTGTAAATTATTCTGTGGTGTCTGAATTTCCTCAGATGGTTTCCACACCCACGAGGAAGTCCGCATTATTTTGTACATTATTTTCATATGGATGCCTCGCATTCGTAAAAATAAAATCAATTAAGCTGAACACTTAATAAAATGGGAGTGTAAAAGGTCTCAATTACTATTGAGCATCAGGGTTTGAAAAACTTTTTTTTATAAAACATCATTGCTATACCTTGCTAAAAAGCTGAATTTTTACATAAATTCAAACCACAATGTATATAGGTTCTAACGAGGCCTCGCACTACTTCCAAATAATAGCACATTATTACACACACACATTCAGATAATAGTTTCTTGAAAAGAAGGTTCACCGTGGTAACACGGATGTTGAGTGCCTAACACCTTCCCCAGCATAACCAAGTCCCCTGGACCCTAATGAATCTGGTTGCACCGAAACACGTTTAGCGATGTCACATCACTTTGGGTCAATGTGCAAACCTTTTCTGTTGTGTTGGTACAACCATTTAAAAAACCAACTGGCGACTCTTAAAAGTCCATCGTCGACATTATATATGTCGGACCTTTTTCACTTGTTTTTTCAAACAAATCTCACCTAAAATGAGAACACCAAAGAACAAGTAACGGAAAGGGACATCCAAAAATCCCGACGTTGACAGCTATAATTGAGAATAGTCCATGAATTTATATTATGTATATGGTTGTGAAGAAAAACTATTTTTACAGAGAGTTTTTGTGAATATATATATTGTTTAGCTTAAAGTAAAAATTGAGAGTTAATTAGTTGTTTAGTTGATAAATTGACCATCTAATTTGATAGAGTATGTATAATTATTGATAAAGATACTTTGAATTAATTGTTTTGGTTGAAAAAAAAACAAAATTTACAGTGTTGATTTTCATTGAAATATCAAAAAGTGAGTTTTTATCAAAAATAGTGAAATTGGATTTTTAAATTCGTTGTTTATGTTGTGGTATGAGTAGAAACATGTTAGGAGTTCTTGAATTATGTTTACATGAAGTTTTTGTATGAATTGCATGTGAATTAGTCTGTTAGAAACGAGCTTGTAGGCCAAAATTGGTTTTTCTTGTCTTGTTGCCGCCAAATAAATTCAGTAGTTCCGCAAGTACGTTGTGCCGAAATACGTCGATCATATGCATGAGCCATCATCGCCATGTAGCTTGCCAAGCCAGAGTTTATCTGTCATTACCAAAGACCATCTCCACGCTTGTAGCACACCCATGTAAAAGCGTATGCAGCGCCGCTGCACGATTCTTGAAGATAATGGTCCTGATAAAGATTGTACTTTTTGTACACGAAATTTTAAGAAAAATTATGTGATGATAGTAGGACTGTAAAATGTTGATTTTAGTATTTCTATACTATGAATAATTATGTTATTAAAGATAACTTGTGTTATAACTTGATTATGTGATTAAATAATCAAACCTACATGATGAATGTATTAGTAATGTGATAATGACTAACTATGTCATGATGACATATGTATATAGGATATTGTGATTCGAATTGTTTGGTTTAATCTACGAACAAGGCAAGTTTTCTAATCTATTATCTTGTTAATTCAATTACTTTTTTCAATTCGATTACAATATAATGATGTAAGTTATTTTAGAGCAAGTTATTCTTGTATTTAACTTGTTGTTTAGCATGCACAACTATATATACTAATATCGAACATTTCTATCGTTAAAATTGCTATGCATGCTTAGTATTCAATTCTAACTAACCTTGGCTTAGTATTGTTCAAGCAAGGTATGCTATAGTTATTCAAATTGTATGCTATTAGATTATTCCTAAAGCATGACTTTAGTTTACTATGATTGATTCAATCATGATTATTCTATAATATAGTGTTATTAGTTTTATTCAACTACTCATTAGTTGATGTTCGTTTAAATTCCAAATTACCTTGAAAGCTTATCCAAACCAAACTTCCTTTGGTGCGGACTTGTACTCTAAATCTTTGAGATGAACAACCCTATTGTTATGATTAGGGGTTAACTTACGCATAAGCGTTAAAATGTTTGTGCACAATACATTGTCACGAAGGTGATCCCCTAAGTCGAGGTCCTTATAGTCTTATGACTGTTAAAGTTGGAGTTGAAAGATTACTTGCAACTGTGGACGTAGTTCATGGTCTTACGACCCTCAGTGATGTATATTTTCATATTTTGGGATTTCAATTTCTAATTATTATTGATAGAGTACTATTCACTTTTGATGAGCCTATTTCGACAGTTATTATTGTTATACTCCTGTTGATTCCATATTATATCCAGTGAGTAATTGTTTTGCTCACTCTTGCATATGTATAAACTCATTGCAGGTAAAGAAGAGAAGGTAGGTGAACCTTCGACTAGCAAAGGAAAGGGAAAAATGTACAAGTGATGAAGACTTGTAATTTTTACTTTAATTAAGATGTTAGACTTTTATTATGATGATATTAGACTTTGTTTTTAAAGAAGTTATGTAATGTTTTCCGCATTTGAATGATGATTAAAAATTAGATAACCTGAGAGATTTTTATTATGTAACCCTTTAATGGAAAAGGTTTTTATTTATTCAGTTTTATTATGATTGGGTAGTTAGATATGAATGTTTGATTCAGTGAACACCAAATACTATGGAAATGAAGTACCTGGGTTTTGGGGTGTCACAAGTTGGTATCAAAGCCTTAGGTTATGAACCTTAGGTGGGGAAAAGCCTTAGGAAGTAACCTTCGAGAAGATAGTAATGATAAACTCTTATCGAGTTTTAAGTAGGAAGTAATAAAACACTTATGTGCTTATGTGTTTACAGCTTATGTGCTCGGGAGAGTCGAGTAGTAATGATTAGTAATTAAAACTTAAACTTTGGTTGACAAGATGACTAATATAGGAGGATCCAGTCAGGCTAGGGAGGAAGGACTTTAGATGCCTAGAGAGGAGGAATCTCGTGACATTCAAGTGGTTTGGGAACAACTACTTCCACGAGAGTCAGCCCCATTGCTCACGGTGGTTGAAGATGATGATGATGATGTAGAAATAGATGAGGAAGATCCCGTGGGCTGCCATGCATTTGGATGAAGAGGACGAGGAGGAAAGGATTCCACTTAACTCGATAAATGTGGTATATATACGATGAGGTGCATGACCGCAATGTGGAACTTCAAGATACTATCGAGGAGTTACAAGAGATAGTAGCTGAACAGCAAACCTCGATGGCACAGAAGGACGACGAGATCCAGGATCGAGAAAAATGACTGAACAATGTTGAAGAGGTTCTGGTTCACCTTGAAGAAGAGAACTACCAAATGAGAAGCGGAGGTTGCGAGTTGAAGAGTAAGTTGAGAGAAGAATGCGCAAAATGGCAAGAGCCAAGAGACAAGTCTACGATTGAAGTTTATCAACAAGCCGAAATAGCAAATGGAGACGCACAACCAAAGAGAAGGAAGATGGAAGAAATGGATAACGTGTTCAACACCGCGATCAATCGAGCTCAAGACCGGGTCATGGGTTATCCAATTCACTTTGAGACGCTACCCTCGTTCATACTAGATCGTCGAACCATGTTCTGAGTTATGGAAGAAGAGCATCGTAAGGCTTTGCAGTATCTTAATAGGATATCGTAGGGAGTGTACTTGAATTATGTTATGATAAATAATTTATAAATCCCAAGTGTTATGGAACCTATGGGATATGATGATGATGTCCTAAAACTTTAGTAGTTCAGGAAAATAATGTAAGTAGCAGTGATGTTATTGTTATGATGTTTTAGAGAATTCAAAATGAATAAAAGTTATCATTTTCTTTTATCCAAAGTGTTATATGTTAAGAAGTGATTACTTTTATGAGGGCAAGTTAAGTAGAAATTATTTGAAAAGAGTTGAATAATAATTTAATGAGTGTATTTTTAACAGAAAATGCCTCCAAGACGTCAACCACCCCGACAGAGAACCACTGAAGGAACCAACAAAAATAATCATGAAGCTAACCCCGTTCAGTAGTGGTGATGTTACTAACAGGAGCACTGCAAAATCAACCGCGGAATCAACCACAGAATCAGGCTATGACGTTTAAGGACTTCAAGGCGGTTGGACCACCAGAATTCCGTGGGTCCATGAACCCGATTGAGGCACAAACCTGGGTCTTGGAGATAAAGAAAGTGTTTGATGTTGCGGGAGTAGGGGAAGATCAGAAGACTGCTTTTGTAACATTCATGTTGAAAGCAGAGGCTAGTTATTGGTGGCAGGCCAATAAAACTCGGGAGGGACCAGGAATTATGAATTGGGGTAGGTTCAAGGAGATGTTCTTGAGACACGCTTCCGAGGAGAGTTCAGTCGTTGGAAAGTACAGTTTTTAGAATTGAAGCAGGGAACGATTACGTTGTTGGAGTATGCCGCGAAATTCAATGAGTTGGCGAGGTTTGCGCCATATCAAGTCAGCACAGACGAACGCAAAGCGAAGAGGTTTTAACAGGGACTGAAGCCCTGGTTGTTTAGTAGGGTTTCCTTGTTCCAATTGAAGACATTTGCAGCCGTAATGGAAAAGGCAATTCTTGCTGAAGGTGGAGGCGAGGCTGTAACCAAGTTCAACCAAGAACAGAAAAAGAAGAAGAATGAGGTGGAGGTGAAGAATGGAAGTGGTGGTAATGGTAACAACAACTTGAAAAAAAGTGGAATGGAAATGTGGGTGGGAATCAAAGAAAGTAACCAATGAGAATAAGAGTTTGAAGCATGTGCTACATGCGGGAAGTTTTATAAGGGTGTATGCTTAATGGGAAACGGTATATGCTTTAATCTGTGGCTGGGAGGTCACATCGCCCCAAATTGCAATCACCCCAAGAAGAATGTTTGCTACACTTCCGAGGTCCAAGGATCACTTTTCTGTGTTGAGTGCCCTAAGAAGAAAAAAATTTGGAGAGACAACGGGGAAACAAGGGGAAGCAATGAAAGTACTTGGGCCATTATTGGACCAACGACATCAAACAAACCCACAACCAGAACCTTCAACATGACTGTGCAAGATGATGTGCAATCAAAGGATGTGGTGTCAGGTATTATCCCGATAAAGGATATTGATGCTTATGTATTATTTGATTTGGGTGCTACTTGTTCATTTATATCTGATGAATTTGCAATAAGATTAGGATTGCCTAGTGAAGAATTGAACTTCCCTTTAAACATGAAATTGTGAATAAGGAAGTAGTTCCTGTTAGGTTCGTATACAAAAACTGTAGGGTGAATATTAAGGGAAACATTTTGATGGTAGATTTGATTCCGATCAGGCTAGGAGAGTTTGATGTTATTTTGGGAATGGATTTGTTGTTCAATTATGGAGTGATAATTGACTGCCAAAAGAAATGTGTAAACCTTATGACTCCGTCAAAGGTAGTATTCAATGGTAGCAAATCGCCTACACAAATGAGATGTCTGACGATTATGCAGGCCAAGAAGTTGTTGAGTCAAGGCTGTGTGGGTTATTTAGCTTACATAGTCGATACTCAGAAGAAGGGTACGAAACTGGAAGAAATACCAGTAGTTAGGGAGTTTGTGGACATATTTCTGGAGGATTTGCCAGGCCTTCCTCAAGACAAAGAGATCGAGTTCGTGATCGACTTAGCGCCAGGAACCGCTCCGATATCGAAGGCCCCATACAGAATGGCTCCGGTGGAGATGAAAGAACTGATGGTACAACTACGGAGGAGCCATTGGACAAAGAAATACATTCACCCGTGTGTGTCACCGTGGGGAGCACCCTATGTGTTATTAAATAAAAAAAGAAGGATAGGTCAATGCGTCTTTGCATTGATTATAGGGAGTTAAACAAAGTCACCATTAAGAATAAATATCCATTGCTGAGAATAGATGACTTATTTGATCAATTGAAGGGTGCTAGATATTTCTCAAAAATAGATTTTAGAAGTGGGTATCATCAACTGAAGGTAAGAAAGGAGGATGTACTGAAGACGGCATTCCGAACTTAATATGGACATTACGAATTTTTGGTGATGTATTTTGGTTTGACAAATGCCCCTACAGCGTTCATGGATTTGATGAACAGGGTGTTTAAACCATTTTTAGATAAGTTTGTGGTGGTGTTTATCGAAGATATTCTGATGTACTCTAAAACACAAGAGGAACATATGGAACACTTACGTCTAACGCTAGAGACGCTAAGAAAAGAAAAGTTGTATGCGAAATTCTCTAAATGTTAATTTTGGCTGGAACGTGTACAATTTCTTGGGCATGTAATTGACAAGGATGGAATTTCAGTGGATCCATCAAAGGTTGAAGCTGTTATAAATTGGGAACAACCAAGAACTCCATCAGAAGTGAGAAGTTTCTTAGGATTAGCAGGGTATTACAGACGGTTTATCCGAATTTCTCCAAGATTGCCACTCCGCCGACAAATTTGACGCAGAAATCAGAAAATTTATTCGGACGAAGAAGTGTGAAGAAAGCTTCAAGAATTGAAAAAGAAGTTAAGTATGGCACCAAGGTTGTCATTCTTGGATAATCAGAAATTTTGTGGTGTATAAATGACGCTTCACATGAGGATTAGGATGTGTCCTTATGCATAACCCGGGAAAGTCATCGCGTATGCATCAAGACAATTGAAAGACTATGAAAAGGGAATCGACTCATGATTTAGAGTTGGCGGCGGTTGTGTTTGATCCGAAGATATGGAGACATTATCTCTACGAGAGAAATGTGAGATTTACACGCACTATAAAAAAGTCCGAAGTATATTTTCACGAAAGACTCGAATATGAGTCAAAGAAGATGGATGGAACTGATAAAAGATTATGATTATGAGATCTTTTATCATCCGAATAAAAGCAAACGTGAATTCTGAGATGCCTCGAGTAGGAAAGGCGGGGAAAAGTTGAAGTTGTTAACTCGATAAGGAGGAGCTTATTACAACAACGCGAGGTTAGAGTTGGAAATCAAATTTCCAAAAAGAATCCAGATGAGAAATTGTACCGGATGGAAGCTATCGAACTTTGGTTTGGACAAAGTGAAGAGCACGCTCAACCTGCAGGATGAGGAATGCGGAAAAATAAGAGAAGTGTGGTCGAGGAAAAGAAATAAAGTACAAAGTTGATACTGGGGGATCTTTGAGATTTGAAGGACGAATATGGGTTCCAAAGAAGTACCAGATATTAAAGAAGACATCTTGGCCAAGCTCATAACTCGAGATATTTGATTCACCTGTGAAGTACAAAAGATGTATCAAGATTTGCGATGACATTTTGGTGGCCAAATATGAAAAGAGACGTTGCAAAAATGCGTTGCAAAAGTACTTGACATGTCGAGAGTCGAGTGCGCCCGAGCATCAAAGGCCAAGCGAAGTTACTTCAACCGTTGGAAATACCGAAATGGAAATGGAAACATATCACAATGGATTTTGTGGTAGGTCTTCCAACAACTCGTAAAGGATGCGATGCGATTTGGGTGATAGTGGATGATTGACAAATCGCACACTTTTGCCAATAAAGATTAGATTCAATCTTGAGCAATGACAAAATATATATTAAAGAGATCGTTGCAAGACATGGAGTTCCAGTGTCAATTGTGTCAGACAGAGATCCGAGGTTCACATCAAACTTCTGGAAGAGACTACAAGAATGTATGGTAACACAATTGCGAATGAGTACGGCATATCATCCGCAAATAGATGGCCAAAGCGAATGAACGATTCAGACATTGGAAGATATGTTGAGAGCATGCGTCATGGATTTCAAAGGAAGCTGGGATAAACAATTACCGTTGGTGGAATTTGCCTACAATAACAGTTACCAAGCTAGCATCGGCATGCCGCCTTACGAAGCATTATACGGCAGAAAGTGCAGAACTCCACTGTGTTGGGACGAAGTTGGTGAATGTCAACTGTTAGGACCAGAACTGGTACAACAAACTGATGAGGTTGTCCAACTCATCAGAATAAGATTGATAGCTGCTCAAGATAGACAAAAGAAATATGCTAATCAACACAGACAAGATCGTGCATTTGACATAGGAAATTACGTATTCCTAAAACTTTCTCCTTGGTAGGGGAAAATTCGATTTGGTAAAAAGGGGAAACTAAGTTCGAGGTTTATTGGACCCTTTGAAGTGCTGAGGAAAGTTGGAGAGGTAGCTTACGAGGTAGCTCTACTTAAGAATTGCAAAACATTCATAATGTTTTTCACGTGTCGGTGTTACGACCGTATAAATCTGATTACAAGCATGTAATTGAGTACGAACCATTGCGATTTTGAGAAAGACTTGTCCTATGAAGAGATTCCTATCCGAGATAGTCGTGAGGAAAGAACAAGTGCTCAGAATAAGGTGATACCTTCCAGTAAAGGTAATATGGAGGAACCACAATGTCAAGAGGCCACGTGGGAACTCAAATCAAATGATGAAGAATTACCTGAGTTATTTGTTTAATCTATGTCTTCGATTAAGGGGAATGAGAATCTTTGTAAGTAGGGAAAATGTGATGAATGAATTGTTTGAATTGTGATTATGAGGACAGAATCCTTGTAAGGAGGGAATGATGTAACATTCCAGAGTTTTTAATTGTTATAGTAAATATTTATTGAATTATTTAAGTATTTAATGGATGTGTTTATTTTTAAATAAATAATTGTTCAAATTTGATTCAATTTGGTTAACTATTTGTTAAATAAATAATTAAGGAAATTAATTAATTATTTTGCTAATTTAATTTAATTATTAAGTTAAAAAGTTTTGATTAAATAAATTATTATATTTTAATTTGAATTATAAATTAAAAGGATGTGTTAGTGGGTTAAATAAAGTTATGATTATAAAGAAAATTATAATTTTGTGGTATTGATTTATGTGTTAAAGTGATTATATATATATATATATATATATATATATATATATATATATATATATATATATATAATGCTTAATATATAAATAAGATGGTATGCTAAATTAAAGCAACAAAAAAGGTATGTTCCTATAACCTTAATATAGTACGCGTGATATGTTTTAAGCCATTTTCCTATGAACTATTCAAGAAATGGTTTTTACAATAAATATAATTATACATGAACTGTGATCGTGTATGATAACAAAATTAGCGTATGCTAATTTGGAAATTGAACTATATATATTCATTGGTTTATATGTTGGTATGTTTGTGTTTTAAGGGAATCAAAATTGGTTTATAGACTGTGATTATCGTGTTCACAGTGTCTAGAAGTATAAAAATGAACTTTTTGGGTTTAAAATATGGTTTTCAAGGAATTAAGTTTTCTGTGATTGTTGTTTAGTGGTTTAAATTATTATATGAATGTTGGGTAATGTGTATAAGTGTAATTGGCATAAGTTATACATGTTAATAAGTGTTAGAAATTAAGTTATAGACAGAAATTTAGTTGTCTTTGTTCTTAGGTGAAATTAGCGTTACTAAGTTTAGTATACCAAATACAAAAAAATGGAGCCCCAATGGCTGAAATTCACGCCTGACACCAATCTCGCCTTCTTGGCTGACACCTTTATTTAGCTTAGTTCTCGCGCCATGGTACGGAAGAAATCTGAAGTCGGACAATTTTGGCCTCCTATAGTAAAATGGCCATAATTTTGTTATACGAACTCCATTGAGGTGATTCAAGATGATCCGTAACGAAGACGAGTAGACCTACAACTTTCATTCTTTAAGTTTTTCAATTTGAGGTCTGTAATAGTAGTCAAAATGGTCATCTTTACGACTGATATGTTTTCGGGGGCAATCGGAGGGCGTCGGGCATACGCATATGCATGTGTAGTGCTCCTGACCATAAAAGATGATGTCCTAAATTATAAAACATGAATGTTAGTAAATATAATGATGTTTAACATTAATAAATGACGTATTAGATAAGTTATAGAAGCATAGTAAGCATACACAAGAGATGCAAATCGGGCGTGTGACGATTGAACGTCGAAACGCCGTGCCAAATGTTAATGAACTTAAAAAGTATTTCAATTCAATTGAAATGAATATTATAAGATATGGAATGGGTTTAATATAAAACCAATAAGTAGTCCTAGTAAGACTTAAGCACTTGAATGAACTTCGAGTTTGACTAAGAAGAAATATAGTGAGTCATAAGTTGAAAAGTTAACACAATCTAATTGAACATTGTGTGCTAATTAATAGGAAAGATTATGAGATGTGGAGTAGAGTATACATTACAATTACTATGTGTTGTTATGTGACTAATAGTTGATGTGTATGATTATACAATTGTGTAGGGCACATGAAGTGCAGATAACTGTAAGCTGTTAAACTATTATTGTTAAACAACGATCAAGGCAAGTCTTTCGGTTCCTATTTTTTACGTGGACTTGATGAACTATTTTAAATTGAATGATATGTTATACATGTTGAAATCATGAAATGTTAAAGTTAATTTATGACTGCATTATTTTGGTTAAGTAATGATGATTGAGTAAGGAACTCAATCTTTATATTTTCTATGTGAATTAAAAGCATGTATGCCATTTAATTTAATGAGATGTATATCGAGCATGTTATTATGTGCTATGTGATGCATGAAAACTGTTAGACTTTGTTGGGCTATCGAGCTCACTCTTGCAAATAACCACTTTTGTAGGTCAAGATTTTAAGGTAAAGATCTGTGCTAAGTGAGTTATAGAGATCTATATTCACGAAGATTACTTATGTTTTATGAGAAATGTATTTCATATTTTGAACGTAACATGTTGTTGAATTGTAAATTGAGCTATCCAATGTATATGGATATTTAGTTATGATGTAAGACTTTGTATAGTCATTTTGTTGTAACGATTCATGATATAAGATTGAACCAAAGAGATATAATGTAAAGGTTGTGATTCAGGGCAAGAAAGAAGGAAATGTATAAACGTTTTAAATATTCCATAAATTTTGTGACGCCCCCAAATCCAGGTTCTCTAACCTCAGATTCAGTGCTCACGATCCTATCATCATCATAAGCATTCTATAACTATTTTGAAATAATAAACATACATTGTTCATTATAATAAGGTCTCATAATATGGTCCCAAGGTCTCCATAACCTTAACTTTAAATACACCATTTATAATACAAATAGTTTACTTAAGAAATTTCATTAGATAATAACTAATTTAACATTCATTCTAAAATTACTCCTGGATCTTGCCCTTGCCCTTGTCCTTCACGTTAGATCCTTGAACTTAGGTGAAAATAGAGGTCATGATATAGCAAGAGTAAGCAACTAATTTAACTTCACAAGTTTATAAAGACAAAGGATATATATCATGACTTAGAAAGAAATATTGCCTTGATGTTCAACAATAATATAAGATTGTGGAGGAACATGAATTAATAATCAACAATTGAATATTCGATAATTGAATAACATGAAATGAGTGGTTTTGAATAACCATGAACATTTGCCAAGAGGTGCTTTCGATGATTTAAAATGGACCTTTTAATAAGTTTTGGTATTCAAGAGAATCGACCTTTCATACCCCGTGATTTATGCATAAACACTTAATAATCAAACATTGATATCATGCCTTAATCAAATTTGTCCATTCCTCGATCAAGAGTTCTTACCATATCAATTAATAAAACGGTTATTTAAAACCCATTTGATTTAACAAATTTAGACATGCTTGATCTAGGCGATACAATTAGCATAGATCTATCCATAAACAGTTCATAAATGAAGAACTTTAATTTAATTCACGATTCGATGGCGTTAGAAGCGAATTGATTGCACAAAGTGCGAATTTCAATAATCAATAAAGGCGTGAATAATCATCAATAATTATTCACTAACATGCTTTGAAAATAACAACTCAAGTTGAGTTAGGAAACTTGCCTCGATCGTGGAGTTACATTCACGAAATTAAGTTCTATCCACTATGCAATTTAAATTATCTTCATTTTGAGACCTATAATTAGTCTTTCAATTAGTCAATGCATAACATCAGTTATGTAATCACATAGATATTATACATTACAATAAGTTCTTATAAACATTATCATGTCTAGATAATGTTATTATTAATTAACGACTACATTTAATTCACATAATATTATTAACTTAGATAATATTAATTCACCTTCTAGTATTATTGGTTCACTAATAATACTTTAAATCATTACTAATATTTTATTCACTTACTAATATTATTAATCATTTAATAATATTTTATCCCTTTACTAATATTATTAATCATTTAATAATATTTTATTCACTTACTAATATTATTAATCATTTAATAATATTTTATTTAATCTCTAATATTATTATTTAATAATAATACTCTAATCTAATATTTTTTATTTACGTAACAACATCATATTTTAATATTATTAATATTATAATAATATTCCATGATTTATTAAATTAATAAATAATTTATTCTAATTGTTCATCCTTTATTAACCTCTTATTTAATATCCATAAAAGGTCATAAATAATATTTAGTATTATAAATTAGCAAAATGCCCTAAGATAGTCATGATATAATATATTATGAGCATTCAAGCATAAAAATCATATTTTCCTTATTAAAGACATCATTTAACTATTTATTTCCTTTTATTCATAACTTAATCATTTTTAGGAAAAATAGCAAACTGATTCCAAAATTTCTCAGCTTCTGGATTTGATGAGAATATGAACCAACAATGATCCTCTAATTTTTCTAGAATTTTAGAAAATGATTTACTATTTTTAAAGTTTCCCAAAACACTCAGATCTTGCTCTATTTTTCATAAATTTAGTTTTACTCAGAAACATCTAAAATTTTCAGGGTATGCTCTCTTAACATATATGAAGCTACTGTAAAAATTTTGGAATTTTCCAAAGTGTATACTACAGTGAGATATTAAGTAGGATAATATTTATGGAGTCTTTTACGGAAATAGTCATTATGCACAATATATAACTCGAAACGTGTCCGTTCTTTTTCCTACGCGTAGCTAACTTCATAAGGTACCTCTGTAATATTTTTCCAAATTTTTACAAGACAAGGAACTGACCGAAACAGGCTCATGAAAAACAAGTCAGTAGCTGATTTAGAGTTTCAAAGCTTTAGCATATAAAGTGGACTGTTTTGAAAAAAAAAATATCAAAGGTTTCAAAACTTGCTAGATTTATGATATACCACTTGGGTTTACTACATAACTTATGTATCTAGCACCCCCACTTCGACGGATCACAATTCCAAGTTGTACAACTTGAGTTACACAAGATTTAGTGGAAGAAAAACAAGAGTTTTCACCCTTGGAGAACATATGCTCATTTTCTTCCTCTAAGCCTTAGATCCAACACTCAAGATACTTAATTTCATGCGTGATGATATGTAGAACTAGTGTATCTTGAGTAGTTGTACACAACCCCATCAAAACTAAAGCTAGCAAAACAAAGTAAAAGAAGAAGATGAAGGTACATTATACCTTGACTTAGTTGCTACCCTTCTTGATTTTCCAAAGTAACTAATAAACTTACGTGGCATAAACAACTAGCACTCCTATATTTTTTCTTTCTGTGGCCGAAATTCTCTCTCTCTTTTCTCTCTTTGAAGTTGTCTAGCTTGGGAGCAAAAGATAGAAGAAGAAGATGGAGAGAAAATGAGATGTTGGAAGAATGAATTGTGTTTACAAAATGAAATGGCCAATTCATTAATAATTCTCCCACAATTATTTTGTTGCCCATTAGGTAAAAACTTTGTATTATTACTTCCATTAGCCTAGACATGATTAAATGTGCATAATGGAGTGGCAACCAATGAGAGCTTAACAACATTGTTCTTATGTTTAATAATGTCTACTAATGGACAAGTTAGCTTAATTATTCCACTTAGGATTCTCATAATATCCTCCATTTAGCTTTTATTTTAAATGCCCAATTTTGATTAATCAAATGTCTAGAATACCCCTAATCAAGTGGGCTAAATATTGGATTGTATTTTATTTCCTTTGGGCTTTTCTTTTAATTGATTTGGGTTAGATAATAAACATAGTCTAGCAATTTTAATAATGTTACCCAATTTGATAATTTAGGGCTTTCATTTCCAATCATATGAAGTTTAATTACTTATACATATGATTTTATCTCATAACCTAATTAGATTTACAAGAATTAGGTTTAAAGTTATTAGTCACTTGAAATACTAAGTTTACCCACTTAAGTTAGTATACATATAAAATACTAACTTTTTCGTATTACCATAACCCTTAGGTTATTTAATAGTCTTACCTAATATATAATTAGGTCACAAGGCTTTCATTTTTTAATGAAATCTATAAATGTATGTATCCATAACTATAATATGTATGTTAATTGACCCATGCACCACTTCACATGTGTTATCACATATTAAATCCTTATGTAACACAAGGTTAAAAAAATTTGTACATACATATATGGTGACTTAAAATTTACGGTTATTACATCCTCCCCCTTATAAAATTTCGTCCCTTAATTACATATAAGGTTACTTCAAAAGTGCGGATAATTTTCTCTTATCTTTTCTTCAAGTTCCCACGTAGCTTCTTGACATTGTGGTTCCTCCAAAGAACTTTTACGAATGTATAACCTTATTTACATAATTTACATTTCCTTTCTATCTAAAACTTCGATAAGAGAATTTCTTACGTGCGACAAATCTTTTTCGACTGAATTGGCTCAAATGCGATATCACATGCTTGTAATCGAGGCTTATATGGTCGTGTATGACGACACATGAAACACATTATGAATATGTTCCGATTCAGGGTAGAGCTACCTCGTCGCCACTTCGCTATCTTCTTGAGGATCTCAAAAGGTCCAATAAATCTCGGACTCAGTTTACCTTTCTTTCCAATCCTTATCTTCCCTTTCCAGGGAGATACTTTCATAAATGCATAGCTTCCCACCTCAAAATCTCTCTTCTGGCGATGTAAGTCTGCATACTTCTTCTTCAGCGATCTTGAGTTGCTACCGATCGGGCTCTAATCACCTTAATGGTCTCTACGATCTGCTGCACGACGCTTACGGTCCCAACGATGACGCGTTCACCCACTTCCGTCCCAAAGATAAGGGCGCGTTCTACATTTCCTCCCATACGATTGCTTCGTCTGGCGGCATTCCGATGTTGGCATGGTAGCTATTGTTGTATGCGAACTCTACCAATGGAAGATGATCCTCCCAACTACCCTTGAAGTCCATCACACAAGCTCTGAGCATGTCTTCAAGTGTTTGAATCATTCTCTCGCTTTGCCCATCGGTCTGCGGATGATATTGCGGTGCTCATCCGGAGTTGTGTCCCCATTCTTTCTTGAAGACTCTTCTAGAAGTTTGACGTGAATCGAGGATCCCTATTCGACACAATAAATCTTTGATGCGCCATGCCCTCGATATAATTTCTTTGATATATAGCTTGCTAGCTGGTTGGTCCAGGACTATACTGATCTTGATCGGCAAAAGTGAGCCGACTTAAATAAGACGATCTACGATCACCCATATGGCGTCATGTCCCTTTTATGCGTTGTTGGAAGTCCCACCACAAAATCCATCGTGATGTGCTCCCATTTCCACTCTGGAATCTCTAAAGGCTGTAATAATCCACTTAGTCGTTGATGCTCCGCTTGACTCTCTCGATAAGTTAGACATCTGCTGACACATTCTGCAACCTCTCTCTTCATGTTTGGCCACCAAAAGTGTTGACGTAAGTCTTGATACATCTTTGTGCTTCCTAGGTGTATCGAGTACCTCGTATTGTGTGCTTCTTGCAGAATCTCTTCTCTTAGTTCTGGTATTAACGGTACCCAAATTCGTCCTTCAAACCTTAGCAGTCCGGTGCCATCAATCTTGTATTTCAATTCATCCCCTTCAGCTAACCGCTTCTTGATGCTGTCACAATCTTCGTCCTTCTCTTGAGCCTCTTTAACCTTATCTAATAAAGTAGGGCTTGCTGCCACAGTAAATAATTTCTCATTGACCTCCATCGGATACTTAACCTCTAAGTCAAGTCGTTCGAAATCCTTCACCAATTCCTCTTGAATGGTTAACTTCAATAACTTCTCTCTGCCTTTTCTGCTCAGGGCATCAGCCACTACATTTGCTTTGCCTGGATGGTACAGAATCTCACAATCATGATCCTTGATCAATTCTAGCCATCGGCGCTGCCTCATATTTAGCTCCTTCTACGTGAAGATATATTTTAGACTCTTATAATCCGTATATATCTCACACTTCTCTCCATACAAATAGTGCCTCCAAATTTTCAAGGCAAAAACTACTGCTGCTAACTCCAGGTCATGAGTCGGATAACCCTTCTCATAGTCCTTTAGCTGACGTGATGCGTACGCAATGACATTGCCATCTTTGCATCATCAAGCTGACCAAGACCCTTGTGTGACACATCACTATACACTACAAATCCTCCCGTGTTGTCCCAAAGGCCAACACACGTGGTGTAATGAGCCTCTTCTTCAATTCCATAAAACTCTATTCACATTTTTCCGTCCAAACAAACTTCACCGTCTTTCTAGTAAGGTTGGTGGTCAATGGCGATGCTACCTTTGAAAAATCTTGGATGAATCTTGATAGTATCCTCGCTAATCCCAAGAAACTCCTAATTTACATCGGTGTCTTTGGGTTGTTTCCCAGCTTGATAACCGCTTCTACTTTTCTTTGGATCTCACCGAAAACACCATCTTTAATAGATAACGTGACCTAAAAACTGCGCACTCTCCGCAACAAAATTCACACTTGGAGAACTTTGCATACAACTTCTCCCTCCTTAACGTCTCCGACACTTTCTTTAGATGTTCAGCGTGATCTTCCTCTGTCTCTGAATATACCAGAATGTCGTCGATGAACACGACAATAAACTTATCCAAATACTGCTTAAACACTCTATTCATCAAATCCATGAATGTCTGCTTTGCATTAGTTAACCCAAAAGACATTACCGTAAACTCAAAGTGTCCATACCGAGTTACTCAATGCCGTCTTTGGAACATCCTCATGTCTCACCTTCAGTTGGTGATAACCAGTCCTCAAGTCAAATTTTGAAAAGTATTTTGCCCCCTTCAGCTGATCAAACAAATCGTCGATCCTGGGCAACGGGTATTTATTCTTAATGGTGACCTTGTTCAACTCTCGGTAGTCGATACAAAGTCTTAATGACCCATCCTTCTTCTTCTGAATAAGACCGGTGCTCCCCCATGGTGATACGCTTGGTCGAATGTATCCCTTATCTAACAACTCTTGTAGTTGAACCATCAGTTCCTTCATTTCTACCGGAGCCATACGATATGGCGCTTTGGATACCGGTGATGTCCCTTGCGCCAAATCGATAACAAACTCTAACTCTCTATCTGGTGGCAATCCCGGAATCTCTTCTGGGAAAACGTCAATGAATTCCCTTACAATAGGTATTTGACCGAGTTCACCCTCGATTCTGCGGGTATCCACAACTTGAGCCAAATAACCTATACAACCCTTCCTAAGCAACTTCCTTGCTTGCATCATCGTCAGACAACAAGATTGTCTTGGCGATTTACTGCCATGAAATACCACCTTTGACTTATTCGGAGTCTTTAGGTGTACGCACTTTTCTTCTGATCAATGACCGCTCCATGACTTGATAACCAATCCATCCCAAGGATTACATCAAACTCTCCAAGACGAATCGGTATCAAATCCACGTTAAGCTTAAACCCTCTTACATTAGCACAACAGTTCCTATAGATGTAGTCTACAGGGATAATTTCTTTGTTTGCTACTTCTACATTCATAGGGTGTTCTAATAGTTCATGAGGTAAACTTAATCTTTGAGCAAATTCATCAGATACAAAACAACACAATGCTCCCGAATCGAATAACACATAGGCATTTATATCATTGATCGGAATTATACCTGACACCTCCTCCCTGGATGCCACGGCATCTTGCACCGTCATATTGAATGTCCGTGCTGTCGGCTTATTTGGCTGGGCTGGTCCTCCACTGGTTGTCTTAGTGTTATTGCCCCTGTTGCCATTTCCGTCATCCGTGCTTTTCTTCTTCGGGCAATCATTGATCCGATGTCCCACTTCACTACAATTAAAGCAACCTCCTTTCTTCACCTTAGTACAATTGGGTGAGGTATGCCCTTCTTGCCCACATGTATAACATATCGTTTTTCCTTTTAAGCACTCCCCCGAGTGACCCTTTCCACAGTTCCCACACACCGACTTCTTTTGTTGCACACTTCCTTGCTGCATCTCCAGATTACTACCCCCACTGCTCCATTTCCGCTTCTTATTGTTGCTACATACTAACGCCGACATTTTGATTCCCACCTACCGCTTTCTTCTTGTTCTTCTCCCGATTGTATCTTGAGACCGCTTGGCTTCTTCCTCCTTCCGCTTATAAGATCTTTTTCCAACAGAGTTGAGAATGATGGGATTTGTAAAACCGCTACCTTACTATAAATCCACGGCTTTAGTCCATTTTCAAACCTTCTCGCTTTCCTCACCTTTGTGTCCACCTGATGTGGAGCGAATTTGGCCAATTCATTGAATTTCGCAGCATACTCTGATACTGACATATTCTCCTGTTTTAGTTCCAAGAACTTGATCTCCATTCTTGCTTGAACACTCTCAGGGAAGTAGTTCTCGAAGAACAACTTCTTGAATGCTTCCCAAGTCACGATTCCAGCTTCTAGGCTTTGTTCGGTTGGGCATCCCACCAATAGTTAGCCTCACCCTTCATTAAGTAGGTAGCAAAATGGTCTTACGTTCTTACGCTACTCTAGCAAATAACGAAGGCCTTCTCAATCTCCTTTACCCACATTTGGGCTTCTATCGGGTCTGCTGTTCCTCTTAACTCCGGCGGTCCCCTTGTGCCTTGAAGTCTTTAAAGTTGACTAGTTGGGTGCCCGCCGATTTCCTGCAGTTGAGCTTGATTCCTCATGGCTTCAGCCATCATGTTGATAAAATCTTGCATTGGGTTTTGTTGAGATCCCGCTACATTAATAACTGACTCTTCAATCTCTTGGTTCCTTAGTCCACGTCTGCGCGCCATTATCTAGTGAAACAAAATTCTAACACGTTACTCGGATTTATTATCATATGATTACTTAGCATGTAACACACTATTTATTTAAACAATCGATGATCATTATGTGAGAGTTTTAAGTTCACAAGAGATTTGGAAGTCTTTCTCCCTGCTTAGTGGGTTAAGTTTGTTTTAAAGAACATTTTCCAAATCGATCTCTTTGGATTCACATAACATTAAATAGAAAATTTACTATTTAAAATTTTCCAACACGATCATCATAATAATCTGCATTTATATTCATACACCAATCTTGATGACTTACATGATTAATACAAGTATATTTTATAAATGCTACTATCCCATTTTAACACAAAAGATGGGATTAACTCATAATGATACCTCCTACAAACACAATTAGGAAAGTACCTAACCATTTACTACCTCACACTGCTGAGGTTTACATCAACATAAAACCTTATTACACAACAAGAAAGGTACTAATGCATCTATTTACAACTGGGCCATCACATCATCACCACCTTGGTGGCCTGCCAGTCACTCGTGACAGGCTCTGAGGAAAGCAACTACTGCAGGACTCTCGTTGAAGCGGATCGACTAGGCTCTCCTATCTCATAGTGTGCCCTCATAGCCCCATTCACACCGCCCTCATCATATTTGCATCAAGGGCCGTCCTAAGGTTTCTACTCACCTTTATGGCTGCAGTTCAATCTTTAATTGGCCCACCACTCATCCATCCAGACTCATGGAGTGCCTCTTCCACCCTTTATCTTGTCGGCAATTTCTACATAAAACTCACTTTGCATCTCCAGATGCTTTATGCTCAGCTCTCCAAACTTTGCCTTTTCATTCTCTAGCTGTACCCTCAGCATCTCAACTTGCAACTGGGACTCATCCAATTTTCCCTTCTGTTCGACTTTCTCCATCTGGGCTTGATGAGCCGCATCCTTGTATTGTCCTTCAGTAAATTGGAGGGTGTGGTTTTCTACTTCTAATTCCTCCACTCTGCCTTCTAATTGACTGATTCTCCTCAACAAGTCCCCTACTGGAGGACCATGAGGGACATCTTGGGTGACCTCATGCTCAATGGGTTCCTGATCAACTGAGTAACTACCTTGGCGCTCGTTAGACATCCTACAAACACCATAAATAAAATCAACATCAATACCACAATAAAATATATTCATTGATGAAATGAAATAATATTTTATTAAGTACAACACAAACTTGATGAATTTCCATAATCCATCTCCTAACATACTCTATAAGAGTTTTTCTACTAAGGTTATAACCTAGGTTTTGCATTCCTAATGTTTATAACCTACTATTTTGATACCAACCTATGACGCCCCAAATCCGGGTTCTCTAACCTCGCATTCAAAGTGCTCACGATCCTATCATCATCATAAGCATTCTATAACTATTTTGAAATAATAAACATACATTGTTCATTATAATAAGGTCTCATAATATGGTCCCAAGGTCTCCATAACCTTAACTTTAAATACACCATTTATAATACAAATAGTTTACTTAAGAAATTCCATTAGATAATAACTAATTTAACATTCATTCTAAAATTACTCCTCGGATCTTGCCCTTGCCCTTGTCCTTCACGTTAGATCCTTCGGGCTTAACTGAAAATAGAGGTCATGATATAGCAAGAGTAAGCAACTAATTTGCTTCACAAGTTTATAAAGACAAAGGATATATATCATGACTTAGAAAGAAATATTGCCTTCAATGTTCAACAATAATATAAGATTGTGGAGGAACATGAATTAATAATCAACAATTGAAGATTCGATAATTGAATAACATGAACTGAGTGGTTTTGAATAACCATGAACATTTGCCAAGGTGCTCAATGATTTAAACTGGACCTTTTAATAAGTTTTGGTATTCAAGGGGATCAGCCTTTCATACCCCGTGATTTATGCATAAACACTTAATAATCCGACATTGATATCATGCCTTAATCAAATTTGTCCATTCCTCGACCAAGAGTTCTTACCATATCAATTAATAAGAACGTTATTTAAAATCCATTTGATTTAACAAATTTAGACATGCTTGATCTAGTACGATACAATTAGCATAGATCTATCCCATAAATAGTTCATAAATGAAGAACTTTAATTTAATTCACAGTTCAATGGCGAGATAATCTGAATTGATTGCACAAAGTGCTAATTTCAATAATCAATAAAGACGTGAATAATCATCAATAATTATTCACTAACATGCTTTGAAAATAATAACTCAAGTTGAGTTAGGAAACTTGCCTCGATCGTGAGGTTCAGCCTACTGAAATTAAGTTCTATCCACTATGCAGCTTAAATTATCTTCATTTGAGAGACCTATAATTAGTCTTTCAATTAGTCAATGCATAACATCGATTATGTAATCACATAGATATTATACATTACAATAAGTTCTTATAAACATTATCATGTCTAGATAGTGTTATTATTAATTAACGACTACCTTTAATTCACATAATATTATTAACTTAGATAATATTAATTCACCTTCTAGTATTATTGGTTCACTAATAATACTTTAAATTATTACTAATATTTTATTCACTTACTAATATTATTAATCATTTAATAATATTTTATCCCTTTACTAATATTATTAATCATTTAATAATATTTTATTCACTTACTAATATTATTAATCATTTAATAATATTTTATTTAATCTTGAATATTATTATTTAATAATAATACTCTAATCTAATATTTTTATTTACGTAATAACATCATATTATAATATTATTAATATTATAATAATACCAATGATTTATTAAATTAATAAACAATTTATTCTAATTGTTCATCCTTTATTAACCTCTTATTTAATATCCATAAAAGGTCATAAATAATATTTAGTATTATAAATTAGGAAAATGCCCTAAGATAGTCATGATATAATATATTATGAGCATTCAAGCATAAAAATCATATTTTCCTTATTAAAGACATCATTTAACTATTTATTTCCTTTTATTCATAACTTAATCATTTTTAGGAAAAATAGCAAACTGATTCCAAAATTTCTCGACTTACGGATTTTGACAGAATATGAACCAACAATGATCCTCTAATTTTTCTAGAATTTTAGAAAATGATTTACTATTTTAAAGTTTCCCAAAACACTCAGATCTTGCTCTATTTTTTTATAAATTTAGTTTTACTCAGAAAATATAAATTTTTCGTGGTATGCTCTCTTAACATATATGAAGCTACTGTAAATATTTTGGAATTTTCCGATTGTATGCACAGTGAGATATTAAATAGGATAATACTTATAGAGTCCTTTGAGTAAATAGTCATTACGCATAATATATAACTTTCAAACGTGTTCCGTTTTTTTTCCTACGCGTAGATAACTTCATAAGGTACCTCTGTAATATTTTTCCAGATTTTTACAAGACAAGGAACCCGATCAAAAACAGCCTCATGAAAAACAAGTCAGTAGCTGATTTAGAGTTTCAAAGCTTTAGCATATAAAGTGGTTGTTTTGAAAAAAAAATCTCAAAGGTTTCAAAACTTGCTAGATTTTTGATCTACCACTTGGGTTTACTACATAACTCATGTATCTAGCACCCCCCTTCGACGGATCACAATTCCAAGTTGTACAACTTGAGTTACACAAGATTTAGTGGAAGAAAAATAAGAGTTTTCACCCTTGGAGAACATATGCTCATTTTCTTCCTCTAAGCCTTAGATCCAACACTCAAGATACTTAATTTCATGCATGATGATATGTAGAACTAGTGTATCTTGAGTAGTTGTACACAACCCCATCAAAACTCAAGCTAGCAAAACAAAGTAAAAGAAGAAGATGAAGGTACATTATACCTTGACTTAGTTGCTACCCTTCTTGATTTTCCAAAGTAACTAATAAACTTAGGGGGCATAAACAACTAGCACTCCTATATTTTTTCCTTTCTATGGCGAAATTCTCTCTCTCTTTTCTCTCTTTGAAGTTGGCTAGCTTGGGAGCAAAAGATAGAAGAAGAAGATGGAGAGAAAATGAGATGTTGGAAGAATGAATTGTGTTTACAAAATGAAATGGCCAATTCATTAATAATTCTCCCGCAATTATTTTGTTGCCCATTAGGTAAAAACTTTGTATTATTACTTCCATTAGCCTAGACATGATTAAATGTGCATAATGGAGTGGCAACCAATGAGAGCTTAACAACATTGTCCTTATGTTTAAATAATGTCTACTAATGGACAAGTTAGCTTAATTATTCCACTTAGGATCCTCATAATATCCTCCATTTAGCTTTTATTTTAAATGCCCAATTTTGATTAATCAAATGTCTAGAATACCCCTAATCAAGTGGGCTAAATATTGGATTGTATTTTATTTCCTTTGGGCTTTTCTTTTAATTGATTTGGGTTAGATAATAAACATAGTCTAGTAATTTTAATAATGTTACCCAATTTGATAATTTAGGGCTTTCATTTTCAATCATATGAAGTTTAATTACTTATACATATGATTTTATCTCATAACCTAATTAGATTTACAAGAATTAGGTTTAAAGTTATTAGTCACTTGAAATACTAAGTTTACCCACTTAAGTTAGTATACATATAAAATACTAACTTTTTCGTATTACCATAACCCTTAGGTTATTTAATAGTCTTACCTAATATATAATTAGGTCACAAGGCTTTCATTTTTTAATGAAATCTATAAATGTATGTATCCATAACTATAATATGTATGTTAATTGACCCATGCACCACTTCACATGTTTTATCACATATTAAATCCTTATGTAACACAAGGTTAAAAAAATTTGTACATACATATATGGTGACTTAAAATTTACAGTTATTACAAATTTAGTGTTTTTAATATCGAATAATGATATAAAATTAGAGATTTAATGTATGGTTAACGACCGAAGTTGAGAATTAAATGGTATGAATTTTGGGGTCGTTACAGTTATGATTAGGGGTTAACTTACGCATAGCGTTAAAATGTTTGTGCACAATATATTGTACAAAGGGATGATCCCCCTAAGTACGAGGTCCTTATAGTCTTATGACTGTTAAAGGTTGAGTTGAAAGATTACTTGCAACTGTGACGTAGTTCATGGTCTTACGACCCTCAGTGATGTATATTTGCATATTTTGGGATTTCAGTTTCTAATTATTATTGATAGAGTACTATTCACTTTTGATGAGCCTATTTCGACAGTTATTATTGTTATACTCCTGTTGATTCCATATTATATCCAGTGAACAATTGTTTTGCTCACTCTTGCATATTTATAAACTCATTGCAGCTAAAGAAGAGAAGGTAGGTGAATCTTCGACTAGCAAAGGAAAGGGAAAAATGTACAAGTGATGAAGACTTGTAATTTTTACTTTGATTAAGATGTTAGACTTCTATTATGATGATATTAGACTTTGTTTTTAAAGAAGTTATGTAATGTTTTTCACATTTGAATGATGATTAAAGGTTAGATAACCTGGGAGATTTTTATTATGTAACCCTTTAATGGGGAAGGTTTTTATTTATTCAGTTTTATTATGATTGGGTAGTTAGATATGAATGTTTGATTCAGTGAACACCAAATCCTGTGGAAATGAAGTACCTGAGTTTGGGGGTGTCACATAGGAACCCCAATCATACTCTCCAATATGGTCCACATGACGCGTGGCGCTGACCAAAACAAACGACACCGTAGAAGAATTATCTGCTATTAAGCAGCCTCTAATGATCATCAGGAACAATAGCCGAAGAATCCGATCCCTGATTCTGACGTCATCTGGCATGGGCTCACTCAAAAGCCCACTCATAGCATCCACACTCAAAGGACCCGTACGGATGGTCCTGCCCTTGAGCGCCTTCGCCGGAACTCCTAGCAAGGATCTGACGTTAGTAGGGGTAATATTCGCCATACAAGGTACGGGTGCCCCTCTAAACTCTGTACCTATGATAAACCGTCAATCCATCGACGTCATCGTCACCTCACAGTCCAATAAATTGAGTGATTGAGTCTGATGAAACCATCGCTCAGACAATGCCCTGAGATAACCCCAGGGACAACGACGGGGAATGATGGAAAAGAATGCTCCAAATCCCCAGTCATGCACAATCACTCTATAGTCAGGATGAAGAACCTGGTACATGGAGTGTATGCTAAACCAGTTCCCTCGAGGCTGTGTAAAGCCGGGAACCTACAAAAAATAGAGATCAACATCAAAATCCTTTACTCCTTATCAATAGGAAAGAAGGAAGATCAAGATCTAACGTCGTACCTCGTTGCCATGCAAATACATCGAGGGATGTCTACTTAAATCACCCAGAAGCTCTAGGTTTGCCACATGAATACTACGGAGGTCCCTACGGGGAACATGTGCAGTAGGAACAGGGTCCGCAACCGGAACATCCTCCTCCTCGTCCTTAACATCCGGCACATCAACCCGGACTAGACGTATCACCGCCTCCACCAACCGATGAGGCTGTCTAACAGAGCGGGGTCAAGGCACTTCAGAAGCCCTCCTCCGTACACTAGAAGTGGTCCTATGGGAGCTACTCGGCTGATCCGGATCCATAATATCTGGACAATAAGTCTCCAAATCACCTCAGAAAGGGTGTGGTATTTTCTAACTTGGAGCTTTTCAAAATGCATTTTATGACTACATGCATGCATGCACTACTTTAACATATGTTTATAGTAGAGATAAAAATGCATGGTTAATTAAATGCCTACATTTTGAAATTTTTTTGCCATAGTCCCCTTTGTAAATAAGACTATCCACATGCACATAGGCATGACTAGGTGGCCATTCAGTAGCACACCTGCCCAAAGTCATATATATAATACATGCATTAAAAATCAAAGTCATCAATATATAAGGTTAACCTCAATACAAGAAGTACTTTGCCTTTTTACCTTTTGCTCATTTGTCCTCAAATAAGACAAGAAATAGCAGAAAAAGGTGCCAATTTGACTGTCTCAAAAGTCAAATTTTTTCACATCATTATGTTTAGCATGGTTTAATACTAACATTTACTATGTTGAATATTTTTTATCAAGTTATCTGAGCATACATAATCACTACTATGTGTTTAGATGCATTTCATGTGATAAGTCATTTTCTAACGGATAAAAACTGGAAAAAAAATACATGCGTACGTTGCCAGGATAGTGTAGAACACTTGTACGGTGAAAAAATTTGTAGAGTGTCGCCCGAATTCAGCAGATCTGAAGAAGAGCTCTCGGATTTCCTTCGCGGCGCAACTTGAAAATGACTTATGAAAGTAACTGCGCGGGACTTTAATATCCACGGTTGGTCAGCAGTCCATCTCATGGATGAAGCGGTGTGTACCTACTCAGCGACTCCCTATGTGGGTCCCACCCCTCCGGCTCGGTCCAGTTCGAGTTGCAAAGGAATTCTCACAGACTGAGAAAGTCAAATCAGGAATAAAAACTCTACGCGATTGAGCAGAATGGCTTACAAATCCTGGTGTTCTCAGATTAAACCTTGGATCTGCACATCACTCATTCGTATTTGCCCAAGCACAAGGTACACTATGCCGATGATCTCAAATGTTACAAGTCACGCTCGACAATACCTTGCACAGGTTCAATGCCACCAAATCAGGGTTGTCACTCTAATTTTCAATCAAGACTTAACCAGGGGAATTACAACGCGTACCCTGGGGGTTATAATGCGTGCCGGTTGGGGTTATAAACGCATTCTCGATGGGGAATCACGCATTCTCAAGAAGTTCCCCGGTGGGGGTCACCACACATTTGTCTTCCATTGATGTACGTATCAATGAAAGTCAAGTAACCTTGACGTTATTTCAGCCGATGACAAGTAAACCCATCGAGGCATCGAAAGCTATTCGATGATTTCGTACTTTTATTTCATATTCCCAATGGATCTCCCATGGGGGTTACAATGCATATCGGTAGTTGATTCATACATCATCGGGTCGAAAGCAAATTTTAATAGTGTACCCCCCTGTGGTTTTCATCCATTGATTCACACATCGGTGAAGTACACATCAACGAAGGTCAGGCAACCCTGACAGTGTATGTTGTTGGCAGTAAATCCAAAAGAACCTTGACAGATCCTAACGATACAAACCAGGAAAAGGCAACATCATCGAAGAGGATCGATGATGGAATATGTTATACATATCCTCAAACAGAAAAAGTTGTATCCCCACAGATCTCTTACACACAAGAGGCACCTCTTCGGAATTAAGTCTGTATCAAGGATTAAAGACTTTGGTGACAACCCCAACATCAACATCCTCAAAGATTTGGATCACACATCCAATCGGGTCATAGTTTCCAATCCTCGGTAGAAGCTACAAGGAGCCGACAATCATCCCCAACATGTTGGGCCACAACCCCACACACATGCATTATACATTTGCATCATGTTGAATTTTAAGTGTCTAGGATTCTTTATCCTACCCATGCATTGCATTGCATGAATATGATAAAGAGGGGCATCTGTAGATACTCAAAATTTTTTGCACACCTGTCACTAACATTGCAGGAGGGCAGATTCATCTTTCAGAGATAACCATGGAAGACAGCTCACATCCAGTCCGGATACTACCGGAAGTTCAGTCTCAACCCCAGAACACACACCGGGAGTAACAGCTCTAACCTTGGAGATAACCCCGAGGCATGTAGTTCTAATACCGGAAATTCCACCAGAAAAGACTGATTAATCTCGGAGATAACCCTGAGGTATCCAGTCTCAGTCCCAACACTAGGAGTAGCAGCTACCAACCTTGGTGATAACCCCAAGGAATGCAGTTCCGGTGATAACCCTAGAAATGCTTATTTCAAATGCATGCAATCAACTTTAACCTCGGCAGTCACACCGAGAAACTCAGTACAAGGCCCGGAGATAACACCAAGAAGGAAGACACACCTCAGAGATGACACTGAGGACCATCAACACTTGCAGGAGTCCAATCTCAACGATAACCCTGAGCAACGTCTGCTTTACTAGCCCAAACTGGCGATAACCCCGGTGAGGGGCAAAGTCATCATCTCGCCACCTTGATGCCACATCACGTCATCTCAACATCTCATGCATAAATTTATACACAATAATGTCCCACAAGAATCTAGGAAAACCAATCCCGAGTGACTATTATGCAGAGTAACGAATAGAATTTGAAGCTTGAAGACCGGAGGGCACCATCCCATCTTACTGACTTCGTACAACCTCTAATCCCATGTCATTGTGTAACTCTCGACAACGGCGGTCCAAAATAGGTCTTACATACCTCAGTCGGATGCCCGGGTTGCAATTCTAAAAGTTTGAGCAGACATGCAGGTCTTAATACCTGCATGCACGTGCTGCGAGATGACGCGACCCGCGAAGCCCGGGGCAACCCGGGTAGCCGCAGGTACATCTGCGCCCCCCTCCCCTCCATAAATAGAGGGCTTGGGGTGGCCATTTGAAAAGAAAAAAAGGCGAGGAAGCCCTGTCCAATTTGCTCCGTACTTACAATATACTAAGTGATTTGTCATTTTAAACACTTGTGAGCTCACATATAGCTACTTTTGTACCGACGGGAGTCGAGTGTTCATCCCTTTAAAGATATAGAAGTCTTTTTTGGCAGCCCACTGTAAGCCTTCTCACACACTTTCAAGTATTTCTCTTCATCTTTGCACACACCCTTCTTCACATTGAGAGTCGTGTTGCGTGTGTTTGCCCGGACTTCGGTCCTTGGTTTTATTTCAGTTTTATATATATATATATATATATATATATATATATATATATATATATATATATGAACTGTGTGTGGGACTTTGTTTGATGAGCCTAGACTTACGTCCTGCAGAGAGTTTATTGCTTTTATATATATATATATATATATATGAACTATGTGTCGAGACATTGTTCGATGAGCCTGGATTTTACATCCGGAGCGTTTATTTTCTTATATATATATATATATATATATATATATTTATACATATGAACTGTTGTCCAACTCTCATTCGATGAGCCTCGGATTTTACATCCGGTGCATTTATCGCTATATATATATATATATATATATATATATATATATATATATATATATATATATATATATCCCACCGAGTTTGCTTCGTGGTGGTTGATACTTTTACGCCTTTCTACGTTTAATCTCGCTGAGTTTACTTACGTGGTGGTTGATCGCGTTCTGACTTTATTTACGTTTAAATCTCACTGGAGTTTCCTCTGTGGCGGTTGATGGTTTTACTGACTTTATTTATATTTTTGATCCCCATGGAGGTGCTTCGTGGTGGTGATCATATCTGTATTTATATATATATATATATATATATATATATATATATATATATATATATATTTCTATATATATATATACCTTCTTTGCTTTTCACACAAATTGCAAAGATCATGTGAGCTTCAGAATCATGTGATCACAGATTCAAATTTTGGATCTAGATTCGGTTCCTGTGATGGACATTTTTCAGCTGTAAGCAGCTTGTAAATTTATCTGCGGTGTCTGAATTTCCTCAGATGGTTTTCATACCCACGAGGAAGTCGACATTATTTTCTTATACATGCTTCACATCTCGAAAATAAAAGCAATCAAGCCAAACACTTAATAAAATGGAAGTGTAAAAGGTCTCAATTACTATTGAGCATAAGGGTTTGGAAAACCTCTTTTATAAAACGTCATTGCCATATCTTGCTAAAAATTGAATTTTCACATAAATTCAAACCCTGTGTATATAGATGTTAACGAGGCCTCGCACTGCTTCCAAATAAACAGCACATTGACCCACACACACATTTAGATAACAGTTTCTTAAAAAGTGGCGGTCATCGTGGTAACACGAATGTCGGGGGGGTGCCTAACACCTTCCCTCTGCATAATCAAGTCCCCGGACCCTAATGAATCTCGGTTTCACCGACCCGTTTAGTAGTGTCACATCACTGGGTCAATGTGCAAACCTTTTCTTGGTTGTGTTGGTACAACCATTTAAAAAACCAACTGGCGACTCTTAACAGTCCATCGTCGACATTATACATGTCGGACCATTTTCACTTATTTTTTCAAACAAATCTCACCTAACATGAGAACACCAAAGAACAAGAAACGAAAAAGGGACAACTAAAAATCGCGACGTCGACAGTGCAAAGAAGGACAGGTGTTGAGATGAACATGAACAACTGGTGATACGAATGAATATCTTTGGCCCATAGTGAAAAGATGAATATTTTTTTAGGATGTATATTGATTGATGTTACAGGGATAAAATATTGATGATAGACTTTTAAATCATAGAAGATAGTAGACTTCATTCTCTACTTAACTCTTCTAATGAATTGTTATTTTCACTATGAATATTGATCTAAAACTTATTTTCCATTCTATTTTATCTGATTTATTAAAGGCTAACGATAATTTGTTCTACATTATCTTAGTCATAAATATTCTTTATTGGGCTAGTTGAGCTCACCCTTTTCCGTTTTGTTCCATTTTTCTTCTCATGAGGCGAGAATATAGCGGGAACTAGTCGGGGTGTGGAGTGATAATTCAAGTCAGTTGTTTTAGCAGTCCTCACTATTTTATAAAATAGTGTATCAATAATTATAATAAGGACTTATTTGAGTTTGGATATTGTCTAGAAGATAATATTTGTATTTAAACTCACATCATATGTGTTGTCGTATTTTGCACGAAAATTATAATATTGAAGTTGTAGTTGTTTTCTATACTATGTATTTGGCGACTAATAATTGTGTGGACCTATTTTGGAGGCGTCACAATTGGTATCAGAGCTTAGGGATATGGTCTCTGGTGGAGATCGGGGAATAGAACTAGGAGGGGAGAGACGAGTAAATCCTTTGCTAGTGTGTCCTACCTAAGTTTATTTGTGTTTAATTGGTCGGTCAGAATAAAGGGATAATATGTGTTATGTCAATTTCTTTAATCAACCATTGTTTTATGGCAGTATTTGAGAATAGCAACTAAAAATATTAACAATGGAGTGAATGAGATTGTGGAGACACCTTTAATCACCAATCAGGAGAACGTGCAACAGGACGTAATGTTCCTCCTATAAACAACACCACCGATCAAACGATGAATTATGGGATGTTTAGAAGCTTTTTGCAGTTCATGTGACAACCCGAGAATTTAGAGAATTATTTAAATCTTAAAATATTGAATTAAGGTTAAATAATAAACCTAGATAGAAAATAAGTGAATGTATTTGAGATTTCCGGGAAGAAATTTTGTGAATTTAAAATTTTTCTGGAGATTTATTCAGAATTAAGGGTTTAAGTGTATATGTTTGGTGTATACTGATATATATGTGATTATGTGCTAATAAAGAATGTTAGTATGTAAGATTATACTAACCTAAGAAATAAATTTTATTATCTCAAGTTATAAATTATTTTAAACCTAATTGAGACATGTCTCATTGGGTTATGAGAATGAATGCATAAAAGCAAACATTTTAAATTCCAACTTTGATGGAATGCAAAAACCTAATTAAATAATTAGGGAATGATAATATTAAGAGTGTTGGAATATGTTATTTGTTATGGCCCAAAGAAATTAAATTTGTAAGCCCAAAACATTAAAAGAATAGTAGAATTAATTATTTAAAGTCCAAAACAAGTGGACTAGAAATCCTAATTAAATATATTGGACTATGAGATTTTATACATGGCCCAAAACAATTATTAGAGAGACCAATATCATGGAGTGTCTAACCCAAAAATTTAATAAACTAGTAGCCAAGGATGAAAGTAATACTTGAATACTAGTGGCCCAAGCAATTTAATTGGAAAACCCAAATAAATTAAATGGATGGCCCAATTTTTAACCAAGTGTTAAGGGACGTTTTGGTCATCTTATTAAGCAAATTATGCAATAAAAGAAAAATCAGAAATGAGGAAATTATGAGGGGGTAGTGTCCGGCCATGTGTGGAGATATAAAGCACATGGGAAATTTTATTTTGTCCAAAAATACTACTAACTACTACCAACTAAGCTTATGTGTCAACTCTTTAGTCTAGCCAACACTTATGTAGATACTTGCAAGCAACATGAGTTGGTAATTGATATGATAAGTGAGAAAAGCAAGGGGAGGAGTATACTTACACATTATAGCAAATATCCATGCAAATCATACCAACACTTTAGTTACTTTCATTTTCTCTTCCAATTAGCTAAGCAAGAGAAAGAGAAAGAAGAAAAATACACCAAATAGAGAGAGAGAGAGAGGTGGTGGTCGGCACTCACAATGAGGAAGAAGAGATGGTCCTTGGATGTCCAATAACTTAATCTCCTACTTTGGAAAGCAAAGGAAGAGGGCCATCAAAAGCAAGAGGTAAAGAAAAATAAAATAAAAATAAAAATTTTAGAACTTTGATTCTTACTACCTTTATGTTATTTATGCATCTTTATGGTATAAAGATAATTTGCAAATTTTTACTCCATGTTACAGATATGTGAGTTATGAGTAATACCTAGTTGGAATCGTACAAAAGTGATTTAAAACAAGTGAGATGTGAATTTTTTTTATCAAAAACACCTCACTGTTAAAAAATCATGCACAACAAATCCACTTTTCAAATTAATTTTTTCGATACCAAAACATAACCAAAATGGATGTTTGATATATGGAAATTATAGTTCGGGAAAGTACGAACCAACGATACCTATTGGACCTAAATCCGATTGTAGATTTCGTTTTATAAGTGTTTCCGTTAAGAGCCCAAAATCTGGAAAATGAACCAACTGTTGACGAAAACCTTGTTGACCAGTCACTTTGGGTCTAATTTCTGGGACATAGATAGATTGGAATTTGGTATTTGATAAGTAAAACTGTAGTTCAAGAAGATACGGATCCAACGAGTCTGATTGGGCCTCAATCGGAGTTGTGGATCTCGTAATACAAGTGTTTCTGTAAAAGATTCCAAAATTGAAAATGTTTACAAGGCATGTAACGGTCAGTCAGTAGTGGCCTATTTTTAGGGTGCTATACTGGACCAAATGGACTGTTTCTTAAGCCTAAAATGTAGATCGGGAAGTCACGGTTCTAACGATACCAAGTGGGCCCAAATTAGACTCGTAGATTTCTGTATGGATTATTTTTAACAAAGTAGGAAAAAGAGAAAAATAGCAAAAAGCTACTGCCAAAGTTTTTGAAAGGGCTGTTTTGGCCACTTAAATTATGAGAAAACTTCCTACTTGTGGGACGTGAAAATATATATGTATAAAGTACCCTCTCATCCAAAAAATGAGCTCATTCCGACTTAAAATGACCAAGTTATGACCATTTCAATTTTTGTGATTTTCGGACGAAAATCGCTATAACCGGAGTTCTATAACTCCGATGGCCACAAAATTTAAACTGGAGACTCACGTTAACACGTACAAGATTGTGTCAAGAGATAGGAATTTCTGGAGTTGAGCATAATAGGGCTAATTTCTTAAGATACGCACTAAAAATAAATTTTGAAAAATACTAAAGAAAGTTTGTAAATTATGGAAAAATACTTTTTGTGTATGAAATATATGTGTAAGTGTTTGGACACGGGATGGAAAAATAATAAATTGATTTGGTATTTTTGTGAAAAGGATATGGAATCCAGCTTGCTGGATTGAAAAATCTGATGAATCCATCTTGCTGAATTGAATAGCAGTTTACTGTTTTGAAAAATGTGTTGAATCCAGTTTGTTGGATTGCAGTTTGGTTTACTGGATTGGCCATCTGGATAGTGGATATGGAATCCAGCTTGCTGGATTCCTAAGCTGGGTTGTTGGATTGTTATTTGACTTATGTGTTCAAGAAAAACTTTTAATATATGAGATTAAAGTATTTAAATCATATAAATATGATAGTAATGATTGAAAAATCATAATAAATTATAATTATTATGTAAAAATTATTATGAGACTAGAAAAAATTATTTTGATTAATAAAGATAATTGTTAAGTGTTTAGGCAGAGTTTAATCGAACTTAAACTTAAAATTTTGTCCGATTAGACCGTCGGGATGTTAGAATTGTACCGAACTCGACTTAGACTGTCAAAGTTTAACTTGAGAATATGTTTTATGGGTGTTATAGACTGATAGGATTATGTGATAATGTGTTTTGGTTATTTTAAATACTGTGATGATATTATTCTAATGTGTAGAATGGTATTATTTATACTAGGTATTCAGACAAAGCTTAATAAATGCATAGCAATAGTCAACGGTTCAGGCAAGTTTTACTTAACTCTACTAAGAGTTTTTTTCATTCAGATATGCTTATGGATAATCATTGCTGATTGCCATTGTAGAATTGTATTATGTACATATTGCATGTATAAGTCAGGTATGAAAGGCTGATCACCTTCATTACCATTCAGTCCAGATATATTTGTTCATGTTCAATACTTGTTCAATCAAAAGTTTGTTCCTGCTAGTTCACAATTATATTGTTGAATTATAACCAGCTTATTATTTAAATTCTTTCAATCATGATATATCGTTAAATTATTGAACTTAAATTTGTTGGGAAATCTTATCCTCACCCTTGCTATATCATGATAAACATTGCAGATTAAGACGAATGTGTCGGATACAAGGAAAGGTTAAAGACAGTTCCAGTTTTAAGTTAATGTGTGCAACTAGATTTGTAATAGTATTGTATGATATTAATGTTATTATAAGTTAAATAAGTTATGTATTATGTATAAGTTAAGGTTACTCGACCTTGGGAAAAAGTGTGTAAGTTTAATGTATAAACAATTTATGTTTATATCTTCCGCAAATAGTAATAGTGATAGAATGATTGAACCGAATTCGCGGTGATTTGGGACCCGGATTTGGGGCTCTCACAGTTGGTATCAAAGCTGTAGGTTATGAACCTTAGGCAGAAATACTTGAGACTAATAACCGCAGGGATTAGGATAAGTACTAACTCAAATAGAGTTAGTGTGTCGGTAAGATTCAAAGACGAATCTCGACGAGTTATAAAAGATACAGAGTTCCCTAACTCTGATAATAAAATTGAACAGTAGTGATGAATAGATAGAGTCTAAAAGACTAAAAGTACAGTGATAGGAGATCGTAAAACAAAACGATCAAGATATAGAAATGAATCGTAATATATACGATGAGATCACCCCGTGATCAGATAAGGTTATAGTATGGAGAAGAATCAAGCGAATGATTGAACAGTTTACAACAAGATTGCTAAGTGTCAGTTGTACTATGAATTGGTACAGATTCAGGAAAGGATTTTGAATACGACTTGAATGAAATTCGTATTGAGAAGGGAGTTAAGATTAGGTGGGGATTTCAATTGAGAATTCATGTCAGCAGCTGAGTTGTGTGATTCCTTGTATGGGCGGGGAATTGTACTTGGTGTAAAAACCACTTAGTTTTTGGCAATGATAATCATTGAAATGTTTGTGTCGCGCTATTTGCTATAGGCATGTTAAAAGGGTGATTCCTTTCGCATGTGTATAACAGATAGATAGGTTATAGGTAGAGAATATAAGGTTAAGTACGAGTTCTTAAAACTCATACTTATATGACATTCTTGATTCATAGTTATATGAAATGTTTATGAACCCCTCAACGAATGGACGCCAAAGGTGTGACTAGAACAAGTTCTTAAACTCATATGATTGTGGCAAGTTCATGAACTCATAAGTGTGGTTTGACGAACTGGGTATAGTTGTGTGTAAATAGAGTATTGAGGATAATAGGAATAGAAGGACTACTAAGCAACTGATTATTAGTAGAGACATAAGTTTTCCAAAACTCCTAGCTATGCTAGACTTCGAAATTTTGACATCAAGCTAAATACGGACTATGTGCTTTTGAAAAAAAAAATATGCAGACTCGTAATCATTTTTGAAACGGTTTAAAGTATAGTCTATGCTACTTATTCCAGCTAGACGCAAATGATTTGAAATATCAAAATATATTTTATTTATCACTCATGTACCATGTAACCTGGTGCAGAGATGATAAAAAGTTGATAGAGTTATAAATACAGGAATTGTGACGTCCCTAAAACTAGGTATACATCACCCATCTTGAGTCGCCAGATACATGGTACAGAATTCAAATACAACTTAATAATACAACTGTCGTGTACAATACGACAAAACATAAGCTGTGAGTTTGAATACAAATATTATCTACTAGAGAGTATACAAACTCAAAAAGAGTCCTCGTTACAATTATTATCACATTATTTCACAAAATAGTGAGGACTACTAATGCACCATCTAGGACCATCACTCCGTTCCCCGACTCGTCCCAACTATATTCTCATTTCCTAAAGAGAACAGTGAAAGAAAGGGTGAGCTCAACTAGCCCAAAGAAGAAATATTATGACTAAGATAATGCGTAATAAATTATCATTAGCCTTAAAAACAAAGGTTAAACCGATACAATATAACAAACATCAAGTTTAACTGCAGCGGAACAAGTAATCCATTAAAAGAGTCAAGTAGAGAATAAAATCTACTATCTTTTATGATTTAAAAGGTTTTTCATGACTTTTATCGTTGAGACTCAGCTTAATGAATAATCCACATAATCAAATCATCCCTACACTACAGGCCAAGGATATTCTTTAGTATCACGACCACGAATTATCCATGCACTACGGGCCAAAGATAATCGTGTTTTCATCAATGGTTCTGATCATGCCATAAAATAATTCATCTTTGCACCCTTGGCCAAAGAGAATCCATAGCCATAATCATACCAAAAAGCGTCCATCAATGCACTACGCCCGATGAGGAATTTTTTTCCACATCATTTGTAATATTACTTATGATTATACCCAATAATCCTGGTCATAAACATACCAAGTCCATCTATGCACTCACAAAGCCACAGATGACTTTCAAAAAATAAACATGAGGATGATGACAATGATATAAGAATTCAATAAAACAAGTTCAAGAATTAATTTATCTAGGAACCGATAAAGTCCAAATTGTCAACATGATACCGCTTTATAGAGTAAAATTCAAGAATGCTCAAAAGAATATTTCCATGAAAAGATATCGATGAAGCGCAAATATCAAGGATATTCCACTAATTTCATGGAGTATAGAAGTCAAAACTTTAACCAACCGAGTATAATAAAAAATGGAATAACAAAAGAAATCACCATGCATGCGGTATTGCAGATGACATGTTATTCCAACAGAATAATAATAACGGAACCAAATTCGGATGAAATTACAAGACCAGCGGATGTTCCAAAATGTAATAATAAATAACGGAATAATAACAGAAATCACCATGCATGCGATATTTGACAGATGTATGTTTATTCCAATAGAATACCAATAAAGATTTTAATTCAAGTCCCACATAAAACGCATAGACGGATATATTCCAATGAATAATAATAAAAATCGGAACCAGTCCCAAGTAAAATGCATGCAGACGTGATATTCCAACGAGTAATAATAATAAAGACTTTTAATAATAGAAGAATGTCACCAAGTATAGGGTAGTCCACGATATGTTATTCTAATGTAATAATAAAGAATGGAATAATGTGTTCTCTTCATGAATAAGAAAGAAAGAATACCCCTTATGAGTACAACAAATAATATTCCCTACCTTAAGAAGAAGAAGAGTAATCGAGTAGTGAAGTAGCGTAATACTTTTCTTCTTTCTCTCATATTTTATCTCTCTAGAGTTTCAAAGAATTCGTAAGAAATAATGAAGGAATGAGCTTTTATTTATAGAAAAATGGACTGCATAGTAACTAACTCATGAACGGTCCAGATTAATTTACTTTAATCTGATGGTCCATATTTAAAGCAAAATCTTTTAAATAAAATATAATATATTCTATTTATAATCTAATAAAATTAACGAATAACTTTATAAAAGATTTTACTATGCAAACACTATGCAGGCACTATGCAAACACTATGCATAATAAAATATAATATATTCTAATTATTGTCTAATAAAATGATAACTTTATAAAAGTATTCTATTTTATATAAAAAGATTTTACTATGCAAAACACTATACAGCACTATGCAAAATAAAATATAATATATTCTATTTATAGAATAACTTTATAAAAGTATTTTGTTTTATATAAAAAGATTTTACTATGCAAAACACTATGTAGAACCTTTATGCAACACTATGCATAATAGAATATAATATATTCTATTTATAGAATAACTTTATAAAAGTATTCTCGCTTTTATTACATTAATAATACCAATAAAACAAAACTAAGTGACTTATCACGTAAGCAT
The DNA here is from genome assembly GCA_020205605.1 of Panax ginseng. Lineage (NCBI taxonomy): Eukaryota > Viridiplantae > Streptophyta > Magnoliopsida > Apiales > Araliaceae > Panax > Panax ginseng. Next base: position 10,169,024 of record CM035147.1, on the reverse strand, counting down.
CAATAATCAATACCGCGTGTAATACTATGCAACCATCGCCAGACATCAGCATTTTTTAACACCGGTGTTTCAACATGCTTAACGGTAAAACTTCTGCCGTTATTTTCATAAAGTATTTTTGTCATTTTCAATCCGAATAATAATTCCGCTATGGGTCCACCAATGATTGTCTTGCCATACTAATATTCCTGTTAAAACGAATATTCCCCAAACCAATCTAATATTATATAACAACTTGCGTGACTTTGCAAAATTTATAAATATTACCCACAACTATAACATTATATCAAATCCACACCATAATATTCAAAAAAAATTATTTCGAGAAAATTAAATATTTATTCATAAAATCTGGGGTGTCACAATCTCCCCTCCTTATGGAATTTCGCCCTCGAAATTTACATACGTACTTGGTATGCTGAACAGGTGAGGATACCTTGACTTTATTTCAAATTCCAACTCTTGAGGTATAACTTTTGAGTGTTGAATACGATTCTTCTTATCCAAGATTTTAACACGTATCTCCTCAAACGTTAAATCTTCTGCTATCTCGTCCGGTTCTAAGTTAATAATGTGGTTCGGGCCGTCCACATATTTATGTAACATCGATACGTTAAAAACGTTATGAACACGCGACATACTTGGCGGTAAAACGAGTCTATAAGCCATAGTTCCTACTCGATCGAGGATTTTAAATGGGCCAATTAAATCGAGGGTTGAGATTTCCTCTCTTCATCGATTCTTGCTTCTAGAATAACGCCCTCTTGAACCTTCTTAATTATTCACATTCATCAGCTCTGAGTATGTAGCTTGAGCGGCTTTAACTTTATCGATTAAAGTCGATTCTAATCATATATTTGTTATCTTCACGTGGGTTCGTATATTCGCACTTGTAACCGCATACAATCTTCTACTAAACGCGTCAGCTACCACGTTCACACTTCCACGATGATATTGCATGGTACGATCGTAATCTTCAACAGCTCGAGCCAACGTCTTTGGCGCATGATACGTTCATTTTAGTTGAAGAAATATTTAAGGGTTTTAGAAATGGGTTTAGTGATGGGGTCAATACAAAATTCAATTTCATGCTCTAGGGTAGGCTAAGAAGTCTTCAAGAATACGTCAGGAAATTTATTAACAATAGAAATATCATTCAAAATTGTGACCCTCATCCAGACTTGGATATCACGTCACATTGATACCTATCAACTTGCCATCGTCATTCACGACGTCGCCTACAGAAAGTCTGGCTTCGGTGCATTCCACAGAAGAAAGTCAACAATGAAAGGCAAGTATTTTCAAAGAGATACGATCGACAGGTAACGTGAAAGTGTTGATTTGAACAAGATTTATAAATAGTGGAGGTAACGAAGGTTTCTCCCAACAGATATATCAAAGTCTAACTTCTCCGGAGTTAACTTCAAACATTGAATACAACTAGGTGGAATAAAAGAGTAAGTAGAACCGGTATCTAACACGGTATAGACTTCGCAAGAGTTTATGACTAACGTACACGTGATAATTTTATTCAGGTTCCTTGTCACAAAAAAAATGCTCTTTCTTAAACTACCAGCTTTAGCTTGTCTGGGACATCCTTTGGCATCACTAACCCAGCTGGACTTGACTTCACCATACGACAAAAATCGAGCTAGGTGACCTTCTCTTTCGCAATTAAAACACGCTTTTGGATTGTCACAGTAGAGTTTGGACGGATGTGTCCCTCCCGCCAAGATTTGAAACATACGACCGGTGGTCGTTCTTCTTCCTTTGAAACGGGTCTTTGGTGCTTGACGCCTTTACATCATTGTTGAACCTTCTCTTCTTGAAATGTCCATTCTTATTATTTTGGCCATGATTACCATCAAGTGGTTACCATTTCGACATGTTGATTCCTCCATGCTTACATCGTCACCGCTTTGATGACCATTATCACCGGTAGATATCATTTCTTAGCACGCACTTTTCCGGTTTGGTTGACTCATTATCGCTACCCAATAATCGGGCCCTATTAACAACATCTGAATACAAACATAGTTTATGAGAGATAAGATATTGATGTATCTCAGGTTTCAAACCTCTTAAAAACATCCCGTCATTCTCTCTTCATTATCAACTAAGTGGGATGCAAATCGGGACAACTCGGCAAACTTGGCTTCGTACTGCGACACAGTCATGTTGTTTTGCTCCAACTTGATAAACTCCACCTCCTTCGTGTGACGAATAGTTTCGAGAAAGTACTTGTCATTGAACAATTCTTGGAACTTCTCCCAAGACATCTTGAGTGCGTCAGGCTGGGTACATTTTACAGATTCCCACTAGTGATCTGCCTCTTCACACAACATAAAGGTGGCAAAGGGAACCTTTTGCTCCTTGGAGCATCCCAAGACATCAAATATCTTGGTGATCTACTTTAACCACGTCTCCGCCTTAAGTGGTTCTAGCTTTCCCAAAAACTCCGGTGGTCCCATCTCCTTGAATTGCTTAGCGGTGACCAACCGTGGGTTGCAATTGTTTCCTCCTGCATTATGAACAGGAGTCGCCTTCGCCTGATGTTGCATGAATTCTAAAAAGCTCCTAAACGTACCGTCGTTCGCCAATTGATCGGTGTTGTTGTTTACAGGAGGATTATCACCATCCTATTGCAAATTGTCCTGATTATTGATTTGTGGAGAATCAACGGTCTCCTGTGCTCCATTGCTTATCTCAACATTTTCATATGCCATTTTCAAATACTGCCACAAAACAAGGGTTAATTAATATATCACATATTATCCCTATACTCTGACCAACCAATTAAATATCAAATAAACTTAGGTAGGTCATACTAGCGAAGGAATTCCCCGTCTCTCCCCTCCTAGTTCTTGTCTCACATCCTAGCCAGGGATCATATCCCTAAGCTTTGATACCAACTGTGACGCCTCCAAAATTAGGTATACATCACCCATCTTGAGTCGCCAGATACATGATACAGAATTCAAATACAACTTAATAATACAACTATCGTGTACAATAAGACAAAACATAAGTTGTGAGTTTGAATACAAATATTGTCTACTAGAGAGTATACAAACTCAAAAAGAGTCCTCATTACAATTATTATCACACTATTTCACGTAATAGTGAGGACTACTAATGCACTATCTAGGACCATCACTCCATTCCCAGACTAAGTCCCAAATTTATATTCTCATTTCAAGAGAAACAAAGAAAGAAAGGGTGAGCTCAACTAGCCCAAGAAGAAATATTATGACTAAGATAATGCGAATAAATTATCATTAGTCTTAAAATGAGTGTTAAACCGATACAATATAACAAACATCAAGTTTAATCATAATGAACAAGCAATCCATTAAAAGAGTCAAGTAGAGAATAAAATCTACTATCTTTATGATTTAAAAGGTTTTTTTTTATGACTTTTATCACGAGACTCAAATTTTAATAAATAATCCACATCATCAAATCATCCCTGCACTACAGGCCAAGGATATTCTTTAGTATCATGACCACGAATTATCCATGCACTACGAGCCAAAGATAATCGTGTTTTCATCAATGGTTCTGATCATGCCATAAAATAATTCATCTTTGCACCCTTGGCCGAAGAGAATCCATAGCCATAATCATACCAAAAACTGTCCATCAATGCACTACGGGCCAATGAGGAATTTTTCCACATCATTTGTAACATTACGGTTATGATTATACCGAATAATCCCTGGTCATAATCATACCAAGTCCATCTATGCACTACAGGCCACAAATTACTTTCAAAAAAATAAACATGAGGATGATGACAATGATATAAGAATTCAATAAAACAAGTTCAACAATTAATTTATCTAGGAACTGATAAAGTCCAAATTGGCAACATGATACTGCTTTGTAGAGTAAAATTCAAGAATGCTCAGAAGAATATTTCAATAAAAAGATACTGGATAAAGTGCAAATATCAAGGATATTCCACTAATTTCATGGAGTATAGAAGTCAAAACTTTAACCAACTGAGTATAATAAAGAATAGAATAACAAAAGAAATCACCATGCATAAAACGCACAGACAGGATATTCCAACAGAATAATAATAATGACGGAATAATAGAAGAATGTCACCAAGTATAGGGTAGTCCAGCGATCAAAAAGTTATTTCAATGAATAATAAAGAATGGAATAACAGAAGTTCTCCTCATGAATAAGAAAGAAAGTGTACCCCTTATGAGTATAACAAATAATATTCCATACCTTAAGAAGAAGAGTACTGGAGTAATGAAGTAGCAGAATACTTTTCTTCTTTCTCTCTATAGTTTATCTCTCTAGAGTTTCAGTGAATTCGTAAGAAATAATGAAGGAATGAGCTTCTATTTATAGAAAAATGGACTGCATAGTAACTAACTCATGAACGGTCCAGATTGATTTACTTTAATCTGATGGTCCATATTTAAAGCAAAATCTTTTAAATAAAATATAATATATTCTATTTATAATCTAATAAAATTAACGAATAACTTTATAAAAGATTTTAGTATGCAAACACTATGCAGGCACTATGCAAACACTATGCATAATAAAATATAATATATTCTAATTATTGTCTAATAAAATAGATAACTTTATAAAAGTATTCTATTTTATATAAAAAGATTTTACTATACAAAACACTATTCAGGCACTAGGCAACACTATGCATAATAAACTATAATATATTCTATTTATAGAATAACTTTATAAAAGTATTCTGTTTTATATAAAAAGATTTTACTATGCAAAACACTATGTAGACACTATGCAACACTATGCATAATAGAATATAATATATTCTATTTATAGAATAACTTTATAAAAGTATTCTGCTTTTATTACATTAATAATACCAATAAAACAAAAAGCGAGTGACTTATCACGTAAGCATCAATAATCAATACCGTGGTGCTACTATGCTTAAATACATGCCAGACATCGCATTTTTAACACCGTGTTTTCAACAAAGTTAACGAGTAAAACTTCCGCCGTTATTTTCATAAAGTATTTTTGTCATTTTCTCGATCCGACAATAATTTCGCTATGGGTCTACTAATGATTGTCTTGGTTATAAATATTCCGTGTTAAAACGAATATTCCCCAATTCAATCGAATATTATATAACAACTTGCGTACTTTGTAAAATTTATAAATATTACCCACAACTATAAAATTATATCAAATCCACACCATAATATTTAAAAAAAATTATTTCGAAAAAATTAAATATTTATTCATAAAATATGGGGTCTCACAGGAATACTTAGTGTGAATTCGATCTAAAAATCATTGTTCCACTATTGTATGATGTGTTATGAAAAAGTCATACAATGACGGCATCCTCAACGGACTGTTAATATAGTACGACATCATGACGTCATTCTCAAAAATATTTTCAAAATTTTAATTTGCCAACGGGGTTTGGCTACACTTAAATAATTCGATTGAATTGAATTATTGATATGAGTCTATGCTATTTGATTCAGCTAGACAAACATTTATAAAACTCTAAGAGTTCTTTGAAAATTTTTCCGAACCAAATTGTTTTGGTGCGGAATCCGATAAGACTGAGGTAAATTTTTTATGCCTATGGCGTTGATTTGAGAAATGATTAGCGAAGATTTAATAAGTACAAGGCATACCGGGCAAATTACCCACTATGTCCGTAAGTTATGATGGTTTGCAGATGAATTTCCATAAAATCTTTGCGAAAATGACAGACAATAGTCTATATAACTCCTCAGCACAATTTCAAAATTTTTACTCTTGTGAGAGGTGTATTGGGTAGCATTTGATGATGAGAATGAATGGTGAATGGTTCAAGGTGTAAGGTGTAAGGTAAATTTCGGGGACGAAATATTTAGAAGAAGGGGTGAATGTGACAACCCGAGAATTTAGAGAATTATTTAAATCTTAAAATATTGAATTAAGGTTAAATAATAAACCTAGATAGAAAATACGTGAATATATTTGAGATTTCCGGGAAGAAATTTTGTGAATTTAAAATTTTTCTGGAGATTTATTCATGATTAAGGGTTTAAGTGTATATGTTTTGTCAGATAATCTTGATATATATATGTGATTATGTGCTAATAAAGAATGTTAGTATGTAAGATTATACTAACCTAAGAAATAAATTTTATTGTCTCAAGTTATAAATTATTTTAAACCTAATTGAGACATGTCTCATTGGGTTATGAGAATGAATGCATAAAAGAAAACATTTTAAATTCCAATTTTGATGGAATGAAAAACCTAATTAAATAATTAGGGAATGGTAATATTAAGAGTGTTGGAATATGTTATTTGTTATGGCCCAAAAGAAATTAAATTTGTAAGCCCAAAACATTAAAAGAATAGTAGAATTAATTATTTAAAGTCCAAAACAAGTGGACTAGAAATCCTAATTAAATATATTGGACTATGAGATTTTATACATGGCCCAAAACAATTATTAGAGAGACCAATATCATGGAGTGTCTAACCCAAAAATTTAATAAACTAGTAGCCAAGGATGAAAGTAATACTTGAATACTAGTGCCCAAGCAATTTAATTGGAAAACCCAAATGAATTAAATGGATGGCCCAATTTTTAACCAAGTGTTAAGGGACTTTTTGGTCATCTTATTAAGCAAATTATGCAATAAAAGAAAAATCAGAAATGAGAAAATTATGAGGGGGGTAGTGTTCGGCCATGTGTGGAGATATAAAGCACATGAGAAATTTTATTTTGTCCAAAAATTCTACTAACTACTACCAACTAAGCTTATGTGTCAACTCTTTAGTCTAGCCAACACTTATGTAGATACTTGCAAGTTAATGAGTTGGTAATTGATATGATAAGTGAGAAAAGCAAGGGGAGGAGTATACTTACGCATTATAGCAAATATTCATGCAAATCATACCAACACTTTAGTTACTTTCATTTTCTCTTCCAATTAACTAAGCTAGAGAAAGAGAAAGAGAAAGATGAAAAATACACCAAATAGAGAGATAGAGAGGTGGTGGTCGGCACTCATAAAGAGGAAGAAGAGAGGGTCCTTGGATTCTAATAACTTAATCTCCTACTTTGGAAAGCAAAGGAAGAGGGCCATCAAAAGCAAGAGGTAAATAAAAATAAAAATTTTAGAACTTTGATTCTTACTACCTTTATGTTATTTATGCATCTTTATGGTATAAAGATAATTTGCAAATTTTTACTCCATGTGATAGATATGTGAGTTATGAGTAATACCTAGTTGGAATCGTACAAAAGTGATTTAAAACAAGTGAGATATGAATTTTTTTTATCAAAAACACCTCACTGTTAAAAATCTGTGCACAATAGTCCACTTCCAGCCCATTTTTTGATACCAAAATAGAACCAAAATGGATATTTGATATATAGAAACTATAGTTTGGGAAAGTACGAATCCAACGATACCTATTGGACCTAAATCCTATTTGTAGATTTCATTTTATAAGTGTTTCCGTTAAGAACCCCAAATCTAGAAAATGAACAAACTGTTGACGAAAACCTTGCTGACCAGTCACTTTTGGCCTTATTTCTGGAACTTAGATAGATTTGAATTTGGTGTTTGATAACTAAAAACTTAAGTTCAAGAAGATACAGATCCAACGAGTCTGATCGGGCCTCAATCGGAGTTGTGGATCTCGTAATACAAGTGTTTCTGTAAAAGATTCCAAAACTAAAAATGTTTACAAGGCATGTAATGGTCAGTCGGTAGTGGCCTATTTTCAGGGTGCTATACTGGTCTAAATGGACTGTTTCTTGAGCATAAAACGTAGTTCGGGAAGTCACGATTCTAACGATACCAAGTGGGCCCAAATTAGACTCGTAGATTTCCGTATGGATTATTTTTAACAAAGTAGGAAAAAGAGAAAATAGCACAAAGCTACTGCTAAAATTTTTGTAAGGACTGTTTTGGCAACTTAAATTGTGAGAAAAATTTTGGCCTTTTGGGACATGAAAATATATTGTATAAAGTACCTACTGTCCAAAAGGGAGCTCATTCCGACTTAAAATGACCAAGTTATGACCATTTCAATTTTTATGATTTTAGGACGAATATCGCTATAACAGGAGTTCTATAACTCATATGGCCACGAAATTTAAATTGGAGACTCACGTTAACACGTACAAGATTGTGTCAAGAGATAGGAATTTCTGGAGTTGAGCATGATAGGGCTAATTTCGTAAGATACACACTAAAAATAATTTTTTTAAAATACTAAAGAAAGTTGGAAAATTATGGAAAAATACTTTTTGTGTATGAAATATATGTGTAAGTGTTTGGACAAAGGATGGAAAAATAATAAATTGATTTGGTGTTTTCGTGAAAAGGATATGGAATCCAGCTTGCTGGATTGAAAAATCTGATGAATCCATCTTACTGAATTGATAACAGTTTACTGTTTTGAAAAATGTATTGAATCCAGTTTGATGGATTGCCATTTGGTTTACTGGATTGGCCATATGGATAGTGGATATGGAATCCAGCTTGCTTGATTCCTAATCTGGGTTGCTGGGTTGTTATTTGACTTATGTGTTCAAGAAAAACTTTTAATATGTGAGATTAATTCATCAAGGGTTGTTCATCTCAGTTTGACATTTGAGTACGCACCAAAGGAAGTTTGGTTTGGATAATTCATCAAGGGTTCTAAAATTTAGAACGCTCATCAACTATGGACTAGTCGAATCAATAAGGGTTCGCTATTCTAATAAGGTTCAATAATAATGATATTCAAATTGAATAATAATCTCAGGAAGTATACAATAGGACAATTATTGTATAACTAAATCATGCTTTGAAAAGATAATCATTCTTTAATATAACATTTGAACATGAATAATAGTAATGGTAATTTACTCGAGGTAAATAATAAACTTGAACAATAATTACAAGTAGGGTTAGGAAACTTGCCTCGTGCGTAGATTACACTTTAACTAAGCACGTTCTTTGAATTTAATCCTACATACCATTCACATTCACAATACCAGTTAATTATAACTTAACTAATTATCATAAACTCATTTACTAACACATTGTTAGACTTAAACATTTTAAAAATTACATTTCTGAACATTCTGGAGAGTAGTGGCTGCATACCACTTTTATATTTCTCGAACTCTCATGGTAGCGATACGTGAGCTAATATTATGCCAGATTCATGACTCGAGACTTGGCTGATTGCGGCACGGACTTCGATTCTTAGAGTTCAGCTACAAGGCCAACTCCAGACTTTGATTCCCATTCATAAAAGAACACGAGTTCAAATGAAAAGGACACAAAATGATCATTAATTTCACTAAATTAACATACCCACATGCTATGATTTATACATAATCATTACCCAACATCTATAAAGTGATTTTAACCCATTAAAACACATAATCACAGAATTAAAATCTATAATTTCACTGGCTTTGATGTTCTTGAAGGTTTTTAAAATAAAACATGAAAATTGACACTACGGATTCGTTATAACACCGAATCCGTTCATTTAAACTTTTGTCTCTTCGTATCAACATGCATAATAATATACGAGTGTAAAATTTAGGCATAATATATGATCAACACATGAAATACCACGTATGAGGCCATATGGCCAAAACCCAAACTCTGTAATTTATGAAAAACATATACGACATGTGTTTTCATGAAACTGATGATATAGTTTACATAATATATATAATTAAATACGATGTGATGTGCCATAACACATACAAAACCCATAATCGTTACTCCTATCCAAGTTAAAGAGGCTTTACAGTATGAATGAAAGTCATTTTCATAAAACTCAAATAACGAAAAAATAGAATTTGGGAAGGAGGAGATTACCCTGTAGAGTATAATTTAGTAGGCTTAGATTCTTCACTCTCAATTCTCTTTCACAGACTCACAATTTCTCTTTGACAAACTCTCTCTAATTTTCTCTCTGTGAATAGTTTATAGACTTAGCAATAATGAAGAAAGAAAAGGAAGAAGTCAATTGAAATAAAGAACTGACGCGATGTGGTCAGTTATCCAATCATGGGTAACTGTTCCCAACTCCCAATAAGGCCTCGTTTGGCTAGCAAGAAAAGGTTTCATATCCATTTAATTTAATAAAACCTTTATAATATAGTTTAATTCATGTCACACCCACTTGCACAATAATTCATATATCTTATTTAATATAAATAAAATATAATAACTTCTCATAAATTCACATAGTCATATATTTAATTTTCTCATTAATAAATAATGTCAAATTATTAACTCTCTAATTAATAATTAAATTAATTAAAATAACATCATGCTTAATTAAATATTTCATTTAATACAATAAGCTCACATAATGACATACTTGAATAATAATTATTCTCTACATTAATTTAATAAATGTAACACATATAATTAAATTAATCTACCACAACTGCATCAATTAATTATTTAATCTAATAATTAAATCATCGAAAATATTTATTTAATCCAATAAATATTAAAATTAATTACAAAATTCTAATTCGTCACATCTTTCCCCCCCCCCCCCCTAAAAGGATTCTGTCCCCAGAATCACGACTCAATAAATTTCGACCCGTTACATTCTTCCCCCCTTACAAAGATTTTGTCCCCAGAATCGCTTACACATAATTAAGTAAATAAACGAGGGTAGTTCTTCATCATATTCTCTTCGAGTTCCCACGTAGCTTCTTCAGCGTTGTGGTTCTTCCAAATTACCTTAACAGAAGGTATAACTTTATTTTTGAGAACTTGTTCTTTCTACGACAATTTGGATGAAATTTCTTCGTAAGATAAGTCTTTCTCAAAATGTAGGGGTTCATATTCAATTATATGCTTGTAATCGGCCTTGTAGGGTCGTAACACAGAAACATGGAAGACATTGTGGACATTCTCGAGTGATGGAGGTAATGCTACCTCGTACGCGACTTCTCTGATTCTACGCAATACTTCAAAGGGTCCAATAAATCTTGGGCTCAATTTTCCTTTCTTTCCGAACCTGATTTTCCCCTTCCAGGGAGAGACCTTCAAGAAAACATAACTACCTGATTCAAACTCAATATTTTTACGATGTGGATCAGCGTATTCTTCTGTCGATCTTGAGCCGCTACCAGTCGTGCTCGGATCACTTTGACTATTTCTGTCGTTTGTTGTACCAATTATGGCCCTAGCAATTGTCTTTCACCAACTTCATCCCAGTAAAGCGGAGTTCTGCACTTTCTACCGTATAATGCTTCGTAAGGCGGCATGCCAATAATAGTGTGGTAACTATTGTTATAGCCGAACTCTACTAACGGTAGGTGATCATCCCAATTTCCTTTAAAGTCCATCACACAGGCTCTTAGCATATCTTTCTAATGTCTGAATCGTTCTTTCACTCTGTCCATCTATTTGAGGATGGTATGTTGTACTCATTTGCAATTGCGTACCCATGCATTCCTGAAGACGTTTCCAGAAATTTGATGTGAAGCGCGGATCCCTATCTGAAACAATTGATACCGAAACTTCGTGCCTCGAAACAATCTCTTTTACGTATAACCTTGCCAACTGATCTAAGTTGAATCTAATTTTGATCGGAAGAAAGTGTTCAGATTTCGTCAGTTGGTCACGATAACCCACATCTTAACGTCAGTAGCTTTTTCTCGAGTCGTCAAGGCGAACCAAGAAGTCCATTGTAATATGTTCCCATTTCCATTCTGGGATCTTTAACGATTGTAGCAATCCACTCCGTCTTTGATGTTCTGCTTTCACTTTCTGACAGGTAAGACACTTGGCAACACATTCTACAACATCTCGTTTTAAATTTGGCCACCAGAAATGTTGTCGAAGATCTTGGTACATTTTGGTACTACTAGGGTGAATCGAATAGCGTGAACTATGAGCCTCGCTCAAAATATCTTCCTTAATCTCTGTGACTGATGGTACCCAAATTCTACTCTCAAATCTCAGTATTCCTTCCTTATCTATCTTAAATCTCGGTTCGGTTCCTTCAGATATCTTCTTTGTCACCTTTTTGCATTCATTATCCTGAAGCTGAGCCTTCTTTACTTTATCTAGTAGAGTTGTACCCGATTGTATCTGAACTAGCTTCTCATCGATCTCCATAGGATACTTCACTTCCAACTCCAGTTTCTCCATTTCTGTAATTAGCTCCTCCTGAGCAGTCAACATCATCAATTTCTCACGACCCTTTCTACTTAAGGCGTCGGCAACCACATTTGCCTTACCCGGATGGTATAAAATCTCACAGTCGTAGTCCTTAATTAATTCCAACCATCTTCTTTGACGCATATTCAAATCCTTCTTTGACGCAAACTCAAATCCTTCTGCGTGAAAATATATTTCAGACTCTTGTGGTCCGTATATATTTCACACTTCTCCCCGTAGAGATAGTGCCTCCAAATTTTCAAAGCAAAAATAACCGCAGCTAACTCTAAGTCATGGGTCGGATATCCCTTCTCGTAATCTTTCAATTGTCGTGATGCATATGCAATGACTTTGCCATTTTGCATCAGCACACAGCCAAGTCCTTTATGCGACGCATCACTATAAACAACAAAATTTCCTATATCATCCAGAAGAGATAACACAAGGGCCGTACTCAACCTCTTCTTCAATTCTTCAAAACTTTCCTCACACTTATCCGTCCAAACAAATTTCACAGATTTTCGAGTTAAATTCGTTAACGGAGTTGCGATCTTGGAAAAGTCTTGTATGAACCTTCTATAATATCCCGCCAATCTAAGAAAACTTCTTACTTCTGACGGCGTTCTCGGCTGATCCCAGTTAATCACGGCTTTTACTTTGGATGGATCTACTGAAATTCTATTTTTATCGATCACGTGACCAAGAAATTGTACCCGTTCAATCCAAAATTCGCATTTCAAAAACTTGGCGTACAACTTCTCCCTTCTCAATACTTCCAATGTTAATCTCAAATGTTCTTCGTGTTCTTCTTTGGTTTTGGAATATACCAAAATATCATCTATAAATACAACTACGAACTTGTCCAAAAACGGTTGGAACGCACCATTCATTAGTCCCATAAATGCTGCAGGAGCATTCCTAAGACCAAATGACATTACTAAAAATTCGTAGTGACCATATCGCGTTCTAAACGCTGTCTTCGGTACATCCTCTAGCCTCACCTTCAGTTGATGATAACCGCTTCTCAAGTCTATCTTGGAAAAGTACTATGTTCCCTTCAATTGATCAAACAGATCATCGATCCATGGTAATGGATATCTATTCTTAATCGTGACCTTATTCAGTTCTCTGTAATCAATACAGAGCCGCATCGTTCCATCCTTCTTTTTCATAAACAACACCGGTGCTCCCCACGGCGATACGCTCGGTTGAATGTACTTCTTCTCTAATAATTCTTGTAGTTGTACCATTAATTCCTTCATCTCTACCGGTGCCATTTGGTATAGTGCCTTCGATATTGGAGTAGTTCCGGACGCCAAATCGATCATGAAATCTACCTCTCTATCTGGTGGAAGTCCTGGTAAATCGTCTGGAAATACGTCGACGAAGTCCCTCACAATCAGTATCTCTTCTACCTTCGGATTATGTTTTCGACTATCGACTATGTAAGCTAAGTATCCTACACAGCCTTGTCTTAACAACTTCCTGGCCTGCATCATCGTCAGACAACTCGCTTGTCTAGGCGACTTGCTACCATAAAATACAACCTTTGATGGAGTCATAAGGTTAATACGCTTCTTTTGGCAATCAATTACAGCACCGTAATTAAATAACCAGTCCATTCCCAATATAACGTCAAATTCCCCAAGTCGAATAGGGATAAGATCTACGTTTATGATATTACCCTTCATATCCACTCTGCAGTTCTTATGTACATACTTAACAGGGATTATTTCTCTATTCGCAATTTCTATATTCATGGGGTAATCCAATTCATTCTTAGGCAAATCTAAATTCTTGGCAAAATCATCGGATATAAAGGAACAAGTAGCACCCGAATCAAATAAAACATAAGCATTAATTTTATTGATCAGAATGATACCTGACACCACATCACGGGATTTGTTACGGTAGGTCCGGTGATGGTTAAGGCATTTCCATTGTTATTTCCCTGGTTTCCTCCTGATCCTGACCCTCCCGATCCCTTCTTGGGACAGTCTCGTGCCAGATGGTCCTTCGAACCACAAGTAAAACAAGCACCCTTCTTTGGGTTTGGACAGTTTGGTGCTATGTGGCCTTCCTGACCACAATTGTAGCACACTCTTTTTCCTTTCATACAAACTCCCAGATGTGCTTTCCCGCAAGTCGGGCATGCTTCGATTCTTTTCTTCTGACTACCCTGTTGATTTCCCGATGATGAGCTATCGTTCCACCTTTTCTTCTGATTGAAATTTCCACCTCATGTGCCACTTCCACTGGCCTTGTTATTAATTTCACCTTTACTCTTCTTCATCTTCTGATCTTGATTGTACTTGGTCACCTCATCGCTTCCACCTTCAGCGAGGATGGCCTTTTCCAAAACTCCGGCAAATGTATTTATCTGAAACATTGATACCTTGTTGTACACTCAAGGCTTTAGTCCTTGTTCGAATCTTCTGGTTTTTCTTTCGTCCGTGTGTACTTGATACGGGGCGAACCTCGCTAACTCGTTGAATTTAGCCGCGTAGTCAGGTACGCTCATGTTTCCCTGCTTCAACTCTAGAAATTGAACCTCCATCTGGTTCTGTGAACTAGTTGGGAAATACATTTCGAAAAACATCTCATTAAATCTCTCCCACGTAATTACACCTTCACCTCCTCGTACTTTGTTTGCTTGCCACCAATAGCTAGCCTCAGACTTCAGCATAAACGTTGTAAAAGCGGTCTTCTGGTCTTCTCTAACCCTAGCAACATCAAAAACCTTCTCCATTTCCATAACCCACGTTTGAGCCTCGATTGGGTTCATGGAACCTTTGAACTCTGGCGGTCCCACCGCCTTGAAGTCTTTAAACGTTGTGTTTGGTGGAGCTTGCGGTTGATTATTCATGACTCAAATAATAAGTTAACCAAATGTTTACTTGGGATTAGCGTTGGCATTATTGTTATTATTGGTTGACTCTTCCCGAGCTTGCTGACGTTGTTGTCTTCTCCTCCTCATGCATTTTTCTCATTAAATAAACACTTTATTAGAACATTATTTATTTCTCTAAATAGTTAAGGCATTACTCAACAATTTAACATATCACTTAACACATCATCTCAAACAACTTGATATATTTGCATTCAAATCAAAGTTTAACATTAAACGATAGCATAACTGTTATTTACATCAATTATCCTGGAATAAAGAATCCACAGGATTTAAAAGATTCAAATATTCTTTCGTTCATAAACACGTCAGAATTTACATCTAAAAACTAATTAAGTTCTTCACATAATTAAATAAATCATATCACCGCTTTCATTGCTGTAATCGATTAGCCTTGCTACGCTCCTCTTCTAAGATGCGATGCATCGTCCTGTGATCCATCATGTACAATGGTAGTCCTTCGAACTGGATTGGGTACCTCAAAACTCGATCTTGGGTCTCATTCATTGCCTTGTTAAGTGTAGAGTACGTTTCCCAAATCTCTTTTATCTTTGCATGACTATCATCCTCTGCACGATCAGCTCGACGCGATTCTCTTACCCAGCCTTCCTCTGTTGTGTTCAGCCTTTCGAAGGTTTCCTTCAGTTCCTTCTTCAGCTTCTCTATCTCCTCGGTCTTATCTTTGTTTTGACCCTTCTCATGGACCAAATCCCATTCTACATTTCCCAGTCGTGAGTGAAGAGTCGAAATCTCCCTCTCCTTCTCCATTAGAGTAATCTCTTCAATAATAGCTCGCCACGATCGAGATCCTCACCTCATCTCGTAACTCCACGTTACGGTGTCAGATAATAATGTCATACATCTCAAAGATCAACGGTGTGTCGTGGTATCTCCTCTTCTTCTTCTCTTCCTCTTCCTCTCCTCAACAAATTCCTCCTCGTGATCCTCCTCGGATCGGGTCCTGCTCATGCTCTGACCAACAACGGTGATCAATGGAGATGACTCCTCTCATACTAAATTGCTCCCTAACGACATGAATGTCTCTGGCTCCTCCTCTGTCGGTACTATATAGGTTCGTGGTTCTTCCTCCCCAAATTTTGACTAGCTTATCCAACATTTGACATCCTGACAACAAAATTTTAAGTTTTAGTTACTAAGTCGTATCATCTAACGCATACTTTAACACATAAGCACATAAGGTCTTTTATTATCTTCAATGAATTACAGAAATTCATTTCTTATAACTCGATAAGAGTTTTCCATCACTATCTTCTTTTAATAAGGCTACTACCTAAGGTTGTTCCCCAACCTAAGGTTCATAACCTCTGACTTTGATACCAACTTGTGACACCCCCAAATCCAGGTACTTCAATTCCATGGGATTTGGTGTTCACTATACAAATATCATCTATCTATCTACCCATAATAAATGCAAATCATGCAATAGATAGAATAAAAATCTTCCCCTTAAGGGTTACAACATCTGAATAATAATAATACAATCCTAGGTTAAACTAACCTTAAACATCTGTGCAGAATCATAAACAAATAAGTCTTAACAACATCATTAAACCAAGTCTTAAACAAAATACATCATCAAATAAACAACAAGTCTTCATCACTTGCTAACTTTGCCCTTGCCTTTACTAGTGCAAGGTTCATCAGTTCTTTCGTTCTTAACTGTAATGTTATTATTAAGCAAGAGTGAGCACTATTTCCCACAAGTATAATAATGAAATAACAGTATAATAACATGCGAGTAAATCAAAGACATCTGAATGAAAGATCAACTTTTGAATCAAGAATGAATAACAAGAATTAAAAGAATTCTGAGGGTCATAAGACCTTGAATTATGTCCTAGGTTATCAAGGGTTATACTTGAAACCTTTAACAGTCATAAGACTATGGACTTTTCTACTCGTACTTACGGGGATCAGCCCTTAGTACCATACTGTGCACAATATCTTAACGCTAACAGATAAGTAAATCCCTTTGCAGGGTTGTTCATCTCAGTTTGACATTCGAGTCCGCACCAAAGGAATTTTAGTTTGGATAATTCATCAAGGGTTCTAAATTTAGAATGCTCATCAACTATGGACTAGTCGAATCAATAAGGGTTCGCTAGTCTAATAAGGTTCAATAATAATGATATTCAAATTGAATAATAATCTCAGGAAGTATACAATAGGACAATTATTGTATAACTAAATCATGCTTTGAAAAGATAATCATTCTTTAATATAACATTTGAACATGAATAATAGTAATGGTAATTTACTCGAGGTAAATAATAAACTTGAACAATAATTACAAGTACGGTTAGGAAACTTGCCTCATGCGTAGATTACACTTTAACTAAGCACGTTCTTTGAATTTAATCCTACATACCATTCACATTCACAATACCAGTTAATTATAATTTAACAAATTATCATAAACTCATTCTCTTTGTTTACTTTGATTATTGACTATACGTAGTCAAATTACCACTTTGTCACATAATTTGTACTTCATGAATATCAAGCTAATTATGTATTCAATAATTCAATCCATATCCAATTATGTTATTTACATGTTAAACAACTATTTTAACATCTCATTATACTTATAACATGTTTACATGTTCATTAAATTAATTTACTAACACATTGTTAGACTTAAACATTTTAAAAATTACATTTCTGAACTTTCTGGAGAGTGGCGCCATGGTACCACTTTTATATACTGATCTACGCTTTGTAAGAAATGGCGGCTTCTTGGGACTCTTAGTGTCATGGCGCCATGGCATATTCAAGGCTTCGAGAAATGGCGTTAAGGCAGCGGTGGCGGCTAGCATGGATTTCGATTAGTTGAGTTGGCCACAAAAACTCCAGACTTTGAATCCCAGTTCGCGAAGAACACATAGTTCAGCGAAAAGGACACAAAATGATCATTAATTTCACTAAATTAACATACCCACATGCTATGATTTATACATAATCATTACCCAACATCTATAAAGTTATTTTAACCCATTAAAACACATAATCACAGAATTAAAATCTATAATTTCACTGACTTTGATGTTCTTCAAGGTTTTTAAAATAAAACATGAAAATTGACACTACGGATTCGTTATAACACCGAATCCGTTCATTTAAACTTTGGTCTCTTCGTATCAACATGCATAATAATATACGAGTGTAAAATTTAGGGATAATATATGATCAACACATGAAATACCACGTATAAGGCCATATGGCCAAAACCCAAACTCTGTAATTTATGAAAAACATATACGACATGTGTTTTCATGAACCTAATGATATGGTTTACATAATATATATAATTAAATACGATGTGATGTGCCATAACATATACAAAACCCATAATCGTTACTCCTATCCCGATTCATGAGGCTTTACAAGATGAATGAAAGTCATTTTCATAAAACTCAAATAACGTAAAAATAGAATTTGGGAAGGAGGAGATTACCCTGTAGAGTATAATTTAGTAGGCTTAGATTCCTCACTCTCAATTCTCTTTCACAGACTCACAATTTCTCTCTGAAAAACTCTCTCTGATTTTCTCTTTGTGAATAGTTTATAGACTTAGCAATAATGAAGAAAGAAAAGGAAGACGTCAATTGAAATAAAGAACTGACGCGATGTGGTCAGTTATCCAATCATGGGTAAATATTCCCAACTCCTAATAAGGCCTGGTTTGGCTAGCAAGAAAAGGTTTCATATCCATTTAATTTAATAAAACCTTTATAATATAGTTTAATTCATGTCACACCCACTTGCACAATAATTCATATATCTTCAATGTAGAACACGTCTTCCTTGCATTGTGCAGTGCTTCAATACTTCTGTTTGCTTCGACTGTTCTCAGATACTGATGGCCTAATTCCTTGCTCTGGTCCCCTTCTGAATATCAAGATACTTAAGATTTGTGGCGCATCCAGCTTGCTTTCTCCTTGTGATCTTCCGCTCACTTATCATTAATGAACTGACCATGCACTTAATCACCTTAACCTTGCTCTTGGTCGACCAAAGATCTTGATTCACCTTCCATCGCCTCCTTCTCTCGCTGGAAAACACTACGATCTTGGTTGCTTCCAAGATCGTTGTCTTCTGTTCACTTGATAGCTACTGCATAAGCTGACTTTCCTTAGTCAGCTTCTGAAGTCTTCTTTGGATCTCTTTGTAATAACCGTGAATCTTAAGTCACCATGTATGTATGTACATTTTTTTTTAAACTTTGTATTATATATGGATACATACATTTATGGATTTCATTAAAAATGAAAGCCTTGTGACCTAATTATACATTAGGTAAGGATATTAAATAACCTAAGGGTTATGGTAACACGAAAAAAGTTAGTATTTTATACGATACTAACTTAAGTGGGTAAACTTAGTATTTCAAGTGACTAATAATTTTAAACCTAATTCTTGTAAATCTAATTAGGTTATGAGATAAAATCGTATGTATAAGTAATTAAACTTCATATGATTGGAGATGAAAGCCCTAAATTATCAAATTGGGTAACATTATTAAAATTGTTGGACTATGTTTTTATCTAGCCCAAATCAATTAAAAGAAAAGCCCAAGGAAAATAAAATGTAATCCAATACTTAGCCCACTTGATTGGGGGTATTCTAGATATTTGATTAATCAAAATTGGGCATTTAAAATAAAAGCTAAATGGTGGATATTATGAGGATCCTAAGTGGAATAATTAATCTAGCTTGTCCATTAATAGACATGAATAAACATAAGGACAATGTTGTAAGGCTCCCATTGGTTGCCACTCCATTATGCACATTTAATCATGTTTAACCTAAGGTAAGTAATAAACAAAGTGTTTTACCTAATGGGCAACAAAATGATTGTGGGAGAATTAATAATGAATTGCCCATTACATTTTGAATTCATATTCATTCTTCCAACATCACATTTTCTCTCCATCTTCTTCATCTTCTTCTTCTACCTCTTGCTCCCAAGCTAGCCAACTTCAAAGAGAGAAAAGAAAGAGAGAATTTCAGCCATAGGAAGAAGAATTATAGGAGTTCTAGTGGTTTATGCCCCCTAAGTTTATTAGTTACTTTGGAAAATCAAGGAAGGTAGCCACTAAGTCAAGGTATAATGTACCTTCATCTTCTTCTCTTACCTTGTTTTGATAGCTTGAGTTTTGATGGGGTTATAGTACAACTACTCAAGATACACTAGTTATACATACCATCATGCATGGAACTAAGTATCTTGAGTGTTAGATCAAAGACTTAGAGGAAGAAAATGAGCATATGTTCTCCAAGGGTGAAAACTCTTGTTTTCTTCCACTAAATCTTGTGTAACTCAAGTTCTACAACTTGGAATTATGATCCGTCGAAGGGGGGTGCTAGATACATGAGTTATCTAGTAAACCCAAGTGGTAGATCACAAATCTAGCATGTTTTGGAACCTTTAAGATTATTTTTCCCAAAATAGTCCACTTTATATGCTAAAGCTTTGAAATCCTAAATCAGCTACTGACTTGTTTTTCATGAGGCTGTTTCGGTCAGTTCCTTGTCTTGTAAAAATCTGGAAAAATATGACAGAGGTACCTTATGAAGTTATCTACGTGTAGGAAAAAGAACGGACACGTTTCGAGTTATATATTGTGCGTAATGACTATTTCCGTAAAGGACTCCATAAATATTATCCTACGAATATCTCACTGTGTATACACTGGAAAATTCCAAAATTTTTACAGTAGCTTCATATATGTTAAGAGAGCATACCCTGAAAATTTCAGATTTTTCTGAGTAAAACTCAATTTTCTAAAAATAGAGCCAGATCTGAGTGTTTTGAGCACTTTAAAAATAGTAAATCATTTTCTAAAATTCTAGAAAAATTAGAGGATCATTGTTGGTTCATATTCTGTTAAAATCCAGAAGTTGAGAATTTTTGGAATCAGTTTACTATTTTTCCTAAAAATGATTAGGTTGTAAATAAAAGGAAATAAATAGTTAAATGATGTCTTTAATGAGAAAAATATGATTTTTATGCTTGAATGCTCATAATATATTATATCATGACTATCTTAGGGCATTTTGGTAATTTATAATAATAAATATTACTTATGACCTTTTATGGATATTAAATAAGAGGTTATTAAAGGATGAACAATTAGAATAAATTGTTTATTAATTTAATAAATCATTAGAATATTATTATAATACTAATAATATTATAATATGATGTTGTTATGTAAATAAAAATATTAGATTAGAGTATTATTATTAAATAATAATATTCGAGATTAAATAAAATATTATTAAATGATTAATAATATTAGTAAGTGAATAAAATATTATTAAATGATTAATAATATTAGTAAGGGATAAAATATTATTAAATGATTAATAATATTAGTAAGTGAATAAAATGTTGGTAAATGATTTAAAGTATTATTAGTGAACCAATAATACTAGAAGGTGAATTAATATTATCTAAGTTAATAATATTATGTGAATTAAAGGTAGTGAATTAATAACACTATCTAGACATGATAATGTTTATAAGAACTTATTGTAATGTATGATATCTATGTGATTACATAATCTGATGTTATGCAATGACTAATTGAAAGACTAATTATAGGTCTCTCAAAGGAAGATAATTTAACTACATAGTGGATAGAAATTTATTTCAGAATTTTGTAACTCCACGATCGAGGCAAGTTTCCTAACTCAACTTGAGTTATTATTTTCAAAGCATATTAGTGAATAATTATTGATGATTATTCACGTCTTTATTGATTATTGAAATTAAGACTTTGTGCAATTGAATTCGCTTCTAACCATTGAATCGTGAATTAAATTAAAGTTCTTCATTTATGAACTGTTTATGGGATAGATCTATGCTAATTGTATCGACTAGATCAAGCATGTCTAAATTTGTTAAATCAAATGGATTTTAAATAACTGTTTCTTATTAATTGATATGGTAAGAACTCTTGAATCGAGAAATGAACAAATTTGATTAAGGCATGATATCAATGTCGGATTATTAAGTGTTTATGCATAAATCACGGGGTATGAAAGGTCGATCCTTGAATACCAAAACTTATTAAAAGGTCCAGTTTAAATCACTAAGCACCTTGCAAAATGTTCATGGTTATTCAAAACCACTCGAGTTCATGTTATTCAATTATCGAATATTCAATTGTTGATTATTAATTCATGTTCCTTCACAATCTTATATTATTGTTGAACATTGAAGGCAATATTTCTTTCTAAGTCATGATATATCTCCTTTATCTTTTAAACTTGTGAAGCAAATTAGTTGCTTACTCTTGCTATATCATGACCTCTATTTTCGCTTAAGCCCAAGGATCTAATGCGAAGGACAAGGGCAAGGGGCAAGATCCGTGAGTAATTTTAGAATGAATGTTAAATTAGTTATTATCTAATGGAATTTCTTGAGTAAACTATTTGTATTATAAATGGTGTATTTAAAGTTAAGGTTAGAGAGACCTTGGGACCATGTTTTGAGACTTTTGTATAATGAACAATGTATGTTTATTATTTCGAAATAGTTATAGAATGCTTATGATGATGATAGGATCGTGAGCACTGAATCTGATGTTAGAGAACCTGGATTTGGGGGCGTCACAGGTTGGTATCAGAGTTGTAGGTTATAAACATTAGGAATGTGAAACCTAGGTTATAACCTTAGTAGAAAACTCTTATGGAGTATGTTAGGAGATGGATTATGGAAATTCATCAAGTTTGTGTTGTACTTAATAAAATATTATTTCATTTCATCAATGAATATATTTTATTGTGGTCTTGACGTTGACTTTATGGTGTTTGTAGGATGTCCGACGAAGCGCCAAGGTAGTTACTCAATTGAAAGCAGAACCCATTGAGCATGAGGCCACCCAAGATGTCCCTCATGGTCCTCCTAGGGGACTTGTTGAGGAGAATCACCAATTAGAAGGCAAGAGTGGAGGAATTAGAAGTGAAAACCACACCTCCAATTTCTTTCAAGAACAATACAAGGATGAGGCTCATCAAGCCCAGATGGAGAAAGTCGAATGTAAGGAAAAATTTGATGAGTCCCAAAGCAAGTGGAGATACCGAGGGTACAACTAGAGAATGAAAAGGCAAAGTTTGGAGAGCTGAGCATGAAGCATCTGGAGATGCAGGCTGAGTTTGACGTAGAAATTGTCAATAAGATGCGGGTGGAAGAGGCATTCCATGAGTCGGATGAGCTGGTGGGCCAATTAAAGATCGATCTGCAGGCCGTAAAGGTCAGAGTAGAAACTTTAGGACTGGCCCTTGATGCAATATGAGGGACAAAGGCAGGGGGGGCTAGGAGGGTCCACTCGAGATAGGAGAGTCTAGTCGATTCGCTTCGACGTGAGAGTCCCGCAAAGAGTTGCTTCCCTAGAGCCTGTCAGCAGATGACTGGCAGGCCACCATGGTGATGATGTGATGGCCCAATTGTAGATAGATGCATTAGTACTTTTCTTGTTGTTGTGTAATAAGGTTTTATGTTGATGTAAACCTCAAAGTAGTGTGAGGTAGTAAATGGTTATGTACTTTCCCTAATTGTGTTTGTAGGAGGTATCATTATGAGTTAATCCCATCTTTTGTGTTAAAATGGGATAGTAGCATTTATAAAATATACCGTATTAATCGTAAGTCACTTTGAAGATTGGTGTATGAATATAAATGCAGATATTATTATGATATGTGTTAGAAAATTTTAAATAGTAAATTTTCTATTTAATGTTATGTTAATCCAAAGAGACTCGATTTGGAAAATGTTCTTTAAAACAAACTTAACCCACTAAGCGGGAGAAAGACTTCCAAATCTCTAGGTAACTTAAAACTCTCACATAATGATCATCCGATTGTTTAAATAAATAGCGACACATACTAAGTAATCATATGATAATAAATCCGAGTAACGTGTTAGAATTTTTGTTTCACTAGATAATGGCGCCGAGACGTGGACTCGTGAACCAAGATATTGAAGAGTCGCTTAATAATGCAATGGGATCTCAACAAAACCCAATGCAAGATTTTATTAACATGATGGTTGAAGCCATGAGGAATCAAGCTCAACTCGCAGAAATCGTGCGAGCACCCAAATAGTAAACTTTAAGGACTTCAAGGCAAGAGGACCGCCAGAGTTCGGAGGAACAACAGAATCCGGACGAAGAGAAGCCCAAATGTGGGTAAAGGAGATTGAGAAGGCCTTCGTTATTGCTAGAGTAGCAGAAGAACAGAAGACCATTTTTGCTACCTACTTAATGAAGGGGGAGGCTAGCTATTGGTGGGATGCCAACCAGAACAAAGCCGGAACTGGAATCGTAACTTGGGAAGCATTCAAGAAGTTGTTCTTCGAGAACTACTTCCCTGAGAGTGTTCAAGCAAGAATGGAGATCAAGTTCTTGGAACTGAAACAAGAGAATATGTCAAGATGTAGTATCTCGCGAAATTCAATGAATTGGCCAGATTCGCTCCACATCAGGTGGACACAGAGGCGAGGAAAGCGAGAAGGTTTGAGAATGGACTAAAGCCGTGGATTTATAGTAAAGTAGCGGTTTTACAAATCACATCATTCTCAACTCTGTTGGAAAAAGCTCTTATAGCGGAAGGAGGAAGTGAAGCGGTCTCAAGATACAATCGGGAGAAGAATAAGAAGAAATCAGAAGGTGGGAATCAAAATGTCAGCAGTGGCGGTAGCAACAATAAGAAGCGGAAATGGAGTAGTGGGGGTAGTAATCTGGAGATGCAAAGCAAGAAGCGTGCAACAAAAGAAGTCGTGTGTGGAACTCAGTGGAAAGGGACACTTTCGGGAGTCTTTGGAAAGGAAAAAATGATATGTTATACATGTGGGCAAGAAGGGCATACCTCACCCAATTGTACTAAGGTGAAGAAAGGAGGTTGCTTTAATTGTGGTGAAGTGGGACATCGGATCAAGGATTGCCCGAAGAAGAAAAGCATGGATGGCGGAAATGGCAACAGGGGCAATAACACAAAGACAACCAGTGGAGGACCAGCCCAGCCAAACAAGCTAACAACACGGACATTCAATATGACAGTGCAAGATGTTGTGGCATCCAGGGAGGTGGTGTCAGGTATAATTCCGATCAATGATATAAATGCCTATGTGTTATTCGATTCGGGAGCTTTATGTTCTTTTGTATCTGATGAATTTGCTCAAAGATTAAGTTTACCTCATGAACTATTAGAACACCCAATGAATGTAGAAGTAGCAAACAAAGAAATTATCCCTGTAGACTACATCTATAGGAACTGTTGTGCTAATGTAAAAGGTTTTAAGCTTAACATGGATTTGATAATGATTCGTCTTGGAGAGTTTGATGTAATCCTTGGGATGGATTGGTTATCAAGTCATGGAGCTGGCCATCGATCGTAAGAAAAGTGTGTACACCTAAAGACTCCGAATAAGTCAAAGGTGGTATTTTATATAAAGAAATCGCCAAGACAATCTTGTTGTCCGACGATGATGCAAGCAAGGAAGTTGCTTAGAAGGGTTGTATAGGTTATTTGGCTCACGTTGTGGATACCCGCAGAATCGAGGGTGAACCGGGTCAAATACCTATTATAAGGGAATTCGTTGACGCTTTTCCCGGATGAAATTCCGGATTGCCACCAGATAGAGAT
Organism: Panax ginseng; assembly: GCA_020205605.1. Classification (NCBI taxonomy): domain Eukaryota; kingdom Viridiplantae; phylum Streptophyta; class Magnoliopsida; order Apiales; family Araliaceae; genus Panax; species Panax ginseng. Next base: position 10,143,275 of record CM035147.1, on the reverse strand, counting down.
AGAGTTTGTTATCGATTTGGCACCGTGGACATCACCCCAGATCCAAAGCGCCAGATCGTATGGCTCCTGTGAGAAATGAAGGAACCGATGGTTCAACTACAAGAGTTGTTAGATAAGGGATACATTCACCAAGCGTATCACCATGGGGGGAGCACCACCTTATTCAGTAAAGAAGAAGGATGGGTCATTAAGACTTTGTATCGACTACCGAGAGTTAAACAAGGTCACCATTAAGAATAAATACCCGTTGCCCGTGATCGACGATTTGTTTGATCAACAAGGGGCAAAATACTTTTCAAAAATTGACTTGAGGACTGGTTATCACCAACTGAAGGTGAGACATGAGGATATTCCAAAGACGGCATTCAGAACTCGGTATGGACACTTTGAGTTTCTGGTAATGTCTTTTGGGTTAACTAATGCACCGGCAGCATTCATGGATTTGATGAACAGAGTGTTTAAGCAGTATTTGGATAAGTTTGTTGTTGTGTTCATCGACGACATTCTGGTATATTCCGAGACAGAGGAAGATCACGCTGAACATCTAAGGAAAGTGTTGGAGACGTTAAGGAGGGAGAAGTTGTATGCAAAGTTCTCCAAGTGTGAATTTTGGTTGCGGAGGGTGCAATTTTTGGGTCACGCGTCGACAAAAGATGGTGTTTCGTAGATCCAAAGAAAAGTAAGCGGTTATCAATCGGGAATGACCAAAAGACAATCGATGTAAATTAGGAGTTTCTTGGGATTAGTAGGATACTATCGAAGATTCATCCAACATTTTCAAAGGTAGCATCGCCATTGACCAACCTTACTAGAAAGGCGGTGAAGTTCGTTTGGACGGAAAAATGTGAATGAGTTTCATGGAATTGAAGAAGAGGCTCGGTCAAGCACTTGCTTTGGCTTTACCGACAACACGGGGGATTTGTAGTGTATAGTGATGCGTCACACAAGGGTCTTGGTCGTGTAATCGATGCGAAGATGGCAAGGTCATTGCGTCGCATCACGTCGACTAAAGGACTATGAGAAGGGTTATCCACTCATGACACGGAGTTAGCAATGAGAGTTTTTGCCTTGAAAATTTGGAGGCACTATTTGTATGGAGAGAAGTGTGAGATATATACGGATCATAAGAGTCTAAAGTATATCTTCACCCAGAAGGAGCTAAATATGAGGCAGCACCGATGGCTAGAATTGATCAAGGATTATGATTGTGAGATTCTGTACCATCCGCATAAAGCAAATGTAGTGGCTGATGCCCTGAGCAGAAAAGGCAGAGAGAAGTTATTGAAGTTAACCATTCAAGAGGAATTGGTGAAGGATTTCGAACGACTTGACTTAGAGGTTAAGTACCCGACGGAGGTCAATGAGAAATTATTTACTGTGGCAGCGAGCCCTACTTTATTAGATAAGGTTAAAGAGGCTCAAGAGAAGGACGAAGATTGCGACAGCATCAAGAAGCGGTTAGCTGAAGGGGATGAATTGAAATACAAGATTGATGGCACCGGACTGCTAAGATTTGAAGGACGAATTTGGGTACCGTTAATACCAGAACTAAGAGAAGAGATTCTGCAAGAAGCACATAATACGAGGTACTCGATACACCTGTGAAGCACAAAATGTATCAAGACTTACGCCAACACTTTTGGTGGCCAAACATAAAGAGAGAGGTTGCGAAATGTGTCGCCAGATGTCTAACTTGTCGAGAGAGTCAAGGCGAGCATCAACGACCGAGTGGACTATTACGACCTTTAGAGATTCCAGAGTGGAAATGGGAGCACATCATGATGGATTTTGTGGTGGGACTTCCAAAGAACGCAAAAAGGGACACGATGCCATATGGGTGATCGTAGATCGCCTTACTAAGTCGGCTCACTTTTGCCGATCAAGATCGTGTATAGTCCGGACCAAATAAGCCAAACTATACATCAAAGAAATTATATCGAGACATGGCGTATCAAAGATCTATTGTGTCGGATAGGGATCCGCGTTTCACGTCAAACTTCCGGAAGAGTCTTCAAGAAAGAATGGGGACGCAGACTACGGATGAGCACCGCGATCATCCGCAGAATCGATGGGCAAAGTGAGAGAATGATTCAAACACTTGAAGACATGCTCGAGCTTGTGTGATGGACTTCAAGGGTAGTTGGGAGGATCATCTTCCATTGGTAGAGTTCGCATACAACAATAGCTACCACGCCAAACGTCGGAATGCCGCCAGACAAAGCAATCGTATGGGAGGAAATGTAGAAACGCCTGTAGTATCTTTGGGATGAAGTGGGTGAACGCCAATTGTTGGGACCAGAATCGTGCAAGAGCATCAGTAGAGACCATTAAGGTGATTAGAGCCCGACCGTAGCAACTCAAGATCGCTGTAAGAAGTATGCGGACTTACATCGCTGTAAGCGAGATTTTGAGGTGGGAAGCCATGCATTTTTGAAAGTATCTCCTTGGAAAGGAAAGATAAGGTTTGGAAAGAAAGGTAAGTCGAGTCCTAGATTTATTGGACCTTTTGAGATCTTGAAGAAGATAGGCGAAGTGGGCGTCTTAGGTAGCTCTACCTCCCGAATCGGAACATATTCATAATGTGTTTCATGTGTCGCTTACTACGACCATATAAGCTCGATTACAAGCATGTGATATCGTCATTTGAGCCAATTCGGTGGAAAAAGATTTATCGTGACGAGGAAATTCCAAATAAGTTTTAGATAGAAAGGAATGAAATTGTGAAATAAGGTTATACATTCTGTAAAAGTTCTTTGGAGGAACCACAATCTTGGAAGAAGCTACGTGGGAACTTGAAGAAAGGATAAGAGAAAATTACCCACACCTTTTTGAGTAACCTTATATGTAATTCCGGGGACGGAATTCTTATAAGGGGGGGAGGATGTAATAACCGTGAATCTTAAGTCACCATGTATGTATGTACATTTTTTTTTAAACTTTGTATTATATATGGATACATACATTTATGGATTTCATTAAAAATGAAAGCCTTGTGACCTAATTATACATTAGGTAAGGATATTAAATAACCTAAGGGTTATGGTAACACGAAAAAGTTAGTATTTTATACGTATACTAACTTAAGTGGTAAACTTAGTATTTCAAGTGACTAATAATTTTAAACCTAATTCTTGTAAATCTAATTAGGTTATGAGATAAAATCGTATGTATAAGTAATTAAACTTCATATGATTGGAGATGAAAGCCCTAAATTATCAAATTGGGTAACATTATTAAAATTGTTGGACTATGTTTTTTATCTAGCCCAAATCAATTAAAAGAAAAGCCCAAGGAAAATAAAATGTAATCCAATACTTAGCCCACTTGATTGGGGGTATTCTAGACATTTGATTAATCAAAATTGGGCATTTAAAATAAAAGCTAAATGGTGGATATTATGAGGATCCTAAGTGGAATAATTAATCTAGCTTGTCCATTAGTAGACATGAATAAACATAAGGACAATGTTGTAAGGCTCCCATTGGTTGCCACTCCATTATGCACATTTAATCATGTTTAACCTAAGGTAAGTAATAAACAAAGTGTTTTACCTAATGGGCAACAAAATGATTGTGGGAGAATTAATAATGAATTGCCCATTACATTTTGAATTCATATTCATTCTTCCAACATCACATTTTCTCTCCATCTTCTTCATCTTCTTCTTCTACCTCTTGCTCCCCCAAGCTAGCCAACTTCAAAGAGAGAAAAGAAAGAGAGAATTTCAGCCATAGGAAGAAGAATTATAGGAGTTCTAGTGGTTTATGCCCCTAAGTTTATTAGTTACTTTGGAAAATCAAGGAAGGTAGCCACTAAGTCAAGGTATAATGTACCTTCATCTTCTTCTCTTTACCTTGTTTTGATAGCTTGAGTTTTGATGGGGTTATGTACAACTACTCAAGATACACTAGTTATACATACCATCATGCATGGAACTAAGTATCTTGAGTGTTAGATCAAAGACTTAGAGGAAGAAAATGAGCATATGTTCTCCAAGGTGAAAACTCTTGTTTTCTTCCACTAAATCTTGTGTAACTCAAGTTCTACAACTTGGAATTATGATCCGTCGAAGGGGGTGCTAGATACATGAGTTATCTAGTAAACCCAAGTGGTAGATCACAAATCTAGCATGTTTTGGAACCTTTAAGATTATTTTTCCCAAAATAGTCCACTTTATATGCTAAAGCTTTGAAATCCTAAATCAGCTACTGACTTTTTTTTTTTCATGAGGCTGTTTCGGTCAGTTCCTTGTCTTGTAAAAATCTGGAAAAATATTACAGAGGTACCTTATGAAGTTATCTACGCAGAGGAAAAAGAACGGACACGTTTCGAAAGTTATATATTGTGCGTAATGACTATTTCCGTAAAGGACTCCATAAATATTATCCTACGAATATCTCACTGTGTATACACTGGAAAATTCCAAAAGTTTTACAGTAGCTTCATATATGTTAAGAGAGCATTCCCTGAAAATTTCAGATTTTTCTGAGCAAAACTCAATTTTTAAAAAGAGAGCCGAGATCCGAGTGTTTTGAGCACTTTAAAAATAGTAAATCATTTTCTAAAATTCTAGAAAAATTAGAGGATCATTGTTGGTTCATATTCTGTTAAAATCCAGAAGTTGAGAATTTTTGGAATCAGTTTACTATTTTTCCTAAAAATGATTAGGTTGTAAATAAAAGGAAATAAATAGTTAAATGATGTCTTTAATGAGAAAAATATAATTTTTATGCTTGAATGCTCATAATATATTATATCATAACTATCTTAGGGCATTTTGGTAATTTATAATAATAAATATTACTTATGACCTTTTATGGATATTAAATAAGAGGTTATTAAAGGATGAACAATTAGAATAAATTGTTTATTAATTTAATAAATCATTGGAATATTATTATAATACTAATAATATTATAATATGATGTTGTTATGTAAATAAAAATATTAGATTAGAGTATTATTATTAAATAATAATATTCGAGATTAAATAAAATATTATTAAATGATTAATAATATTAGTAAGTGAATAAAATATTATTAAATGATTAATAATATTAGTAAAGGGATAAAATATTATTAAATGATTAATAATATTAGTAAGTGAATAAAATATTGGTAAATGATTTAAAGTATATTATTAGTGAACCAATAATACTAGAAGGTGAATTAATATTATCTAAGTTAATAATATTATGTGAATTAAAGGTAGTTATTAATAACACTATCTAGACATGATAATGTTTATAAGAACTTATTGTAATGTATGATATCTATGTGATTACATAATCTGATGTTATGCAATGACTAATTGAAAGACTAATTATAGGTCTCTCAAAGGAAGATAATTTAACTACATAGTGGATAGAAATTTATTTCAGAAATGTAACCTCTGATCGAGGCAAGTTTCCTAACTCAACTTGAGTTATTATTTTCAAAGCATATTAGTGAATAATTATTGATGATTATTCACGCCTTTATCGATTATTGAAATTGCGCACTTTGTGCGATTGAATTCCGCTCTCTTGCCGTTGAATCGTGAATTAAATTAAAGTTCTTCATTTATGAATCGTTTATGGGATAGATCTATGCTAATTGTATCAGACTAGATCAAGCATGTCTAAATTTGTTAAATCAAATGGATTTTAAATAACTCGTTCTTATTAATTGATATGGTAAGAACTCTCGATCGAGAAATGAACAAATTTGATTAAGGCATGATATCAATGTCCGGATTATTAAGTGTTTATGCATAAATCACGGGGTATGAAAGGTGATCCCTTGAATACCAAAACTTATTAAAAGGTCCAGCTTTAAATCATCGAGCACCTTGGCAAATGTTCATGGTTATTCAAAACCACTCGATTCATGTTATTCAATTATCGAATATTCAATTGTTGATTATTAATTCATGTTCCTTCACAATCTTATATTATTGTTGAACATTGAAGGCAATATTTCTTTCTAAGTCATGATATATCTCCTTTGTCTTTTTAAACTTGTGAAGCAAATTAGTTGCTTACTCTTGCTATATCATGACCTCTATTTTCGATTAAGCCCCAAGGATCTAATGCGAAGGACAAAGGCAAGGGCAAGATCCAGGAGTAATTTTAGAATGAATGTTAAATTAGTTATTATCTAATGGAATTTCTTGAGTAAACTATTTGTATTATAAATGGTGTATTTAAAGTTAAGGTTAGAGAGACCTTGGGACCATGTTTTGAGACTTTTGTATAATGAACAATGTGTGTTTATTATTTCGAAATAGTTATAGAATGCTTATGATGATGATAGGATCGTGAGCACTGAATCTGAGGTTAGAGAACCTGGATTTGGGGGCGTCACACTCTTTGTGGAAGACTTCATCACGAATGGCCTTACACCTCAATCTTAATGCTGATTGGGTTGGTGCTGAGATCTTCTGTTAGCCTGCATGCCATTAGTTGAGTGCTCTCTGGTCTCCTTGGATGTAACTTGCAGCTTGAACAAGAGGCTTCGTTCCTTTGGATATTCTGGGAGTGCTCATTTGTTGAGAACCGTATATGCTCTACGATTCATCCTTGGCATTGTGAGCACTTCTTCTTAGATCGTAGTTCTGCACTCTACGATTCAGCTTCGGCTTGTGTAGACACTACGATCCCGAGATCAGATCTTGACACTACGATTTCTGCCTTGTGCTTGTTGTCTTCATCTTATCTTGCTTGACTACGATCTCTGCATGTAATCAATAGACTCTCTGAACTCAGAGTGTGATCTACGATTCTTGACTTGGCTTTGGTATCAGTAGACTCTACGACTCTGAGTGTAGTCTACGTTTTTGTCTTGGCTTCGGAGATGAATTATCGGCTCAGTGGGCGTCAGTCTCTCACGATTCTGAACATGACTTCCTTAGCACACTACTATCCCGAGGAAGCTCTACTCGATACACTACGATCCTTCTTCGTTTCCCCATGCAGTCTATGAACTCCGAGATCTACTATCTTGCATACTCCTATTCTGCCTCGATAGCTCTCGAGTTAACCTTGACTCACCTGGCAGACTTCGATTTCTGGTGCAGTGCTCGACGATCAGACTAGCCTATCTATTACATCATATGATCAACCTAACAAGCTTGATCTTTCTATCTTTATAATCCTTGTACATCTTTTCTTTTTAAGGACTTTACAAAGCTGTCTTTCTTATGTAAGATCAACCTAACATATTTGATCAATTCATTCTAAGTCCATGTACACATATTTCTATTATCTATCAACGGACTTTACAACTTTTCTTAATGCAAGCATACTTGCATATTATTCATTCATATATATATATATATATATATATATATATATATATATATATATATATCATAATCAAATCATATATAAATAGGAATAGCATTCACATGTTTATTCCTGACAATCTCCCCCTATTTGATTATGACAAAAACAATAAGTGCATATGCATGTTATGAATGAATCTTATATATAGTGAAGCATTGTATTTCTAAAATGTACTAATCATGAATGTCATTTATATTGATATGGCAATTTATACATTAAGACATTCTACATCCTAGATCTAGAACATACCTAACTAGTTAGAGATGTACCTCTTTGGCTCCATGTATGTTTTCAGGATGCTTGTTGATCAGCTACTCATCTAATTGTTCTCCTTGCTCTTGCTTCCCCTGGGATAATGACCTTTCGTATTTGTTTGGTTCCTCTTCAGCATCTTTCTGATCATGCTCCCCCCTCAGACTTTGCAATCTTGTTATCATCATCTTTTGGCTCCCCCTCAGATGATGACTCTTTATCTGCAGCTGCTACATTCTTTTTTGACTTCTTCTCCCTTAACCCGCTGCTCTTCCTTTGGTGCCTTCTGCTCTTCTTCTTTCTATGCCTCTTTTTCTAACCCTTTTTGTCATCAATCATTTGAGAGAGCTGCTCCATGTTGGACATAACCTGCTCCATCAGGTAGGAGGAGTTGGCAACTTCAAACTTTAGTTCTTGCTGGCCTAGCTCAAGTTGCACTGAGAAGGTCTGCCTCATATTATCAATCTTATCAGAGAGGGCTTGAATCTACTCTTCATTGGCCTTCTGAATTCGTAGAGCTTCAGCCTTTTGATCTTGTATGGCCTTTTGATAGATGTTATCTCTCTCTTGGAGTTTGAGAGATACCTCGGCCAAAGTAGCTTGAAGCTTGTGCTGGAAAGAATTATCTCCTGCTGCTGTCTGCTGCTGTGATTCTTCAATGAGCAGAGATATTTTCTTGCTTAGATCATCAGAACTCTTTAGTAGTTCCTGCTCCAAAGTAGTTTGATCCTTTTGTTGGGCAGCTTCAGGTTGAGCATTGGATTGGACTCTACGATCTTCATCTTTGGACAGTTTTTCAAAGACTTGGAGAATCTGAGCAATCGTTGAGTTCCAATCACTGGTTGAGGATGAGTGAATGTCTGATAGTAGTGCTTGATCATAAGGAGGCTTCTGGTTTTGGGCTAGAACATCATCAGCAGTAGAGTGAACAGTCTCTACGATCTGCTCCTTGATCATAACTCTTCATCCTTTAGAATCCACTCTACGATCGTAGGGGACGTAGAGATTTCCATCATGTCGATAGACCTTGAAGTGAGGCTGGTTGGTGATCATCTTTGTAGCATAACTTTTCACCCTTGAGAAGTTTTGAGCTACCAGCTCCAGACTTGGAAAATGCTTGTTACACCAACTGAAGGAGCTTCCATCTTTTTCAGTGTGGGCCTTGAGCCATGGCATCCACTGGAAGAACCATCTCTCTGGTGGAGCATCTATTAGATCATTTGACACTTCCTCTACGATCCCTCTGCTAAATCTTGCAGGAGAGATCTCTGGATAATTTTCTTGTTCGTCTGCTTCCTGAGGTGCAGAACCAGAATCTTCTTCAATCTCTTCTCTCTCGGAGCCTGAACTTTCTTGATCATTTTCAGTAGGGAATTCCTCTTGTTGCATTTCATTCTCAGAACCTTCTTCAGCAAGATCTTCTTCAGATTCATCTTCTTCATTGATGGTTTCTTCTTCAGCATTTTCTCCTTGGGATACAGACTCATCATCACTCAATTCAATGATGGCATTTGATTGACCACTGCTTCTTTTGGAGGCAAACTTGGCTTACAGTCTGTAGCTTTTCCTTCTTCTTAGAGGTTCAGGTTTGGGAGAGTCAGACTCTTCTTTTTCTTCAGACTCTAACTCCTCTAGTTCAGCAGACACACTTCCTTGGAGTTCAGCACTGGCAGGGACAGATCCTTCTTTCTTGGACTCATCACTTTTTGAGTCATAATGAAGGCTTTCTGGACTTGAGAGGGCATTCTTTTCTTCTTCTTGAACAGCATTGTCTGACCCATTCTCTGGGTTTGTTGGGGCAGTTGCATTTGGAGATGCAATTTGATCATCTTGAATTTCTTTGTCATCAGAGTGACTGCTCTGAGGATTGGCCATGGGGCTTGAGCATTCTTCTTCATTAGCAGTTGCTACACTTTCTTCCATCCGATTAGCTTTATTTTTCATTTTTGGATGCTGATTGTGGGGACTCAGCCTTGGCATCTGTTTCCTTCTCTTCTGCTGACTCTACGTCCCTTTCTTCAGCAGATGTACTATTTTGGGAAGCTGAGGCTGGTTTGTCTTCCACCTTAGCTTTCTTCTTGATCGCCCATGAAGCAACTTCTTCTTTCTCCTCTTTGTTGTTTCAACAGTTAGAGCTCTTCCTTTTTCAACTTTTTCTTTGATGGAGAGACTCCTTGGTGGGGCCTTGGCTTTCTTCTTATCACCAGCTTTCTTCACACCTTTTGATTTCTTTCTGGATGGTGTGATTTCTGCTGGTGCAAAGTCATCAGACTCAGAGCTCTCTGCCTCTTCTGTTTTCCTCTTCTTTACATAGGCTCTGCTGCTGCTCCTAGCTGTTAACCTTTTGTTCTCCTTAGGGTTCTTCTTCCAGTTCACAAATAATTGTGGATACATCACTTTGTGCACATTCAAAGTTTCTCCCCCATCATCCTTGATTTTCCCTCCTAGCTTCTTCTTCAGTACAATACTCAGCAGCCTACCATGAAACACCTTGGTCAAGGGCTTTTTAGTGGACTTCTTCTTCTCAGCCTTTTCTACCCATTTGGAGATCTGATCGAACAAGATAGCTCCAAAGTCGATTTGTTTCTTCAGAACTATAGCTGACATTATTTTCAACTGTTGGTCAATCACTGTATCATGTGCAGTGTTCTTGCACAGTATGCACTTTCCAACTATTTCAGCAAGGAATTCATACTTTTTAGGAAACTCCTTCTTCTTCATGTCTTTAAAACTAGGGTTTCTTTGGTACCCCATAACCTCCTTTGCTTTTTCAGTATTGACATTATCAAGGTTCTTTAGCCCTTGGTTAGGAAAACCTAGGCATTGATTGAGGTTATAAGATTTTAACTTTAGAGACTGACCTTTAACCTTCGTAATAAGGGTTTCCGAATTGATGGAGGCGTTTGAGTAGAATTCTTTAACCAGGTCGATGTAGACTCGAGTATTTGCCTCAAGGCATTCTGAGAATCCAACTTTCTTCACAAGCTCGAGAATATCCCTGAACTTCTTTTCAGATTTCTCAAACGATTTGGTTCTAAGCTGAATGCCAGTGATTACTTGCCAGTTTTCCATTTTGAGTAGTTCGAAGAATGTGGGTATCTGATTTAGATATGTTTATAAGAGAGATGGTGAGTGTAGTTTGGTAAGGCTCGGAGGTTAACTGATTTTGGCTCTTGAGAGGATTCTAGGGTTTAAAATGGGAGGAGAAAGGTTCGATAGCTTTAGGTAATCTGTCTCAGAGATCTGAAATTGTCTTTAAGGCGCCCTTCTAACTCGTGATAATCAGTGATGTGTCAACCGTCCATTGGTTGCACGTTGCCCAGTAATGAGCTGTAACTCCCCATAACTTTTTAGTTAGATGTTTCCTTTTAGAAGAGTAGTCGTTTAAACGACGTGGCTCTGACCGTTGACCTTTTGATTCGTAAAGTAGCATGATAAAGTAGTTATGGACTCTACGATTCCCTTTGTTGACTCAACGATCAACTTTTGAGAGATGCTGCAGTGAATGGCCTTGTCTTTTATCCTTACTTTAATGCATCATAGCTCAATCACTGATGTATTCGAACTTATCTCCTTAACTTAAATACTTTAGCAAATATCTCATTTTCCAAGCTTCTTGTGAACTGGAGTACCCTTTGGTAGGACTACGATCGTCGAGTTTTCTTCTACGATCACTGAGGTTGTGCTACGATCGTTGAGGTAGCACTACGATCGTTGAGGTTGCACTGCAATCATTTAGTTCTCTTCAAACTCGACTCTTCGATCGTTGACTGACTTGGTCCTTGAGATGAACTTGATCAAGCATTCCTTCTGGGTTAAGGTAGCTCAGGAAGGGCCAACCTCTTAGAGTGAGCTAAGGGTCAGGTTTGTCCCTGAGGCACTTTCCAGATGGAATACTATAGCAGTGATTTGTAATGACATCTCATTTGACCTCTTCTGAGTGGGAGGTCTTCTACCAGCTTTAGACAACTACATTGCTGAAATCGTGGTGTCCTCCTGCTTCTTACACTACGATCGTATGTTTGATCGTAGGCACTTCACGATTATGGGTTTAGTGGCTGAAGGAATATCAGTAGTACATTTTGAGACGTTCCTACTGACTATGGATTTTCATTTGGTTAATTAACCATAAAGTTTTGGGACTCTGTAGTTGGTATAACTTTTCATAGTATATCTCAGTGTTGTTGTTCCTTAACAGATCACTGCTCCCCCATTGTTGATGTTGTCTTCCCAGATAGATGTGATTCCCTCTTCTTCAAATTTATTTGAAGGCAGCCTTGCATATTTCTCTCTGGCTGGAATCTCCATCATTACTTAGATCTCCGTGTATCGTAGAGATGAGTATTTTCATGATAGGTCACTCTACGATCATTTGTCAGCACTATGAACGTAGTCTTCTTTGACAGTCTTGAGTTTGAGAAGTTTTGTTTCTTAAAGAACTCCTCTTTTCTGATGCTCGATGATCCTCTGATGTGAGCTTCCATGAGGATTCTTCTTATGTAGCACTCTTTGCTAGCTTTTGAGCACATAAGACCCTTTCCTTCTTTGGTTGAATAGCTTGCTTGCATATACAGATTAGCAGCCATGTGAGCTCTATTCTGGTTAGCTCAGAGGGTTTTCAAGGACAGGCTTGGACAGATAGGAACTCTATCAGAATCATCTCTAAATTGTCCTTAGCCTTCTGCTGGTTGAGTCTTCTTGACTGAAGTCTTTTGATTCATCATTCATTAGTGTGGTCAGACTGACCAAGTACCTGCAGGTTTAAATATATTTCTATTTTTGGTACCCATAATTAAATGGGTCCTGCTAGGTTAGTTTTCTAGACCCTTGTTCCTCTTATTTGGGCAATCATCATATTTATCACCAACAGACATATTCATGCATGTAACTATCTTAAGATAATACGTTTTGAGATGCATGATGGTGAGTGATTGTAGGATATGGCATTTAATAACACACTCTCTATCTATGATGGTTTCATCATTTACTGGATTCTGTTCACAGTGTTTAAGTGTTCAGAGTAGGAATCAACTCTATGATTTATGAGTATCTAGTTGATCCATGGAGGTGATTAGTTTCTACAGATCAGCCAGATCCTTTTGTATAACTGATCATACTCTGTGAGTTGTCAAACACTTAGAACATAGGCTTGTACATACATACTAACCCACCAACAACGATTACTTCACATAAAGTTTATTAGGTCTGTGATGTTCTTATGACCTATTTCAGATTTCCTTCAAGATGTCATCTTCAACCTAAAACTTGGATGGAGAGAAAGTTTATAGTCATTTGAGTTTCCATCCTCAGGTTACTTTCTCTCTTCACCTTTTAGGTAGATTATGACTTCTTGAAAAAATCATGTTATAGTTCATAAGGAGATGCAATTATAATAGTGAGGAACCGTACCTTTTTACTATCAGTTACTAAACAGTCATTTATCATGGATATACTGAGTTTGGGTATTGATGTTCATAGCTTTACTTTTGATCCTGACAGCTCATTGCTCTTGCTGGCCTTTAATCAATCAGTAGTGGTCTTGAAGATATAAACCAAGATAATCTCAGCATTAAGATCTTCGACATCCTTTAGCTGATAGAGTTTGCACCCAGCTGTTGGTTGACCAGACATAAGTTTAAGAAGATCTTCTTTCTTCCCTCGATAAGCATTTCTTAGCGTGTATGGCTTCTTCATCTTTCAGACTGGTGGGTCCTCGACTCTTTGTCATTGATGTCTCTTGAGTTCTCTCGTCTGGTCTTAGGACTACAAGATTGAATGCAGGTTAGGATTGGTCTTGTTGATGTACCAATAGAGACCATGAACCAATCTGATCAGCTTCAGGTGTATATAAACATTTAACTTATACACAATATTACAAACATGTGAGCTCATCTGCATATAACAAGCAACTTACTACTAAACTAAGTTTAGAACAATGTTAGTGCCTGGGATCAGACTCAAAGCGATTAGCTTTTGAATATAGCATGAGAACCTGCTTTGATACCAATTGTTAGTTCCCAGAGGGCACAATAGATCTAGAAGGGGGGGTTGAATAGATCCTTTTTATTTCAAATACATTTCTGATTTATATTTCTATTGTTCATAATTAACATATGATAACATAAGAATCTTTTTAAGCACAGCGGAATAAGTAAAAGATCCCCTTCATTGATATATTCATAATCATACATACATTGTTCATAGAGTAAGTTTAGTTGTAAGCAGTTAAAACATACATGGCAGTTATAGTAGTTATAGTACATAATGTAAATGACATAATGTAAAAGACACAAGGGGTTTTAAGTGGTTCAGAGACTCAAGCTCCTAATCCACTCTTCTGCTTTTAACTAGCAGGATTTCCACTAAGGAAGGCAAGACCACAGATCACTCAGATTCCTTCAAGGCCAAGACCTTGGGACTTGATTCACTAAGAACTCTTCAAGGCCAAAGACCTTTTGAACTTCATTTAGTCCCTCCGCATAAGGACCCCTCGAGTTCTCGGCTTTGTTTAGTCCCTTCGGACAAGGACCCTTCTGGCCCTGCTTCATTTAGTCCCTCTTGACAAGGACCCCTTAGGCCCTGGCTTTCTTGAGTTGTTTGTTTGTTGTTGTTGGAGTCGGTGCTGAGTTGCTAAGATGTCTTCATGCTCTGAACATCTTCTATACTTAGCAGCTTGGCTTGATCATCCTTGAAGTGCAGCTGAGTGTTGTTAGAGTTTATGCCCTAGAGGCCAATTATTCGATAAAATTGCTTAACGTTTTGATATTATATTTGATTGAATAAATATATGATTTTATTATGGTTTTATTTACTGCGTAATATAATTGTTAACATAATAAAATTCCTTAGAATAGTGATACAAATTATATAGTTTCAAGTATGTGACTTGGACATGAGATTATATAATTACAATTAGTATCATTGTTCTTAAATGTCCCTAGTCGAGTATCATTGTTGATGGGACAACAATGATGCATTAAGACTAATATGTGGATCGATTGATGACCAAATCTCATTGGTCATAAATATATGAGATATTAAGTCAATGCATAGGTACATGTTAGAGAACGATGTCTTTGGATGGACCCACCATGAGAATTCTATATGGAGCATTATGCGAAGTGTCACTAGCAATTCTCATAGTGACAATGATGTAATGGTCCTTCGACCTGAAATCGCTATATTACTACACGAGAATTTATGTACTTTGATATCATCAAATGTCACCTTTAATAGGGTGGACTATAAAGGTGATTATTGGGTTCATCATGAATCGTGTGAGAAATATGAGTGATCTAGATGGAATTTAACCATCCTATATATTATGGGTGATATCCATAGGCCTCTTGATTGAGTAGGATTATGAAATGCATGGCCATGCTCAAATAGTGATTTGTTTCATATAGTCTACTCATTGATCAAGAAAAACTCAGATTAAATTTTGAAGAGTATGACACATTCCATGACTCGAGTTTAATCTAGGATATTAGGGTTAAAAGGATTAAATTACATTGAAACATTGGTCGCGAAAAGGTTGCATCGAATCATCGATCTTATTATTACTTGGGTACCAGTGATGCATTACTAGATGTCGCTCACTGTTTATAATTTTATAATATGATTATGAAATTATTGCCAACGTAATAATAACCTATAGGCTCACACACAAAGAATGTTATTAAAAGGGAATTAATTTAAACTGTAAGGATTTAAATATATCAATATGATTGATAGTATTTAAATCACGAATTTAAATTAAAAGGATGCTTTGTATATGTATATATATTAATTAAGTAAGACTTAATTAAGATATAATATATATATATATATATATATTCGGATTTTATTTTAATTAGATTAGGGTTTTTGATTAATTCTGATTTATTGCTATATATATGATATATCAGCGCTTTTTGAAAGTTAATCAAAAGAAAAAACCCTAGCCGCTCTTAGAGAGAGACTAGAGAAAACAGTTTCGTAAATCTTCATCCTTGGTGGATAGTACCGCGATTCCTTCTTCTGCAGATCGTAGGACGATTCGTGGAGCGTTCGTGTGGATAGCGTAGAGACGCAGTTCGTTCGATTTGCGTTGGAGATTCGACCGCATCGTTTAATCGCTTTCTTAATCGGTATAATTTCTAACCACGGAATTAACTATTTTTCGCATGGATCCTATTTAGGGTTTCGAATTTGGTTTAAATTGTTCCATTTCCGATGTGCATTTCTGCATTGAAACCCTACAGTGGTATCAAAGCTACTTGCGAAAAGATTAATTTAGATTACGTGTTTTAATTGTATTCGATATATATGATATATGATGATGCATTTTTACCGATATGAAATTGAATATATGATATTACGTTGTATGTGTATTCTGGTAATATATATGATGATACTGTTAATCGTATATTTAATCGGTGGAATAACAATATAACTGTTCTAATCGGATTAGAAGCATGAAGAATCGTTTTAATATGATTAATCGAAACTTGACATATATGATAAATTCTGGGTGTACTGTTATTCATTTTAATATGATTAAATTGAAACTGGACATATATGATTTGTTATTATGGGTGTTTTGGTGGATTAAAATGTATGATTCTGAAATTGTTTCAGAGATTCGTATGGAAAAATTTTGCAATACAGATTGTAGTTCGATCAATGGGACCATGCTTGAGGGGAGACCCCCTGGACCCCCCGTCAGTGGCGCTTGGTGGTGTGTCCCTATATGTTATATAGTTTTCTTTAATTATGTATAAATTGTTAGGTGCTTATTGTGATATGCATGGTGCACAGTTATGGCCTTTTGACCCATAGGTTAGTGGTTTTTGGTTTTGAAATACGGCTTGCATGTCGTGCCTTTCTATAAATTCTAATGTAATATTCTTTTCTCATCTAAATCCCCTCGAATGTAACTTTCGAGGTTTCTTTATGTCATGTAATAATCATGTCGATGAAGATGTCAAGATGGAGAACACTATGGAAAGATGATGATGGAAAGGAGGCACATGCTAGAGGAAGATCCAAGGAAGCTATTTATTTTAAGATCTTTTACCACCTTAGATTGACCTTCAATCTTTTATTAGCTTGAAAAGATTGACAGTGGATTGGGCCATAACTGTGACACATTTAATTTCGCACTTTATTTATGCTTGTATGTGATATGATATGATAAATAATGTTCATGCTTAATAAGATTAAAATTGGTGAGATCTAAATTAATTAATTAAATCCCTCATTAAATTATTAAGTCTAAATCAGATGCCTTCCAATGAATAACACTCATCAAGACCTTGATCAATAGATGTAGGTTTGCCAAAGCAAAGTACCCTATTTATCTAGGTAAGATGCGATAGGATAATTGTGATATCCAAACTGTTAAAATCATTGGGCCCGACTTAACTAAGTTATCTCAATAGGATTGTGGGCTTAGAGGCATAGAGTTTGGTAGGTACCATTAGATGGATTAGAAACAATTGTTGTTTACCAAACTATCCAGGAGTTATATATGATATAATTGACAAAGGGTTGTCTACCTAAATAATTGTGTTTTAAGAGTTTAGCCAAAGCTAACTTAAGGCATAATGAAATATAGATCTTGGCTCACTAGAAAGATTTAATAGAAAATGCTTTCTGAATTAATGGTGAGGGCTATTAATTTGAATAAAATAGTGGGAGGTATATTGTGAATGTACTATTATCAATTACATAATATCAACTCTGCAATTTGACTTATTATTTTTTTGCACTTATAAATTGTAGATATCAATGGCAAACAACAACAACACAAATAGTCTTTCATTACGATCGATCACCTTGAAAAGGACAAAATTTGAGTGGAATTAATTTCCTTGACTGGCATAGGAACTTGAGGATTGTCCTCAAATAAGAGAGCAAGCTTTATGTCCTTGATGGGCCCATTCCTGCACCATCATCTCTCACTACACCACGTGCGGAGCATAATGCTTACAAGAAGCATCAAGATGATGCTCTAGACGTGAGTTGTGTCATGCTAGCAACCATGAACGCTGAGCTTCAGAAGCAACATGAGTTGATGGATGCTTATGAGATGATCGAGCATCTCAAGAAATTGTTTGAAGGGCATGCTCGACAGGAGAGGTATGATACAAGCAAGGCGTTGTATCACTGCAAGATGGGTGAACGTGATCCAGTTGGTCCACATGTGCTGAAAATGATTGGGTATATTGATTACCTTGATAGGTTGGGTTTTCCAATCACTCCGGAAGCCCAAACTGATCTTGTTTTGCAATCTTTGAGCAGCAGCTACTCTTAATTTGTTATGAACTATCTTATGAATGAAATTGAGAAACCCCTTACTGAATTGTTGAGCATGTTAAGAACTGCCGAGAACAACATGAAAAAGGCAGGACCTGCTCCCATAATGATGGTACAAAAGGGGAATGCTAAGGGAAATTGGAAAGGCAAGAAGAAGATAGGATCTAAATCTTTTACCAAACCCAATTCCAAAACCAAACAGGCTTTAAAACCTAAAGGTGGGCTGGCTAAAGAAGGTGAATGTCACTTCTGTGGAAAACCTGGACATTGGAAAAGGAATTGTCATGCTTATTTGGAAGAAGTAAAGAAAAGGAAAGGAAGTACGACTTCTGATTCAGGTATATATGTTATAGAAGTCAACTTGTCTACTTCTACATCATGGGTATTGGATCTTTGGATGTGGTTCTCACATTTGTGTTAATGTCTGCAGGGACTCAAAGGAGTAGGACTTTAATGAAAGGAGAGGTTGACCTCACGAGTTGGGAATAGAGCAAAATTTGTTGCAGACCGTAGTAGGAACTTATCATTTATCTTTGCCCACCGGGCTAGTTTTAGAATTAGAAGATTGTTATTTTGTGTCTCGCTATAAGCAAAAACATTATTTCTGTTTCTTGTTTGGACAAGAAAGGTTTTTCATTTATAATAAAGAACAATCGTTGTTTGTTTTACTTAAATGATATTTGTTATGGTGTTGCACAATTGTTTAACGGTCTCTATATTCTTGATTTAGAAATGCCTATCTATAACATAAATACAAAACGATTGAAATCAAATGATTCAAATCCAACATATCTCTGGCACTGTCGTTTAGGCCATATAAATGAGAAACGCATATCCAAACTCCATAAAGATGGGTTCTTGGATTCATTTGATTTTGAATCATATGAGAAATGCGAGTCTTGTTTATTAGGCAAGATGACTAAAGCCCTTTCATTTGGACACGTTGAATGGGCTAGCGATGTATTGGGACTTATACATAGTGATGTATGTGGACCCATGAGTTCGTTAGCAAGAGGTAGGTTTTATTACTTCATTACATTTACTGACGACTTTAGTAGATATGGATATGTGTATCTTATGAGACACAAATCTGAATCCTTTGAAAAGTTCAAGGAATTCAAGAATGAAGTTCAAAACCAATTTGGCAAAAGCATAAAAGTCCTTCGATCCGATCGAGGAGTGTATGAGAAAGATCCCTTATGCTTCGGCAATTGGATCTATCATGTATGCAATGATATATACTGTCCGGGATGTCTCGTATGCTTTGAGCATGACGAAAGCGAGATACCGATCGAATCCGGATGAAGGTCATCGATAAAGCGGTGATCAAGAATATCCTCAAGTACCTGAAAAGGACTAAGGATTCATTCTTGGTATATGGAGGTGAAGACGAACTGGCAGTAAAGGGTTACACAGATGCTAGTTTCCAGACTGACAATGATGACTATAAGTCTCATTCAGGTTTTGTGTTTTGTCTTAATGGTGGTGTTGTTAGCTGGAAAAGTTCGAAGCAAGAGACAGTAGTTGATTCTACAACAAAGGCTGCGTATATTGCTGCTTCTAGTGCAGCCAAGGAGGCTGTATGGATTAAAAAGTTCATCACTTGATACAAATTATATAGTTTCAAGTATGTGACTTGAACATGAGATTATATAATTACAATTAGTATCATTGTTCTTAAATGTCCCTAGTCGAGTATCATTGTTGATGGGACAACAATGATGCATTGAGACTAAATATGTGGATTATTTGATGACCAAATCTCATTGGTCATAAATATATGAGATATTAAGTCGATGCATAGGTACATGTTGAGAACGATGTCTTTGGATGGACCCACCATGAGAATTCTATATGGAGCATTATTCAAGTGTCATTAGCAATTCTCATAGTGACAATGATGTAATGGTCCTCTGACTTGAAATCACTATATTACTACACGAGAATTTATGTACTTTGATATCATCAAATGTCACCTTTAATAGGGTGGACTATAAAGGTGATTATTGGGTTCATCATTAATCGTGTGAGAAATATGAGTGATCTAGATGGAATTTAACCATCCTATATATTATGGGTGATATCCATAGGCCTCTTGATTGAGTAGGACTATGAAATGCATAACCATGCTCAAATAGTGATTTGTTTCATATAGTACTACTCATTGATCAAGAAAACTTCGAGATTAAATTATGAAGAGTATGACACATTCCATGACTCGAGTTTAATCTAGGATATTAAGGTTAAAAGGATTAAATTACATTGAAACATTGGTCATGAAAAGGTTGCATCGAATCATCGATCTTATTATTACTTGGGTACCAAAGATGCATTACTAAATGACGCATCATTTATTTATAATTTTATAATATGATTATAAAATTATTGCCAACGTAATAATAACCTATATAGGTCACACACAAAGAACATTATTAAAGGGAATTAATTTAAATTGTAAGGATTTAAATATATCAATATGATTGATAGTATTTAAATCACGAATTTAAATTAAAAGGATGCTTTTATATATGTATATATATTAATTAAGTAAGAATTAATTAAGATATAATATATATATATATATATATATTGATTTTATTTTAATTAGATTAGGGTTTTGATTAATTACGATTTATTGCTATATATATGATATATCGGTAGCTTTTTGAAAGTTAATCAAAAGAAAAACCTAGCCATGCTCTTAGAGAGAGACTAGAAAAGCAGTTTAAATAAATCTTCATCCTTGGTGGCTAGTACCGCGATTCCTTCTTCTGCAGATCGTAGGACGATTCGTGGAGCGTTTTTGTGGATACCGTAGAGACGCAGTTCGTTTAATTTGCATTGGAGATTCGACTGCATCGTTTAATCGCTTTCTTAATCGGTATAATTTCTAACCACTGAATTAACTGTTTTTCGCATGGATCTTATTTAGGGTTTCGAATTTGGTTTAAATTATTCTATTTCCGCTGTGCGTTTCTGCATTGAAACCCTACAAGTGTTGCATGATGCTCAGCTTTTTTGGTTACTCAACCACTTCGGATGACCCCTTGTTGAACTTTCTTGAAGATCATTCTCCTTTGTACTTGATGACTGCACATGAGAGGCTTCCAAGCTGACAGTAGGCTCTTCTATTAGGTACTTAGAAGCTTTCTCATGCTTGACACCAAGATGGCTTTTGTGATCTCCCTTCTGCTACTTGATGCCTTCTCATGATGGACTTGCTAAGATGACTGTAGGTTCTTCTCTATTGTACTTAGAGTCTTCCCATAATGGACATCAAGATGTCATAATGCTCTTCTTTCTCTCGGCAGTTCTGAACACTCTTCATGTAGTAGAACTCACACTTCTACTTCTTTCTTTATCTGACTTCTGAGTGTTCTTGGTGGATCGTAGAGTGAGCCTTCTAACTCACTGTTTCACATGGTTTAGATCAATCCACCTTCTCTCCAACCTCAGCAACTCCAACAACCTTTAATCTTTGAAGCTCTTCCTCATTTAAACTCCTTCCCAATCCTTCCGTTGGAAAGTAGCCTTTGAAGGCTATTCAAATCTCTTCACAGATCTCGAGTTGCTTGAGGTAGACTGCTTGATGTGACTTTTCATACTTTTTCCGACATCAAGCAGGTCTCTTTGTTTCACCTACCTCGCGGATGTATCACTTTAATGTCTTGGGCAGGTCGAAGACTTTATTACCTCTTTCTAATTTCTCGATCAGAGATTGTCCTATTGCATCGATGATCTCAATAAGAACTTGTCCGAACATTATCCTTTAGATTGAACCTTTGCCAATGCTTTAGTCTTCAGTTATTCGCACTCTACGATTCTGATGCACATCTTCAAGGACTTGATCGTAGTGTCTTGTTGAGTGTTGCTCATTGACTAGTAGGGTTAACACTACGATCTTGAAGAGTGTTGATTGGATCTTCAATGTAGAACACCTCTTCCTTGCATTGTGCAGTGCTTCAATACTTCTGTTTGCTTCGACTATTCTCAGATACTGATGGCCTAATTCCTTGCTCTGGTCCCTTACGAATATCAAGACACTTGATTTGTGGCGGCGTCCGACTTGCTTTTTCTCCCTGTGATCTTCCGCTCACTTATCATTAATGAATCCGACCACGCACTTAATCACCTTAGCCTTGCTCTTCAGAAGCTGACCAGTATCTCAATTCTCCTTCCATCAGTTCCTTCTCTGTTTGGCAAACACTACGATCTTGGCTGCTTCCAAGATCGGTGTCTTCTGTTCATTTGATAGCTACTGCATAAGCTGACTTTCCTTAGTCAGCTTCTGAAGTCTTCTTTGGATCTCCTTGTGGAAGACTTCATCACGAATGGCCTTACACCTCAATCTTAATGCTGGTTGGGTTGGTGCTGAGATCTTTTGTTAGCCTGCATGCCATTCGTTGAGTGCTCTCTGGTTTCCTTGGATGTAGCTTGCAGCTTGAACCAGAGGCTTCGTTCCTTTGGATATTCTGGGAGTGCTCATTTGTTGAGAATAGTATATGCTCTACGATTCATCCTTGGCATTGTGAGCACTTCTTCTTAGATCGTAGTTCTGCACTCTACGATTCAACTTCGGCTTGTGCAGACACTACGATCCCAAGATCAGATCTTGACACTATGATTTCTGCCTTATGCTTGTTATCTTCATCTGATCTTGCTTGACTACGATCTCTGCATGTAATTAATAGACTCTCCGAACTCAAAGTGTGATCTACGATCCTTGACTTGGCTTTGGTATCAGTAGACTCTACGACTCTGAGTGTAGTCTAAGTTTCTGTCTTGGCTTTGGCAGATGACCGGTCGGCTCGTAGGCAGGCTGTCTCTACGATTCTGAACATGACTTCCTTAGCAAACTACGATATCGAGGAAGCTCTACTCGATACACTACAATCCTTCTTCGTTTCCCCTGGCAGTCTACGAACTCTGAGATCTACTATCTTGCATACTCCTATTCTGCCTCGATAGCTCTCGAGTTAACCTTGACTCACCTAGAAGACTTGACTTACAGTGCGGTGCTCGGACGAATCGACTAGCCTATCTATTACATCATACGATCAACCTAACAAGCTTGATCTTTCTATCTTTATAATCCTTGTACATCTTTTCTTTTTAAGGACTTTACAAAGCTATCTTTCTTATGTAGGATCAACGTAACATATTTGATCAATTCATTCTAAGTCCTTGTACACATATTTCTATTATCTATCAACGGACTTTACAGCTTTTCTTAATGCAAGCATACTTGCATATTATTCATTCATATATAAATATATATATCATAATCAAATCATATATAAATAGGAATAGCATTCACATGCTTATTCCTGACACATTCCTTGGGCACGTGGTGTCAAAACATGAAGTATTTGTTGACCCGACGAAGATTGAAGAAATACAAAGTTGGGAACAACCGAAGTCAGTGACCAAAGTACGTAGCTTTCTAGGCTTAATTGGTTATTATCGGAGATTCGTGGAAGGATTTTCTCGAATCGCTACTCCGTTAACTCAGCTGACTCGAAAAGATACAAATTCGTATGGAGCGAGGAATATGAGATAAGTTTCCAAGAGCTCAAGAGGAGACTCATTTTGGCACCTGTTCTGACAATACCATCTGGTTCGGATGGATTTGTTATCTACAGCGATGCTTCAGGAAAAGGGTTAGTATGTGTTCTCATGCAACATGGGAAAGTCATAGCCTATGCCTCGTGACAACTCAAAGAATATGAGAGGAATTATCCTACTCATGATCTGGAGTTGGCAGCATTCATTTTCGCGTTGAAAATCTGGAGACACTACCTGTATCAAGAGAAAGTGGAGATTTATACGGATCATAAAAGCCTCACATATTTCTTCACCCAAAAGAAACTCAACATGCGGCAGTGACGTTAGCTCAAGCTGTTGAAAGATTATGACCATACCATTCAATATCATCCTGGAAAGGCAAACGTGGTAGCTAACGCATTGAGTAGAAGATCGTATGCGGGTACGAGTGCGATGTTGTTAACACAAAAACCCATTTTGTACGACTTACAAAGGATTGAGATAGAGTTAAAGGCTCCAAGTACCCACGTGATGATATCAAACATACGAGAAGAACCTACTTTAATCGATAAAGTTAAAGCTGCTCAAGTCATAGACCTAGAGCTGATGCGTATGAAGAAGAAAGTACAAGAAGGTGTTATTCCATAAGCAAGAATCAATGAAGAAGGAATACTTCGAGTCAACTCCAGACTTTGCATACCTAACGATTATGACTGGAAGCATAGAATCATGATGGAGGCACACAACACACCGTTTGCAATCCATCCTGGGAGTACCAAAATGTATCATGACCTTCGACATACATTTTGGTGGAGCAATATGAAGAGATAGATCGCGGATTTTATCTCGAGGTGTTTAACTCTTCAACGTGTAAAGGCGGAGCATCAAGTGCCAAAGGGTCCATTGCAACCACCTGAGATTTCAAAATGGAAGTGGGAACACATTATCATGGATTTCGTTACGGGTCTTCCCAAGGTTTCTCAAGGCATAGATACGATTTGGGCTATTGTTGATAGATTAACAAAGTCTGCTCATTTCTTGCCGATACGGGAGACTTATTCCCTTGAACGTCTTTCTCGTATATACGTGAATGAGATTATGAGATTGCATGGCATGCCGGTATCCATAGTTTCGAATCGTGACCCAAGATTCACTTCATGATTTTGGGTTAGTTTGCAGAAAGCTATGGGCACGGATTTACGATTCAGTTCGGCATACAATCCTTAAATGGAAAGGCAATCAGAAAGGACTATTCAAACTCTTGAAGATCTATTAAAACTTTGTGTCCTAGATTTCAAAGGAAGTTGGGATAAGTACTTGTCATTGGTGGAATTCTCCTACAATAATAGTTATCAAACAAGTATAGGCATGGCTCCATTTGAAGCGTTGTATGGACGAAGTGTCATTCTCCAGTATGCTAGGATGAGGTGGGTGAAGCAACTTTGTTGGGACTAGAACTGGTACGCATGACTACAGAAAAGATCCAAATGATTCGACAGCGTATACAAATGGCACATGATCGACAAAAGAGTTATGCTGATCTTCATCGAATGGACGTGGAATTTAATATTAGGGATCATGTATAATTGCGTATTGCTCCATGGAAGGGAGTTATAAGATTCGGAAAAAGAGGAAAGCTCAATCCACGATTTGTTAGTCCATTTGAGATTGTTGACCGAGTAGGAAATGTGGCATATAGACTCGCATTACCTCCAAGCATGTCTCCTGTTCATAATGTTTTTCACATATCTATGCTTCGTAAATATTTGAAAGACCCAAACCACATTATTGAGTTGGAACCAGACGAGATAGCCGAAGATTTGACGCACGAGGAGGTACCTGTCAAAATCTTGGATAGGAAGGATCATGTCCTACGCACAAAGATTATACCACAAGTTAAAGTTTTGTGGAGGAACCACGTTATTGAGGAAATGACCTGGGAGTTGGAATTGAAAATGAAAATGAGTTATCCTCACCTTTTTCAAAACACCAGGTACGTACGTCAATTTCGAGGACAAATATTCATAAGGAGGGGAGGTTGTATGACCCCAACTTTTTATAAATAAAATTGAATTTTCTCTAATTATTATTTTGAATAATAAAGTGTTAATTTGATATAATGCTTTGGTTATGTGTGAAATGTGCAAATTTTGTAAAATAAGAAAGTGGTTATAAAATATTCATTGTTGTTTGGGGAATATTCGTATGCGATGACGCTTGACCATTTATGGGCCCTATAACGAAAAAAAGCGCTTGGATGAAGAAAACGACAAGTATGAGTTTTTTTATAAATAATTGGCGTAGTTATTACAATTAACATATTGTTGGAATATCCGGTTGGTTAAAATACGATGTCTGCCGTAGTTGCACATTAGCACACAGTATTGCACATTATTTTTGGATTATTGATTCTTACGTAAGAAGGCACTACTCAATAATTGTTACAGTAATTACTGTTTAATATTTTATTTTATTGATTCAATAATTGCTACGTTGATATTTTATATTATTATTGTTTCAATAATTGTCACTACACAGTATTTCCCTTTATCAGATCAATAATTCATATTATTTGAATAATATTATTAGATAGCATTATTGGCAATGTCTAAAGAAGTTCTGTCTAAGAAAGGCGTTTGGTCACCTAATTGCGCTCCAGTAAGGAGAAATCCTTATCGAAAAGCCCCCTCTTTCCTGGGAATGACATGGTTGTCATTATTGTGATTCTGTAATATTATTTATGAATAATTAATTATTAATTTATATGATAAATAAATATTTATTTTATGTGGATATAAATGAATAAATTAATGATGATGTATTTTATCAGTATTTTGTCGGAATGGAGGTATTAACAATCATCCGTATGTGGATTTCGGTCATTTTTTGTTTGGAATTTGGAAAAACTTTCTTCTACAAAGTTGTAGAGAATTAAATTTTCTATGGAATGAACATAAAATTTGTATTTTTCTGATAAAAGAGCTATTTATTATGAATTATTGAAGTTTCTGAATATTGTTTAAATTTAAAACATTTTGGTGGATATTTTCTAGAATGGGTAGGCCCCACTCTTGTCCTTGTTGGTGTCTTTGAGAATTTCAAAGTGTGGTTTCAAATGTGGTGTCTTTATGCAAATAATCCTTCAGATGCAAAATTGTCGGGAAGTGGTGTGCTACCACTTTCCTATAAATAGGGTGCTTAGTTAGAATTAAAAATCAAACCATAATCTGAAGTTTTCTCTCTCTATAATATCGAGCGTATTTTTGTGAGTATTTAGATATCTTGAGTGTTGTTATTCAGTGCAAGTTTCTTTCAACATTATATCCGATATTTCAGCTAGAAGTATTATTCTTTTGAGGTAAGGGATGTTATTGTCTTCGTAAATGATGTTATTTCTTTCAATATCATTATACCAAAATATTGGTATGAATTTTATTATGAAATTTTTACCTTTTCATGTCGAGGTTACTATTCATGTATACGGCAATATTCACGTATACGACACTATTCACGAATACGGTACTATTCACGAAGTATAATTTTTCTTATGAAATTGTTACCTTTTGTGTCGGGGTTACTATTCACGTATACGACAATATATTCACGTATACGGCACTATTCACGTATACGACACTATTCACAAAAAAATTAAATTTTCTTTTCTTTGTCCAAGTTGTCTATTATGGTTACTATCTTTGATTGTATCTATGTTTTGATCTTCATTCTTGAATTTTGCTCCAAAATTGATTATTATGGATTATTTTTAAACTTGGATAAACCAAAGTACGAATTCCTAATCGTTGTCCTTTAATCTCACTGGATTCGTTTCTTAAAAATATTTTTCAACATCCTCAGTCCTAAATGATGATATAACTGAATATCTTTGGCATGTAGTGCAAAGATGAATGATTACCTGATGAATATCTTTGGCCCGTGGTGCAAAGATGGACAGGTGTTGAGATGAGCATGATCAACTGATGATACGAATGAATATCTTTGGCTCGTAGTGCAAAGATGTATATTTGATTCAAGATGTATATTGATTGATGTTACAGGGATAAAATATTGATGATGGACTTTTAAATCATAGAAGATAGTAGACTTCATTCTCTACTTAACTCGTTTAATGAATTGTTATTTCCGCTGCGAATATTGATCTAAAACTTGTTGTCCAGTATTTTATCTGATTTATTGAAGGCTGTGATAATTTATTCTACATTATCTTAGTCATAATATTTTTTACTGGGCTAGTTGAGGTCACCATTTTCCTTTTTGTTCCAGTTTTCTTCTCAGGATGTGAGAATATAGCGGGAACTAGTCATGGTGTGGAGTGATGTTACAAGTCATTTGTTTTACCAGTCCTCACTATTTTGTAAAATAGTGTATCAAATAATTGTAATGAGGACTTATTTGAGTTTGGATATTGTCTAGAAGACAATATTTGTATTTAAACTCACAACATATGTGTTATCGTATTTTGCACGACAATTGTAATAATGAAGTTGTAGTTGTTTTCTATACCATGTATTTTGCGACTCAGAATGGGTTGTGTGGACCTATTTTGGGGGCGTCATAGCAGCGGTTTGTGATTGGTGTAACAACTTCTTAGCATATTACAATGATAATCATTGGAATAGTAATGTCACGCTATCAATATGTATATGTTGAAGAGGTGAATCTTTTCTCATATGTATATTGGATAGTTAGAGAATGTTAAGATATGTGTGGGTTCTTGAAACTCATACTTATGAAAAGTTTGTGACTCATAGTTATATGTTATGTTTCTGAGCCCTGAGCATATGGATAGTCCTTGATTTATTCTTGTATTACATATTGCAAAGACAAGTTCTTAAACACATATGGTTGTGGAAAGTTCCCGAACACATAAAATGTGGTAAGTTTGATGTACTATACTAAGGTATAGGAATGTGATAGACTAAAAATTTATCATTTTCAATATACTTAGCATTGAAGGTGCTAGAGAAGATTAATAATTGTCACAAGTAAGACAATAAAGGAAGATGGAGAAAAGGATATTTCAAGTCTTCTAGCTATGCTAGATTTCAAAATTTATTGATAGCATGCTGATGGGTAAGTTTTTGAAAAGAAAAATATTGGATCAGAGATTTAAACCAATGGATTTTTAAAAGAACTATTCTTTGTATGCCTATGCTAATCGTTTCGGCTAGACAGAAATAGATTCGGAAATATCGAAAAGTATTTTATATCATCAATGCATTTGATGCAAAGATGATAAAAAGATGGAGTTATCAATGCATTTAAACATGGCGTTGGATGTGATCATAGTATCAGCAACCCGCTATGGTATTATGTAGTGTGACGAAGTCATAAACTGACGAAGTCCTCAACGTACTAAAAAGTCAGTACGGTATTATGACGTCATTAAACGTTTTAAAGAAATTTGAAAGAATCAAAGAGTATTCGATGTCAATTGATTTGACTAGACGAATGTTTCAGTTAATGACCAATTTATTGGTATGGTCTAAGCTATTTGATTTAGCTAGACGAATAATATGTCATGTTTAAAAGAAAATCGAGCTTTCTTTGAGAAGTTGTGTCAAACCAAATTGCTTTGGTGCGGAATCTGATGAATAAGTTTGAGGAGAACAAACCCTAAGATATGGGGATAGGCTGATCACCTAATGTACCCTGAAAGGTAGTTTACCTTCTTTGTGATAGTAAATGTACTGGGTAAGAAAGAATGGTTTATGGTGAAATATCGTTAAATCAAGTTCAGAGTTCATGGTCTATATGACCCCTCAGGAAAATATGAAATGTTTTAAAGGAATCTTTATATTCCTAATTATTCATTCTACTTCATAATTCTTTGATAAATTGTGAAGATTCTAAAATGACTAGAAGAAGAGAACTTTTGCGAAGAGGAGTTGTGGTAAGATATGATTCTCATACGAGAAGTAGTAAGAAACTCAATTAATTGAGAAAGTTTGTATACTAAAATTTCGAGGAATTTTTTTTTAGAAGGAGGAGTGAATGTGATATCCCGAATGATTGGAAGAATAGTTAAGCATGAAGCTTAACTAATGACGATTATATCATAAGATAGTCCTTAGAAAAAAAGGATGAAATGAGTTAAGGAAAGGAATAACTAGGTAATACCTAATTGAAATAGTATGTTGAGTTTATTCAATAGAAAAGAGAAGTGTGAAGAAATACAAGTAAGAATAATGCATCGATATATGGATATAATTATGTAATGGTAATTTTAGGATGGAATTCTTATAAGGGGAAGAATGTGACGACCCGTAAAAATCGGATTGTCCTAAAAATTAAGTTTAAAGAATTATTAATTAATAAAATGAATTTTTAATAATTATATTCTATGTTATGTGTTTATTAGTCATTCTATAACCTTCGATGACTATAAAATGGGAGGATTCTAGCCATGAACTAGAATAAATAAGTAAAAAAATTTAAGACGGAAATAAAAAAAATCTGAATAAAAGAATTTTTTTCGAGAAAAAGACGAAATATGCATTATTCATCCGATGAATAACCTAAGTTGTTTTGAGAGTTTGGTATGTTGGAATGACATTCCGTTTAAAGATTTGAAGGAAATATGTCGTGTAAAGTCATATTAGCCGATAAAAGTTTTTTTTGAAAAACATGCAGAAATCGGACAAAATAAAAATGGCGAAAAATATTATATTGTACTTTATCGATCATTTAACTAAATTTTGGGAAAACATGGCAAAAAACACTATTAATCAAAAAGTGTTTTTCAGTTTTTCGAGTTTTCGAAGAATGCATAAAAGTTAATCTTTAGAGGAAAGACGAAATATCTAAAAATATTTAGATTCCGGAGAATGCAGTTTTTAAAATTATCAAACGAATTCCAAAAGAAGAAACAACAAAACTTGCAAGACAAGCTTCATGAATAGTAAGGAGGTGTGAGCAAAATGGTAAAAAGTCACCAAATGACCAAAATGCCCCTAACGTTGAAATTCTATAAAAGAGAAGCTTAAGCTCATTTGTTGGTTAATAATTACCAACACTTAGAGAGAGAGAGAGAAAGGATTTTCGGATGGGGAAGGAAGAAGAAAAGCTTGCGATTCTCCGGCTTTGTCAAAAAGAAGAATATCAAAGAAGAAAGGTAATCCAAAACCTAGCTTTAATATAAATTTTCTTTAAGTTTTGTATGTTATAATACATAGCTTAATGAAAATAGAAATAGAAGATGATAAGAAATGATAATGATTATGGTTTAACAATAGAAATTGTAAGAAAGATGAATTAATAAGAATTTTAACCTTTTCTTCATCTTTTTTCTTTAATCCTTAATATGATATATGAAGTGGATGTTAATGAAAGATTCAAATGAATATTATTAATCATTCAATGGATTGAATAAGAATTATCAAAAGTATAACGATAAATAATGCATAATAAGTGAATCGTAATCAAAATATTGATAAAAACGAAGAACACGAAGAACGCAAAGAACGTTGTTGATGGACAAATTGAAAAGCATCTTAATTAAAGCTTGTTGTTGATGGACAAGTTTAAAACCATCATATATATATATATATGGGAAATGATCCATAACATGTATTTGCTATGGATGAAAATTGGGCAAATAACATCTATACCATCCATTGCAATAATCAAGGGCGGAGATTAAATTGGGAAATAGCGTCGTCCGCTAGTTGAAGTAGCGGACGGTAAAAAAAAATTCTCTCCCCAAATTGCCCACTACACATCCACTAGTTGAAGTAGCGTACGACTCCTTTGCAAACCACCAAACCCCTTATGCAATTTCTTCTTTGCGAATGATTTCTTCTTTGATGCGAAGAAGCTGCTGCAATAATCTCCCTCATCCTCTGCTGTGATACCAAACCAAATGTTGTGATAATCTCCCTCATCCTCTGCTGCGAAACCAAACCCTCCTCTATGTCCTGCTGGGGATTTTGAATACAGATCTCAAATACATCTCTTTCCTCTCTTCTCTCCAATCTAATCCAATCCTTTTTTCATTGGGCTATTGGGATTAGTTATGGTTCTACATGTTCTTCCCACTTAGAAATTTGTTATCTCCATTTGAAATCTCCTGGGCAGGGGTAGCGCTTAGAGGATGTTGGTCTCTCCGAAGAGGAGTTGTGACAACCCCAAATCCGGGTCCTCTGACCCCGGTTTGGTCATCACGATAAACTACCAACATCCACATCTAAACAACATACGATAACTAAAATGCGGAAAATAATAAATGTACGTCGTTCATTCAAAAGGTGTTACTAGTCCCAAGATTCGATAACCTTAATACAATCTTACAAACATACCCTAAATTAATAATTAGGGTTCACATTACATAACAATAATTTAAACTAGACATGTAGTAAAGTCTGCTCCTGGCGACTATTCTACATCTTTCATTTACCCTTGTCGTTTCCCGAGGTCTCCGGCTTAGCTGCAATATAATTCATGATATAGCAAGGATGAGCAACAAGTTTAAATACAACAATAAGGATATACCATGATGAATGGAAAATATCTAACAATGAATTCAACAATATGAATATCTGAAGGATTCAATAATATGAATATTATAAGCAAGGGTAATGATTGCTTTTAGAATAACTGCTAGTCAAGTAGACTTTGAACTATGACACTTCAATGGAATCAATAGCTAATTGACCCTTTGGTTACTGGCTACAGAATAAGCACTTGAGGGGATCAGCCTCGTGTACACCATGCATATGCATAATATTTAAATCTGCTCTGTTGTATCTTATATGAGATACTAGGGGTACTCCCCAATCATAAGAGGGGTGTTCTTTCAGTCTAAGAATCCTTACCATCAATTGGTTTGGATAGCTTTTATAAAACTTCATAGGCTTGTTTGACCGGACAAAGGTTCAGACTTTATTTACCACAGTTCAAGAATTTTTAAACTTTAAATGATGTACAAATGCAAGACTGTACGAACTCAAGTGCACTAAGTGCGAATATCAATAATATCGATGTGGAATAATTGTAAGGAAATTAAACCACTTAATAGCATGCTTAGGAATAAGATTCAAGCTTAAATGAATAACTTTCAATTCAACAATATCCTGCTCAATGCAATATGAGAAGGATAGGAAAACTTTCACAAATTCAAAGTTGTGTAAGTTAGGAAACTTGCAACATAATAAATTTGGATACTTGCTCAATATAATTTAGGGTAAGTTTAGGGAAACTTGCTTAACAAAAGTAGGGTTCAAAGAACTTGCATAAACATATACCTATTTGCACAAAATAAAGGTAGTGCGTAAGTTTTAGATACTTGCCTGTTTGATCAGCTACAATATAATTCTAGCTTTAATTACTTGCGTTGACATTATCAAGTCGATCATTTCAATTAGTATGTGTAAACCAATACGAGTCTACACCTTCAATAACTAAGTCTTTATATAACATGCTTCTAATCACATTATATGGCATATCGGTCACATATTACAAAGTAAAGAAATCATATAGGCATGCCATAAACTTCAGACCCAAAAACAGATCATCTTGGCAAGACTGCGGGGGTGGCATTAATCGCTCTGGTCTAGAAGCTTAGGATTGGCCTTGGTGACCGCTGTCCCTTAGCTGGACAAGGTTGAGCTTCTGCTCTCCTGACTTTAGTCCAACTCTAACATTCTAATTCTGCTGCAGACATTTTAACATACATCATGCTAGAGTTTCACATATAACACATTACCATACTTGATTCCATTATTTCAAGTTAAACTTATAAGTTATATGTCATTAAAACATAAAAATCATGTAATCATCATGCTTAATACATATGAATCATGTTTAGGAGTAATATAGCTATAACATGACATCTTACTACTTTAGTATCTAAGTACTCACATAATATGCAACTTATGTTTGAAAACATATCCAAGGTTGTCTTTGAAATCCTTTTAGCCCAAATGATGCAATATACACATACAAGACAACTTTAGAACTCATATCATGTGTGATTAAGTTATGCTTAACACCTTTAAACACCAAAACCTACATCATGTAGCATTCATGTATATTACTTCAATATAACAACTTTTCTTTTAAAACATTTTCTAACACAACGCTAACAAGTTTGAATCATGATAAAGACACTATACATCATATATCAAGCTCACTTGGGTTCCAAATCAGTCATGTAAATGGTCTCGTAAGTTCAGAACTTGTGAACATAAGTTTTCCTCAAAGTAAGTTTTGAAAAATTTAAGTTTTGCTACAACTTTCTTACTAATCCAAGTTGATTACTTCATACCACATACAAAGGCTTTACATATCATGTTATACTCCTCTATAGGCATGTATATAGGTCATAACATCAATTTAGTAACACATATCACAAATAGAAACCAAAGAATCGGTTACGAGGTGCAACCCAGATTGCTACCGCCCCTAGTCCAAATAGGTAGCGATTCTATGCTTATCTTTAGACAGAAGCGATTTTGGAGTTTACTGGTATAAGAATATATTTTCCCTAATCTGAAATAGATGCAATTTTGCAGTGCCTTCATCAAAAGACGATGAAGAGACTTTGTTTGCAGTTTAGCAACCCGTCATGCAAAAATCCTTACAACATTGCTTCTAACATAACCTAACACAATTATGGGTATACATAACACTAAGAAACATAACTCAAATTAAATAACAATCAATACAAGCTTAATTCAAAGAATCAACCCATTAAACAATTTATCAAAAATGAAGAAATGGGAATGGAAGTTATACCTTTGTGACTCAATTAAGCTGCTCTATACTCACTCTATATGAACTAATTCTCAGCAAATTGCAACAAGGAAGGGGAAGATCTCATTTATAGAAGATTGGTTAACTAGATAATGTCATTACCTCACAAATCAAATCATTGGCTTTCAAGAATGCACAAGGGTTAAGGAAGAGTTGGTGAGAGTTGGTGATTCAATCATGAATCCCACTCCCCATCCACTTATTGCTCTAGATTGATGATTTTGAGATGAAGAATAGAGTAGGCTTGCTAGCTTCTTTTTTCTTTCACGTGGAAGAAATGAAATGAGACTCTAATTATGGGACAAGAGAGTAATTTTTAGCATTTGTACAAAATGGAATGCAACAATTGGCTAATACCATATATACCCATAATATAAACTTTGGTTATATATTATGTATGCACAATTCATTTCACATAACATAGTTTATAATGATTTAAAAGGGCATACAATGTATTTCCCAATTACAAGATATCAAGTAGTGCACATACATATAATTCATGCACATTTTCAATTACCATGACTGTTATTATTATAATAACTTAATGAAATCATTATTAATTTAACAATTGATTATTATATGTCAATAGGGTATACATGACCCACACACTTCATATCATATAACAATATTATTATGCAACTCTCATGAATGCAAATAACTCTTACTATATAGTCTATATATATATATATATATATATATAATATAGACATATAAATGTGTCACCTTGTACTATATAAAATATATAGCTAACTACCATATAATAATGGTTTACTATTCATGCTTGTACAAATTAATCAAGTAAACATATAATCATTTTATAAATTATTGATCTTTTACACATTAATTATTATCTATTCAATAATAATTATTAATCAACACATTATCAATTAATTACTCACAATTGCAATTAAATCAATATGTTCAACTCTTGCTACTATATTCAAATGAATTGAATATTTAATTAATACTCTTATCAAGTCTTTGATATTAGAATCTTAAGGTTAGTCCACTAATTTAAATCAATTATTAGTGACTCTCATTAATCATTTCGTAAATTCACATAACCACTTAAAGTTTAAATAAACTCACAAAGTTAACTCATAAAAAATTAAATTACATATTTAATTAATAAGGAGTTTAAAATTTGTGGACGTTGTTATAGGAGTGATAGATCAAAACTTCATAGTTTCTTTTGAGATGTTCATCTTGCTTAGTCGGCGAGTTGTTCCTTGTTTTGCCCTTTTCTAGTTCTAGGTGATAGATTTGGTTTGTTTGGTTCTTATTATCTTGGGTTAACTTCCTGGGTTATTTGATTCCATTGATACTTGACGATTTAGTTCGCTCTATTCCTTCCTTTTCTTCATTGGTCATCCTTATACTATGGATTGGGAGGCCCTAGTTGTTCATCACCGATGTGTGGACTGGGTTTATGGTTTGATATGCAAATCCTTATCATCTCATTTTGATTGGTTCCTTGGACATCCCAAGTTACTTGCTCTGGTTTTGTTCATCTTTGGGGGTTGTTTAGATCGAAGTGGTTTTGATTTTGGGTTCAGGTTTAAGGTTTGGTCTTTCTCTTTGATATGCTTTTGCTCTTCCTTGGCTGGATCTAGCTAGTCCTATTAAATCTCTTTGTTATGTGTTTGGTTTAAGATTTGATTGCAGAATCGTTCAGGGCTTTGCGGTATCCCACGAGGTTAATGTTTTGTCTTAGTCGATTTGAGATCTGTGTGTTTGATTGCTTTTTCCTAAATGACCGGCGACTATCCATTCTTTGTAGTTCTTTCTGCGTGTTCTTCACGCATGAGCAGTTGTGTGGGGCTCTTTTTAGCCGTTTCATAATTGGCCTGGTGTCTTAATATTTGATTGAGATCTGGTGTGATCTCTATCTCTGAAGCATAATTTTTGGGATTCATGTGCATGATATTACCAAATTGCGTTATTGCTTATCTATCAAATTCATAGCAAATTGATCTGATATAGCTTAACTATCAAATTGGGGGCAATTTGGGGAGAGAATTTTTTTTTATCGTCCGCTACTTCAACTAGCGGACGACGTTATTCCCAATTTAATCTCTGCCCTTGATTATTGCAATGGATGGTGTAGATGCTATTTGTCCAATTTTCATCCATAACAAATACATGTTATGGATCATTTCCCAATATATATATATTCCGACTTATGTTTGGTTAGGAAAAGTAGAATCGAAAGAAACGTTCATGAAGAACGGATTGAAATTAACCTATAACGAAGTTATGGCAAAATTTCGTAAAAGACGAACAAAACGTAGAGAATAAATTAATGAGCCCTAATTAGTGATTTTTCATAAGAATGTTGAAAAACACTGAAAACGTGAGTCGTGAACTCAAGAACGAACGAATTCCGAGTTCGGATGGCCTAAGTACGGACGAACAAATGAAGAACGTTTATAAAGTAAAATGAACGAACGATGAAATTTGAGCTAACGGAAAGCCTCATTAACATATTCAAAAAAGTATTCCGGGGGGAAATCTGAGTATGTAATGAAAGTAAGAAAACGACTTTGGAACGAATGCATTAGAGTTATAACAAAGAAGTTCTGAGATTGTAAAGTAGGCGATTAAATGACGAGTTCCAACACTTAGAAAAATGCTTTGGGAAAAATTTGAAATTAGCTTTGGCATCTGCAGTACGGGCCAAGCCTTGAAAGGAGGCGCAGCGGTATGTCCCCGAAAGCGATTTTTATTAAGCGGCATTCTGACCTGATTTAACAAAGGGGAACCGGCGCCACAGTAGCCTTGATCTGATCTGAGCCCGAAATGAGCTTTTAATCGCTTAGTTCATGGGGAAGAGTGCTAATGACTATGAATTTAATAATCATGTAATTAAAATAGGTATACATCACCCATTACGAGTTGTCAATACATGATGCGAAAAACAACTACAACTTTATTATTACAACGATAAAAGCTGTGAGTTTGAATACAAATATTATCTTAGACAATATCTATACTCAAATAAATCCTCATCACATTTATTGATACATTATTTTACAAAAATGGTGAGGACTACTAAACAACTCTCTCTAGAACCTTCATTCCATACCCAGAGCTAAATACTACTATATATATTCTAAGCCTCACGAGAAGAAAAATGGAACAAAAAGGAAAAGGTGAGCTCAACTAGCCCGATAAAGAATATTATGACTAAGATAATATACAACAAATTATCGTTAGTCTTCAACGAGGAAAAAATCTAATAGAATACAATAGACAACAAGTTTTAAATCAATATTACATGGTGAAAATAATAATTCATTAGAAGAGTTAAGTAGAGAATGCAAACTACTATCTTATGTATGAATTTAAAAGTTCATCGTCTATCTTTTATCCTGTAACATCAATCAATATATATATCGAAATCAAATATTCATCTTTTGCTTTCTGAGGCGAAAGATATTCATCGATTAATCATGTTCATCTAAACACATGTTCATCTTTTTTTTTCTACGGGCCAAAGATATTCATCAAAATCATTCATCTTTTTCACTACGGGGCAAAGATATTCAATAATATCATCATTTAAGGCGAGGATGATGAAAAATATTTTTTAAAAAAGCGAATCGATTGAAACAAAATGACAAGGATTAAGGATTAAGGATTAGTACTTTGTTTTATCCATGTCCAAAAATACCTCAAAAATAATCATAGTGGTGTAAAATTCAAGAATGATCAAAACATGGATACAATCAAAGCTAGTATCCACAATAGATATTTTAGATGAAAAGGAAAATTTTCATTTTTTTGATGAATAGTCTTAATATTAAGTGAATAATGTAAGTATCGTGAATAGTCTTGAGTATCGTGAATAGTAACTCAGACACCAAAAGTTCCAAATTTGATAAAAACTTGGATCAATATTTGACATAATGATATTGAAGAAATAATATCATTCTGAAAAAAAAATAATATCCACTTACCTCGAAAGATCGATCTTCAAATTTGAAACAGGATATAGGCTATGACTTGAACTTGCCGTATAGCAATACTCAAAATATACTCAAAATACTCACAAGAATAAACTCGATAATATAGAGAGAAAACTTGATTTACGGTGTGATTTTCAATTCTAACCTAAGCACCTATTTATAGGAAAATGCTTAGAACACCAAAGTAGAAAATTTATTAAATATTATTATATTTTTTTAAAACTTCATCGCATTTTTTTACCATCTGAACTCAACCCTATCACATGTTAAATGAGGGAAACAAAAAAAAAAAAACGTTTTTGTAAATAAAAATATAATTAAAACTTTCAAAAATCAATTATTTGAACTTGAACTTCAATAATTCATAATAAATAGCCCTTTTATCGGAAAATTCGAATCTCGCGAGTTTTTATAGGAAATTCAATTCTCTACAACTTTGCGAAAGAAAGTTTTTCCAAATTCCAAACAAAAATTGGCCAAAAATCCACAAGCAGGCGATTTTACAATTATAATCAAATTTCGATCGAAGAAATGGGGTCCATGAAACACATAAAACATGCTTTAAATATTTTTGGTAACAAAAATACTCCTCCTCCACATATACTCATATATCCCACATTCATCGTAAAAATATCATCATTATTATATTATTAAAATATAATAATATATTTAAATGAATTATTTTATCGAGAAAAAGATAAAATTTCAATTTTCAACAATTGTCACATTAAAATTTTCTCCATCTATATCCACATAAAATCAATATTTTCCTCATCATATGAATCAATAATTAATTATTCACAAATAATATTCTGAGAATCACAATATTGACACGGGGCGTTTCAGGAAGAGGGGCTTTCGAATAAAATTTCTCCTTCTTGGCGGCATGATTAGGTGACCAAACCTCTCCTTAGAGCGAAACTTTCTAGACATTGCCAATAATGTTATCTAATAATATTATTAGGATAATATGAATTATTGCTTCGATAATGAAAAATCTTGTGTAATGACAATTATTGAAACAACGACAATATAAAATATCAACGCGACAATTATTAAATCAATAAAATAAAATCTTTGAGCGATAATTCTTTGTAACCATTATTGAGTAGTGCCTTCTTACGTAAGAATCAATAATTGGTGCAATCTGGTAATCTTCTTGTGTGTTTAACCATAGAGTATTTTAACGATATTATTACTTGTAACAACTTCTGTAGTTATTTTTAAACAACTTATATTTGTCGTTTTCTTCATCCAATCGCTTTTTAGTTATGGGGCCCACAAAAAACTTGCGTAAATGTCGTCTGAATATTCCCAAAGCGATGAGAATATTCCACGACCAAGCGAATATTCCCAAACAACAATGAATATTTTATAACCACTTGCTTATTTTGAAATATTTGCGTATTTTACCCATAACTATCCACATTAATCAAATCAACCCTTACTATTTCAAAATAATAAATAGAAAATTAAATTTCATTAATAATAAGTTGGGGTCTTACTGACCTCCCTCCTTATGAAATTTAGTCCTCGAAATTGGCGTGCGTACACAGTGTTTGAAAAGGTGAGGATACCTCGCTTTCATTTAGTTTTCAATTCCCGGTCATTTCCTCTATAGCATGATTCCTCCATGAAACTTTAACTTGTGGTATGACCTTTGTCGTGGGACATGCTCCTTCTATCCAAGATCTTGGCGGTACCTCTTAAATGCGTTAAGTCTTGACTATCTCGTCGGTTCTAACTCTATAACGTGGTTGGGTCTTTCACATATTTCTGAAATACGGATATATGAAACACATTATGAACACGAGAGACATACTTTCGGAGATAGCTTGCGAGTCTATAGGCTACATTTCTACTACTCGGTCGAGAATTTGAAATGGACCAATAAATCGTGGATTGAGCTTTCCTCTCTTCCCAAATCTTGTAACTCCCTTCCATGGAGCAACTTCATGACAATACATGATCCCCATACTAAATTCCACGTCCTTTCGATGAAGATCCATAACTCTTTTATCGATCTTGTGCTTGGTTTGTATCGTTGTCGAATCATTTGGATCTTTTCGGTGATCATACGTCTTAACTTTCGGGTCCCAACAATGTTGCTTCACCCACCTCATCCCAACATATTGGAAGCGACACTTTCGTCCATATAATGCTTGAATGGAGCCACACCTATACTTGCTGATAATAAGCTTGTTGTTGTAGGAGAATTCCACCAATGGTAAATACTTATCCCAAGCGCCCTTGAAGTCTAGGACCACGAGTCTTAATAAATCTTCAAGAGTTTGAATAGTCCTCTCTCGATTGTCCGTCCGTTTGAGGATGGTATGCTGAAGCCAGATAAATAAATCCGTGCCCATAGCTTTTTGCAAGCTAACCCAAAAATCTTGAAGTGAATCTTGGGTCACGATCCGAAACTATGGATCTTGGCATGCCATGCAACCTCACAATCTCATTTACATATATACTAGCAAGGCGTTCGAGGAATAAGTCTCCGTATCGGCAAAAATGAAGCGGAACTTGGTTAATCTATCAACAATAACCCAAATGGCATTGATGCCTTGAGAAAGCCGTAGGAAGACCCGTAATTGAAATCCATGGTAATGTGTTCCCACTTCCATTTGGAATCTCAAGTGGTTCTGCAGCGGACCCTTAGGTACTAGATGCTCACCTTTACCGTTGACAAGTTAAACACATCGAGATAAACTTTGCAATCTCTCTCTTCATATTGTTCCACCAAAATGTATGTCCGAAGATCACGATACATTTTAGTACTTCGAGATGGATTGCAAATGGTGTATTGTGTGCCTCCATCATAATCTTGTACTTCAAATCGAGTCGTTAGGAACACAAAGTGCAGGTGGACTCAAGTATTCCTTCTTCATCAATTCTAAGCTTAGGAATAGCACCTTCTTGTACTTTCTTCTTCTTATACGCATCGACTCAAGGGTTGGTGGCTTGAGCAACCTTAACTTTTCTATTAAAGTTGGCTCTGTCGTATACTTGACATCATCGCACTCATTCACTGCATATGATCTTCTACTCAGCGCGTCGGCTACCGTTCGCTTTTCGGGATGGTATTGAATAGTGTGGTCGTAATCTTTCAATAACTCGAGCCAGCGTCGTTTGCTTGCGTGTTGAGTTCTTTTTTGCGTGAAGAAATATTTGAGGCTTTTATGGTGCGAATATATCTCCACTTTCTCCCCATATAGATAGTGCCTCCGGATCTTTAAGCGTTGCTTAGCATTTGCTTTGACTCTAGATCATGAGTAGGATAATTCCTCTCATACTCTTTAAGTTGTCGCGAGGCATAGGCTATGACTTTCCCACGTTGCATGAGAACACATCCTAACCCTTTGCACGAAGCATCGTTGTAGATAACAAATCCATCCGTACCGGATGGTATTGTTAGAAACAGTGCGAAATAAGTCTCTCTTGAGCTCTTGGAAACTCTTCTCGCATTCTTCGCTCCAAACAATTTTATATCCTTCCAGTTAAATTTGAGTTAATGGAGTAGCGATTAGAAAACCCTTCCACGAATCTCAGATAATAACCGGTTAAGCCCCGAAAAACTACGTCTTGATCCATGAACTTGGTTGCTCCCAACTTTGTATTGCTTGATCTTGGCCGGGTCACGGATACTCCATGTTTTGACACCACGTGCCCAAGGAATGCTACTTCCTCGAAGCGAACTTCGCATTTCTTCAATTTGGCATATAGTTTGTTTTCCACGAAGCCTTTGGAGTACCGACTTCAAATGGTGCTCATGATCTTCACGACTTTTGGAATATATGAGGATGTCATCAATAAAGACAACAACAAATTGATCCAATATTCCTTGAATACTCGGTTCATCATATCCATGAAAGCGCGGGGAGCATTAGTCGATCAAAGAAAGACATGACTAAG
Source organism: Panax ginseng (assembly GCA_020205605.1). Classification (NCBI taxonomy): domain Eukaryota; kingdom Viridiplantae; phylum Streptophyta; class Magnoliopsida; order Apiales; family Araliaceae; genus Panax; species Panax ginseng. The sequence goes on along the minus strand of CM035147.1, from coordinate 10,101,202 downwards.
AATTCATAATGCCGTCTGGGGAGTTACGAAAGCGGGTCTTTGGAATATCCTCGGTTCTAATCTTGGTGATGATATCGAGCGAAGATCGATCTTTGAAAAAAATTGTGCTCCTTGCAGTTGGTCAAACAAGTCATCAATACGAGGTGAGGATACCTATTCTTGATGGTGACATGGTTCAATTCCGATAGTCGATACAAAATCGCATACTCGTCTTTCTTCTTTCTGAATAAAGCAGGAGCACCCCAAGGAGATGTCTTGGGGCCAGAATGAAACCGATGTCCAACAACTCACATAGTTGGACCTTTAACTCTGAAGTTCAATAGGAGCCATTCGATATGGGGTTTTAGAAATGGGCTTTGTGCGGGTTCAAGATCAATAAAAATTCAACTTCACGTTACGGGGTAGGCCAGGGAAGTTCTTGAAATCGTCGGAAAAATCGATAACAACGGGAATATTATTCAAATTTGGCGTGTCTTTATTCAAATCCATAACATGGGCTAAGAAAGCTTGACATCCGTTTTTCAATAAGCGAATAGCTTTATGATTAGATATGATGATGATTGATTTTAATGGTTTAGTTGCTTGAATTAAATACAACGGGTTGGTTAGGAATATGAAAACTAACAACCTTACGAAAACAATCAATTTTGGCATGATGAGTAGTTAACCAATCAATCCTAAAATCACATCAAAAGCAAGTATCTTTAAAGAGATAAGGTCAGCGGTAAGGTGATGGTGCCAACTTGAATCAAACAAGATTTATAAGCGATGGATGTGATGAAAGTTTCTCTAACGGAGTTTCCACGAGATAGGTCAAAGTCTAATTTCTCGGTCAAGTTTAAGCGTTGAGCACAAGCGGGAGAGATAAATGAATGGGTATGCCGGTATCAAGTAAAGGTATAAACTTAGCAAATTTTATAAATAGCTTACCGTGATCACCTCGTTTGGGTTCTCGCATTTTGACCGATCACAACAAAGCGCTCTTCGAGGAACAGATTGACTTTGACTTTTACGGGACGATCTTTTGAGTCACCGTCCCCATGAACTAGGTTTATTTCTGCGTCTGATCTCGGCGATATGTCCTTCCTTTCCACAATTATAGCATACCTTGAGCTTGTTGTGGGGCGGTTTGGTGATATGTCCCTCTTTCCGCATTTATAGCATATGGCCGGTGGTCGTTCTCCTCCACTTAGAACCGATTCTTTCTTTGCGAACCTTTGTCGTCTTCACATAGTTAGTTGTTAAATCTCCTCTTTTAAAATCTCCTCTGACTTCGCTTCTTCTTTTTTCATGGCCATGATTACCACGGTGTGGTTACCATTTTGTCCGTCTTTTTCTTTCTCCGTTGGTTATCGTTGTTTTGTTGGTTGCTATCTCGGTATGATCTGATTGTGGTCCCTCGGTTGGCCGTACTTCGTTATCTCGCTCTAATAATTGAGCCACATTTTTTGACTTGTCATCGAATAGAGAAAATTTATGAGAAATGAGATATTGTCGTATCTATCTGGGTTTTGAACCTCTCGAAAACATCCGCGTCATCGTTCCTCATTCTCCACCAAATGAGGTGCAAACACGGATAACTCTGCAAACTTTGCCTCGTCTTTGAGACAAAATCATGTTGTTTTGTTCTAATCTAATGAACTCCACTTCCTTCATATAGCGAACACTTTCGGGAAAGTATTTGTCATTAAATAGTTCTGAAATGTCTCCCAAGACATCTTTGAGTCTTGGGTTGGATGGAGTGCAACTTCCAGAGACTCCCACCGATGATCTGCCTTTCGCCCACGGAACATAAAGGTGGCGAATGGAACCTTCTGTTCCTCCGTGCATCCCAAGACATCGAATATCTTGGTAATTTGCTTGACCCGTGTTTTCGCCATGATCGGATCGGCTTTCCCTTAAATTACGGTGGTCCCGACTCTTTGAGCTTTGCTTGGTTGTGACAACTTGTGAATTACTATCATTTCCTCTGTGTATTTTGAACACGAGTCTCCTAAATGCGATTTTGCATGAGCTACAAAAAGCTTCTAAACATCCCCTCGTTCATCATCTGCTCGGTGGTGTTGTTCACGGGAGGAACATTGCCCGACTGTTACCGCGTTCTCCTCGTTGGTGAGTCTGAGCGTCTCCACGGTCTCATTTCCCTTTGTTAATATTCTCGATCGACATTCTCAAATCTTGTCATAAAACAAGGGGGTAATTAAGAAATCAATATATCACATAATATCCTATATCTTGACCAACTAACAAATAAGCTTAGGTAGGACACCTTTAGCGAAGGATTTACTCGTCTCTCCCTCTGAGTTCTATTCCCGATCTCATTGGAGATCATATCCTAAACTACGATACCAAGCTGTGGCGCCCCCAAAATAGGTATACATCACCCATTACGAGTTGTCGATACATGATGCGAAAACAACTACAACTTTATTATTACAACGATAAAAGCTGTGAGTTTGAATACAAATATTATCTTACAGACAATATCTATACTCAAATAAATCCTCATCACATTTATTGATACATTATTTTACAAAAATGGTGAGGACTACTAAACAACTCTCTCTAGAACCTTCATTCCATACCCAGGCTAAATACTTTCATTATATTCTACCTCTCAGAAGAAAAATGGAACAAAAAGGAAAAGGGTGAGCTCAACTAGCCCGCCTAAAGAATATTATGACTAAGATAATATACAACAAATTATCGTTAGTCTTCACGAGGAAAAAAATCTAATAGAATACAATAGACAACAAGTTTTAAATCAATATTACATGGTGAAATAATAATTCATTAGAAGAGTTAAGTAGAGAATGCAAACTACTATCTTACATGTATGAATTTAAAAGTTCATCGTCTATCTTTTATCCACAACAACATCAATCGATATATATCTGAAATCAAATATTCATCTTTTTCTCTGAGGCCAAAAGATATTCATCGATTAGTCATGTTCATCTAAACACACATGTTCATCTTTTTTGCTTCTACGGGCCAAAGATATTCATCGAAATCATTCATCTTTTTTCTACGGGCCAAAGATATTCAATAATATCATCATTTAAGGCGAGGATGATGAAAAATATTTTTAAAAAAGCGAATCCGATGAAACAAAATGACAAGGATTAAGGATTAAGGATTAAGTACTTTTTGTTTATCCATGTCCAAAAATACCTCAAAAATAATCATAGTGGTGTAAAATTCAAGAATGATCAAAACATGGATACAATCAAAGCTAGTATCCACAATAGATATTTTAGGCGAAAAAAGGAAAATTTTTTCATTTTTAGATGAATAGTCTTAATGATAAATGAATAATGTATAGTATCGTGAATAGTCTTAGTATCGTGAATAGTAACTCAGACACCAAAAGTTCCAAATTTGATAAAAACTTGAGATCAATATTTGACATAATGATATTGAAGAAATAATATCATTCTGAAAAAAAAATATCCACTTACCTCGAAAGATCGATCTTACAATTTGAAACAGGATATAGGCTATGACTTGAACTTGCATAGTATATAATACTCAAAATATACTCAAAATACTCACAAAATAAACTCGATAATATAGAGAGAAAAAAACTTGATTTACGATGTGATTTTCAATTCTAACCTAAGCACCTATTTATAGGAAAATGCTTAGAACACCAAAAGTAGAAAATTTATTAAATATTATATTATATTTTTCCAAAACTTCATCGCATGCTTTTACCATCTGAACTCAGCCCTATCACACATATTAAATGAGGAAAAAAAAATGAAAAACAACGTTTTTGTAAATAAAAATAATTAAAACTTTCAAAAATCAATTATTTGAACTTGAACTTCAATAATTCATAATAAATAGCCCTTTTATCGAAAATTCGAATCTCGCGAGTTTTTATAGGAAATTCAATTCTCTACAACTTTGCGAGAAGAAAGTTTTTCCAAATTCCAAACAAAAATTGGCCAAAAATCCACAAGCAGGCGATTTTACAATTATAATCAAATTTCGATCGAGAAATGGGGTCCACAAACACATAAAACATGCTTTAAATATTTTTGGTAACAAAAATACTCCTCCTCCACATATACTCATATATCCCACATTCATCGTAAAAATATCATCATTATTATATTATTAAAATATAATAATATATTTAAATAAATTATTTTATCGAGAAAAAGATAAAATTTCAATTTTCAACAATTGTCACATTAAAATTTTCTCCATCTATATCCACATAAAATCAATATTTTCCTCATCATATGAATCAATAATTAATTATTCACAAATAATATTACGAGAATCACAATATTGACAACGAGGCGGTTCAGGAAAGAGGGGGGCTTTCGATAAAATTTCTCCTTCTTGGCCTTGCAATTAGGTGACCAAACCTCTCCTTAGAGCGAAACTTTCTAGACATTGCCAATAATGTTATCTAATAATATTATTGAGATAATATGAATTATTAGCCGATAATGAAAATCTTGTGTAATGACAATTATTGAAACAACAACAATATATAAAATATCAACAATGAATTTATTAAATCAATAAAATAAAATCTTTGAGCGATAATTCTTGTAACCATTATTGAGTAGTGCCTTCTTACGTAAGAATCAATAATTGGTGCAATCTGGTAATCTTCTTTGTGTTTTAACCACCAAAGTATTTTAACGATGTATTAGCAGTAACAACTATGTAGTTATTTTTAAACAACTTATATTTGTCGTTTTCTTCATCCAATAAACTTTTTAGTTATGGGGCCCACAAAAATTGCTGCGCGTGTCGTCTGAATATTCCCAAAGCGGTCAAGAATATTCCACGACCAAACGAATATTCCCAAACAACAATGAATATTTTATAACCACTTTATTATTTTTTTGAAATATTTGCGTATTTTACCCATAACTATCCACATTAATCAAATCAACCCTTACTATTTCAAAATAATAAATAGAAAAAATTAATTTCATTAATAATAAGTTGGTGACTAATTGGTATATATGATTCCTTATGTGATATATAGGGATTTCAAGACCCGTACATTGTAAACTATAGTTGTATGCAATGCTTAAGGTAAGTTTCCTAACTTCATTCATATTTAAATGAATGCTAGTTTCTTAAACTTTCTTAGATGTTTAACTTGAGAAAGTTTTACCTATATGCAAATGTGTGATGTTTGTGCAAGGTGTTTATGATGTATAAGGCTATGTGTCAAATTTTCAACACTTATGTAATTATGTGAGACGAACGGTTCTGTATTAGAACTGTTCAAATATGAAAAGAGTTCAGCTTATTCATGAAATGTTAATGTTAAGTCTATGCTAATGAATTTAGCTAGACAGTATGTTATATTAAAGTGAATGTGATCAACATTTTAAAATGATAGGAATCAGAATTTATTCCTATTATTAGAGCTGCTTTATAACCTTTATTTGTTTATTGAAGTTTTAAAAGAATATGTGATTCTTGAGATTGTTGTTATTCAACTGCTAGAACATGCTGACCAATTGAATGCTCACACTTGCTTAAAATAAAATCAGATGTATCATTGTTGTGGCGGATGAAAGCCACACGTGTAAAGAAGTAAAGAATAATGTAATTATCATTATTGTAATGAATGAAGATTTTAAGGTAATAGAATCTGGGAATTGAATAAATATGTTGTTATATTTCATGAAATAATGATGTATGGAATAAATGGTAAGCACTCGTGATACATCAAAGTCCGGTTTACAGATAAACCAGATTTGGGGGCGTCACAATTATGATGGTGTCGTTTTAGGCAACAAAATGGTGCAACAATATATATCAATACATGTGGGAGGATTAAACCCAAATCAAACAAAATCAAATTCAACTCGAATCCAGTTTAATTAACAAACCAACCTTTACTCTAGATCTAGCACCAAGCGTAAGATCTAATCCAAATATAGCCCTTAATTTAAGCATCTATGGTGATCGAGACCAAAACTAGTCGCATCAATCGTAGATCTAGGTTTGAACCTTCCATATCTTTCACAAAAATTCGCTATAATTCGAGAACCCTTGGGTTGATAATGAAAATGAAGATAAAATGAAAATGAATGAGATGATGATGAAGATTTTCACAATATTTTGGTTTGGTGAACAAAATGAGATGGAAATTATTAATATGCAATTTAGTTATATAAATGCATATTTTTACCCTTTATTTTGTTAATCTAATCTTTAGCATGTATTTCTACAACTTAATTAAGTCAACAACAATATTTATACAATTAACTATATTTAAATATTAAATTAAGATACGCGATCATTTTTGACAAAAAAATTGACTGAAAATATGAATAGGATTTATCGTTATTATTTAAAGATATTTTTGGTTACAGAATAAAAAAAATTTAAATCTCAAAATACGAAATATAAAAAGGTGTATATTTTGGAGTCAAACACATAGTTAACCCAATAAAAAAGTCAACATAGGCTGCGCAAAAACGCCAAGCAAATACATCATAAAATAATTGATTAACGCCATGGGTGCCGTTTTAAAGCCAGTAACGTCATGGGTCCACACAATGAAAATGACACCATGGGATTGTCTAAAAAGAATTACTTCAGGTTTAAAACCCTGATTAGTCTTGGGCCCCCAAACATTTAAATGCTTTTCCCATGTAAAAAAAACATAAGTTGGGCTGCTTGGCCTATATGCTCTATAAGCGGCCATGGGCGCGGGAAATAATAGGAGAAAGGCAAAAACGTCACCGTGCCAAAAAGAAAATAAAGCGTCATAGGTACATATGGAAGGCACGTGAGTTCCAATAAAATAAATAAAAAAAAAGGTTTAATTATTATGCCGCAAAAGGTGCCGCGGAGATGTACACTAGAGTCTAAATAAGCGCCGGAGCAAAACGTTGTGGTTGGCATCAAACCAAATAGGCCCTACGGATGCTTTAATAGACGATTTAAAAAAGTAATACTATATGATGACCTTGCCATGTGTATAAAGGTATATAAAAAAATACGGCAAAACTATGTTTCCAACCACCGAAGTTGACACGTTTTTTCGATTTCATAATTAAACTTTTAATTTTTTAAATTAAGTAACTGAACTAATTAAAATTGTCAAATCGGGTCATTTTGTCAAATATGGCTAACGGACGTTACATCTTTTCGCCTAATATTTGACGTGGACTTAAAAAAGAAAAAAAAAGAAGAAAATGACATGGCTTTTGAGACGTGGCTTTCGCGGCTAAATAGAAATATAGCTGTTAAACATATATGTGACATCTCAGAAGTTGAAGTTCAGAGAGAGAGAGAGAGAGAGAGAGAGAGAGAGAGAGAGAGAAACATAGAGCGACAAAGGAGAATCGATCTCCTTCTGCAAAGATCTTCGAATAGGAACGAAGCCCTGATTTTGTGTTGAAGATTCTTCCCACCCTCGTTCACGGCTCACTGATTTATCGATCTGCAAACTTGGGTTCTAGAGAATCTAGGGTTTTTTTTTTGCAAAATCGATCTAGGGCTTTTCCTGCAAATCTCTGGCTTAGATCTTCGTTGGTACTAAGGTATGTATGATTTTTCTTTAAAAACTCTTCCCACTTCAGTTTAGCAAGGGACTAAAATCTAGGGTTTTTTTAGACTGATTATTCTTTGAGTCAATTTTTAAAAAGACGATTTGGGGAGTTTTCAAAAACAGGGATGGGAACCTTTATTTATTTCAATATTTTGATATAATGGTTACCTTGGTACTGTATTTGTTTATTTCAACACATTAACTTCATAATGGTTACCTGTATGTTGTGTATTGTACATTTCTGTAATGGTTACCTGTATGTTGTGTATTGTACATGTTGCAGGATGGTTCTATTTTCTGTGGAGTTAAATCATGGTGGCAGGTTTATTGAAGAACCAATATACCACTATGGAAGAGGTATTACAAAACTGTATCATGATGTTGATGGTGACTGGCTCAATGTTGACAAAATAAACAACTTACCTAAGACAATGGGATACAAAAAGGATGTTGCAGTGTATTTCAAAAAGAGTGGTTGAGATATTCGTACTGGTTTAGAGTTAATATGTGATGACCATAGTATTAGGTTACTAGTTGAGGAGGGTGAGAAATATGGGATAGTTGATCTATATTGTGACCACTCCATTGATGAAGTCTTACCACTTGAGGGGGATTTTGAGCAGGTAGTTGAGGTGGAAGTTGATGTTGTTGATGTGCAACTTGATGCACCAATGGAAGATTCAACTGATGATGATTCTTCCCATGAAGAAACAGATTTTGAGTGTACTGATGTTAGTGATAATGATGGGAATGAAGAGTTGATCAATGCTAGGTTACATAAGGAAGAGATTAAGAAAACAAAGATTAATGAGTTAGAAGTTAATTGTGAAGTTCAATTGAATGATGAAGTTGAAGTGCAAGTTGAACATATGGGGACTCAAGCTTCTAGCTCAGTACATGCTGAAAAGGCCAAAGAGATTGATGAGACAACTAAGAAAATGGGCAGGAAGAAGACAAGGGCAGGCCTGAACAAGGAAAGCAAGAAACAGAAAAAGACTAGTGAAGAGATTGAACCTACCTTTTCATCTGATGATGATGGTGTGACTAAATTTGGTACAAAGGGCATGAAGCCATGGGAGGAAATGTACGAAGATTCTGATTTTGAAGTTCCTGCAAGTCCTTGGTTACATTATACAGCCTAAGTTGATTACATTACTTTCCCGCAATTACTATCCAAAAATTGAGATTTACAAAAGACTACCCTTTGTTATACAAAAAAGGATTTTACGTCTCTGCTAGATATAAAATATTTACATATCTAAACTACTCTAGCCATTACTAGATCACATCTGCCTTAAGGCATTATCAAAATCTACCATGGCAAGACCGACGATAATATCACGACTGATAGTATGCCGCGTCTGCCCTGTTTCTATGGGATAACCAATTACCTGCAGCTGGAAGTCCGAATGAGAACTCCTATGGATATAGGAAATTCTCCCTATCTTCTATTTCTTGGTCTTTAGCTCCCCTCTGAGCTCAAAGACCTCCTATTTCAGCTCATGGACCTTGTCCTTAGCCAAAACCCTCTCATCATGCTCCTGCTCCCACATGGACTCCACGTTCGTCTTATCTTCTATTATCGCCTGGAGCTCTGCTTTCAGCTCCTTAACGTCCTGACAATAGTGGATGTTTTTATCCAACACTGACATGAAAAGTGACATCATTGACTCCCCCGGAGCCATCTCTGCTGCTATATCTACTGGGTTAAAGGACACCACCTCCACCTCTTATTCTAGCATGCCGTCGAACACGGACATGAGATCTAAACTCTTTGAGTCTTCAGACTCAACCACTACTATCTCGGGATTTGCTGCTATGGGGTTCGGTATGACCTCTATCTGATTCACCGACCCTTCACTTACTACCTGTACGTCTCTATTTTCTCTTGACATCTACAACAACACAAAAAGTTTGATTTGTACACGTCCGTAGAATAATAAAAACACATAACATATATAATGCATTTTTATAATGTTAATTTATATCTTTTATTCTTTGACTTTTCATAAGGTTATGACTTAAGGTTTAAATCCCCCCTTAATTTTATAACCTAATGCTTTGATACCAACTTGCGACGCTAATGGTACTTTAGACCATAGCACCTCACAAGGGTACCTATCAATTTTCCACCGGCTTGTTCGGCGCCCCCTACGAAAAGTTTGGCTGCGGTGTATTCCCTTAAAGGGACGTCACCAGAAAAAGGCTCGGGGTTCTTAACGCATTGCGCTTATAGCTTTGATACCAACCTGTGACGCCCCAAAATCCGGGTATCTTCCAACCCGACTGATGGTGCTACACGGTGCTACAGTTCGCACAATCATTCAATTGAAATACCTCAAAAGAACGAGTATGTCTTATATATATTCAAAATAATATTAACATTCTCCCAGGTTCTTTATAACCGTTACATCTGTTCTTGTCATACTATAAAATATTATCATTACAAAACCTATACTATTACATAGGTAATCTACGGGTTCGCCTTAGCCTTCCCTTTATCCTTGTATGGGATCCGTTATCTCAGATTCGGTCTTAGCTGCATTCATATGGTTCAAGCAAGAGTGAGCCTAACTAGCTCAGCAAGTACAACAATTCTTATAAAATAGCATGTTTGAGACATAGAAATCATATATCTTCAATAACTGAACAATAGTTACAACAACAATATTTAGTAAAACATTAATTCCGGTCCAAGACCATGAGCATTTCATAAGTACTTTGAAAAGGACATCCCTGCACGAAGTTAGTAAGTCCGGTATAGCTTACGAGCACATCTAGGTGATCAGCCTATAGTACTCTATGTTGATCAACACTATAATCATTAAACGTGTATACGTTTAAGTTGTGGCAACCTCACGTGCCTGTCGTTTGACGACAAAATAATTTAGTATACTCAGTCTCCTTTTGAAAACCACAACAATATTAGTTTGGTAAATCATTGCCAATACTTAACAGATTATAAGAATCCAATATATCATAAGTCTAAATAAAAAAGTTGGCGTTGACTTCATCAGATATTAACTCATGCAAAGAATACATGAATCACAAAGCTCATCCAGATCAAACTAGAACAAGGGTTAGAGTACTTGCCTTTAGCGTCTACTACAGTTTATAACACGTGCACTTTAAGTCCTTAAGTCTCTACAGTAGATGATAACATCACATAGCATATTAGGTCATGAATAAGCATACATGGTTCCTAAAGAATCTTACCCTTCTTCTCAATCTAATTACGTATTAGACGTGTTATTATTGGTTCTTGCTTTCCGTTACGTCTTTCTTACTTTCATATGCAATTGACTTATCTTAACCCTAAGTGATCATACTTAAGGCTTAATTATGTCTTAACAATGTTACATTATGATCCTTAGTTAACTGTTGATCATTCTCTAGTCAAGTTCAACATGTAAACATTCTTTTGTTATCTAAGTTTAAGTCCAGTGCTGCGGCCCTGATTGTTCCTTTTGTTATGCAAGCACCATTGCTAAGTGTCACTCATTAGGGCTTGAAGATAGAACTTCGGCGTTCATGCGTGAGTCTCCTTTATTCTGTTGCATGTTGTGTGCCACTCTCCAATAGGTTATGGCTTTTCTTGACCAAGCTCGGCGTGACTGCAAGACGGGCTTTTGGCCTTGGGGGCGCCATTGACTCGCCCGAAAACTTTGTGATTTTTCAACTTGTGAGATTCCCGGACTCGTAACTTCTTCGTTATAAGTTCGAATTGGCTCGTTTAAGAGCCTACAGTTCAAAAATCACGTACTCTATGTGTTCATGCAAGAATTTTATCTATTAGACTTCGTTTGCTAAAAATTCACCTATTAGTTCATTTTTAACGAAAAACGGTAAGCGTTTGTGAACGTTCAACGCTCGTTTCTTCCTTCTAAGTCAAAATTCGGACATTTTTAAGTCCACAACTCTATAATGCCAAATACGACTTTTCTCCATCAAAAACTGACGTTTCTGAGATTAAACACAAAATCCTACTTCGATTCTGAGAATTTCACGAATTCGACGATTATCGTCCAATCGTGTGAATTCCGGCAAAACTTTACTAACAATTTTTTCATCATTCCAAATGCATTCATTTCATTAACTAGACATTTCAATTTATATATTACAATAACTTATATTCAAATTAGGTTATGGCTTATTTCTTATAAGTTCATAACTTAACAAATTCTTTAATACATGATTTTCATTTCCTTTTGACTTATTCTTGATTCAAGTTCCTTAAGCAACATTATTGCATCTTATTAGCATATTAACTTTCTAAGGAAATCATATGATAAGTTCATTCATGTTCTTCATAAGTTAATAACTTATTCAAGTTTAAATTATTTATTCCTTACTTACTTCCTAAGCAAGTCCATTTGCTTAACCACTTTTCATATGTTCTTAGCATACATGTTGGTTAAGTTACACTTCTCTTATCAAGCTAGTATGGTAGAGATGGAAGAATATAGGATCATGAGATCATTACCTTTGAAGACTAACTTCTTCTTCTTTGGAAAATCTAACAATGGAAGGTTGGGCTTATAAGTGCTTATTCTCTCTACCAAATAAGTTACTTATCTAGGATGAAATAACAACCAAATAATGAGCCATCTCCTCCTCTATTTATAGGATTTCTAAAGTGAGGGTAAAAGGGTCATTAAGTTATTCCACCTCCTTACTATTCACTACTTGTTCATTAAGTAATCTTGCCCATCACACAAAGTCCTTGCCCATCACACAAAGTTCTTGCCCATCAATTCACCCATGGGTTGCCCCCATGGATCCAATTTAGCTAATGGATCATAACTTGGGCTTATTTGTAATTAGTTTAGCTTAGTCTTTGGGCTTGTATGAATTTAGCTTGGGCATCATATTAATCCCACATAGGTTCACACCTTTATTCATATTGGACTTGCTCTTTATACAATAGTCCACATGTTTAATTCATTCGAATTCTAAATCCTTAACGTTCTTGAATTAAGTCTGCATGCGAAATATTTGTGTTTTCCATACTTGGATTATTATTATATTATCCATCTCACCTCGATATTATAACGTTATGTATTTCTCAGAAGTTCAAAAATAATTCCCGAGGGATAAATGATGAATAGTGTTTTTCGGAAAATTTCTCGGAAAGCTTTTATTTTCGTCTTGGAAATTCAAACACTTTAATTCCCTCACGTAGTTAAAATACTAGGATGTTTCGACGTTTCTAGGCTAAATAACGACATACGTCTTATTAACACATAATAATAACAAATAATACTATTTTATTCATTAATTAATTCTTTCATGTATTTTACAAAGGATCTGAATTTCTCGGTCGTTACAATCATTCAAAGAGTTGAATGTGTGTATTTGCTGAAATACAAGTGTGAATTATTTGAAAGGTTTAAAGAATTCAGAAGTGAAACAAATTGGCAAAGTATTAAGATTATTTGATTAGATCATGGAATAAATACTTGTGCAATAAGTTTCTAGATCATCTCAAATGTTTTTCTCACAATGGACGCCTTTTGATACGCAATAATCGATTGATGTATCTGAAAGGAAAAATCATACCTTGTTGGACATGGTGCGGTCCATAATGATTTTACCGACATTCCAGTATCCCTTTGGGGTCATGTCCTAGAAATGAATGAATATCTACGAAAAGGTAACCTCAAAATCTGGCCCCAAGACTCTATAAGAGTTATGGACATAGAGGATTCCTAATCTTAAGTATGTTAAGATAAGGGGTTGTCCAACTTATGTGAAAAATGTTTCAAAGGATAAGCTTGTGACGAGATTTGACAAGTACAAATTTGTTGGACTTCTTAAAGTAAGTTTAGGGTATTTGTTCTATAATCCTACTTAGCAAAAGGTGTTTGTTGCAAAACACGCTACCTTCTAAGATAAATGTGTTTATCATTAAAGGGGCTAGTGGGAGGATAATAGATCTTGAAGAGTTCAAGAACCATAAAACACTATAAGTCAAATAAGAGGAACATCTAGATAGAACTATTGTACCACAACCGAATCGTAAATATGGAATAGTACCGAAGATACCTGGGAGGTATGGATTCATCATGGATGACGATGATGAGGTACGTATCATAGAAGATGATGATCCAGTTACATACAATGAGGTAAGAGTTGTAGACACTCAGAGAAATGGATTGAAGCAAGCTTCTCAAAAATGGAACATTCGTTTTTATGAAGCAAACCAAAAGAGTTTGATTTTATCGCAAATAAGAATGAACCTAGTGTGTACAAAAGGGTCAGTGGGAGCGCCGTGACATTCCTAATATTATATGTTGATATACTATGGATAAGGAATGACATACTAATGATAAAATCAGTAAAGATAAAGTTGTCTAAACATTCCTCCATGAATGATTTGGGAAGAATATCTTAATTGGGGATACAAATCTATATATATAGATTCAAGAGGATGCTCGACTTAACCCAAGGAACGTATCATTTAGCATGGCAAACTCTAAGAGATGTCTCATGTTGATGAGCCCTGGAGTGTATCTATCTTAAAAGTCCCCATAGACTCATGAAAAGAGAGATCACATAAGTGACAATCTTGTATACTGTAGACACTCAAAATTTTACGCACACCGCTACTAACATTGCGGGAGGCGCGATTAAATCTTTAGAATAACCACCGGAAGGCAGCTTTCATATCCGATCTGGATACCACCAGAAGTTTAGTCTCAACCCCCAGAACACACACCAGGAGTATCAGTTCCAACCTCAGAGATAACCCTGAGGCATGCAGTTCAAATACCGAAATTCCATCGGAGAAGGCTGATTCATCTCGGAAATAACCCCGAGATATTCAGTCTCAGTCCCATAAATAATACTGGGAGTAACAATTCCAACCTTGGAGATAACCCCAAGGAGTGCAGTTGTAATAACCCAATATTTTCAATATAATTAAATAATAAATTTTGTATTTAATTTTTTTTTTATATAAAGGTGGGATTATGTACAAAGAAAAGTATTTGTATTTATGTGATAAATAAAACTTATTTATTACATGAATAATTGTAAATAAATTCTTTTTTAAGAATTATTGATCATTATAAATTATATTCTTATAATAAATTAATTTTGTAATAAAAATATTTATTATTTATTTTTCATGAAAATATGATTATTATATATATGATATGATTATAAGAATTGTTATGATATGTATTTTTATTATAGTTAAGTTAATTATTTTAACTTAATTAATAATGGTTTATATGAAGGTTATATGGGATATGGATTCAAAACCTAATTACGGATTTTGAATAAGGAATGAGAATATTAATATAATATTATTTATATTTCAGTGATATAAACATTCCTGATATGTGTGTAATGTTAATGTGTGGAACAGTTATAGTAAAACAGTACAAAATCCTATCATTACTGATACACTATAGTACAGAAGTCAATTACGACTGTAAGATTTGTTAAGTTGTTATCTTATGCAATTAATGGCAATTATTATAGATTTAATGTTAATTAGGTAAACCCTAATTAATATTTAGAAACCCTAATTACTAAATTAAAACCCTAATAGCTAAGTTATAAACCCTAATTATTTTAGCAAGCTTAATGGTAACTAGTATATTATAAAGTCTAAGTTACAAGCCCTAAGTGATTAGGAAACCTAATTTAATTAGGGAACCCTTATTAATTTTTAGAAACTAAGATTTCCATTTTTGTCCTAATTCCATAATCCTAGAAAATGAACGTATGGAACCTTATGGTTAAATCCTAAGGGTTAGAATAAAGTGCCAACTTTGCCACTAAAAGTAAAAGCCAAATGACATAATTGCCCTTATTGCATTATTTAATAGATAACTTGTAGGACTTGCCATAACTTTAGTTGGTGACCAACTCTAGCTAGCCATGTGCCTATAAACCAAATATCCCAGCCATCTTGCATCACAATTACATTAGATTCAAGTTTTATATAAGATCAAAGAGAGAGAAGTTTCATTAATTAGCTCATTTATACACCAACACGCAACCAAGACTCTCTCAACTCCAAACCTCCGAATTTTAGTGTTGGACCAGTCCCTAATCAAGCCCCACTATCACTTATAGCAAATCAGAAGTCAGATTCAAGATTTTATTCATAGAAAGGTATAACTCTAAACCAAAACTTCAATCTTGTATGCTATGTTGGATTCGATGTTTGAATGTTTAAATATGTTATATAATGTGTAAATCAGTGATCTGGGTTGCTAGATGTTAGATCCATAACATCTAGAGGCTCGGATTTGATGTTTTTACAAAATTTGGAAATTTTTATTTTTGTTGTCTGACAACGAATGTCAGACCCCATAGATTTCATTCTGTTTATAGTTTTTGTGTTTTAAATGTGTGTATTAGTAGTATGTTGCAAGGACTATGATCTGGAACTGGAATCAGGGTCGGATCATGCATAGATTGCAAGTTATTAGTGGTCAAAGGCCATGGCCAAGCCCATAAGCTGTAACGTCCACGAATTTGAAACTCCTTATTAATTAAATATGTGATTTAATTTTAATGAGTTAGCTTTGTGAGTTTATTTAAACCTTATGTGGTTATGGGAATTTATGAAATGATTTAAAGGGAGTCACTAATAGTTATTTAAATTAGTGGACTAACTCTAAGATTTTAATATCAAAGAATTGATAGGATTATTAATAATTAAATATTCAATTTATTTGGATAAGGTGACAAGAGTTGAACATATTGATCGATTTCAATTATGGGTAACTAATTGATAATGAGTTAATTAATAATTATTATGAATAAATAATAATTTATGTAAAAAATTAATAATTTATAAAATGAGTATATGTTTACTTGATTAATTTGTGAAATATAGTAAACCTTTATTATATGGTAGCTAACTATATATTTTATATAGTACAAGGTGGCACATAAATAGGTCTATATATTATATATATAGACTATATAGTAAGAGTTATTTGCATTCATGTGAGTTGCATAATAATATTGTTATATGATATGAAGTGTGTGGGTAAACATTCATGTATACCCTATTGACATATAATAATATCAATTGTTAAATTAATAATGACTTCATTAAGTTATTATGATAATAACAGTCATGGTAATAGAAAATGTACATGGATTATATGTATGTGCACTACTTGATACCTTATAATTAGGAACTACATTATATGCTCTTTAAATCATTATAACCTACGTTATGTGAAATAAATTGTGCATACATAATTTATAACCAAAGTTTATATTATGGGTATATATGGTATTAGCCAATTGTTGCATTCCATTTTGTACAAATGTTGAGAATTATTCTCTTGTCCCATAATAAGAGTCCCATTTCATTTCTTCCACGTGAAAGCAAAAAGAAGCTACCAAGCCTACTCT
The DNA here is from genome assembly GCA_020205605.1 of Panax ginseng. Classification (NCBI taxonomy): domain Eukaryota; kingdom Viridiplantae; phylum Streptophyta; class Magnoliopsida; order Apiales; family Araliaceae; genus Panax; species Panax ginseng. The sequence continues at coordinate 10,084,269 of CM035147.1, read as the reverse complement.
ATTATTCATCTCAAATTCATCAATCTACAGAAATAAGTGGATGGGGAGTGGGATTCATTAGTGAATCACCAACTCTCTCTTAACCCTTGTGCATTCTTGAAATTCTTTGGTTTGATTTGGGAGGTAATTCCATTATCTAGATAATCAATCCTGTATAAATAAGATGTTCACCTTCCTTGTTGCAATTTCCTGAGAATTAGTTCATATAGAGTGAGTATAGAGCGGCTGAATTGAGTCACAAAGGTATAACTTCCATTCATATTCTTAATTTTGATAAATTGTTTAATGGGTTGATTCTTTGAATTAAGCATGTATTGGTTGATATTTGATTTGGGTTATGTCTCTTAGTATTATACATACTTATACATGTGTTGGGTTATGTTAGAAACAATTTTTATAAGGATTTTGTATGGTGGGTTCTTTGAATCGCGCGAATGAGAGCAAATTCTTGTCTCTGATAAAAGCATGTACCAATTGCATACTATTTGTACTAGGGTGCTTAGCAATTACATTCATTCTCGATAATTTCGTTCAGTTTCTATTCATGTTAACTTGTTAGTACATGGTAAAACAAGCTTGTAAACTGTCTTAAAATGCACACGTAAGCACATGCATATAGGATGAACAAGTATAACAATGATTGACACAATACTTGTTGTCTTGAAATGAAATTGTAGTTTCAAAGTGAACTTGACCAAGACCTTAATCTTGTAAGTTCTGACCATTTGAGCATGCGTATATGGCTTTCATATATGTTGTAAATGCATGCGAGTTATATGTTAAGATGCCTTGTATATGCTAAGTTGACTTAGTGTAAAATGCAAAGAAAGTTAGAATAAGAAAGCTAATATTGTCAAGTAATGAGTAAAGTATGTTATGACCATGCAAGAATGTATATTAGGACTCATTATGCCTATAGATATATTGGCATGAACATCGCTTGGTTAATATATGGTTTTCACTTATTCACACATAGTCATGGAAGGGAAATTTCTAAAATATGAACTATGTAAGTAAAGTATACATGTGTTGTTTATATACAAGCATGACTACTGAGTATTGAATGATCGAGTTGTAAGGCACAAATGATTTCATGACCTTTTGTGTTTTCATGACATATAATGTGTAAGTTAAACTTGAAGTAATGAATTCAAGCATAGTCATGTGTTATATGTGAAACTCTAGCATGTATGTATGTTAAAATATATGCGTAATTGGTGTGTTAGAGTTGGACTGAAGTTAGGAGAGCGGCGAAATCAACCTTGAGTGCAGCGAAGGGATGGTATACATGCTTGGCAGATCCCTAAGCTAATCCAGGTAGCAAATGCGCCATCCTACTGATTCTGAATAGATTCTATTTTTGGTTTGAAGTTTTAAGGCATGCTTATATGATTTCTTTATCTTGTATTACGTGACCAATGTGCCATGTTATGTGTTAAGAAGCATGCTATGTGAAGACTTGATTATTGTAAGTGTAAATGCATATTTGTTTACACATACTAATTGAAATGATCGACTTGATAACGTTAGGTCGTTCCAATGCAAGTAATTAAAGCTAGATTTTATTGTAGCTGAGCAAACAGGCAAGTTCCTTGAACCTTACTTTTATTGAGCAAGTTCCCTAAACTTACTCCAATTATTAATGAGCAAGTTTCCTTGGACTTCACTCTTTGGTTATGAAAGTTCCTTAATTCTTACTCTTTTATTTGAGCAAGTATCTGAACACTATTTTTATTGTGTTGCAAGTTTCCTAACTTACACAACTTTGAGTTTGTGGAAGTTTCCTACCCTACTCATATTGTATTGAGCAGGTTATTGTTGAATTGAAAGTTATTTATTTAAGCTTGAATCTTATTTCCAAGCATGCTATTAAGTGGTTTAATTACTTTACAATTATCCCACATCGATATTATTGATATTCGCACTTAGTGCACTTGAGTTCGTACAGTCTTGGACTTGTACATCATTAAAAGTTCAATAATTCTTGAACTATGTTAGATAGAGTCTGAACCTTTGTTCGATCAGACAAACGTATGAAGTTTTATAAAAGCTATCCAAACCAATTGATGGTAAGGATTCTTAGACTGAAAAGAACACCCCTTTCTATGATAGGGGAGTACCAGGTATCTCTTATAAGATACAAAGAGCGGATTTAAATGTTATGCATATACATGGTGTACGCGAGGCTGATCCCCTCAAGTGCTTATTCTGTAGCCAGTAACCAAAGGTTCAATTAGCTATTGATTCCATTGGAGTGTTATAGTTCAAAGTCTACTTGACTAGCAGTTATTCTAAAAGAAATCATTATCTTTGCATCTAATATTCATATTGTTGAATCCTTCAGATATTTATATTGTTGAATTCATTGTCAGATATTTTCCATTCATCATGATATATCCTTACTGTTGTATTTAAACTTGTTGAGCAAACTTGTTGCTCATCCTTGCTATATCATGAATTATATTGCAGCTAAGCCCGAGACCTCAGGAAAGGACAAGGGTAAAGGAAAGATGTAGGATAGTCTCCAGGAGCAGACTTTGCTATATGTCTAGTTTAAATTACGGTTATGTAATGTGAACCCTAATTATTATTTTAGGGTATGTTTGTAAGATTTTATCAAGGTTATCGAATCTTGGGACTAGTAACACCTTTTGAATGAACGAAGTACGTTTATTATATTCCGTATTTTAGTTATCATATGTTGTTTAGAGGTGGATGTTTGTATTTTATCGTGATGACCAAATCGGGGTCAGAGGACCCGTATTCGGGGGTGTCAGAGGTTGGTTTCAAAGCCTAGGTTATAAACGTTAGGAATGCAAAACCTAGGTTATGACCTTAGTAAGAAAACTCAAGAAGTGTAGGTAAGTGATTGGATGAGGAAATCCATCAAGTTTTATTGTGATATTGAAGTGGTTTATTTAAATCAAAAATGATTGATAGACGTGTTAAACTTCTTAATGCTAACATGGATAGCATATCACATAAAGCCTAATTGTTGCTTCGTTTCCTCAGATCATGCCGCCTAGGAGACTTCAGCGGAATCAGAGAAAGTAAGGTTCCGTTAACAATGGTGGAGGGGAAAATGTTGATCCAATACAGAACTTCGTTAAACTGTGACCCGAGGCAATGCAAAACAGACCCCGCCAGCAGAAGGGCAACCAGGACAACACTTGGCTAGCTTTAAGGACTTTAAATTGGTAGGACCACTGGAATTTCAGGGAACCTTAGACCTAATTAAAGCCCAAACATGTATAGAAGAAATGGAGAAAGTGTTTGAGGTCGCACGAGTGGCCGAAGCACAAAAGACGAGTTTTGCCACTTTCATGATGAAGGGCGAAGCTAATTATTGGTGGAAAGCCAATAAGGGCCGAGCAGACGAAGGAGTTATTCCTTGGGACAGATTTAAGGAGCTAATCCTCGAGAATTACTTCTCGGAGAATACGCAACAGGATATGGAAGTTAAGTTTTTGGAACTGAAGCAAGGTAGTATAATTGTCGTAGAGTACGTGGCAAGATTTAACGAGTTGGCCCGATTCGCGTCACATCAAGTTGACATGGAGGCCAGAAAGTTAAGGAGGTTCGAATTAGGACTGAAACCATGGGTGTAGAAAGTAGTGGCCGTATTGAAGATTAAGACTTACTCTGATCTTTTGGAAAGGGCTATCATTGCTGAAGGAGGCAATAAAGCCATCGCTCGATTCAAATAAGAGAAGAAGACCGGTCAGGATGGACAGAAAGGGGGAAGTAGAGGAGGAGGCAATCCCAACAAGCGTAAATGGACGGAGAGCCAATCCTCGGGAGGTAACAAGTCCGGGGGAGGGGGAGGCCAAGAAAAGTATGAAGTGCAACAACTGTGGGAGAAATCACTCGGGGGAATGCATGAAGGGAAAGAGTGGTTGTTATCGTTGCAAACAATCGGGGCGCATGGCTCCTCAATGTCCGAATAAGCAGAAGGGAGGATGTCTCTCATATGGAGTCGCAGACCATCAAATCAAGGACTGCCTGAAGAAAAGGGGCGATGCAGCTAGCGGCAACCGCAACAACAACAACAACGGGCTAAACATTGGAGGGCCAGCCAGTCAAGCCAACAGACCAACGACACGAACGTTCAACATGGCCGTACAGGATGCGATGAAATCTAAGGATGTGGTGTCAGGTATCATTTCGATCAATGATATAGATGCATACGTATTATTTGATTCCGGTGTTACCTGCTCTTTTGTTTCCAAAGAATTTGCTAAACAGTTAGACTTACCCCGTGAGAGATTAGCATACCCTATGAACGTAGAAGTAACGAACAAGGAAATTATTCCCATAGAATACATTCATAGGAATTGTTATGCCGAATTACGAGGATTTAAGCTCAAAGTGGATTTGATACCAATTCGTTTGGGGGAGTTCGATGTAATCCTTTCAACGGATTGGTTATCGGTTCATGGAGCAGTTATAGATTGTAAGAAGAAGTGTGTACACCTTAAGATTCCAAATAAGTCAAAGGTGGTATTTTATTGTAGTAAATTGCCGAGAAAATCTCATTGTCTGACGATGGTGCAAGCTCAGAGATTGCTTAGGAAGGGTTGTATAGGTTATTTGGCTCACATGGTTGATACTCGACAAGTCGAGGGTGAACTGAGTCAGATACCTATTGTAAGGGATGTCGTTGATGTCTTCCCAAACGAGATTCCGGGATTGGCACCGGATAGAGAGATTGAGTTTGTCATTGATTTGGCACCAGGGACAACACCGGTATACAAAGCGCCGTATCATATGGCACCGGTAGAGATGAAAGAACTGATGGCACAATTATATGAGTTGTTAGATAAGGGATACATTCGACCGAGCGTATCATCGTGGGGAGCACAAGTCTTATTTGTAAAGAAGAAAGATGGGTCAGTAAGACTTTGTATCGACTACCGAGAGTTGAACAAGGTCACCATTAAGAATAAGAACCCATTGCCGGGATGAGCGATTTGTTTGATCGATTTGAAGGGCAAAGTACTTTTCAAAAATTGACTTGAGAACCGGTTATCACCAACTGAAAGTGAGGCCGAAAGACGTTCCAAAGACGACATTCAGAACTCGATATGGACACTTTGAGCTTCTGGTAATGTCATTTGGATTGACTAATGCGCCATCAACATTTATGGATTTGATGAACAGAGTGTTCAAACAGTATTTAGATAAGTTTGTTGTCGTATTCATAGATGACATGCCGATCATCTTCAGATAGTGTTGGAGACATTAAGGAGGGAGAAGTTGTATGCAAAATTCTCCAAGTGTGAGTTTTGGTTGCAAAGAGTGTAGTTTTTAGGGCACGTTATCGACAAAAACGGTGTTTTAGTTGATCCAGCGAAGGTAGAAGCGGTTATCAATTGGGAGCAGCCGAAGACACCGACATAAGTCCGGAGTTTCTTAGGATTGGCGGGATACTATCAAAGATTTACTCAGGATTTTTCAAAATTAGCATCACCGTTGACCAATCTTACCAGAAAAACACTTAAGTTCATTTAGACGAAGAAGTGTGAAGAAAGTTTCCTAGAATTGAAGAAGAGGCTTAGTCAAGCACCTGTGTTGGCTTTACCGGACAACACGGGAGGGTTTATAGTGTATAGTGATGCGTCACACAAGGGTCTTGACTGTGTACTGATGCAACACGGCAAGGTCATTGTGTACGCATCACGTCAGCTAAAAGATTATGAGAAGGGATATCCGACTCATGACCTGGAGTTAGCAGTAATAGTTTTCACCTTGAAGATTTGGAGGAATTATTTGTATGGCGAGAAGTGTGAGATATATACGGATCACAAGAGTCTGAAGTACATCTTCACGCAGAGAGAGTTAAACATGAGGCATCGCCGATGGTTAGAATTGATCAAAGATTATAATTGTGAGATTTTGTACCATCTAGGCAAAGCAAATGTAGTGGTAGATGCCTTGAGCAGAAAAGGCAGAGAGAAGTTATTGAAATTGACCATTCAAGAAGAATTGGTGAAAGATTTTGAGTGACTAGACTTGGAAATTAGGTATCCGATGGAGACCGACGAGCAATTATTTACAATGTCAGCGAGCCTGACTTTATTGGATAAGGTTAAAGAGGCACAAGAAAAGGACGAATATTGCAATAACATCTAGAAACGATTGACTGAAGGGAATAAATTGAAATTTAAGGTTGATAGCACTGGACTGCTAAGATTTGAAGGATTTAATTTGGAATGCAGATTAGTACGGAAGCGAGAAAAGAGATTTTTCAAGAAGTGCACAGTACGAGATATTCGATACACCTAGGAAGCACAAAGATGTACCAAGATTTGCGTCACCACTTCTGGATGCCAAACATGAAGAGAGAGGTTGCGGAATGCGTAAGTAGATGTCTAACTTGTTAGAGGGTCAAGGCAGAGCACCAACGACCAAGCGGGTTATTACAACCATTAGAGATTCCAGAATGGAAATGGGAGCACATTACAATGGACTTCGTGGTGGGACTTCCTGCAACGCAAAAAGGGCACGGCGCCATATGGGTGATTGTAGATCATCATACTAAGTCAGTTCACTTTTTTCCGATTAAGATTAAGTATAGTTTGGACCAGTTAGCCAAATTTTATGTTAAGGAAATTATCTCGAGGCATGGGGTGCCGATTCCTATTGTATCAGATAGGGATCAGCGATTCACGTAAAACTTCTGGAAGAGTCTTCAAGAAAGAATGGGGACACAACTATGAATGAGTACCGCATATCATCCGCAGACCGATGGGCAAAGCCAAAGAACAATTCAAACACCTGAAGACATGCTCCGAGCTTGTGTGATGGACTTCAAGGGTAGTTGGGAGGATCACCTTCCATTAGTAGAGTTCACATATAACAATAGTTATCACGCCAATATTTGAATGCCATCGTACGAAGCACTGTATGGGAGGAAATGCAAAACGCCCTTATGCTGGGACGAAGTTCGAGAACGTCAACTATTGGGACCAGAATTTGTACAACAGACGGTAGAAATCATCAAGGTGATAAGAGCCCGACTAGTAGCAACTCAAGATCGCCAGAAGAAGTATGCGGACCTACATCGTAAGAAAAGAGATTTTGAATTAGGAAGCTATGCATTTCTGAAAGTATCTCATTGGAAAGGGAAGATTCATTTTGGGAAGAAGGGCAAGTTGGGCCCCATGTTCATAGGACCGTTCGATATTCTGAGGCAAATCGGTGAAGTGGCGTACAAGGTAGCGTTACCTCCTGAACTTGAGCACATTCACAATGTGTTTCATGTGTCAGTGTTGCGGCCGTATAAACCAGACTACAAGCACGTTATCTCCTATGATCCAATTCAAGTCGAGAAAGACTTATTATACGAAGAAGTTCTTGTCTAGATACTAGATAGGAAGGAACAAAAATTAAGGAATAAGATTATTCATTCTGTTAAGATTCTCTGGAGGAATCACGCCGTAGAAGAAGCTACGTGGGAGCTAGAAGAGAAAATGAGAGCGAATTATCCGTTTTTATTTGAGTAACCTTATTTTTACAATTCCGAGGATGGAATTTTTATAAGGGGGGGGGGGGGGAGGGATGTAACGTCCACGAATTTTAAACTCCTTATTAATTAAATATGTGATTTAATTTTAATGAGTTAGCTTTGTGAGTTTATTTAAACCTTATGTGGTTATGGGAATTTATGAAATGATTTAAAGGGAGTCACTAATAGTTATTTAAATTAGTGGACTAACCCTAAGATTTTAATATCAAAGAATTGATAGGATTATTAATAATTAAATATTCAATTTATTTGGATATGGTGGCAAGAGTTGAACATATTGATCGATTTCAATTATGGGTAATTAATTGATAATGTGTTAATTATTAATTATTATGAATAAATAATAATTTATGTGTAAAAGATTAATAATTTATAAAATGAGTATATGTTTACTTGATTAATTTGTGCAATATAGTAAACCTTTATTATATGGTAGCTAACAATATATTTTATTTAGTACAAGGTTGTACATATAAATAGGTCTATATATTATATATATAGACTATATAGTAAGAGTTATTTGTATTCATATGAGTTGCATAATAATATTGTTATATGATATTAAGTGTGTGGGTAAACATTTATGTATACCCTATTGACATATAATAATATCAATTGTTAAATTAATAATGATTTCATTAAGTTATTATGATAATAACAGTCATGGTAATATAAAATGTACTTGGATTATATGTATGTGCACTACTTGATACCTTATAATTAAGAACTACATTATAACCTATGTTATGTGAAATGAATTGTGTATATATAATTTATAACCAAAGTTTATATTATGGGAATAAATGGTATTAGCCAATTGTTGCATTCCATTTTGCACAAATGTTGAGAATTATTCTCTTGTTCCATAATAAGAGTCCCATTTCATTTCTTCCACATGAAAGCAAAAAGAAGCTAGCATGCATACTATATTCTTCATCTCAAATTCATCAATCTAGAGCAATAAGTGGATGGGGAGTGGGATTCATGAGTGAATCACCAACTCTCTCTTAACCCTTGTGCATTCTTGAAATTCTTTGGTTTGATTTGGGAGGTAATTCCATTATCTAGATAATCAATCTTCTATAAATAAGATCTTCACCTTCCTTGTTGCAATTTACTGAGAATTAGTTCGTATAGGGTGAGTATAGAGCAGCTGAATTGAGTCATAAAGGTATAACTTCCATTCCCATTCTTAATTTTGATAAATTGTTTAATGGGTTGATTCTTTGAATTAAGCATGTATTAGTTGATATTTGATTTGGGTTATGTCTCTTAGTGTTATACATACTTATAAATGTGTTGGGTTATGTTAGAAACAATTTTTATAAGGATTTTGTATGGTGGATTTCTTCTTGAGAGCAGCAGCAAGTTCTTGTCTCTACGATAAAAGCATGTATGCAAATTTGCGCCTATTTTATATTAGGGTCTGTGTGTATTTACCTGACTACGATAATTTCGTTCAGTTTCTATTCATGTTAACTTGTTAGTACATGGTAAAACAAGCTTGTAAACTGTCTTAAAATGCACACGTAAGCACATGCATATAGGATGAACAAGTATAACAATGATTGACACAATACTTGTTGTCTTGAAATGAAATTGTAGTTTCAAAGTGAACTTGACCAAGACCTTAATCTTGTAAGTTCTGACCATTTGAGCATGCGTATATGGCTTTCATATATGTTGTAAATGCATGCGAGTTATATGTTAAGATGCCTTGTATATACTAAGTTGACTTAGTGTAAAATGCAAAGAAAGTTAGAATGAGAAAGCTAATATTGTCAAGTAATGAGTAAAGTACGTTATGACCATGCAAGACTGTATATTAGGACTCATTATGCCTATAGATATATTGGCATGAACATCGCTTGGTTAATATATGGTTTTCACTTATTCACACATAGTCATGGAAGGGAAATTTCTAAAATAAGAACTATATAAGTAAAATATACATGTGTTGTCTATATACAAGCATGACTACTGAGTATTGAATGATCGAGTTGTAAGGCACAAATGATTTCATGACCTTTTGTGTTTTAATGACATATAATGTGTAAGTTAAACTTGAAGTAATGAATTCAAGTATGGTCATGTGTTATATGTGAATCTCTAGCATGTACGTATGTTAAAATATATGTGTAATTGGTGTGTTAGAGTTGGATGAAGTCGGGGAGAGCAATGACTTTCGACCTTGGTATGGCCAAGGGACATCGCAAATTGTCTTAGATCCCTAAGCCTAGTCTAGGTGCAGCTGCACCATCTTGCAGTTCTGAATAGATTCTGTTTTTGGTTTGAAGTTTCAAGGCATGCTTATATGATTTCTTTATCTTGTATTATGCGACCAATGTGCCATGTTATGTGTTAAGAAGCATGCTATGTGAAGACTTGATTATTTTAAGTGTAAACCCATATTAGTTTACACATACTAATTGAAATGATCGACTTGATAACGTTAGGTCGTTTCAACGCAAGTAATTAAAGCTAGATTTTATTGTAGCTGAGCAAACAGGCAAGTTCCTTGAACCCTACTTTTATTGAGCAAGTTCCCTAAAGTTACTCCAATTATTAATGGGCAAGTTTCCTTGGACTTCACTCTTTTGGTTGTGCAAGTTCCTTAATTCTTACTCTTTTACTTGAGCAAGTATTCGAACACTATTTTTATTGTGTTGCAAGTTTCTGAACTTACACAACTTTGAGTTTTGGAAGTTTCCTACCCTACTCATATTGTGTTGATCAGGTTATTGTTGAATTGAAAGTTATGTATTTAAGATTGAATTTTATTTTCAGGCATGCTATTAAGTGGTTTAATTACTTTACAATTATCCCACATCGATATTATTGATATTCGCACTTAGTGCACTTGAGTTCGTACAGTCTTGGACTTGTACATCATTTAAAGTTCAATAATTCTTGAACTATGTTAGATAGAGTCTGAACCTTTGTTCGGTCAGACAAACGTATGAAGTTTTTATAAAAGCTATCCAAACCAATTGATAGTAAGGATTCTTAGACTGAAAGAACACCCCTTTCTATGATAGGGGAGTACCAGGTATCTAATATAAGATACAAAGAACAGATTTAAGTGTTATGCATATACATGGTGTACGCGAGGTTGATCCCCTTAAAACTTCAAATTCTGTAGCCAGTAACCAAAGGGTCAATTAGCTATTGATTCCATTGTAGTGTTATAGTTCAAAGTCTACTTGACTAGCAGTTATTCTAAAAGCAATCATTATCTTTGCATCTAATATTCATATTGTTGAATCCTTCAGATATTCATATTATTGAATTCATTGTCAGATATTTTCCATTCATCATGATATATCCTTACTATTTGTATTTAAACTTGTTGAGCAAACTTGTTGCTCATCCTTGCTATATCATGAAATATATTGCAGCTAAGCCCGAGACCTCAGTAAAGGACAAGGGTAAAGGAAAGATGTAGGATAGTCACTAGGAGCAGACTTTGCTATATGTCTAGTTTAAATTACGGTTATGTAATGTGAACCCTAATTATTATTTTAGGGTATGCTTGTAAGATTGTATTAAGGTTATCGAATCTTGGGACTAGTAACACCTTTTGAATGAACGATGTACATTTATTATATTCCGCATTTTAGTTATCATATGTTGTTTAGAGGTGAATGTTTGTATTTTATCGTGATGACCAAACCGGGGTCAGAGGACCCGGATTCGGGGGTGTCACATGGGCAAATCTGGGCAGCCTAAAAACTGCCCAGAACACTCTGACAGCATGTTCATGTGTTTAGATCTTGTTTGTTTTTGTTGTTTTGTTATTGTTGTTGTAATAGAATTGTAATATGGTATATGAACTATAAATTAAAGCTTTTATATCACCTAAGAGGTAAACATGGTGAAGGTAGTGGCTGGTCAAAGTTGTATAAAAGTTCACTAAATTTGTTCCTGGAATTTCCAGAAAATCAAGAACATGTTATCTGACATGGTTTGACCGGGTTCTAGCTTCTGATTCTGGTGTAGTTTAACTGATTTTAGGAATGTTATATGTACTCTATCATGTATACTACACGTTAGACCCATTAGACCACCATAACATCAACCAGAACCCTAAAATGTTTAAGCGTCAAAGTGTACCCTCGAAGCTGACTGGGTTTCTGGGTAACCCAGAAAATCCAGGAAGCTCTGACAGTGAGTTTGATGGGCTAGATCTCCTTGTTGTGATGTGGTATGAGTTAAATGATAGTTGAATCTTGTAGTGTTACAACAATACTACAATGTCAGTGTCTTAGTTAGCTCATATCATGTTTAGATAGTGAATTAAAGATGGTCAAAGGGAGCCTCTTGAACACTGACTGTCAGTGTTCTTGAGCCTCATGAATACCAACCGCGACAGAAACTGTCGCTAAAGCCTTTAGCGACGGATTTAATTATTTTAGTTTTCTAATTTCTGGAAAATGATTAAAAATAGAAATAAATTCTAAAAATCATTTAAAAATAGAAAACAATTTCAGAAAATTATAAAATCAGTTATAAAAATTATTTTAAGTCATAAAATTAACTTTTAATAATTTGACATATTTTCCATAAATATTAGTAATTATTTGAATATTATTGATATTTAATTTATTTAATAAATATATTAATTAAATTAACTAAAAATAATTTTATTATATTAAAAATCATTTTAAATGATAATAAGGTATTTAATAATATTTTAAGTTATAAAATGTAACTTTCAATATTTCAAAGTAAATTTCATTAATTTTTAATATTAATGATATTAGATTTATTTAATAATTATATTAAATAAATAGATTAAAAATGATTTTATTGATTTAAAAATCATTTAAAAAGGATATAAATGGTTTAAAAATATTTTAAGTTATTATAAATGACTTTTAATATTATAGTGAATAATACCTCAATATTTAAATATTAATGGTAATTGTTTAAAATAATTTTAAATGTTTTAAAAATCATTTAAGGGTAATATTAATACTCTAAAAATATTTTGAGTTATTATAAATAACTTTGATATTTTGGAAATGATTGCATTAATATTTTAATATTAATTAAATATTAATGATAATAGAATTATCTAATATTTAAATATTTTAATAATGATTCTAGAGTTTGAAAAATCAAGATAAATTATAATAATTATTTAAAAATTATTATAAGTTATTTAAAAATAATGATACTGGTATTTAAAATATCCAGGATAATATTGAACTACATGATAGAGTTTTAAACTCGATAATTACCCGATAACGCCGTCGGTACACCGAAATACTACCGAAATTGATTCGAAATTATATAGTTTGACTATATAAATGTTTGTTTATGATCCAATGACTGATATATGTGAGACCCCGAATTTTATGAGATGAAAGTATTCAATTTTCTTATAATTATTCTATTTAGTAAATTGTTATATTGATAAAAGGTTAAAATTAAGGGTGATATGTGAAAAATTTTCAAAGTAAACAAGTTATCATAAAATAATCGGTGATAAAAGTATAGTAATACGCGTGGTTTCATAGTAGCACACGGTATTGATTATTGATACTTATGTAAGAAGTCATTCAGTTATACTCAATTATTGCTACAGTAATTGATGCATCATATCTCTCATATTATTAATTCAATTATTGTCACAATATCATCTGCATAATATGTTATATTATTAAATCAATAATTGAGACGACAAAGTTATTTATATTATTATTTGCAATATTGACAATGTCTAGAAGTTCTGTCAAGGAAAGGTTAGATAATCTAATTGCGCTCCAATAGGGAGAAATCCTTATCGGAAAGCCCCCTCTTTCCTGGGAACGACCTGGTTGTTAAATATTGTGCATTATAATATTAATGATGAATAAGTTCGTGTTGATTAAAGATGAAATTGATAATTCCATTGTGTTGGGATTATTAGTGTTAGTGGAAATCGACATTTATTTCTATAGTAATTGATGTCTGGAAGTTATATTGACAATCGGGTAATTAATCGGGTAAATGAGCAATTAATTGCTATTCATTCACATGCTTATAACTATGTGTTCACATGTGTGTACTATTGATTCACATGTATGTACTATTAGGGAGGTGGTGCAAGATTGATAATACTTGCATGACTAAATTAAAAATAGAGGTATAGTTGAAGGTACTATACTGTAATTAGTTTGTTCACATGATTATACTATTGAGTCACATGAATGAACTATTAATTCACATGATTTACTATTAGGGGGAGGTGGTGCAAGTTTGATAATACTTGCGGACTAAATTAAAAATGAAGAAAAGAGGAAGGTATTATCTTTGTAATATTTCGAGCTCCAAAGCGTGCAATTATCGAAACTATATTTTTCTATAAATAGAAGCTCATTCTTCCTTCATTTCTCACAAATTCACTAAGTCTCACAAGAGCAATTATAGAGATAGAAGCTATAGAGAGAGAAGCTATAGAGAGAAAGAAGAAGCAAAGTCTACTACTTCACTACTCCAAATTATCCAAATTCTTACCGAGGTAAGGGGTATTATTTATTTCATATTACGAAGAGATATTATTTTTCAGATTCAGTATGAATATTATTTTCGCTTCAATATTAAGTAAGGAATATCATCTTCGCTTCAATATTCGTAGGAATATTATTTTCGCTTCAAAAGTCTTAAGGGGTATTATTTATTTCATATTACGAAGAGATATTATTTTTCGTATTCATTATGAATATTATTTTAGCTCAATATTAAGTAAGGAATATCATCGCTGCTTCAATATTAAGTAGGAATATTATTTTCGCTCAACAAATGTAGTAAGGGTATTATTTCTTCAGTAAATGATATTATTTCTTTCAATATCATTATGCTGAAATATTGGTACGAATTTTATTGTGGAATTTCTACCTTTTTGTGTCGAGGTTACTATTCACTCTAGTATTATTCACTCGGGTATTCGGGGCACTTTTTGTGCCGAAGTACTATTCATGAGTTACTATTCACTCTAGTATTATTAACTCGGGTATTTGGGATACTTTTTATGTCGGGGTACTATTCACGAGGTACTATTCTTGAAGTACTATTCATAGGGTACTATTTACGGGGTACTATTCACTCGAAAAATATATTTCTTTTCTGTCCAAATTATTTTTGGTACATGAATATTATTCTTGAATTTTACTCCACAAAGAAGTATCATGTTGACAATTTGGATATTTTTAAACTCTGGATAAATTTAAAGTCTTTAATATTTATCCTTGATTTCGTTTGATTAATGCTTATATCATTGTCATCATCCTCATGCTTATATTGTGATGAAAGTCATCTTTGGCTTACGTGACGCCCCCGAAATTAGGTATACATCACCCATCTTGGGTCGTCAGATACATGGTACAAAATTCAAATACAACTTACTAATACAACTGTCGTGTACAATACGACAAAACATATCTGTGAGTTTGAATACAGTTATTGTCTACTAGATATTATACAAACTCAAAAGGAGTCCTCATTACAATTATTAACACACTATTTCACAGAATAGTGAGGACTACTAATGCTATCCTCTGGACCGTCACTCCGCTTCCCCGACTAGTCCTCGCTATGTTCTCATTTCACGAGAGAACAAAGGAAAGAAAGGGTGAGCTCAACTAGACCAAAGAAGAAATATTATGACTAAGATAATGCGAGAATAAATTATCGTTAGCCTTCAACAAGATGTTAAACGATAAAATATAACAACTTCAAGTTTAATCTGCAGCAGAACAAGCAATCCATTAAAAGAGTCAAGTAGAAAATAAAATCTACTATCTTTTATGATTTAAAAGGTTTTTCATCATTGTTATAGCTGAGACTCAGCTTAATAAATATTCCACATCATCGATTCACCCTTGCACTATGGCCAAGGATATTCTTTAGTATCACGACCACAATTATCCATGCACTACGGGCCAAGAATATTTGTGTATTCATTAATGGTCATGATCATGCCAACAACTGTCCATCAATGCACTACGGGCCAATGAGGATTTTACCACATCATTTGTAACATTACTATCCATGATTACAATTGAATAATCCTCGGTCATAATCATACCAAGTCCATCTATGCACTACAGTGCCACAAATGACTTTCAAAAAATATAAATATGAGGATGATGACAATGATATAAGAATTCAATAAAACAAGTTCAAGAATTAATTTATCCAGAACCAATAACATCCAAACTGTCAACATGAGACTTTGCTTTGTAGAGTAAAATTCAAGAATACTTAGAAGAATATTTCCATGAAAGGATCTTGGATGAAGCGCAAATATCAAGGATATTCCACTAATTTCATGGAGTATAGAAGTCAAAGTTTTAACCAACCGAGTATAATAAAGAATGGAATAACAAAAGAAATCACCATGCATGCGATAGACCATGCGAGGCGAAAGTTATTCTAATGAAATAATAAATAACGAAACCCGTCCGGCGTAAAAGCGCACGGCATGATGATATTCCAACGAGAATAATAAAGAATGGAACCAGTCCCAGTAAAACACACGCATGTGATGTTCCAATGTAATAATAATAAAGACGGAACCAGTCCGGTGTAAAACAAATGCAGACGATGTTCCAACGAGAATAATAATAAGATGAACCAAGTCCTGTAAAACACACAGACGAGGATGTTCCAACAGAATAATAGAAGAATGTCACTAAGTATAGGGGTAAACCCGTATCGAGTTATTCCAACAGAATAATAAGCAATGGAATAACAATGTTCTCTTCATGAATAAGAAAAGAATAACACCCTTACTTTAGTAGGAGATTGAATCTTTACAGATGGTGTAGTAACATAATACTCTTCTTCTTTCTCTCTTATTCTCTCTATACTTTCTCTCTCAATAGCTTGAATGAATTCATGAAAAATAATGAAGCACTAGGCCTCTATTTATAGAAGATTTCTAGCTTAGCACTTGCCATTGGAAAAGGCAAGTGGCTTGACATGATAGTGATGTGAAAAAAAAAAAAGTGGTTTGACGCTTTGTAATGTGAAACACCAAGTGGTTTGACGCTTTTGTAATGTGAAAGGACAATTGGTTCGGCCTTTTAATATGAAACGGCAAGTGGTTTGACGTCTGTTAAAAGGTAATTACTATTGTGAAGGTAATTATTATTGATGAAGGTAATTACTATTGACGAAGATAATTACTATTAGATGAAGAGACTCTTAGATGATGACATATGGGCCCCCCATAAAATAACCAAACTTACCACAAACGCGTCTCATAATGACTTTCTTTATATACATCAAGGATTGAATAAATATTACCACAAATCATTTTATTTTAATCAACACATATTTAATCTTTCAACAATTATTAATCATTTATAACTTGTCGTCTCAATTATTGATTTAATAATATAACATATTATACAGATGATACTGTGACAATAATTGAATAAATAATATAAGAGATATGATGCAACAATTCATCAGTAGAATAATTGAGTATAGCTAAGTGACTTCTCACGTAAGCATCAATAATCAATACTGCAAAGCTACTATGCAACCACGCCAGTATTCATTGTACTTTTACTACCGGGTAGTTCAACAGTTTTAACGGTAACACCTCCGCCATTATTTTTATAGAAAGATAATTTTGTCGTTTTCTAACTACGACAATACTTCCGTTGTGGGGTCCACCAATGATTGTGTCGTCGTACGAATATTCCCCGACAAAAAGAATATTCCCAGACCAAACGAATATTTTATAACAACTTGCTTACTTTGCAAAATTTATAAATATTACCCACAACTATAACATTATATCAAATTTATTCCATAATATTCAAAAATAATATTTATAGAAAATTCATCTTTATTTATTAAAGTTGGGGTCTTACATTACAGTTGTATATCTTTGGCTTACGTGCAAAGATGGACTGTTGATTATTGGTTTTACAGTTGTATATCTTTGGTTTACGTTCAAAGACGAACTGTTAATTGATAGCTTTGGCCCGTAGTGTAAAGATGGACAAGTGTATGACATGATCATGACCACTGGTGATAATAACGAATATCCTTGGCCCGTAGAGCATGGATAATTCGATGATATGATTGGCAGGATCATGACCATTAGTTAACAGTTGAATGTCTTTGTCCGTAGTGCACTGACATGCAATTGTTTGGTATGATCATGACCATTGGTTTTATAGTTGAATATTTTTGGCCCGTAGTGCAAAGATAGACAACTGATTGGTATGATCATTGTTATTTATATTTGAATATCTTTAGCCTTTGGGGTAAGGATATTGGGTAAACATTCTATTAAGCCTTTGTGGCAAGGAGGAACTGTTGATTCACAATATTATAAACATGAATTATGAATTTAACTAAAATCTTTGGTGGTTTAAGTGAAGACAGGTGAAAGTTCTCTTTATCTTCGGTATAATAAAGAACTGTTAATGGGTATTACAGAGATAAAATTGATGATAAACTTTTAAATCATAGAAGATAGTAGATTTTATGCTCTACTTGACTCTTCATTGCTTGTTCCGCTGTAATTAAACTTGATATTTGTTATATTTTATCAGTTTAACACTGTTGAAGGCTAAGGCTAATTTATTCTGCATTATCTTAGTCATAATATTTCTTTATGGGCTAGTTGAGCTCACCCTTTCTTTCATTGTTCTCTTCAAGAAATGAGAACGTAGCTGGGACTAGTCGGGGAACGGAGTGACGGTCCAGATGTTTGCATTAGTAGTCCTCACTATTCAAAGGAAATAGTGTGATAATAAATGTAATGAGGACTTCATTTGAGTTTGAATCACATACATGAGACAATATTCGTGTAAAAACTCTAAGCTACGATGTTGTCGTATTGTATAAAAGAAGTTCGTATTTGATTTATGTACCATGTATTTGGCGACTCGGAATGGGTGATGTATACCTATTTTGGGGGCGTCACAATATAACTATGTGACAATGTGATTAGGTTATGTATTGACTGTAAATAACAGTACTATGTGTTATGATATGATATTCTAATCAATAGAACAATCTTATAAATGATAGGTCGTTGAATTTAAAGATAGAACTAAGTTGTGTAAGAAGCAGACCAGGCAAGTATCTGAACCATACTTTTCATTGTGCAAGTATTCTAACTTTGCATTTACTTTATGCAATGGACATGAGTAAGAAAGTTTCAGAATTATATTTTGTTATGTCAGATTATTAACTCTATTGTTTTTGATTATGTACCCAGATATTCGTATTCATGCGAGTTCTCGAACTTATTCATACATTGTTTATCAGTAAAATATTACTATTAGATGCAGATATATCTATTCTGTTTGTAAATTCCTAAGATTAGGTTATACAAGTGTCCTCACTTGGATAATTATTGAACATGTTGATACATACTTATTTATTTCCAATATGTATATCTTAATTGAAAATCGTCTAAGCTATTTGTCTCGGCTAGACACAGATTTAAAATATCTTTGAATATGATAAAACCTTATTGATATCCAACCGAATTGTTTGGTTTGGATTCCCGACTAAGTATGAACATCCCAACATAGGAAAATCTTTTTATGCTACTAAGGCGGATATGATGAACGAGAATATCATTTTGGTATGTAGTATTGATCAATACAGGGCATAACAGGCTGATCACCCCCCCATGCCTGTAAGTTATAACGGTTTGCAGATGAAGTTCTGTTAAACCCTATTGAAAATTAAAAACAAAGTTCATAGTCTGTCGACTGCTCACTAATTATAGTCAGTACGTAGTTTCAAAATTTGAAATAGAATTGTTACGTTGTTTAGTGTTGCTTCAGTTTACTTCACAACTATTGCTTCGTTGTAGAAGTGTCGTTCAAAGAAACATTTAATCCTTTCGGCTAATGTTTATTGTTTGCTATTACTTGCTGGACACTCAAATGCTCATTCTTGCTTAATTTAAATGTTTTCAGCTTTGTATGATCGACCTGAAGGTTCAGGCAAGAACAAAGGGAAATGAAAGCTAACAGAATAAGTTTGTGGTATCTTATGTAATAGCTAGACTTAAATAAGATGATGATATTTATTATCTATCATGTAATGAAATGTTTTAAAGGTCGCGTACCTGGGATGTAGACAACTCTGATATGTAAATTAAGTTTGATATTTATGACATTATTATTATTATTCCGCTCCAAAGAAATGGTATCGTGAAGCACTGAATTCGGGTTTTAAGCACCTAAATTTGGGGCGTCATGATTCTTGCGCTCCTAGATAACCCCTAAATGCTTGTTTTAAATGTATGCAGTCAACTTCAACCTCGGAACTCACACTGAGGCACTAAGTACAAAGACCTAGAGATAACACCGGGAAGACATGCACACCTCAGAGATAACCCTGAGGACCTTCAGTACTTGCATTAGTCTAATCTCAGAGATAACCCTTTGCAACGTCTGCTTTATCAGCCCGAACCGGAGATAACCCCGATGAGGGGTAAAATCATCATTTTTCCACCTCGACCCCACACCGCGTCGTCTCAACATATCATACATAAATTTATACACAACAATGTCCCACAAGAACTAAGGAGGTGCAATCCCGAGTGACTACTACATAAGGCAACACACCAAATAGAATTTGAAGCTTGAAGACCGGAGGGCATGGTCCCATCTTCCTAACTTCGTACAAACTCTAATCCCATGTCATGGTGTAGCTGTCAACAACGGCGGTTCGAAATAGGTCTTATACACCTGAATGGGATGCCTGGATTGCAATTCTGAAAGTTTGAGCGGATATCACAATGCACACGTTCACGTACTTCAAGACGGTGGGACTCGCCGAGCCCGGGGCACCCCGGGGAGCTGCAGGTACATCTGCGCCCCCCCTCTATAAATAGAGGGCTTGGGGTGACCATTTGTAAAGAGAATTAGGTGAGGAGGCCCTGTCAAATTTTCTTTGTACACACGTTCAACTGAGTGCTTTCTCATTTTAAACACTTGTGAGCTCACATATAGCTACTATTTTTACCGACGAGAGCCAAGTGTTCATCCACTTAAAGTTATAGAAGTCTTCTTTGGTAGTCCACTGTAAGCCTTCTTACACACTTTAAAACATTCTCTTCATCTTTGCACACACCATTCTTCACATTGAGAGTCGTGTTACGTGTGTATGCCCGGACTTCGGTCCGTGGTTTCATTTCGCTTTGTATATATATATATATATATATATATATATATATATATATATATATATATATATATATATATATATTTATATATGACTAACATTATCGAGTTATGCCTCGATTGAGCCTAGACTTATGTCCTGAGCGTTTATTTGCTTTCGTATATATATATATATATATATATATATATATATATATATATATATATATATATATATATATATGAATCGTGTCGAACTTTGTTCGATGAGCCTAGACTTACGCCCAGAGTGTTTACTTGCTTTCGTATATATATATATACTTATATATATGAACTTTGTGTCGAACTCTGTTCGATGAGCCTGGATTTTATATCAGCTGCATTTACTGCTTTAATATATATATATATCAACTGTTGTCAAACTTTGTTTGATGAGCCTGGATTTTACATCTGGTGCGTTTACTGCTTTAATAATATATATATATATATATATATATATATATTTTTACTTTTCATCTTGCCTGGAGTTTACTTCGTGGCGGTTGATTGCTTTTACAGCTTTATTTACATTTCTAATCCCCCATGGAGGTGCTTTGTGGTGGCTGATCATGTCTGTATATATATATATCTATAGCTTTTATATATATATAACTGCTTACTGCTTTCATATCAATTGCGGCATCAGGTGAGCCTAGGAATCATGTGATCACAGATTTAGTCTACTGGATCTAGATTCGGTTCCCGTGATGGACATTTTAAGCTTTAAGCAGCTTATAAATTTATTCACGGTGTTTGGATTTCCTCAGATGGTTTTCATGCCCACGAGGAGTTCAGCACTACTTTATACATTATTTTCTCGAAGATGCTTCGCATCTTGAAAATTAAAAGCAATTAAGCCAAACACTTAATAAAAAATGGAAGTGTAAAAGGTCTTAATTACTATTGAGCATAAGGGTTTGAAAAACCTCTTTTACAAAATATCACTGCCATATCTTGTTTAAAACTGAATTTTTACACAAATTCAAACCCTGTGCATATAGGTGTGAACGAGGTCTCGCACTACTTCTATATAAACAACACATTGACCCACACACACATTCATATAATAGTTTCTTGAAAAGTGGCGGTCACCGTGGTAACACGGATGTCGGGGGTGTCTAACACCTTCCCTCCGCATAATTAAGCCCACGGACCCTAATGAATCTCGATTTCACAGACTCGTTTAGCAGTGTCACATCACTGGGTCAATGTGCAAACCTTTTCTCGGTTGTGTTGGTACAACTATATAAAAAACCAATTGGCGACTCTTATAGTCCAATCGTCGACATATACATGTCGGACCTTTTTCACAACTTGTTTTTTCAAACAAATCTCACCTAAACATGAGAACACCAAAGAACAAGAACAAAAAAGGAACAAATAAAAATCCCGACGTCGACAGGTGGCGACTCTGCTGGGGACACCAGTAAGAGGGCTTAAGCCGCTATTACAATCTTTTCAAAACTGTTATATTCTTGTGTGTGGATGTTGCATTTACATTTATAATGAATGTGCATGAATGCATATATTTACTGCGCTTAATGCTTTACACTATGTCTTCTTGTGATATTAGTGCATCGCACATGTCATCATTTTCATAAATGGTGAGACATGTTGTTTGTGAATGTATGTTGTGTGGTTCCTCCACCAGGAGGCTATCCTTTCGGTGTTTGATTATTGGACTCGTAGGAAGACTAATTCGAATGAGGCTCAGGAAAGACACCACCCAAATTCGCTCTAGTTGAAAGACCAGATTAACTTCCCGTCGAGTAAATTGCAATGATTTGGGAACCTTCATGCCAAAAAGCCGCGAGAGTAACCTAAGATAGGTCAACCTCTGAAAAACCAAACGTGGAGGAAAGTATCTTCATGCTTTCTCATTTTAAATTACTCGTAAAGCCAATTACTTGTAATTTCATTCCATATTCATCTCCATGTAATGAGAAATATGAAGAAATATGAGTACACACATATTTGCATGCTATCCTGTATTACAAACAACTAACATCCATTTTGCCGGATAATATTCCTAAAACGGATACATCACGTAGCATTTAAATATTTACACATTCCCTAAGACTAAAATATGTAAGTCTTTCGCAGGGAAACCAGCGGACCTATTACCCGTTCAAAGTCCAAAAAGGCTATTTGCCTACAACCAATCATGTCTTCAGCTGACTAGTCTAATCACGTTTCCCATGAAGAATTCGACAGATTAAGTAAACATATTACAGATTTAGCTGTTCTGCTTAAGAACTACATCAGTCTACTTAGGGCCCAAAAATGCCCACACATACAGAGTCCTCTTCTCAGGGAGGAATCCAAGGTTCGGATAAAACAAATCCGGAATTTCCATTAATTACAAACAAAAACCCTGAAAAAACCCATCTCAAAGGAGATCTAGACACTGATGATATCAAGAAAAAGGTCCTTCAAATGGAAGAAACCCTTCGTTCTATCAAAGGAATTGGAGCACACGAGAGTGTCTCA
Organism: Panax ginseng; assembly: GCA_020205605.1. NCBI lineage: Eukaryota > Viridiplantae > Streptophyta > Magnoliopsida > Apiales > Araliaceae > Panax > Panax ginseng. The sequence goes on along the minus strand of CM035147.1, from coordinate 10,061,079 downwards.
TATGCTGACCTTTGTATATTCCCTGGGGTTCATTATCCAGAAAAGTTCAAAACTCCTGACTTCGAAAAGTACGATGGGTTAGGAGATCCTTACACACATTTGAAGGTGTTCATTGGAGAACTTGGATCTTATGCAGAGGACGAGAAGCTTAGAATGCAGCTGTTCCAAAGGAGTCTGACTGGAGAAGCTCACTCATGGTATACCAGATTAGACAACTCAAAGATTCATAGTTGGGAAGAGCTAGCTCATGCTTTCCTCACTCAATACAACTTCCAGTCTCAGATGGCTCCTAACCGGTATCAGATTACCAAGGTAAAGAAATAATACAATGAGTCTTTCAAAGAGTATGCTCAAAGGTGGAGGCACCTTACTGCTCAAGTTATCCCCTCTATGACCGAGTCAGAGATGGTCATGACCTTCATAGATATACAAGAAACTACTTTCTATGAGAGAGTCTTAGCTGGAATTGTTAAACCATTCTCTGAAATGATTAAACATGGGGAGATGACTGAGATGGGATTGAAGTCAAGAAAGATTCACGACCTAGCTGCCCTTAAAGCTGTTGATGAGTACATCCAGTCTAGAAATTATGGAAACAACCTCTGGACGGTCCATAAAAAGAAAGAGGAGGATGTTTCCTTGATACTACAAGGTTAGAAAGGCAATCAGAATCTACATATCCAGAGGATAAACTACTCCCCTTTTCAAGCTCAGTCTTCAAACCCTCCATTATCTAAAGGTAGAGAAGTCAAATGCCCTTGAGTGTTCACACCCTTAGGGGACTCACTCGAGAACATTCTCGCTCTTCTGACGACTCAGACGAACATCACACATCTTCTTCCACCAGCCAACCCGAATGGGAAGGGTTTCAATGCTACTCGGAGGTGTGGTTATCATGCCGGGGCACCTGGACATGATACTCAAGATTGTTGGGCCTTGAAACACAAGATCCAAGATTTGATATACAACGGTGAGATTGTGGTCACCAAACCAGACCAACCTCACGTACAAGATAATCCTCTTCCTCAACACAAAGAGGAAGAAGTCAATATGATTAATTAGAGCAGTGGACAGAGTTCCAATTTTATTGGTGAATCATCCCAGACCATCAAAGACGGTGTTGACAAATGAGATTATGCAAAGTTCCAGTTTGTGATGGAACGAAAGATGAAAGATCTGTGTAAGCAAATTGAGCAATTGGATGAACTGGTGACCCATCAACATCAAGTCACACGCCAATTAGTCAGCTAGGAGCATGCTAGTTTCCTCCCTCTTGTTATGAATACTCCATCATCTCCTTCAGAAATTGAAATAATGGAGGACAAAGTTGTGAAGAAAGCAAATGCCAAATCCCGTAAGGATTTTGCCAATAAAAGGGAATTTACATACCTGGGCCAACCTATGGAGGAGATATTTCAGATGCTGATCAATGAAGGAATGATCACCTCTCTTCTACCTCCAATTAATCCTCGTTCAGGACGTTTTAATTTTGATGGAGTATGTCAATATCACTCCCATTCTCGCGATCACAGCACAGAAGAATGCTGGGCACTCCGCCACCTTATTCAGAATCTAATTGACAATGCAGATCCTCAGAATCGCGTATTTATCTACCGTTATATGAAAGTGAGAATACTTGTCCTACTAAATGGAAGGGATTGGTAGCAGTTATATCCGCTGAGGTTGATGGGATTGTCAAACCATTCACATTATCCTGTTATTAGCTTACAAAAAGTCCCATAGAATTATGGAGGGGATGAAGGATCCACGTCTCATACAACTGCTGCAGTGTCGAAGGAAATCCACGGTATCTTCCCCAACGGGTGATAAAGCCTACTATCAAATCAAAGGGGAAAGTTCCCATGGAGAAGATTTAAAAATTCCTCCGTACTATGGGTCATATTGAAGCCAAGGTGGTTTTAAGCTTAAGAGAAGCTCCACATCAAATTTCAATACTGGACTTGGTTTTCTTTTCCGAGGATCACATGAAGATCTTACTGAAGGTTTTGGAAGAAGCCTACTTGCCTAAATCAGTGGATGTGGAAAAATTTCAACATTTGGTTGATCACATTTTTAACAACAATATGATATCTTTCACTGATGATGACATACCGCCCGAAGGGACCAGTCATTGCAAGCCGTTGCACATTGCGGTTTTGTCCTCCGGATACATGCTAGCTAGAGTCTTGATAAATGGAGGTTCATCTATGAATATATGTCCTTATCCTACTTTGTTGAAGATGAACATCAATCTCAAACGGATTCGAAGCAGCCATACGGTTATTAAAGCTTTCGATGGATCCCGCCGTAATTCAGTCGGAGAGATTGAACTATCAATTGAGATTGGTCCCCATACATTCTGGGTATCTTTTCACATGCTCAAGATAGATTCAGGATACAACCTGCTGTTGGGAAGACCATAGATTCATTTGGCTGGGGCCGTCGCCTCCACTCTTCATCAGCAACTTAAATACATCATTAACGACAGTTTAGTCATGGTTAACGCTGAGCCGGAGTGTCCTAAACAGGGTGACATACAACTCATCAGCTTCAATTCAAAAGTTGAGCCAGTCAGTTTTTATGCCATGGAGGTGAGCAATACTCACTACCACCCTATTGGGGCGCCACCTCTCACACCTAAGATTTCTGCCGAAGTGATGGCGGCTAATCAAGAAATGATGTCATTGGGTTATCAGCCTGGACAAGGGCTGGGTAAAAATCATCAGGGCATTAAGCGCCCAATTCAAGTGTCCAGTCAAACCGAGATAGCCGGACTAGACTATTCTACCAATTCTAGTCACAGGAATCCTCATAAGCATCAGCAGATTCCTTTATCTTCAGCCACACGATGATTATCTCCGCCTACAAATCCTGAGCCTGCACAATCTTCGGTGAAGGTTCCAGCCAACGTAATGGCTATGTTATTTCCTGCCGATACTGCATTGAAGGGAAAAGAGGTCTTAGTTCCTGATCCCAAAATGGAAGAAGAGGAACGAAGACGTAAGCAAGACATCGCCAGGATGATGTCCAACATACGCATCATTGTCCATGATGAACATACAAACAGATACACCCCAGACGATGATTGCCCAGACGTAATGGTCATCATTTGGGAGAATGAGGATGATGACAGCCCCTCCATCACTGCAGTCCACCAGGACTTTGCCCTCGACAATTGGAGCATCACTCCTTTCATTAGTCGATAAGGGTAAAACGGGTAGAAATTCCTTCTGCCATATAGATATCATTAATTGCTTACTTTTTTTGTACAATATTAGCAGTTATTTTGTTAGTACATGCTAAACCTTTGTATGATTAAACCGTTTCATATATTAAGTGAAAGCATATTTTGTTTCAGGACTTTGAATTTAGATGTGCCTACACTTGCTGATAAGATGCCTCTTCTCCACAAGGATTGTAACTTTGATGAAAAGTTGGACTCAGCCTTTATGGAAATACAAGAGGACATTGAGATTCCTCAGAAGATCAAAGAATGGGTCGAAGACAAACCTAAACCCAACCTTGGTCAAACCACTTCTTTCAATCTCGGAACCTTAGAAAGCCCTAAGTCAATCCAGATTAGTTCAGACCTCACTCCAAACCAGAGGAATGACATGGTTACACTACTAACCCAATTCTAAGATGTGGTTGCATGGTCTCATGAAGATATGGTAGGTTTGTCCACTGACACTTTCCTTCATTGCCTTCCCATTAAAGAGGGATTCAAGCCAGTCAAACAAAAGCTTAAGCGATTGAAACCTGAGTGGAGTTTAAAGGTTAAATAAGAAATTGTGAAATAATTTCAAGCTGGCATTATCACGGTGTCCAAATATCCTGAGTGGATATTCAACATAGTTCCCGTACCTAAACTTGGAGAAAAGGTGCCAGTTTGCGTGGATTACCGAGATCTGAATAAAGCTTTCCTTAAAGATAGCTTTCCCTTGCCATTTATCCACACTCTCATTGACAATACTGCTCAATACGACATGTACTCTTTTGCGGATTGCTTCAAAAGGTATCATTAGATTATGTTTGCTGAGGAGGATCGTGAGAAAACTGCTTTCATCACGCCTTGGGGAACATTTTGCTATAGACGATTGTCTTTCTGCCTCATCAATGCTTGAGCCACCTATCAGCGAGCTATGATGGCTCTTTTCCACTACTTAATGCATAAAGAGATAGAGATCTATGTGGATGACATCATTGTCAAGTCCCAAAGGGAAGAAGACCATTTAGACCATCTCAAAAAGCTCTTCAACAGTTTGCGCAAGTACAACTTGAAGTTGAATCCAACCAAGTGTGCCTTTGGCGTTAAATCAGGCAAGTTGCTAGGATTCCTAGCCAGCCAAAAGGGGATTGAGCTGGATCCCACCAAAATCCAGGCCATCATTGAAATGCCCATTCCTCGGACAGAGGAGGAAATACGGGGATTTTTGGGAAGAATCAACTTCATTAGTAGGTTTATTTCTTAACTCACAGCAACCTATGAGCCCATCTTCAAGCTATTAAGGAAATACTCCTCCATGAAATGGAAAAATGAGTGCCAGAAGGCCTTCCTTATAATCAAAGAGCAGCTAGTCAAAGCTCCCATTTTGGTACCTCCCAGGGATGATGTTCTCCTATTCATGTACCTGTCCATAAGTGACAATGCCATGGGCTGCATGCTGGGACAGAAAGACGATAGAGGCCGAGAATGAGCTATCTACTACCTCAACAAAAGATTCAGCAGCAGTGAACACAAGTACACTCTGATTGAGAAGACTTGTTGTGCTTTAGCATGGGTTTCCATGAGGTTACAACATTACATCAATAGTCACACAACGCATCTCATATCCCGCGTGGATCCTCTTAAGTATGTGTTCAGTAAACCCATGTTAAATTATTGGCTGTCCAGATGGCAGTTGATCCTACAACAATTTGACATCGTCTACGTGACACAAAAGTCCATCAAAGGTCAAGGAATTGTAGATTAAATGGCCACCGCACCTTTAGGGGACTTCAAACCCTTAGAAACATACTTCCCCGATGAAGGGGTAATGATAGTTCAGCAACCCCATCAGTAGGATACATGTCATATATGGAAAATGTATTTTCGATGGAGCTGTTAATATGGAAGGCTTTGGAGCTAGAGCAGTTCTAGTATCCGGTACGGGGGAGTAGCACCCAGTTGCCGTCAAATTGTAGTTTGTCAGCACCAAAACCACAGCTGAGTATGAAGGCTGTATCATGGGGCTAAAACTTGCCCGTTCAATGGGCATCAGGTGGTTAACTATCTTTGGGGATTCGGAGTTGGTAATCAGATAATCCACAAGAATCTATCAAACCAAAGAGCTACATTTGATGCCTTACCATCAACAAGTTTACAGATGGCTTCGGAGTTCAAAGAGATCTCCTTTCTACACATTCCCCATAACAAGAAAGACTTTACAGATGCATTAACAACTTTGGCCTCCTTGATTCATATACCTAACAAGGAACACATTCCAAGCATCACATTTACCCTGCACAAGGCACCAGCCTATGGGAACTATGTTGGAGAAGTATTAGATGAGCTACCTCCCATCCAACATCCTTGGTATCAACACATTAAGGAGTATTTACGAGATGGATTTACACCCGCTGAGGCGATCCTGACTAAGAAAAGGCGGATCCATCGACTTGCTATGAAATTCTACCTAAGCGGAGATGCACTATACAAAAGAGATGCAGGATTAGGTCTGCTCAGATATCTGGACAAGGACCAAGCTCAGAGGTTCATAGATGAGGTCCATGGTGGAGTATGTGGCCCACATATGAGCGGCCCCCTACTTGTTAAGAAGATCCTCAGGATAGGACATTAGTGGCTTACCCTCAAGGCTGACTATGATGATCACGTCAAGAGGTGCTATCAATGCTAAATTCATGGAAATGTCATACACGCCCCCTCCAAGGGAACTCCAAAATATGAGTTCACCCTGGCCCTTCTTAATGTGGGGAATGGATGTGATCGGGCCCATCGATCCCAAAGCTAGTAATGGGAATCGCTTTATATTCACCATGATCGACTACTTCACCAAATGTGTAGAATCAGCCTCCTTCCCCAGGGTTACTAAAGAAGCCATCATTTCTTTCATCAGAAACAATGTCATCTGTAGATATGGACAACCAGAGGTCATTGTGTTAGACAATGCTAAGAACCTCACCAACAAAATGATGGAGGAGTTATGCAGCAAATTCCACATCAAACACCTTTACTCCTTCATCTACCGTCCAAAGATGAATGGTGTTGTTGAAGCGGCTAACAAAAATATCAAGAAGATCATGAAAAAGATGTCCACCAACCACAAAGGATGGCCGGATGTATTGCCTCTTACTTTGTTAGCCTACAGAACATCAATTCGCATTTCCACTAGGGCGACCCCCCTACACATTAACCTATGGGATGGAAGCAGTGCTACCCGTTGAAGTGGAAATGGAATCCCTCAGTGTTGATAGACGCTCAGCTGGATGAAAACCAATGGATACAAGACATGTATCACCAATTGTCTCTAATAGATGAAAGGCGAACCGCGACTATTTTCCATGGTCAGCTATATCAACAAAGGATCGCCATATCCTACAACAAGAAAGTTCGGCTACGGCAGTTTAAACAACATGAATTGGTTTAAAAAAAGATCATTGACAACCAAGATTAGTCCAAGGGAAAATTCAATCCAAACTTGGAAGGCCCGTTTGTTGTCAAGGAGGTATTGACAGGAGGCGCTCTCAGATTACAGGAAATGGACGACGATGAATTTCCACAACTCATCAACTCGGACACCGTGAAACGGTACTATATCTGAGGTTACCATCAAGCAAACATCTTGGTTTTTGATCATCAGATCACCAGTCATTTCGGTTCTTTAACCCGTCACTACATACAACTCTTTTTCAAACTTTGCCTCTTAGGGAAACATACTCTTCAAGCCAGCAGCCTGGTTTCACTCATTCATACAACTTCGGTTATCCCATTAGGGATTGAACCATTCACACTTGCAGTTTGTCCCAAACATGGGATCAAACGTTTCACACCTGTAGTTTATCCTGAACTTAGGATCAAACTTTTTTTCCCCATGCATCATCTCCGCACATGGGATCATGCTCTTCGTTGCGCCTACAAATCGCCTTTGAGGCGAACTACGTTGACCTGATCTCCATGATTCCCTGGAGTACGTAGGCAACCATTTTATATGGCCTGGTTGCAATAAAACAAAAACAACAAAAACATTTCTACACACTTCTCATTACATAAACAAAAAAAACAAAAACATTACTACACCATTTCTGCCACATACAACGTTGAACCTCTTACACCAGGTTCGAACTACGCATACCTGATCTCCTCTTCAATAGGAGTACATAGGCAGCCATTCATGGTTCGATCTCACCCCTACAAAAACATAAAGACTTTTCATCTGGTACTGGGATCAAACTTTAATCCACTACATTTAATCGGCTTTAGACCAAAGGGATGGAATTACATGAAATCCTCCTAAATAGGAGATTCGGCGACCATCTATGGGAACTATGTTGGAACATATGCCAAGCATCACATTTGCCCTGCACAAGGCACCAGCCTATGAGAACTATGTTGGAGAAGTATCAGATGAGCTACCTCCCATCCAGCATCCTTGGTATCAGTACATCAAGGAGTATTTACGTGATGGATTTACACTCACTAGGGTGATCCCGACTAAGAAAAGGCGGATCCATCGACTTGCTATTAAATTCTACCTAAGCGGAGATGCACAATACAAAAGAGATGCAGGATTAGGTCTGCTCAGATGTCTGGACAAGGACCAAGCTTAGAGGCTCATAGATGAGGTCCATGGTGGAGTATGTGGCCCACATGAGTGGCCCCCTACTTATTAAGAAGATCCTCAGGACAAGACATTAATGGCTTACCCTCAAGGCTGACTATGATGATCACGTCAAGAGGTGCTATCAATGCTAAATTCATGAAAATGTCATACACGCCCCCTCCAAGGGAACTACACAATATGAGTTCGCCCTGACCCTTCTCAATGTGGGAATGGACGTGATCGGGCCCATCGATCCCAAAGCTAGTAATGGGCATCGCTTTATATTCAGCATGATCGACTACTTCACCAAATGGGTAGAAGTAGCCTCCTTCCCCAGGGTTACCAAAGAAGTCATTATTACTTTCATCATAAACAATGTCATCTGTAGATATGGACAACCAGAGGTCATTGTGTCAGACAATGCTAAGAACCTCAACAACAAAATGATGGAGGAGTTATGCAGCAAATTCCACATAAAACACCTTAACTCCTTCATCTACCATCCAAAGATGAATGGTGATGTTGAAGCGGATAACAAAAACATCAAGAAGATCATGCAAAAGATGTCCGCCAACCACAAAGGATGGCCTGACTTATTGCCTCTTACTTTGTTAGCTTACAGAACATCAATGCACACTTCCACTAGGGTGACCCCCTACGAATTAACCTATGGGATGGAAGCAGTGCTACCCGTTGAAGTGGAAATGGAATCCCTCAGAGTGTTGATAGACGCTCAGATGGATGAAGAATAATGGATACAAGACAGGTATCACCAATTGTCTCTAATAGATGAAAGGCGAACCGCGACTATTTTCCATGGTCAGCTATATCAACAAAGGATCGCCATATCCTACAACAAGAAAGTCCGGCTACGGCAGTTTAAACAACATGAATTGGTTTAAAAAAAGATCATTGACAACCAAGATTAGTCCAAGGGAAAATTCAATCCAAACTTGGAAGGCCCGTTTGTTGTCAAGGAGGTATTGACAGGAGGCGCTCTCAGATTACAGGAAATGGACGACGATGAATTTCCACAACTCATCAACTCGGACACCGTGAAACGGTACTATATCTGAGGTTACCATCAAGCAAACATCTTGGTTTTTGATCATCAGATCACCAGTCATTTCGGTTCTTTAACCCGTCACTACATACAACTCTTTTTCAAACTTTTGCCTCTTGTGGAAACATACTCTTCAAGCCAAAGAACTGGTTTCACTCATTCATACAACTTCGGTTATCCCATTAGGGATTGAACCATTCACACTTGCAGTTTGTCCCAAACATGGGATCAAACGTTTCACACCTGTAGTTTATCCTGAACTTAGGATCAAACTTTTTTTTTCCCCGCAGTCTGTCCTGCACATGGGATCATGCTCTTCGCTTCTACTACAAATCGCCTTGAGGGGCGAACTCGTTGACCGATCTCCATGATTCCCACGAGTACGAGGGCAACCATTTTATATGGCCCGTTGCAATAAAACAAAAACAACAAAAACATTTCTACACACTTCTCATTACATAAACAAAAAAAACAAAAACATTACTACACCATTTCGCCATATACAACGTTGAACCTCTTACACTGTGGTTCGAACTCACGCGATACCGATCTCTCTCTTCAATAGGAGTACATAGGCGACCATTCATGGTTCGATCTCACCCTACAAAACATAAAGACTTTTCATCCGATGCATGGATCAAACTTTAATCCACTACATTTAATCCACTTTTAGACCAAAGGGATGGAATTACATGAAATCCTCCTAAATAGGAGATTCGGCGACCATCTATGGGAACTATGTTGGAACATATGCCAAGCATCACATTTGCCCTGCACAAGGCACCAGCCTATGAGAACTATGTTGGAGAAGTATCAGATGAGCTACCTCCCATCCAGCATCCTTGGTATCAGTACATCAAGGAGTATTTACGTGATGGATTTACACTCACTAGGGTGATCCCGACTAAGAAAAGGCGGATCCATCGACTTGCTATTAAATTCTACCTAAGCGGAGATGCACAATACAAAAGAGATGCAGGATTAGGTCTGCTCAGATGTCTGGACAAGGACCAAGCTTAGAGGCTCATAGATGAGGTCCATGGTGGAGTATGTGGCCCACATGAGTGGCCCCCTACTTATTAAGAAGATCCTCAGGACAAGACATTAATGGCTTACCCTCAAGGCTGACTATGATGATCACGTCAAGAGGTGCTATCAATGCTAAATTCATGAAAATGTCATACACGCCCCCTCCAAGGGAACTACACAATATGAGTTCGCCTCGACCCTTCTCAATGTGGGAATGGACGGATCGGACCCATCGATCCCAAAGCTAGTAATGGGCATCGCTTTATATTCAGCATGATCGACTACTTCACCAAATGGGTAGAAGTAGCCTCCTTCCCCAGGGTTACCAAAGAAGTCATTATTACTTTCATCATAAACAATGTCATCTGTAGATATGGACAACCAGAGGTCATTGTGTCAGACAATGCTAAGAACCTCAACAACAAAATGATGGAGGAGTTATGCAGCAAATTCCACATAAAACACCTTAACTCCTTCATCTACCATCCAAAGATGAATGGTGATGTTGAAGCGGATAACAAAAACATCAAGAAGATCATGCAAAAGATGTCCGCCAACCACAAAGGATGGCCTGACTTATTGCCTCTTACTTTGTTAGCTTACAGAACATCAATGCACACTTCCACTAGGGTGACCCCCTACGAATTAACCTATGGGATGGAAGCAGTGCTACCCGTTGAAGTGGAAATGGAATCCCTCAGAGTGTTGATAGACGCCCAGATGGATGAAGAATAATGGATACAAGACAGGTATCACCAATTGTCTCTAATAGATGAAAGGCGAACCGCGACTATTTTCCATGGTCAGCTATATCAACAAAGGATCGCCATATCCTACAACAAGAAAGTCCGGCTACGGCAGTTTAAACAACATGAATTGGTTTAAAAAAAGATCATTGACAACCAAGATTAGTCCAAGGGAAAATTCAATCCAAACTTGGAAGGCCCGTTTGTTGTCAAGGAGGTATTGACAGAGGCGCCTCGATTACTGAGAAATGGACGACGACGATGAATTTCCACAACTCATCAACTCGGACACCGTGAAACTATCTACTATATCCGAGGTTACCATCAAGCAAACATCTTGGTTTTTGATCATCGATCACCACCATCATTTCGGTTCTTTAACCCGTCACTACATACAACTCTTTTTCAAACTTTGCCTCTTAGGGAAACATACTCTTCAAGCCAGCAGCCTGGTTTCACTCATTCATACAACTTCGGTTATCCCATTAGGGATTGAACCATTCACACTTGCAGTTTGTCCCAAACATGGGATCAAACGTTTCACACCTGTAGTTTATCCTGAACTTAGGATCAAACTTTTTTTTTCCCCGCAGTCTGTCCTGCACATGGGATCATGCTCTTCGTCGGCTACAAATCGTCTTGAGGGGCGAACTACGTTGACCTGATCTCCATGATTCCCTGGAGTACGTAGGCAACCATTTTATATGGCCTGGTTGCAATAAAACAAAAACAACAAAAACATTTCTACACACTTCTCATTACATAAACAAAAAGAACAAAAACAATCCTACACCATTTCTGCCACATACAACGTTGAACCTCTTACACCAGGTTCGAACTATGCAGACCTGATCTCCTCTTCAATAGTAGTACGTATGCAGCCATTCATGGTTCGGTCTCACCCCTACCAAAACAAAAAGACTTGTCATCTGGTACTGCGATCAAACTTTAATCCACTACATTTCATCGGTTTTAGACCAAAGGGATGGAATTACCTGAACTCCTCCTAAATAGGAGATTCGGCGACCATCTAAGCTGCGATTGTGCCTCGAAGAGAAATACCAATCCATAAGAGATGGAATTAACTAGGCTCCTCCTAAATAGGAGTACTGACGACCATCTGTGGTGCAGTCAATCTCAGAGAGGAAAAGCCACACTCCTCTCCACATTTCTATACAAAAACTAGTCCCAAGACACCAAAAAGTTTGTAGGGGATACACACAGATCAAAGATCCATTCTAAAATATCCAAAGACAACTCAATGTCCATCCATCAAGGAGGAATTCAGAATACATCAAGATCACAAGCCTTGAAGAAACAGGCAAATATCAAACAAGTATCAAGGCATAACTAAAAGAGAAGTGATCAAAAATATATTTCCCTGCTATATATAATGCTGTTTAATATATACAATATGAATTGTACATGACAAAATGGCTAAGCTAGTCTGTGCAGGAAAATACAAGCTCATCTACAAATCAGTGTATATGCGAGCTATCAAGCCCAACATGGCATCCCTCTCAGCAGAAGGAGGTAACATTGTGGTCTCCTGTACAAGGGTATCCACATGAGCTAGCAGATCTACAGCCATCTTCATGGTGACTCTATGCTCAACAATGTACGTGTTCATCTCTGCAATCATGCCGGTGGTAAGGGACCTCACTATGGTACTATCTGTGACGGCTACATCCCGGGCAGATTTGACGCTATCCCTCTCAATTGTCACGGCATCTCTGACTGATATGGCCTCATCCCCCTTAACAACAATGGCATTTCTATGAGCTAGTGCCTCATCTCTCTCTAATAGAGATGCGTCTCTCCCATCAAGAGCAGTCAACATCAAGGCTCTAACCTGATCTCTCTCGAAGGTCATCAGATGAAGACTCATCTTCAAGCATCAGGGTCAATGTTTGGATCGAATGCAAGGTTAGTCTTCGGAAAATCTAATAGAGCTGTTGGCAACCCAGTAGATGGCTCCTCCTCGGTGTGGGAACCAATGTCCTCCATGGACTCTCCACCATCTGAATCAATCTCCGGCACTATGGATACTGCCGCATCTGATTAAGTCTTTGTCTCCATCCACGCATAATACTCTGGCGAACAGCCCGGATGGCTAATAGAAAAATCAGCTATCTCACACTGATCCCAACATGCATACACTCGAGATCGGATGGCTAACAGAAAAATCAGCTATCTCACGCTGATCCCAAAATGCATACACTCGGGATCGGTCCTCTGCTGATTGGTCCATCGGATATAAAATACAGGCTCACCGAACAAAGTTCGATAATAGTTTATATATATAGATATATATAGAAACAATAAACACTCCGGGTGTGAATCCAGGCTCAATCGAGGGATAACTCGATGATGTTAGTACAAATATATATATATATATATATATATATATATATATATATATATATAATTATATATATTCAAAAGAAATAAAAAGCCACAGATCGAAGTCCGGGCATACACACACAACGCGACTCGTAACGTGAATAACGGTGTGTGCAAGAAGTGGAGTAAAGGCTTAAAGTAATATCAGAAGGCTTATAGTGGACTGCCAAAGAATACTTCAATAGCTTTAAATAGATGAACAATCGGTTCCCACCGGTGAAAAGTAGCCAAATACAAGCTCACAAGTGTTTGAAATGAGAAAGCACTCAATTTGTAGTGTGTACAAAGCAAATTGGACAGTGCTTTCTCGCCTATTTTTCTTACAAAATGGCCACCCCAAGCCCTCTATTTATAGAGGGGGGAGCTGCATGTGTACCTCCAGCTGCCCAGGGTGCCTCAGGCGATGTGGGTCCCGCTGTCTCGAAGAACGTGTATTCGGATAACGAGCTGTTCGCTCGAACCTTCATAACTTTCAAACCAGGAGTCCGATGGAAGCGTGCCATACCATTCTAAAAATTTCTTTCTGAGGGCTATGCAATGACATATGAGTTTCCCTTTTTTGAATCCAGGAAGATGGGTCCATGTCCCAAATGGCATTTCTGAGTTTCCGTCAAGTAGTTCGTTAAGCCGTTTTGCGTAGTTTGCGCTCAGAAGTTAAGATATGGTTCTTGTGGGACTTCTTTTGAAGAAATTTAAGTTGAAATGAGTGTATTTAATTTGAGTTGAAGTTAAGTTGGCAAAATGACTATTTTTCCCCTCCCGAGGTTATCTCCAATTTTCCTGCAGTTGTAGCAGTCTTTTCTCGAGGTTATCTCTCGAGGTTGACTTCGATGTTGACTTTGGATCGTCCCTCAAGGTTATCTCTAAGGTTGGATTAACCTCCTGGGGTTATCTAATGGCTTTGAACTTGATCCCTAAGTGTTATCTCCGGGGTTAAAATTGACTTTCCCGGGGTTATCTCCGGAGTTAGAAACTGATTTCCCGGGGTTATCTTCGGGGTTTGAAACCGGACCTCCCAAGGCTATCTCAAGGGTTGGAGTGGTCCTCTAGGGTTATCTCTGGTGTATAAAAAAGACATTTTTGTCCTCCTGTATAGTTAGTAACAGGAAAACAAAATTTTGAGTGTCTACAAATGCCCCTCTTTATCATGTTTATGCAATGCAATGGAATAGACATGATAAAGATTACTAGACACTTGAACTATGATAAGGCATTTTTAATGATGAAAATCGCAATGTAATAAATGTTATGATGAATGTTTAAAAATTTTCGCAAATCGCATATCGCATTTCGTACTTCGCACTTCATTTTTCGTATTTGGCTAATTGCTCTTCGCAACTCGCACATCACATTTCACATATCGCAAATCGCAAATGTAATGAATGTTTTGATGAATGTAAAAATGTTTTCGCAAATCGCTTTACCTTTATCGATCATTGCTGATGCCTATGCTGGTGTTGACTCCAACGGTTTGACTTTTTGTCGGTGTCGCCGATGCTTTTTTGGTAAAGATAAGTTGAGATGTTTTCTATATCTCTACTAGGGATGACGTTCTGAAATCACTGGACCTTCCCAATGCATACATTGGTAGTTAACAACGGCGCCTACCCTTATGGTAGTTTGACAACGGTGCTTACCCTGCTGGTAGTTGACTATGCTGACATCGCCAAACTGTTTCGGTTCCCACTCGAATGGTGGTATCCCATAACTGTCTTGATGTTACATTGAATTGATGCCAATGGTTTTAGAATACCAGATCTTCTGATACCTTTGCTAAAGTAATATTCCAAGCTTTGCTTTACCAAACTCTGTCTCACCCTTTCTGAGGTAATTTAGAGTTTCCTTTTGTTGTTGGGTGCTTGTGCCCCATTTCCTTGAGCGTTTAATTCGTAACCCAGCTGAACTGACGACCTGAATGCTGACATCCCTGGAGGGTGCAGCTTGTTCTTTCGCTGCCCAGATTTGAACTTCGATGTACAGGCCTTGACTTGTGAAGACTCGACGCTGGTTAGCACATTTGATGATGAAGATTTCATTCGCTAGACCTTTTGTCATTGGCCTTCTGCTCCTGAGTTAAGAACTTTTTTTGAGAATTTTCCCCTTCTTTCGCAGGGGCATGCTCATGTCTCCATGATTTCTGTCAGGAGTTTTCCCCTTTCTTTTTATGAGAGGCTTGATCCCGCCTTAAACTCCTTCCCTTTCTTGGAATTGGATAATGCCCTAGTCCTTTTTGCATGTATATGTCGATGATTCTTGATGAAGTCGCAAGTGAGTAATATCCAAATCGCTAGTGAGATGATGTGAGGGAAGCTCTGATGATGATGTACCATGCTGATGGTGCTAACTGGCGTTTCCTCTTTAGGATGGTTGATAAATGCTCGAGTGTTGAGTTGTCGCTGTTTCCAAGATTTCCCCAGTCTTGTTGTAAGGGTTCCAATATCGGGTTGTCGCTAATTTTGAAATTGCCCCAGCCTTGCTTGTTGTCTGGGATAGTTGCTTGGATAAATGAGCTGATAAGATGTCGAGATCGCAAGATACCAGATAGTGAACAGGTAGTGGATTTGGGCTTTGATGCCCTCAATCATTGTTCCTGACTTGTTCTCGCAATTGGCATTGATGGTTTTCTTCTGATTTGATAAAGACTTGTGATTGAGGGTGTCAACTCTTTGAAGGTCCTCGCTGCTGGTTGTCTTAGTGTATCGATGTTTCTTCCTTTCTGGAATTTATGCCAGATTTGATGGAATGACATTGAAGTGTTGTTGGGTCCTCTCAACATGGGTCGCTGACTAGGAGGGTTGTTCTTTGGTGTCTTGGGATTGATGTTTGAGTTTGGATATTTCTTTTGAGGATCCGACCGCACCACTGATGGCTGCCTACGTACTCCTATATGTGCGTGAGATCAGGTCTGTGTAGTTCCATCTTGATAAGATAAATAGTTTTAGAAGTATTTGTTTGGGTTTTTGTTTAGTTTGACTGCACTATAAATGGTTGCCTACGTACTCCCATTGATGAGGGGAGATCAGGTCTTTTGTAGTTCAAGCCTAGCATGAAAAGGTTCAAAGTTGTACGTGGTGAGAAGGGTGTAGAAATGTTTTGTTTTTTTCTTTTTTTTTCTTTTCCCTTTTTCTTTTTTTTGTTTTTGTTTTGTTTTTCTTTTTGATTTTTCCTTTTTCTTTTTGCTTTTTTTTTTATATTTACATGCATGGAAAATAAAAGGCATATTGCGAAGAAAGTGATGTCATCCGAACATCTCCTAGAACTCCCCACTTTATCATCTGGATCTACATCTTCTTGGCTAGCTAAGGCCTGGTAGTCTAGTTGTCAGTGGTTATGTTGCCTTCTAGGCTCGCGATAGATGTTACCTCTTGATTCTGAATATCTTCAATTATAGCCATAACTTGATCGCTTCCTTATTCAGTACATTCCTCAAGGACACTTGAACTGGCTCCATCACATATAGGTATGAACTCCTGATTCTTTGATGGGTTGGTTTTCCCGAAAACCTCACCACCTTTTTCTTCATCTGTTCCTTTACCTTTTTCTTGGGCTTGAAAGGATTTGACCATGAAATCTCCCTCGAATTGTTGTCGCATTTCTTGCAAGGAACTTTTCTTTTTGGCTTCTCATTCCTTGGAAAGGATTATTATTTCCTCATCATCATTCAAGGTGATAAAATCAGAAACGTGGTTCATATCTTTAGACCACAGGATGTTTGATGTTGGCGGAGGAATCTCTTTTGAGGATTCCTTTGTCTCCTTTGTCATTCCTTGCATTGGGATCACTCCACCTTGTGTTACGCCAAAATTGGCGCTTCATATCCTTCACCTCCTTTGAATCGACTATCTCTCGAGTGTACATTTTAAGCTTTTTATTTCCTTTTAAAGCTTATTCTAGTAATGAGGAATTCTATCTTGACTCTTCATTTTCAATGAGATCCACGATTTTATGTCGCAAAGACCAAAGATTCCTCGATCAGATGTCCAAGTGGGTTAGAATGATAGAGACATATCTTGGTGGAATTAGACCTCTTTATCTTGGGATTTATAGGAGGCAGCAACTCAGTAATCGTTCCTTTGCTTATCAGAAAGTGTAGCATTTCTTCATTTGATTTTCTTAGAGGGGTGAATTTTTGGGCTCTTGTGGAGATTGTTTGATCTTTCATTTTTAAGAATTCGCGTTCCCCGAGCGATTTTTCCATTGGCAAGATCTTTTAGCAATTTTATCAATCCGATTTTCTTGTACTTTCAGCCTACTTTGATATTCTTCATTTAGCTGGAACATCCTGGAGAGATATGGGCTTGCATTATGGTTGACCTCTTTTTTCTCTTGGCTTTCTGATAGTTGAATGAAAAACTGCCTTGTATCCTGATGTTGTCGCACTATCATCTTAGCTAGCAAATTTACTTGATTCTGGATCATCTCTACTTTTTGCATTACTGTCACACCCTCCTCCGAGTTTTTCCACTCTAGGACATTTGTTTTGTGCCTTTTGGGGTATTCCTCCATCCTTCGTATGTATTTACGATTTGGATATATTTCAGCGCTTCCTGACCCGATCATGTTTACCTCCTCCGCATCATGCTGCAACGGAAGGTTGGTGTTGACATTTTGTTGGTCAGGTTGTTGGACCACAATACTGCCACTTTCGATCAAATTTTGAATTTTATACTTTAAGGACCAGCAATCTTGTGTATCGTGGCCCGGAGACCCTGAGTTGTAAGCACTTCTCTAGATGGGATTGTATCTTTTGCTCCCTGGTTCCAGAGGTGGAGCCAGTTCGGTAATTTACTTATGATCCATTAATATCGCCAATACATTTTCAACGGAATTGCCTAGTGGAGTGAACACCCGATTTTTCGTTCTTTCAAACTTTCTTTTTCTATCATGGCATTGGTTGAATACAGCCTGTTGTTGAGATGGCAGATTGTCTTGCTTTTTCCAAATGGGGGGACTGTAGTTTGGTCTTCTAGCTTGCCCATGTACAACAAGGGATACATCTTCATCGCCTTTATCGGGTACCCCCTTTGGATCGCTCCCATACTTGTCGATCAGATATGTTTGTAGCTAGCCTTCCAAGGCAAGTGAAGTCATTAATCTTTCCTGCCTTCTGGCCTATCTCTGCCCTTTCGCCGTGTTTGATCATTTCCGAGAATGGATTTCCTATGCCTGCTAGGATCCTCTCATAGTAAGGAGCCTCTTGGATATCAATAAACATCATTACCATATCAGTTTCTGTCATTGATGGAATGACTTGCGTTGCTAGATGTCTCCATCTTTGGGCATATTCTCAAAAAGATTCAGTACTTTGCTTTCTGACTTTAGTCATTTGGTATCGATCCAGTGCCATTTGTGATCGAAAATCTTGACTTGATTTAAAAAGCGTGGGCCAATTCTTCCCAGTTGTGGATTTTGGCATTATCAAGTCGGGCATACCAAGATTTAGCCTCTTTAGTGAGACTCTTTTGAAAAAGTTGCATTCTGGGGCTTTCATCTTCAGCATAAGACCTCAGTTCGCCAATGTAAACTTTTAGGTGCGTATAGGGATCGCATGCCCCATTGTACTTTTCAAACTATGGGATTTTGAATTTGTTAGGATATTGAGCCCTTGGGAATATACAGAGATCTGAATAGGTGACACTTCCATAGTTTCCAGTCCCTTTGATTGATCGGATGGTTTCTTCCATTTATTGGACTTTCTTTCTTATATCCCCAGTTTCTCAATCATCCCTGAATTTTGTGATTTCAGGGGTTTTGTTGGTTCCTTTATTGGAATGAGGTTCAGGTATTTGGGTTTCCATCTTTTTACCAATACCCTGACTGCCCCTGGTGTGAATGACTCTGGTTGAGTAGGCATTATCTGGGCCCGAGTGTTTTTACTTTGTTCTTTTAGAATGACAACCAATTCTGCTATTCGATTCCTTAATCCTTCGAACTCCTCGTGGGAAACAAGAGTAGGATCAGGCTGGCCAGGTGTAGCCATGCTTGGCTGTAGGCTTACTGCCTTTTTGGATTTTGAATGGGTTATTAGATCAATTGCTTCCCTACAAAAAGACTTATGTAGTTTAGTCTTAGGGAATGTAGAAATGTTACATGCTATGTAATATGTCCAGTTAGGAGTATTATCCTGCAAAACGGATGTTAGTTATTTTATAGCATGACAGGTTTTGATATGAAAGAGAATGCATGTACACACATTCCTTTATATTCTCCATTACATTGAGATTGACATGGAAATGAAATTACAAGTAATTAAAATGGGAATGTATGAAGAGACTTCCCTCCACGTTTAGTTTATCAGAGGCTGACCTATCTTAGGTTACTCTCGCGGTTTTTTGGCATGAAGGTTCCCAAATCATCGCAATTTACTTGACGGGAAGTTAATCTGGTCTTTCAACTGGAGCGAATTTGTGTGGTGCCTTTCCTGAGCCACGTTGGAATTAGTCTTCCTACGAGTCCAATGAATCAAACAAGCGATGATAGCCTCCTGGTGGAGGAACCACACAACATACATTTACATACAACGTGTCTCACCGTATGGAAATGATGACATGTGCGAAGCACTAATATCACAAACAGATATGGTGCAAAGCACTAAGTGCAATAAGTAAATGAATTCGTACACATTCATTTAAATGTAAATGCAATATCCACACACAAGCAGATAAAAGTTTTGAAAAGTTTGTAATAGCGACTTAAGCCCTCTTACTGGATTTCCCCAGCAGAGTCGCCACATGTCGACGTCGGGATTTTTATTTGTCCCTTTTTTGTTCTTGTCTTTTGGTGTTGTCATGATAGGTGAGATTTGTTTGAAAAAAACAAGTTGTGAAAAGGTCCGACATGTATATGTCGACGATTGGACTGTACGAGTTGCCAGTTGGTATTTTTAAATGGTTGCACCAACTCAACCGAGAAAAGGTTTACACATTGACCTAGTTATGTGACACTATTTAACGGGTCTGTGAAACCAAGATTCGTTAGGGTCCAGGGGATTGATTATGCGAAGGGAAGGTGTTAGGCACCCCCCGACATCCGTGTTACCACGGTGATCGCCACTTTTCAATTTAAACCATTATCTGAATGTGTGTGTGTGTAGATCAATGTGTAATTATCTGGAAGTAGTGCTATGCCTCGTTTGCACCTATATACAAAGGGTTTGAATTTTGTTTAAAAGTTCAGTTTTAACAAGATATATTAATGACGTTTTGTAAAAGAGGTTTTCAAACCCTTATGCTCAATAGTAATTGAGGCCTTTGATACTTTCATTTTTATTATGTGTTCGGCTGGATTACTTTTATTTTCGAGATGCGAAGTATCTTCGAGAAAATAAGATAAAAATCAGTGTCGAATTTCTTGTGGGAATGATAACCATCTAAGGAAATTCAAACACCGTGAATAATTTACAATTTCAAATTGTAATGTTTAAATATTTATTGAATTATATAAATATTTAATGGATGTGTTTATCGTTGAATAAATATTTGTTTAATTGATTTGATTTTATTTGGTTAATTATTTGTTAAATAAATAATTAATGAGTTAAGGAAATTATTATTATATTAATATTTCAATTTGATGGTTAATTATTTGTATTGAGTTATGTGATTAAATGATTTATTTAATAAATTGTTATTTGAATTAATTAATTAAGTATGAAAACTTAATTAAATATAGTGTGACAAATAACTATATTATAAGGAGTATTAAAATAAATTAAAGTAGTTTTAATTTGATTTACTCAAACAAGACTTAAATATATTAAGTCTTTAATTTTAAAGGGTTTTTGCCAAACAAAGCCTTATGGCTTTTGGATTTTCAAATTTTGAATTATATAAATAAAATAAATAAAACAAACTAAATAATAAATATAATATAATTATAATTATAGCGTTATTTTATAAGCGATATCCTAATTAATATTAGTATTAAGGTTATATATCGGTTTTTTTTTTATTTGGTTTATCGAGTTGTCTTTACTGGCTATATCTAGAGAAAGAGAAAAGAGATTTTCGTTTTCAGAGAACTTGAGAGAGAGAGTTTTGAAGAATTTAAGAGAGATTTATTCAAAAAGCTAATTAGCAAGGATTTCTTAAGCTAATTGAAGGTAATTTTCCAAATCTCTTATATATATATATATATATATATATATATATATATATATATATATGATAATAATTTTATATATTTCAAACTCTGTGAATTTCAAATTTTTGAAATTGTTGTATATAATTCAATTATGATGATTATATGTGTTTGAGATGATTAGAGTTTATGTTTAAACAAAGAAATTGCATGCTAATTTAATTTTTGGTTAAACGAAGAAAATATTATGATGTGTGTTTTGTATGTATTTTCTTATATGGCTTTATATAAGTATCAATTTTGATGGTCAATTCATATGTTAAACTGCAAATTGATGTTTGTTTATGCTAGTTCATTAAGAAAGCGAAGATAATGTAATTTGAATGAAGTAATTTGGACAAGAATTGTGTTTACATTGTTGATTTTTGTCTAAGAAACTCAAAAATGGTGTTTATGTATGAAAATATGAAATTTGAGAAATTAAAATAGTTTTAGTTGTTGTTAAATTGTTCTAATTGGTGAATATGTTAACAAACATGTTTATGATAGTTTTATATTTATTTTATATGTTAATTTCATTTGTTTGGTGGGTGAAATTAGTGTTTGTTGGGCTAAAATTAAACTCTTTGTTCATGTCATAGTTTACTTTCTGCTCACTACATTAATGTTACTTTTCTGTGCTTAGGCAAAAAAAGCTAGCAAATTTGCTTGGTATGAGCATTATGTATAATATTGCGCCATCTATGATCTGAAATCTGAAGACTTCTGCTGCTGCTATGATTTTAGGTAGCCTTACCACTTGGTCTAAGGTTATGTTAATGTGTCAAACATGTAGTAAGAAGGTTAAAAGCAGAACCATGATATGTAATTGATAAATTCAAAGTTTGAATGATTAGTAAGTGATGAGCGTGGTATATTAGAACTTAGTGAGCATGATGATTAATAAAACAAGTGTTGTGAAGGTTAACACTTGTAATTTACGATATTTGTATGGTAGCTTAAGACTTGTGCTAAAATAATAAGTCTAACTAGAAATGCGTGTTATGTTTGGAATGTGAATGTTAGTATATCTAATAGATGGTGATTCTAAACCTATATGTAGGTGAACGTGAGTTTAATATTATAGCTTACGCTTAAAGGCAAGTTCTTTAACTCTACTCTTATAATAATTGTGCAAGTTTCTAAACTTATCTTTTATATTGAGCAAGTTCTCTAATTCTACTTTTACAATTGAGCAAGTTTTCTAACTCTACACTTTTCGTTGAGCTAGTTTGTTTATTGTTATGCAAGTTTACTTGTCCTATTTCAATTGTAATTTTGCAAGCTCTTGTATCTAGTTTGTTCATGATGATGCAAGTTTTCTAAACCTTATTTTGATGTTAAGCAAGTTATTCTTGTCTTTAACTTGTCAAATAGCATGCAAGTTTATATAATCTAATATCTTTGTTGTTGAATAGTTTTTATTGTTCAAATTGCTATTAGTTATGCATGCTTAGTATTCAATTCTAAATAACCTTGGCTTAATATTGTTCAAGCAAGGTATGTGATAGTTATTCAATATTTATGCTATTAGATTATTCCTAAAGCATAACTTTAATATACATTGTTAATTCATTTATGATTTATTCCATAGCATAATGTGATTATCTTTTATTCAACTAATCCTTAGTTGATGTTAGATTTAATTCAAATTACCTTGAAATGTATCCAAACCAAACTTACTTTGGTGCGGACTTGTAATCTAAATCTTGAGATGAACAACCCTATTATTAGGGGTTTACGCTTAGCGTTGAAATGTTTAATGCACAATACATTTATGCGAAGGGTTGATCCCCTAAAGTATATGGAGTCCTTATAGTCTTATATTTGTTAAAGTTAAAGTTGAAAGATTACTTATAATCTGTGGACATGGTTAAGTGGTCATTAGACCCTCGGTAGTATATTTGAATGTTAATAGAACATATCATTCGATTCTATTGAGCCTATTATTTGGCAAATGTTGTAAAGTTTATCCATTCTTATTTCAAGTGAGCTTTGTTTGCTCACTCTTGCTTATATAACTATTACAGCTAAGGATGAGAAGGTAGATGTACCTAGCACCAGTAAGGGAAAGGGGAAGATGAACAAGTATTGAAGACTTGTAATCTTTGATGATTATTTATCGGACTTTAATTTGATTGATGTAATGAAGTATTTATTTAATTTTCGCATTTGAATTATTGAATTTAAAGGTTAGATAACCTGGGAGATTTTATTAATGTAACCCCTTAAGGGAAGGTTTATTATTCAGTTTTTATTATGATTGGGTAGTTAGATATGGATGTTTTGATTAAGTGAACACCAAATCTTGAGGTAATGAAATCTTCAGGATTTGGGGTGTCACAAGTTAGTATCAAAGCCTTAGGTTATGAACCTTAGGTGGGGAAAAACCTTAGGAAGTAACCTTTGAAAGATAGTGATGATAAACTCTTATCGAGTTTTAAGGAAGAAGTAATATAACACTTATGTGCTTATGTGTTTATAACTTATGTGTTCGTGAGTGTCGAGTAGTAATGATTAATAATTAAAACTTAAAATTTTGTTGTCATGATGACTAATGTCGGAGAATCCAGTCAGGCTAGGGAGGAAGGACCTCGGATGCCTATAGAGAAGGAGCCTCACGACATTCAGTTGTTTAGGAACAACTCTTTGCCACGAGTCGACCCCGTTTGGTCACACGATGGTTGAAGATGAGGATGATGACGTGGAAAAGCGGATGAGGAGGATCCGTTGAGTTGCCACGGGAGGATGAGGATGGCGAGGGCGAGGAGGAAGAGACTCCACTAACCTCGATAGGCTTTCGTATATATGCGATGAAGTCTACGGCAGTAACGTGGAACTTGAGGATACTGATCGAGGAATTGCAAGAGATAGTAGTTGAACAACAACTACAATGACATAGAAGGATGGCGAGATCCGAGATCGTGAGGAATGGCCCGACTAATGTCGAGGAGAAGCTAGTACACACTTGAAGAGAAAAGAACAATTGATCGAGGTGATCGCGGAATGAAGAACAAAGCGAAGGAAGAAGCTACTAAGAGAGCAAGAGAAGAAGAGACATCTGAGGAAGCTTTTCAATGAACCGGGATAGCGGCGAGAGCGCTTTAAAGCAAAGAGGATGAAGATGGAGGAGATGGATAAAGTATTCAACGCCATGATTAATCGAGCTCAAGATCGGGTCATGGGATATCCGATTCGATTCGAGACTACTGCCATCGTCGTGTTAGATCGTGAACAATGTTAGGGTTATGGAAGAAGAAGAACGTCGTAAAGGCTATGGAGTATCTTAGTAGAACATCTTAGGGAATGTTATCACGATTAATAAAATTTTAAAATAATGTAAAATCCCTAGTGTTATGTAACCATGGGATATGATAATGATGATGTTATCCTGAAACTTTTGTAGTTCGGGAAGGTTATGTAAATAGCGAGATGCTTTATCGTTTTATATTTTCAAAGAGATTATGAATAAATAAAAGTTATTATTTCATTCAAAGTGTTATGTGTTATGTGATTTATTTCTTTTTGGAGGCAAGTTAAGTAGAAATTACTTAAAGAAGTTGAGTAATAATCTAATGAGTGTATATTTTAACGAAAAAATGCCTCCCGAGGCGTCAACCACCACGACGAGAGAACCCTTTGAAGGAACCAATAATGACAATGTTGATGCTAACCCGTTCAACAACTAGTGGCGTTCTTGATATGGAGCGTTGCGAGAATCAACCCACAGAACCAAGGTACAACGTTTAAGGATTTTAAAGGCGGTTGGACCACACGAATTCCGTGGGTCCATGAATCGATCGAAGCACAGACTTGGATTATGGAGATAGAAAAGGTGTTTGATGTCGCTAGGGTAGGGGATGATCGGAAGATTGCTTTTGCAACATTCATGTTGAAAGCGAGAGGCTAGTTATTGGTGGCGAGGCCAATAAAACTTCGAGAAGGGCAAGGGGTGATGACACAGGATAGGTTTAAGGAGATATTCTTTGAGACCTATTTCCCGGAGAGTTCAAAAAATCGTCATAGAAGTGCAATTTTTTGGAACTAAAGCGAGGAACGATGATGGTGTCTGAGTATCTTGCTAAATTCAACGAGTTGGCGAGGTTTTGCATATATCAAGTCGGCATGAATGACGAGCCTTGAGCGAAGAGGTTTGAGCAGGGACTGAAGCCACTGGTTATATGATAGGGTCTCCCTGTTCCGATTGAAGACTTTCTGGCGATGATGGAGAAAGCAATACTCGTTGAAGGTGGAGGCGAGGTGATGACAAAGTTCAATCGAATAAGAAGAAGAAGAAGAAGAATGAGGTGGAGATTAAGAATGGAGGTGGTAGTAGTGGAAATGGCAACAACAATTTGAAGAGGAAGTGGAATGAAAATGTGGGTCTTTGAAACCATGGGGTAACCAACAAAATAAGAAGTTTGAAGCATGTGTTACATGCGGGAAGTTTCACAAGGTGCGTGCTTGATGGGGAAATGTGTATGCTTCAATTGTGGCGGGAGGGTCACATCGCCCCAAATTGCACTCAACCTAAGAAGAACGTTTGCTTCACGTGCGGATCGAGGATCACTTTGCTCGTGAATGCCCTAAGAAGAAGGTGGAGAGACAAACGAGAAGCAATGGAGGTAACATTGGAGGTACATGGGCCATTCTTTGGACCATGACATCAAACAAACCCACAACCGGAACCTTGACATGGTATGTGTGAAGATGTTGTGCAATCAAAAGATGTGGTGTCGGTATTATCCCAATCAATGATATAAATGCTTATGTATTATTTGATTGGGGTGCTACTTGCTCGTTTATATCGATGAATTTGCTAAGAGGTTAGAAATACCTAGTGAAGAATTGAATTTCCCTTTGAACATAGAAATTGCGAATAAGGAAGTAATTCTGTTAGATTAGTATACAAGAAGCTGTAGGGTGAATATTAAGGGAATATCTTGATGGTAGATTTGATTCCAATTAGACTTGGAGAGTTTGATGTTATTTTGGGAATGGATTGGTGTTCAAAATATGGGCGGTAATTGATTGCCAAAAAAAATGTGTAAACCTTATGACTCCGTCAAAGGTAGTTTTCTATGGTAGCAAATCGCTAGAACAAATGAAATGTCGGCGATTATGCGAGCCAAAAATTGTTGAGTCAAGGTTTGTGTGGGCTATTTAACTTACATAGTCGATACTCGGAAGAAGAATGTGAAACTGGAAGAGATACCGGTGGTGAGAGAATTTGAGGATGTGTTTCCGGAGGATTTGCGGGACTTCACTTTGATAAAGAAATTGAGTTAAGTGATCGACTTAGCGCCGAGAACAACACAGATATCGAAGGCCCGTCTGAGAATGGCTCGGTAGAAATGAAGGCCCGATGGTACAATTGCAAGAAGCTGTTAGATAAAAGTATATTCAACCAAGCGTATCATCCGTAGGGGGAGCCTTGTGTTGTTATTAAATGAAGAAGAAGAAGGATGGGTCGATGCGTCTTTGCATTGATTATAGAGAATTAAACAAAGTCACTATTAAAAACAAATATCCATTGCCAAGAATAGATGACTTGTTTGATCGGTTGAAGGTGCTAAATACTTCTCAAAAATAGATTTGAGAAGTGGGTATCACCAATTGAAAGTGAGGAAGGAGGATATACCTAGAACGACATTGAACTTCGGTATGGACATTACGAGTTTACGGTGATGTCTTTTGGTTTGACCAATGCCCTACTTTGCATTCATGGATTTGATGAGCAGGGGTGTTTAAACCATTCTTAGACAAGTTTGTAGTGGTATTTATCGATGACATTACGGTGTATTCCAAAACTCAAGAAGAACACGTGGAACACTTCGTTTGACATTGGAAACACTAAGAAAGGAAAAGTTATGCATAAAATTCTCTAAGTGCGAATTTTGGCTAGATCGTGTACAATTTCTTGGGCATGTGATTGACAAAGATGGGATTTCGATGGATCCATCAAAAGTGGAAGCTATAATCAATTAGGAACAACCAAGAACACCATCGGAGTGAGGAGTTTCTTGGGAATGGGGTTATTATAGAAGATTTATTCAAGATTTTTCTAAGATAGCCACTCCATTAACAAATTTGACAAGAAAAGCGGTAAAATTTGTTTGGATGGAGAAATGTGAAGAGTTTTCAAGATTTGAAGAAGAAATTAAGTAAGTGTGGCACTTATGTTTGTCATTACCGGATAATACATGAAACTTTGTGGTGTATAGTGATGCCTCACATAAAGGGTTGGGTTGTGTTCTTATCTGAGCGACAAAGTTATTGCGTATGCATCAAGACAAGCTGAAGGATTATGAGAAAGGTTATCAGACTCATGATTTGGAATTAGGCTGCGATAGTATTTGCTCACGAAAGATATGGAACACTATCTCTATGGAGAAAAATGTGAGATCTACACGACCATAAAAATCTAAAGTATATTTTCACACGAAGGACACGAATATGCGTCGAAAGAAGATGGATGGAATTGATAAAAGATTACGATTGTGAGATCTTTTATCATCGAAGAAAAAAAATGAATGTGGTTATAGATGCTTTAAGCGAAAAGTCGGGAAAAATTGATGTTGATAACCACTCGGGAAGAACTTATTTCGAAAATGGCAAAGGCTAGAGTTGGAAATCAAATTTCCAAAAGAATCAGATGAAAAATTACTATTCGAGATAGAAGCTAGTCCAACTTTGGTGGACAAAGTGAAGAATGCTCAACTACAAGATAAAGAATGCGAAATGATCAAAGAGAAAGTGGTTGAGGGTAGTGATGTAAAATACAAGATCGATCTTTGAAGGACTACTACGGTTCGAGGAAAGAATTTGGGTTCGATGATACGAGAGCTTAAAGACGAAATCTTGGCCAAGCACACAACACACAGATATTCGATTCATCAGGGAAGTACGAAGATGTATCAAGATTTGCGGTGACGACATTTTTGTGGCCAACATGAAAAGAGATGTTGCGAGATGTGTTGCAAAATGCTTGACATGTCAAGAGTCAAGTAGAGCATCAAAGACCAAGCGGATTACTTCAACCATTAGAAATATTGGAATGGAAGTAGGAACACATCACAATGGATTTTGTGGTGGGTCTTCCAACTACTCGAGAGAGGATGCGATGCGATTTGGGTGATAGTGGACGGTGACAAAATCAGGTACACTTTTTACCAATAAAGATTAGGTTCAATCTTGATCGGTTGGCAAGGTTATACGTTAAAGAGATCATTTGAGGGCATGGAGTGCGATGTCAATTATGTCGAATAGAGATCCGCGATTTACGTCAAACTTTTGGAAGAGACTACAAGAGAATGTATGGAACACAATTGCGAATGAGTACAACATACCATCCACAAAGCAGATGGCCAAAGCGAGCGAACAATCCAAATGTTGGAAGATATCTTTGAGAGCATGCATCATGGATTTCAAAGGAAGTTGGGAAGAACATTTACCGTTGGTGGAATTTGCCTACAACAACGATTACCCAGCTTGAGAGCATCGGCATCTTGCCTTACGAGGCATTATCTGGCGAAAGTGCGAGAACTCCACTGTCTTTGGGATGAAGTCGGTGAACATGAAGCTATTAGGACGAGCGAGCTGGTACAACAAACTTTTGAGGTTGTCAAACTCATCGAGACAAGATTGGTAGCGACCCAAGATAGAGATAAAAAGTATCTTGATCAACCTACAGAAGAATCATGCATTTGAAGTAGGAAATTTCGTTTCCTAAAAGTTTCTCCTTGGAAGGGAAAATTCATTTTGGCGAAAAGGAAAGCTAAGCCCAAGGTTTATTGGACCCTTGAAGTCTTGCGAAGAGTGGGGAAGTGGCTTATGAGGTAGCTCTACCTCCAGTTTGAAAAATATTCATAATGTTTTTCACGTTTGATATTCTGACCAGTATAAACTTGATTACAAGCATGTGATCGAGTATGAACCATTGCGATTCGATAAAGATTTGTCTTATGAAGAGATTCCTATTCGGATAGTCGACGAGGAAAGAACAAGTGCTCGAAAATAAAGTGATACCTTACATGAAGGTGATATGGAGAAACCACAATGTCGAAGAAGAGCGCAGCGTGGGAACTTCGAAGCTGAAATGATGAAAAATTACCTTGAGTTATTTGTTTAATCTATGTCTTGATTACGGGGACAAAAATCTTTGTAAGAAGGAAGAATGTGATGATTTGATTGTTTGAGTTGTGATTACGAGGGCCAGAATCCTTTGTAAGGAGGAATGATGTAACAATCCAAATTTTAAATTGTAATATTAAATATTTATTGAATTATATAAATATTTATTGGATGTGTTTATCGTTGAATAAATATTTGTTTAATTGATTTGATTTTATTTGGTTAATTATTTGTTAAATAAATAATTAATGAGTTAAGAAATTATTATTATATTGATATTTAAATTTGATGGTTAATTATTTGTATTGAGTTATGTGATTAAATGATTTATATTAATTTAAATTGTTATTTGAATTAATTAATTAAGTATGAAAACTTAATTAAATATAGTGTGACAAATAACTATATTATAAGGAGTTTATTAAAATAAATTAAAGTAGTTTTAAATTGAGTTTAACCCAACAAGGCTTAAATATATTAAGTCTTTAATTTTAAAGGGTTTTGCCAAACAAAGCCTTATGGCTTTTGGATTTTCAAATTTTGAATTATAATAATATAAAATAAATAAAACAAATAAATAATAATATATAATATAATATATACGTTATTTATTTTATAAGCGATATCTAATTAGTATATTATTAAGGTTATATTATCGTTTTTTTTTTTTACGCATTAGTTTTCTATTTTGTTTATCTTTAGAGAGAGAGAAGAGAAAGAAATTTGAGAGAGAGAGAATTGAGAGAGAGCTTTGAGAGAATTTGAAGAAAGAAGTTTATTATGCGCATTAATTAACAAGGATTGTCAAGCTAATTGAAGGTAATTTTCCATAACCTTATTGTATATATATATATATATATATATATATATATATATATATATATATATATGAATTTGACATAATTTATTATATTTTCTGTGAATTCAAATTTTTTGAATTTGTTGTTATATATAATTGATTATGATGATTATATGTGTTTATGATGATTAGAGTTTATGTTTAAATAAGAAATTGCATGCTAATTTGATTATTATAGGAAAATATTATAATGTGTGTTTATATTTTTTTTCTTATGTGGCTTGTGTAAGTACCAATTTTGATGGTCAATTCATATATTAAACTACAAATTGAGGCTTGTTTATGCTAGTTCATTAAGAAAGCGAAGATAATGTAATTTGAATGAAGTAATTTGGACAAGAATTGAAATTACAATGTTGTTTTTTTGTCTAGAAAACTCAAAAATGGAGTTTATGTATGAAAATATGAAATTTGAGAAATTAAAATAGTTTTAGTTGTTGTTAAATTGTTCTAATTGGTGGAATATGTTAACAAACATGTTTATGATAGTTTTATATTTATTTTATATGTTAATATTACTATTTGGTGGGTGAAATTAGTGTGTTTGTTGGGCTAAAAGTGAAATCTTATATTCATAGTTGTTCTGCGCCTTTATCACATCTATGCAGTAGTATGCACTTATGTTGCCATACCAAGGCTAAAAAGCTAAAGTCTGTTCTTGTTTATTATGTGTATTGTTGCATATTACATCCTGATATGATCTGAGCGCTGCTGCTAGCTTCTTTTGCTGATTTTTGGGAAAAACCTTACCACTTGGTCTAAGGTTATGTTAATGTGTCAAACATGTAGTAAGAAAGAAGGTTAAAAACAGAACCATGATATGTAATTGATAAATTCAAAGTTTGAATGATTAGTAAGTGATGAGCGTGGTATATTAGAACT
Organism: Panax ginseng; assembly: GCA_020205605.1. Taxonomy (NCBI): domain Eukaryota; kingdom Viridiplantae; phylum Streptophyta; class Magnoliopsida; order Apiales; family Araliaceae; genus Panax; species Panax ginseng. The sequence continues at coordinate 10,030,026 of CM035147.1, read as the reverse complement.
TAGTGAGCATGATGATTAGTAAACAAGTGTTGTGAAGGTTAACACTTGTAATTTACGATATTTGTATGGTAGCTTAAGACTTGTGCTAAAATAATAAGTCTAACTAGAAATGCGTGTTATGTTGGAATGTGAATGTTAGTATATCTAATAGATGGTGGTTCTAAACCTATATATAGGTGAGCGTGAGTTTAATATTATAGCTTACGCTCGAGGCAAGTTCTTTAACTCTCTTTTATAATAATTGTGCAAGTTTCTAAACTTATCTTTTATATATTGAGCAAGTTCTCTAATTCTACTTTTACAATTGAGCAAGTTTTCTAACTCTTTTTTACGTTGAGCTAGTTTTGTTATTGTTATGCAAGTTTACTTGTCCTATTTCAAGTTAATTTTGCAAGCTCTTGTATCTAGTTTGTTCATGATGATGCAAGTTTTCTAAACCTTATTTTGATGTTAAGCAAGTTATTCTTGTCTTTAACTTGTCAAATAGCATGAAGTTTATATAATCTAATATCTTTTGTGTTGAATAGTTTTTATTGTTCAAATTGTTATTAGTTATGCATGCTTAGTATTCATTTCTAAATAACCTTGGCTTAATATTGTTCAAAGCAGGTATGTGATAGTTATTCAATATTTATGCTATTAGATTATTCCTAAAGCATAACTTTAATACACAATGTTAATTCACTTATGATTTATTCCATAGCATAATGTGATTATCATTTTATTCAACTAATCCTTAGTTGATGTTAGTTGAATTCAAATTACCTTGAAATGTATCAAACCAAACTTACTTTTAGTGCGGACTTGTAATCTAAATCTTGAGATGAACAACCCTATTATTAGGGGTTTACGCTTAGCGTTGAAATGGTTGTGCACAATACATTGTCTGAAGGGTTGATCCCCCTAAATACATGGAGTCCTTATAGTCTTATGATTATTAAAGTTAAAGTTGAAAGATTACTTATAATCTGTGGACATGGTTAGTGTGGTCATTAGACCCTCGGTAGTATATTTGAATGTTAATAGAACATATCATTCGATTCTATTGAGCCTATTATTTGGCAAATGTTGTAAAGTTTATCCATTCTTATTTCAAGTGAGCTTTGTTTGCTCACTCTTGCTTATATAACTATTACAGCTAAGGATGAGAAGGTAGATGTACCTAGCACCGATGAGGGGAAGAGGAAGATGAACAAGTATTGAAGACTTGTAATATGTTGATGATTTTATTTATCGGACTTTTATTTTGATTGATGTAATGAAGTATTTATTTAATTTCCGCATTTGAATGATTGTAATTAAAGGTTAGATAACCTTTGAAAGATAGATTTTTATTAATGTAATCCCTTAATAACTTATGGGAAGGTTTATTATTAACAATTTTATTATGATTGGGTAGTTAGATATGAATGTTTTGATTAAGTGAACACCAAATCTTGAGGTAATGTCCGATTTAATTGAGACTCTCTTGCCATCGTGCGTGTTAGATCGTCGAATAATTGTGCAAGTTTCTAAACTTATCTTTTTATATTGAGAAAGTTCTCTAATTCTACTTTTACAATTGAGCAAGTTTTCTAACTCTACACTTTCGTTGAGCTAGTTTGTTTATTGTTATGCAAGTTTACTTGTCCTATTTCAACTGTAATTTCGCAAGCTCTTGTATCTAGTTTGTTCATGATGATGCAAGTTTTCTAAACCTTATTTTTATGTTAAGCAAGTTATTCTTGTATTTAACTTGTCAAATAGCATGCAAGTTTATTTAATCCAATATACTGTTGTTGAATAGTTGTTGTTGTTCAAATTGCTATTCGTTATGCATGCTTAGTATTTAATTCTAAATAACCTTGGCTTAATATTGTTCAAGCAAGGTATGTGATAATTATTCAATATTGATGCTATTAGATTATTCCTAAAGCATAACTTTAATATACATCGTTAATTTACTTATGATTTATTCCATAGCATAACGTGATTATCTTTTATTCAACTAATCCTTAGTTGATGTTCGTTTAAATTCAAATTACCTTGAAATGTATCCAAGCCAAACTTACTTTAGTGCGGACTTGTAATCTAAATCTTGAGATGAACAACCCTATTATTGAGGGTTTACGCTTAGCGTTGAAATGGTTGTGCACAATACATTGTACGAAGGGCTGATCCCCCTAAGTATGTGGAGTCCTCATAGTCTAATGACTGTTAAAGTTTAAGTTGAAAGATTACTTATAACTGTGGACATGGTTCGTGGTCATTAGACCCTCAGTAGTATACTTCAAAATGTTAATAGAACATATCATTCAGTTCTATTGAACTTATTATTTGGCAAATATTGTAAAGTTTATCCATTATTATTTCAAGTGAGCTTTGTTTGCTCACTCTTGCTTATATAACTATTACAGCTAAGGATGAGAAGGTAGATGTACCTAGCACCAGTAAGGGAATGGGGAAGATGAACAAGTATTGAAGACTTGTAATATGTTGACAGTTATTTATCAAACTTTAATTTGATTGATGTAATGCAGTATTTATTTAATCTCCGCATTTGAATGATTGTACTTAAAGGTTAGATAACCTGAGAGATTTTATTAATGTAATCCCTTAAGGGAAGGTTTATTATTCAATTTTTATTATGATTGGGTAGTTAGATATGAATGTTTTGATTAAGTGAACACAAAATCTTAAGGTAATGAAGTACCTGGATTTGGGGGTGTCACAAGTAAACTTCAGGCCTGACAAAAATGTAAATAAAGCAGTAAAAAGCCACAAAGTAAACTCCAGGCCTGACAGAAATATGTATATATATATATATATAAGCGGTAAACGCATCAGATATTATATCCAGGCTCAATCAAATCGAGTTTGATGATAATAATATATATACAAGTATTTATATATATAAAAGCAGTAAACGCTCCGGATATAAAATCCAGGCTCAATCAAACAGCGTTTGATGATAACAATATATATATATATATATATATATATATATAAGTATTTATATATATAAAGCGAAAGCGATGGCTTGGATATAAAATTGTGCTCACCGAAGCGAGTTCGATAACATTTTATATATATATATATATATATATATATATATATATATATATATATATATATATATATATATATAAACAATAAACGCTCCAGGATGTGAATCCGGTCTCAATCGAAGCATAACTTTCGATGATGTTAATATAAATATATATATATATATATATATATATATATATATATATATTTATTTATATATATATATATAAAAAGAAATAAAAAGTCACACTTGAAGTCGAGGCATACACACAATCTCGACTCTCAACGTGAATAATGGTGTGTGCAAGAAGTGGAGAAAAGGCTTAAAGTAATATAAGAAGGCTTACAGTGGACTGCCAAAGAAGACTTCAATAGCTTTAAATGGTTGAACACTTGGTTCCCACCGATAAAAAGTAGCAAAATATAAGTTCACAAGTGTTTGAAATGAGAAAACACTCAATTTATAGTGTGTACATAGCAAATTTGACAGGGCTTCCTCGCATATTTCTCTTACAAAATGGCCACCCCAAGCCTTCTATTAATAGTGGAGGGAGCTGCAGGTGTATCTGCGGCTACCCAGGGTGCCCCGGGCAATGGGGGTCCTGTTGTCTCGAAATCGTGCATTAAATCTGACGAAATGTCGCGAACCTTCATAACTTTCAATTCGGGAGTCCGATGGAAGCGTGCCATACCATTCCGGAAAGCTCTTTCTGAGGGCTATTAAATGACATAGGATTTGCCCTTTTTGAATCCAGAAAGATTGGTCCATGATTGAAATGGTATTTTTGGGTTTAAGTCAGGTAGTCCGTTGAACCGTTTTGCGTAGTTTGCGCTCTGAAGTTAAGATATGGTTCTTGTGAGATTTCTTTTGAAGCAATTTGAGTTGAAATGAGTGTATTTGATTTGAGTTGAACTTGAGTTGGCAAAATGACCATTTTGCCCCTCCCGGGGTTATCTCCGGTTTTCGCACAGTTGTAGCTGTCTTTTCTCAGGGTTATCTCTGAGGTTGACCTGATGCTTACTTTGACTGTCCTTAGGGTTATCTCTGAGGTTGGCTTGACCTCCTGGGGTTATCTCCTGGCTTTGAACTTGATCCCCCAGGGTTATCTCCAAGGTTGAAACTGACTTTCCCAAGGTTATCTCTGGGGTTAGAAACTGATTTCCCAGGGTTGGAAACTGGACCTCCTGGGGCTATCTCCGGGGTAAGAATTGATGGCGTGGTCCTCCAGGGTTATCTCTGGAGTGTGAAAAATACGCGTTTGTCCTCCTGCATAGTCAATAATAGGAAAACAAAATTTCGAGTGTTTACAGTATTTATTGTACTTAAATTAAACCTAAAAATTGAGAAAAAACACTTTTACCCCACTGTGGTTGTCCTGCTTTAAGCAATCAGCCACTATACCTTAAAAAAGAGTAATTGACCCACTGTGCTTTTTAAAAATTAAAAATCAGGCCATTCTGTCCAATTTTTGTCATAGACGTTAAGAAATTTGTCAAGTTTTCCTACGTGGTTTTTTTTTTTAAATAAAATAAAACGTGGCATCATCAAAAGTAAAGAAAAGATTCAGTCAAAAGGAAAGCAATCCTTATGGACCTTCAAACCCTACTGGTTTCACTCTAAAAAGCAAAGATCCAGTCGATATTGAATGCCTCTTCGGTGAGTTATCAGTGAAGAATCTCTCCAATTCTTCTCTCAGTAATGGATTTCGGGCTGACCTATATCTATGTATTCACTCTGTTCACTTCTATACCATTTCTGTCTATTCTTCATTCCATTCGTCGTTCTTTCAAGAACCCACCTCCTCATTCGGCTGATAAACCGATGCGGAAGAAGAAGGGCCATGGCCATGGTCGTGGTGGTGGCCGTGCCAGGGTTTCTAGATTTAGGGCTCAGAATGTTTGAGAAGTTGATGATGATGAGAGAGAGTGTGTGTGCTATAAGCGAGAAGCTTGATGTCAAGGTTTTGTTTTCTGTCCTCAAAAGGTTAGAATTAGTCCTTGTTTTGATTCATTTGGACAAGTTTCTAGATAGTTTAAAGTCTTTAGTTTAAACTGTGGCTAAAATTCCAGTAATGGCGCTTGAATTGTGTGGAAATTATGTTCGTTATAATAAATTATGTGATTTATGTTCAAGATTTTTGGGGGTTATTATTCAAGGCTAAACATAGGGATCAGTTAATTACTGCAGCAGAGATCTTGAAATCTTTGTCACCATCGATTCTTTTACTCAAATTGAAAGCACGTTCATTTGCATTAGGAGTAGTCAATAAAATGATGGGAATGGGGAAGGGGAAGGGTTCAATTGAGATTAAGAAGGCAATTGTGAATTTTTTAAAGTATTTGGTGAATAAGACACCAGATAAGTCTGAGCCTAGGCCAACTGATTACTGATCCACCAAAAATAGGTTTAAATACTTATTGATCTTAAATTTCCATTTGCAACTTCATTTATATGTGTATTGAATCATCATAAAATTAATTGTTCTGAATCTAACGAATTTCTTATTTTTGTCCGCAGGTGTTTGTGTTTTTGACCTTATTCTTTACTTTCAAGAGAGAAATTTGAGAAATAAAGTATTTATTTACACATTTTCCCTATAGAATTTCATCTGAATTTGTTCCAGATCTCTCTATCAATGGCATCATCATCTTTTATCTGGAATCCCAAAGCAAACTAAAATTCCATTCGCTCACACGAATCGAAGCCCAAAAAGCGATGAACAATAGCAGCAATTCCAAATCGATCGCACCAGATGGAAATCCAACGCGGAACACCAGATTTACTCAACTAAGCTCGTCGAAGCACTCTATAACCGGAGCTCCTCTATCATGTTTTCAGCGCTCGTACCATTCGAGATACCGCCAACTGAGTACTCGTCGTCGAGGCGAATGGGAAGACACGGTGGAGCAGAACGATACGAACCAACTCAGGCTCCAAATGAATATGATTAAGCATAAAAAGTGTAAAAAAGTAAAAAGTGGATATAATTCCACATCAACAAATACACGTTTTATTTTTAAAAAAAACAACATAGGAAAACTTGATTATTTTCTTAACGTATGTGATGGAAATTGGACAAAATGACCTAATTTTTAATTTTTGAAAAAGCACAGTGGGTCAATTGAATTTTTTTAAAGTATAATGACTTATTACTTAAAACATGACGACCACAGTGGGGTAAATGTACTTTTTCCCCTTAAAAATCAATTTATATCAGTTTTAAAATTTTCAAATTTTACAAATTAATTTGAAAAAATCAAATTGTTTCTAACTCTAATTTTGAAACAGTATCAAAATAAAAACTTTTTGTAGAACAAAAATTAATAAGACTCTTACTATTTAAAAAAAGATGAAATATTCATCAAAAACAAACAAAACAAAATATTCTATAATTCTACAATCCATCTTAAACTTTTTTTCAAATAGATTTTCTTACCTAGTGCAAATCAACAATAGTTATTCTTGTTGTATGTGTACGTAAAAGGTAATTCTCATGCAATAATCTAACGATTAGATTTTCATGAAATACAAAATTTATCACAGAGGCAGGGGTGGATACATATAACCGGCAGCATAGGCAGTTATTCTTGCTGATTTTTTTAATTGATATAGGGTAATGGCAAATATATAAATGAATAAATTTAAGAGGCAGATTAATGAAAGTGTTTAATTTGGAGAGGATAAAAAAAATTCATAAACCAATTTTGAATACAAGTATAAAAATATTCTTAGTTTTAAGACTTGGTGAAATCTTAAAAGTATTTTTTGTATAATTTTTTATTTTGAATGTTTTTCAGCGTATGAACTGTGAGTGATTACTTGATTCAAGTTTGATTTTTTTTTATTGATTTTGGTTGACTGTGATAACTGTTTGTTTGGTCTGATTGAATTTTTATTTTTGAACTGTTTGGTCTTTAATTGAAAATATGATCATTTTAGTTGAGTAGTTTCTATCTTTTATTGTGATAGCTTATAATGATTTTGCCTTATTTTATAAACATTATTATGATTATGATTAATTTGTCAACATTATTATGATTAATTAATATTATGATTAATTTAAGTTTTCTTTATTTAATTTCAACAAAAAATTTGTTAAAATTCATCCATGTTGAAAAAAATTCTGAATCCGCCCCTACCCAGAGGTTATATAATAATGTTATTGTTATCCAAAAAGTAATTATATTAATTATATAAATAAAATTAGAAAATAAACAATTTTATAATAATGACTTACAATATGCAATTGACAAAATTTTTAAAACCAAGTCAACTGTTGGACAGTCACTCCTTAAAGCAGATTTCGTCCCCACTATCGGTGCTTACGGATGGAACAATTGACGTCTACTTCCTAGGATAAAATGGTCTTCAACTCTCACAAGAAGCACTTCAATGGAAGAGTTCCACGAACCAACAAAATTTAAATACTCTCTATAACTTTTAATGAATGAAGAATGAATTTAATTTTAAGAACTTGAGAAGAATTGAAGTTGAAGTTGAAGTTGAAAGTGATTGTTTTGAGTAGATTTGGAACCTATTTATAGATTTCCAAATACCCCTTTGAAGATATACATCCATTTGACATGTTACATTCTTTTGAAAGGTTATGTTAGTTCCCAGAGGCACAATAGTTATCTAGAAGGGGGGGGGGGTTGAATAGATATTTTATAATTCTTTTCGAAATACTTGTTAATGAGTTAAACACAATTGAATTGTGATTTGTTTATTTTCCCTTTAAGATATAATGAGTTAATAGGAGGTTAAACAGTTATGGCAGTTATAGCAAGAATATAAGAGACACGATGTTTTTAAGTGGTTCTGAGCACTTAAAGCTCCTAGTCCACTCATCTACTCCTCGAGTAGGAAATCCACTAAGGATATCTGTACACTTTCTGAATCTCACAGATTCCTTCAAGACCAGCAGTCTTGGAACTTCTTAGTTCACTTTTGAACTCTTCAAGTCCAGTAGACTTGGTACTTCCCAGTTCACCTAGAACTCTTCAAGTCCTTCTGACTTGGAACTTCTTACTTCACTTAATAGTATTTGAGTTCTTGTGTGGTGTTACTCAGTTGTCGTTAAGCTTATGTTCGAAAGAACTGAGTAGCTGAGCAAGCTTTCTTTTTCAGATCGTAGAGTTGAGCGTTGAGTGTTCTTCAACGTTTTTGTTCAGTGCTTGCATACTCATCTTCTTCTCCTGATATTTTGTATATATGATGCCTTTGAAATGTATCTGTTGAAGGCATCTGTTGAAGCGTTAAATGCGTTTGACATTTCTAAACTTTGATAGAGACTTTTTGCAAAACTTCTGATTTGTAATCTGACCCACAGACATAGCAGACAGCTGTCTCACCTAACACCTAAAAAGATCTTTTCTGCTGACCCATAGTACTTTCCTTAGCTTCTTCAATACGTTTCCTTGTTGTATACTTAGGGTGACTATTGTGTTATTGGGACTCCCGAGAACTTCAACGTTTATAATCCATTCCACATTTGGTGGGATTTATTCTTAAACAAATGGACGAGGCTCGATGCTTCTGAAACAGATAGATGAAGCTCTACGATTCTGATCGTGATGTCTTGCCACCTTGGTGCTTGATCTGATACTAGCAAATGAGAACACTATAATTTCTCTTAAAGACTGGAACATTACAATCTTTACTTGCTTGTCTTGTAGACTCTACGCTTCCGAAAAAACACTACGATATCTAAGTTGGATCAGCAAACAGTTGGACCACTCTACGATTCCAGGAGAGGCCCTTCAAGGCAGACATACTACGATTCTCGATGCTCTACAATCCTGCCTTGGCTTCTGTAATCTATTAATCAGCTTGATAGACTATGATTCTGTTGAAGCTTATCTATTACATCTTAAGATATAGATCAACCGAACAACTTTGATCTTTTCATCTATACATTTATTTACAGAATGATAAACATTAATATCTCAAATCAACCTAACAATTTAATCTACCACTAAGTCATTATACATATATTCCTTTAAGTACTTTACATATAATCATGAATATTTCTTTCAACATCAAATTTAAATATCAAATCTCCCCTTATTTGATGTTAACATAACCAAGGAGATTTGTGTCATGATTATCAATTTCTATATGCAGTTGCTAGAAAATAAATATGACTTAGTGTTTCAGTGAACAACTAAAATTTCTAGAGAATAAGCATGAATTTATTAATGTTTGTAAAGACAGATATTACAATTAAGCTTAGTTACATCAATAGGAATTGAGTTCAACTTATCTCTATTTCTTTTGTATTTTTTTCTTTGGAGGATTGGCATATTCTTCAACTCTCCTTTTCCTGCTAGCTTTGTCTCTCCATGCTATATCTTCTAGTTTGTTTTGACTTAGCCATTCCAAGTGATCGTGTCTGTTCATGAATGCAGGATCTCTAATTGGCATGCGTAGGCCTTTGGTGGTTACATCTTGTGAGCTGGGAGATGGCTCTTGACTCCTCAATGGTTGTGCCATGATAATTCGCTGGTGTTCAGGTCGTGGAGTCTAATGGCGAGGCTGTCTTGCAAAAGGGCTTCTTGAAGATTGAGCGAAGTTGCCTCTGCCTCTGCCTTTGCCTTTCACTCTTTCCCTTTTATTCTCCCCCTTTATGTCAGCATCAAGGGTTCGAATGTCTTCAGATAGTCGAGTCATGACTTGTACGAGCTCGTGGAGTTGATTCTTGGATTGAACAATGTCTGCATAGTTTTCCTGGATCAGAGAATCAGTTCGAGCTTCTCTCTTTTGTAGAATGGCCAAAACATATTCTATTTGTTACATTTGGCTCATGGAGAATGTTTAGAATTCTCTTATTGAAGTTCGTAGACTCATGAGACTTTCTATCATAAGTTGATTTTGGGATTCCTGAGTATTCTGTAAAATAAGAACATCGTCCATGTGTTTCTTGGCAGCTATAAAGTGGATTTGATCCCTTTCATTGATACTCTAAATCATCTCCTTTATGATCTCCCTAAGCTTCTTTGTGAGCTCAGAACTTAGGTTGCTTGGGAGGGTATTGGCAATATCGATCAAATGCGTCAGCCTTAGATGAACAAGGTCTGAGTGAACTTCAAGATCTTCTTGTATGTCCTTGGTCACCTTTGTTAGATGCTTCTGACAACTCTATTTTGGTATGAAGATCTGATATAAGCTCAAAGAGTTGCTTATTATTTGGAGGAGAGGCTCTTGTGTATTGATCTTGCATATTGTAGAGAGCAAGATCAAGATTGAAATACTCATTTATTGATGAGGATGGGATATCTAATGGAGGGGCTGGTGTGTGTGATTGAGCTTCAGAAGGAGGGGACACTACGAAGTGATCATGAGATTCTACTATTTAATTTGGATCACTAATCGTAGAGTGAGCGATGATAGGAGACTAGATCAGCACAAAGTTAGGCACATTTAGTTCATCAGTTACAAAATGTTGGGATTCTGTAACTGGAAATTGATTGAGTGGAAGAAGTATCACTTCCAACAATCTTGGTAATTCATAGAATTGGTTGAAAAATGATGGTGGTCAGTGATTTACCCTAAAAGAGATGGGAATAGTTTGTACCTTATGCCCATTTTCTAAAGAGAGGATGTTAGTAATCAGTTTTTGGGTAAAGGTGAGGTTGTTTGGGAATCCATGAGCTAGCACCAAGATTGCTGGATAGGCTTTGAAGGTCCTAAACATGTGATCCCAAGAGTTGAGGATTTGGGCTCTGTGAAAGGGCATCATAGGTAGATAGGAGAACAGTTGATTGTAGTTGGCTCTACTATATCCATCACAGCCCACTGCAATAATCTCAACTTCATTGTCCTCTTCTTTTTCTCTCTCTTCATTTGAAGTTTCCATTACATCAATTATCTCCACTTGACTTATTTGTTCTTCTGCTCTCTCATCCTCCATAGCTTCAACCCTTTCCATTTCTACAGTTTTTGAAGCTAGAATCTCTTGAGGGATTGAGGAAGATTCATGGTGATCTCTTTGCAATTCCTCCTCAGTTGTAGCCTTTTCTGACATAGGGACTTCGTGAGGCTCCCCCTCAACTTGATCATCCATTTGAATTTCACACAACGCCCCCTCAACTGGAGTATTTTCTAGTGTAAGAACTACATGAAGCTCCCCCTCAACTTGAGTTGTATTCTTCTTACTAGCTTTGGGTAACCCTTTCTCAGCTTTGGGTAATCCTTTCTCAGCAGCTATCTTTCTGTCTTCTTCCTTTAGCACTCCTTCATTGACAAGGATGTACTTCTTGATCAGTTTTCTCTTTGGCTTCCTAAATGTGAGCCATAGCCTCGATGATTTCTTGACCTTAGCTAAAAAGGTTGATCAGGCTGAGAAGTTATTGCAGCATCCTCTTTGGGAGTGGAGTCAAGTCTGGACTCTACAATCAGTAGAGACTCTACGATCGAGGAGAAGGAAAGCTTCTTTGACTTGTGGTTATGCTTTCCTTTCTTAAGCAGCTAAGAGAAGGTAGCTTTATCTTCTTCTTCCTTAGACTAATGTTCTTTCCTCTTCAACTTCTTCAGAGTTTCAGTGCCTGAACTCTCTTGAGGTGCATCAGTAGTTGAACCATGAGGCTCCTCTGCCATTGGAGCCTTCATTTTTCTTTTACCCTTACTTTTTCTGATTAAAGCAATGGGTTCTTCTTTGTTAATTTCTTCTTCTTCTTCAATTTCCTTTACAACTAACATGTTTCCTGGTACCCCAGACTCCTTTGCATCACCAGTTCTTCCACTAAATTCAGACATCATCCTGACATTTTCTGCTAGATTTCTTTTCCAATTTTTAAACAGCTGTTGGGTTATCCTTCTGTTGGGATTGATAGATTATCCTTCATATCCCCAATTTTGTCACGTTGACTACAGGATGATGCTTATAAACCTCCCGTAGATCATCTTTCTAGCGCTCTTTGATATCTTCAAAATGAGAATCCACTTCCCCATCTAGTCGATGAGTAGGGCTCTATAGTTTAGTTGAACCCCGAAGCAGATTGCTGTCATGAGCTTAAGTTGCACTTCATTCACAGAGTCATGGCCAAAGCTCTTATAGCATATGCATTTCCCAACAATGTCAGCCAAAAACTCATACCTCTGGGGAAACTCTTTCTTCTTGTACCCCTTGACCGTATAAAACTTCTTATGATGCATCTTCTTCAGTCCTTTATGGAAGTCGATGACCTCCATAGATGGAAGTCCTTTCGATTTGAATCCTAGGGCTATATTTATATCTTCAGCTTTGAGTTTGATGTCCACGACCTTAACTCTCGTGGCTATCACATCATCATCTAATGCTCCATTTTTGTAGAACTCTTTTACCAGCTTAAGGGTAGATCTACGTGATGGTACCCAGAGCTTCTTCAAGACCAACTTTCTTTAACAGTGACAGAATGTTGTAGAATTGAGGGTTAGCTGTCTTGAACTCGTCAAACCAGAGTTTGTAACCAGTGATAACATTTGAAGCCATCATTGATTTCTTTAAACTGAGGTTGGTTGAGCGTTTCTGAAGGCTAGGGTTTCTGCTGGTAGAGAGAGAGAGATGAATAAGCTTTTTGAACTTCTGATTTCAAAAAGATATTTTCAAACTGTACTTGTAACTTTCCTCCTCTCGATCTGCTTAGTGGGGCATGTGTCAAGTTCTGATTGGCTCCACGATTTTAACTTATGTGGAAAATACTGATTTGCCATTAGCTCCTCCTAAGCTAGTGTATGCTTTAGGAGGACTACGATTGTCGAGGTAGCACTATGGTCGTTGAGGTAATCTTTACGATCGTTGAGTTTGCACTGCGATCGTTTAGTCCACTGTAAAGTCTGCTCTACGAACGTTGTCTGCCCTGGTTCCTGTGATGTATTATGACTTAGCATTCCTTCCGAATCAAGTTAGCTCAAGAAGGGCCAATCTCTTAGAATAAACTAAGGATCAGGTTTGTCCCTGAGGCGCTTAACGGAGAGTTTGCTGGGATTTATTGGAGATGTTGTCACCACAACCAAGGATATTCGTGTATTTATCAATGGTCATGATCATGCCAACAACTGTCCATCAATGCACTACGGGTCAATGATGACTTTTTCCACATCCTTTGTAACATTACGGTCATGATTACACCAAATAATCCCTGGTCATAATCATACTAAGACCATCTATGCACTACAGGCCACAAATGACTTTCAACATAATATAAACATGAGGATGATGACAATGATATAAGAATTCAATAAAACAAATTCACGAATTAATTTATCCAGGAACTAATAATGTCCAAATTGTCAACATGACACTGCTTTGTAGAGTAAAATTCAAGAATGCTCAGAAGAATATTTTCCTGAAAGATCTTTGGATGAAGCGCAAATATCAAGGATATTCTACTAATTTCATGGAGTATAGAAGTCAAAACTTTAACCAACCGAGTATAATAAAGAATGGAATAACAAAAGAAATCACCATGCATGCGGTACTTCGCATGATTGAGTTATTCAACAGAATATTAAATAACGGAACCGGTCGGGGTGAAATTACACCGGCGACGGATGTTCCAACAGAGAATAATAAAGATTTTAATCATATCCGGCATAAACGCATGCATATAATATTCCAACGGAGAATAATAAAGATTTTATCAGTCCGGCGTAAACGCATGCCTGACGAGGACATTCCAATGAGAATAAAAAAACGGAATCGAGTCCCACAGTAAAACGCATGTATGAACATGATATTCCAATGAATAATAAAGAATGAAATAACGTAAGAATTTCACCAAGTATAGGGTAGCTTCGCGTATCTGAGTTATTCGAACGAGAATAATAAATAATGGAATAACAGAAGTTCTCTTCATGAATACAAAAGAGATAATACCCCTTACTGTAAAAGAAACTGAATATAAGAGTAGGGAAGTAGCAGAATACTTTTTTATAGTTTCTCTATAATTTCTCTCTCTAGAGTTTCAGTGAATTCGTAAGAAATAATGAAGGAATGAGCTTCTATTTATAGAAGAATAAACTGCATAGTAATTAATTCATGAACGATCCAGATTGATTTGCTTTTAAACGGACGGTCCAGATTGATTTAATAAAATATTCTAATAAAACAAAATCTTTTAAATAAAATATAATATATATTATATATATAAAAACTCACGGGTCATAACCCCCGTGATACAACTTGCCAATATCCGTGTCTGCTAACTTTCAAATTATCACATATATATATATATATATAATAATAATAATAATAATTGTCCTTCCTACTAAATTGTCAAACATAATATATATATATATATATATATATAAACTAAAAGTACTTCCCTCCTAATTATTCCCCCCCCCATTTCCCGTAACCAAAATGTCTTCTAACCAAGACTTTGCCAAACACATGGGTCCTACTCGTGGGCCCCCACCTTTTATTATATATATAACCTCCTACCGATTATTTTGAAAAATGGGTAAATGGGGTCCATAAAATAATCAAAACTTCATAAAAATCACCTTAATAATTTTAACAATATTTATCACCTTTATTATAATTCACAATATTAATCGACCAGGTCGTTCCCAGGAAAGAGGGGGCTTTCCAATAAGGATTTCTCCCTATTGGCGTGCAATTAGGTGACCAAACCTCTCCTTGACAGAACTTCTAGACATTGTTAGTATTGCAAATAATAATATTAATAACTTTGTCGTCTCAATTATTGATTTAATAATATATAAAATATTGACAATAAATGAATCAAATAACGTGAGATATTATGCAGCAATTACTGTAGCAATAATTGAGTATAACTGAGTGACTTCTCACGTAAGCATTAATAATCAATACCGTATGCTCTTTGTGCAACTCACGCGTATTCTTGTACTTTTAACATCGAATTATTTCAACAGATTAACGATAAAACTTCACCATTAATTTCATAAAAGTATTTTTGTCATTTTCTCAATCAAATGATAATTTCATTGTAGGGTCCACCAATGATTGTCTTGGTTATACGAATATTCCCTGTTAAAACGAATATTCCCCGACCAATCGAATATTATATAACAACTTGCTTACTTTGCAAAATTTATAAATATTACCCACAACTATAACATTATATCAAATTCATTCCATAATATTTAAAAATGATATTTATAGAAAATTCATCTTTATTTATAAAAGTTGAGGTCTTACAACCTCCCCTTCTTATGAAATTTTGCCCTCGAAATTAGGGTACGTACCTGGTATGTCGAAGAGGTAAGGATACCTTGATTTCATTTTAGATTCTAACTCCCGAGTCATTTCCTCAACATCGTGGTTTCTCCACAAAATTTTGACTTGAGGTATAACCTTGGAGCGTAGAGTATGTTCCTTCTTATCCAAGATTTGAGCAGGAACCTCTTCATACGTCAAATCTTTAAGCTATTTAAATGCTGTTCTAACTCAATAATGTGGTTTGGGTCTTCCACATATTTACGTAACATGGACATATGAAAAACGTTCTGAACACGAGACATACTTGGCGGTAAAGCGAGTCTATATGCCACAGTTCCTACTCGATCGAGGATTAAAAATGGGCCGATGAATTAAGGATTGAGCTTTTCTCTCTTTCTAAATCTCGTAACTCCTCTCCATGGAGAAACTTGTAACAACACATGATCTCCTATATCGAATTCCACGTCCTTTCGATGAAGTTCAACATAACTCTTTTGTCGATCTTGTGATGTTTTTATACGTTGTCGGATTGTTTGAATCTTTTCCGTAGTCATACATACCAACTCTGGTCCCAACAATGTTTCTTCACCTACCTCATCCCAACATACTGGAGAACGACACTTTCTTCCATACAACGCTTCGAATGGAGCCACGCCAATACTTTCTTGATAACTGTTGTTGTATGAAAACTCCACCAATGGTAAGAACTTATCCCAACTTCCCTTGAAGTCAAGGACACAGAGTCTTAATAAATCTTCAAGAGTTTGAATAGTCCTCTCCGACTGCCCGTCCGTCTGAGGATGATATACCGAGTTAAATCATAAGTTTGTGCCCATAGCTTTCTGCAAACTAACCCAAAATCGTGAAGTGAATCTTTGGTCTCGATCAGAAACTATGGATATTGGCATACCATGCAGTCTTACAATCTCGTTTATGTACATATGAGCAAGACGTTCAAGTGTATAAGTTTCTCGTATCGGTAAAAAAAGAGCAGACTTGGTCAATCTATTAACAATGACCCAAATCGCATCTGTACTTTGAGAAACCTTAGGAAGACCTGTAACGAAATCCATGGTAATGTGCTCCCACTTCCATTCTGGAATTTCAAGTGGTTGCAATGGACATTTTGGTACTTGATGCTCCGCTTTAACTCGTTGACAAGTTAGACACCTTGAGATAAACAAATACGCTTATCTCTCTTCATATTGCTTCTACCAAAATGTATAGCGAATATCATGATACATTTTGGTACTCCCGAGATGGATTACAAACGGTGTGTTATGCGCCTCCATCATGATTTTATACTTTAAATCGTAGTCGTTAGGAACACAAAGTCTAGAGTTGACTCAAGTATTCCTTCTTCATCGATTCTTGCTTAGCTAAGATAGCACCTTCTTGCACTTTCTTCCTCATACGCAATAGCTCAGTCTATAAGCTTGAGCGACTTTAACTTTATCAATTAAAGTCGGTTCTACTCATATATTCGCCATCATCACATGGGTCCTGAGTCTTTAACTCTATCTCCATCCTTTTCAAGTCACACAAAATGGGCCTTTGCGTTGACAATATCGCTTTTCGTGCTTGCATATGATCTTCCTTTCGATGTGTCGGCTACCACGTTACGCTTTTCCGGGATGGTATTGGATGGTATGATCATAATCTTTCAATAGTTCAAGCCAACGTCGTTGTCGCATGTTGAGTTCCTTTTGAGTGAAGAAATATTTGAGGCTTTTATGATCCGTAAAGATCTCCACTTTCTCTCCATACAAATAATGCCTCAAAATTTGAAGTGCAAAGACAACAGCTGCCAACTCTAGATCATGAGTAGGATAATTCCTCTCATATTCTTTGAGTTGTCACGAGGCATAGGCTATGACTTTCCCATGTTGCATAAGAACACATCCCAACCCTTTGCCCGAAGCATCACTATAGATGACAAATCCCTCCGATCCAGATGGTATTGTCAGAGCAGTCTTTGAAATGAGTCTCCTCTTGAGTTCTTGAAAACTCTTTTCACATTCTTCGCTCCAACCAAACTTTGTATCTTTTCGAGTCAGCTGAGTTAATGGAGTAGCTATTCAAGAAAATCCTTCCACGAATCTCCGATAATAACAAGCTAAGTCGAGAAAGCTACGTACTTCGGTCATTGATTTAGGTTGCTCCCAGCTTTGAATTACTTCAATCTTTGTCGGGTCAACAGATATTCCATGACTTGATACTACGTGCCCAAGGAATGCTACTTCCTCAAGCCAAAACTCACATTTCTTCAACTTGGCATAAAGCTTGTATTCATGAAGCTTTTAGAGTGCCAGCCTCAAGTGTTGCTCATGATCTTCACGACTTTTGGAATTAATAAGGATGTCATCAATAAAGACGACTACAAAGTGATCCAAATATTCCTTGAATACTCGGTTCATCATATCCATGAAGGCAGCAAGAGCATTAGTCAATCCAAAGGACATGACTAGGAATTCATAATGCCCGTCTTAGGGAGTTACGAAAGCCGTCTTTGGAATGTCATCTGTTCTAATCTTCAATTGGTGATATCCGGAACAAAGATCAATCTTTGAAAATAATTTGGCTCCTTGCAACTGGTCAAACATGTCGTCAATACGTGGCAATGGGTATCTATTTTTGATGGTGACATGATTCAACTCCGATAAACAATACAAAAAATCGCATACTCCCATCTTTCTTCTTCACGAATAGAGCAGGGAGCACCTACGGAGAAGTACTAGGGCCGAATAAAGCCAATGTCTAACAATTCCTCAGTAGTTGGGTCTTTAACTCCACGAAGTTCAATAGAGCCATTCAATATGAGGCTTTGGAATGGGTTTTACCTGGGGTTCAAGGTCAATACAAAATTCAATTTCACGCCTGGGGTAGGCCGGAAGTTCTTTAGGGAATATGTCGGAAATTTATTAACAATAGAAATATCATTCAAAACTGACGTATTTTTGTTTAGATCCGTGACATGAGCTAAGAAAGCTTGACATCCATTTTTTAATAAACGAATAGCTTTATGGTTTGAGATGATAGTGATTGATTTTAATGGTTTGGTTGCTTGAATTCACATAACAGGTTGGTTAGGAATATGAAAGCTAACAACCTTACAAAAACAATCAATTTTTGCATGATGAGTAGTTAACCAATCAATCCCTAGAATTACGTCAAATGCAAGTATTTTCAATGAAATAAGATCGACGGTGTAATATGAGGGTGCCGATTTGAACCAAACAAGACTTATAAACATTGGATGTAATGAAGGTTTCTCCCAATGGAGTTTCCACAAATAAGTCAAAGTCTAATTTCTCCTGAGTCAAATTTAATCGTTGAATGCAAGTAGGAGAAATAAAAGAATGGGTAGAACCCAGATTATCAAATAAAGTATAGACTTATTTAGAGTTTATGATAATCTTACCGTGATGACCACATTCGGGTTCCTTGCTTTTGGTAGGTCACAAAAACTCTCTCCTTGCACTCTGGCTTTGACTTTTCTTGGGCTGACCTTTGGTGCCTCCATCCCGGTGAACTTATCTTGATTGAGCGACAAAAAATCGGGGCTAAGTGACCTTCTCTTCCACAATTATAACATGCTTTGGACTTGCATCGCGAGTTTGGGGCCGATGTGTCCTCCCTCGCATTTGAAGCATATGATAGGTGGTCGTTCTCCTTCCTTAACAATGGGTCTGGTGCTGACGTCTTTCCATCATTGTTGAATCTCCTCTTCTTGAAATGTCCATTCTTATTGTTTTGGCCCTGATTACCACCAAAGTGGTTACCACTTCTGGCCTGTTGATTCCCTCCACGCTTGTTGTCACCGCTTCGATGACTGCTCTCATTGGTATTATCATTTTGCCGGCTGCTCTCTTTTGGTTGCGTTTACTCGTTATCGCGCTCCACTAACTGAGCCCTATTTACAACATTTGAATACAAACACAGTTTATGAGAAATAAGATGTTGACGTATCTCTGGCTTCAAACCTCTTAAAAACATCCGCGTCATTCTCTCTTCATTATCCACCAAGTGGGGATATAAACCGGGACAACTCGGAAAACTTTGCTTCGTCTTCATGACATCATCATATTATATTCGTTCGACTTGATGAACTCCACCTCCTTCATGTGATTTAATACGTTAAGGAAAAGTACTTGTCGTTGAATAGTTCTTGTTGAGTATGCTTTACCGATTCCCACCGATGTCACCTCTCCTCGCAACATAAAGGCGGCAAAGGGAACCTTTTGCTCCTCGGAGCATCCCAAGACATCAAATATCTTGGTGATTTTCTTTATCCATGCTTCCGCCTTAAGTGGTTTTGGCTCTCCAATAAACTCTGGTGGTCCCAGCTCCTTGAACTATTTAGCGGTGACCGTCCGAGAGTTTCCAGTGGTTCCACCTATATTTTGGACAAGAGCCGCTCTCACCTGCTATTGCATGAATTGCATAAAGCCTCTGAACATTCCATCATTCATCATTTGGTCAGTGTTGTTGTTTGCATGAGGATTGTCGCCTTCCTGATGCACATTATCCTGATTATTGATATGTGGTGAATCAACGGTCGCCTGTGCTCCATTGATATTCTCAACATTCTCGGATGTCATTTTCAGATACTGCCACAAAACAAAAGGTTAATTGACATGTAACATATTATCCCTACATTCTAACCGACCAATTAAATACCAAAAAAAATTTAGGTAGGTCATACTAGCGAAGGAATTCCCCGTCTCTCCCCTCCTAGTTCTATTCTCACATCTTAGCCAGGGATCATATCCCTAAGCTTTGATACCAACTATGACGCCCCCAAAATCGGTATACATCACCCATCTTGAGTCGCCAAATACATGGTACAAAATTCAAATACAACTTAATTATACAATAGTCGTGTAAAATACAACTAAACATATGCTATGAGTTTTAATACAAATATTGTCATCTAGATAATATACAAACTCAATGGGGTCCTCATTACATTTATTATTACACTGTTACATAGAATAGTGAGGACAACTAATGCTATCATCTGGACCATCACTCCATTCCCCGACTAGTCCCTACTACGTTCTCACTTCCTGAAGAGAACAGTGAAAGAAAGGGTGAGTTCAACTAGCACAGTAAGAAATATTATGACTAAGATAATCCAGAATAAATTATCATTAGCCTTCAACAGTGTTAAATTGATAAAATATAATAAACATCAAGTTTAACTGCAGCAAAACAAACAATCCATTAGAAGAGTCAAGTAGAAAATAAAATCTACTATCTTCTATGATTTAAAAGGTTTTTCATGACTATTATCGCTGAGACTCAGCTAAATAAATAATCCACATCATCCCTGCACTACGGCCAAGGATATTCATTAGTATCACAACCACAAATTATCTATGCACCACAACCAAGGATATTCTTGTATTCATCAATGGTCATGACCATGCCAACAACTATCCATCAATGCACTACGGGTCAATGAAGACTTTTTCCACATCCTTTGTAACATTACGGTCATGATTACATCGAATAATCCCTAGTCATAATCATACCAAGTCCATCTATGCACTACAGGCCACAGATGACTTTTGTAAGACCCCAACTTTTTGAATAAAGATTAAATTTTCTCGAAATATATTTTTGAATATTATGGTGTGGATTTGATATAATGTTATAGTTGTGGGTAATATTTACAAATTTTGCAAAGTACGCAACTTGTTATATAATATTCGATTGGTCGGGGAATATTCATTTTAACGGGGAATATTAAATTAACTGAGACAATCATTGGTGGACCCCAATAGCGGAATTATTATTGGATTAAGAAAAGCGACAAAAATACTTTATGAAAATAACGGCGGAAGTTTTACCGTTAAGCTGTTGAACTACCCGGTAGTAAAAGTACGATGTCTGGCGTGGTTGTATAGTAGCACCAGTATTGATTATTGATGCTTACGTGAAAAGTCACTCGCTTATACTCAATTATTATTACGATAATTGCTTATTGATCATATCTCTCATATTATTGATTCGATTATTGTCATAGTATCATCACATAATATGTTATTTTATTAAATAAATAATTGAGACGACAAAGTTATTCATATTATTAAATTGCAATATTTACAATGTCTAGAAGTTACACGAGGAGAGGTTTGGTCACCTAATTGCGGCATGATAGGGAGAAATCCTTATTGAAAAGCCCCTCTTTCTTGGGAACGACTTGGTTGATAAATATTGTGAGTTATAAGGTTAATGATGAATGTTATTAAAATTGAAGTTGTGTTCGGAGTTGAATTTGGAGACACGGATGTGATATTTGAGTCCGAAACGATGAAATTAGTAAAAATAGTCTATAAACATAAAATTTTCCGGAATTCACTATTTGATCAAAAAGTCAACAGTTGACTTTTTCGGTAAAAGTCACACTTTGAAATTTTAAAATTTATATTTTTGATAAAATTTGTTTCATTGTGTTGGAATTATTTGTGTTAGTGAAAATCGACAATTATTTCGATAATAATTGATGTCTGGAGGTTATATTGACCAATCAGGTATTTAACCGGATAAATGAGCAATTGATTGTTATTATTTCACATGATTATAACTATTTGTTCACATGTGTATACTATTGTTTCACATTATTTACTATTAGGGGAGGTGGTGCAAGTTTGATAATACTTCCATGTCTAAATTAAAAATAAAGGAAAAGTTGGAGGTATTGTACTATAATTTTTCGAGCCCCAAAACGTGCAATTATCGAAACTATATTTTTCTATAAATTGAAGCTCATTCTTCCTTCATTTCTCACCAATTCATAAAAGCTTTAGAGCGATTATTATAGAGAGAAATTATAGAAAGAAGAAGAGAAGTTTGCTACCTCACTATTCCGGTATCAAGTTTTTCTAAGGTGGGGAGTATTATTTCTTTCTTATCCATGAAGAGAACTTCTGTTATTCCATTCTTTATTATTTTATTGGAATAACTTTGTATACTTGGGCTACCCTATACTTGGTGAAATTCTTACATTGTTCTATTCTTTATCATTACATTTGAATATCACATCACATGCGTTCTACTTGGGACTGGTTCCGTCTTTTATTATTCTGTTGGAATATCACTGTGCATGCATTTTACGCCGGACTGATTCCGTCTTTATTATTACTGAATGAATATCACATACATGCGTTTTCTGGCGGACTGATTCGGTCTTTGTTATTTTGTTGGAATATCCTGTCTGTGCGTTTTATGTCGGACCTGATTCCGTTATTTATTATTCTTTTGCAATAACCTGCCTATGTGGTCTATCGCATGCTTGGTGATTTCTTTTGTTATTCCATTCCTATTATACTCAGTTGGTTAAAGTTTTGACTTCTATACTCCGTGAAATTAGTGGAATATCCTTGATATTTGCGCTTCATCCAGTATCTTTTCATGGAAATATTCTTCTGAGCATTCTTGAATTTTACTCCACCAAGCAGTATCATGTTGACAATTTGGACGTTATTGATTCCTGGATAAAATAGTTCTTGAACTTATTTTATTGAATTCTTATATCATTGTCATCATCCTCATATTTATATTTTGTTGAAAGTCATCTGTGGCCTGTAGTGCATAGATGGACTTGGTATGATTATGACCAGGGATTATTCGATGTAATCATGACCGTAGTGTTACAAATGATGTGGAAAAAGTCCTCATTGGCCCGTAGAGCATTGATGGACAGTTGTTGGCATGATCATGACCATTATTGAATACACAAATATTCTTGGCCCGTAGTGCATAGATAATTATGATCGTGATACTAAAGAATATCCTTGGCCGTAGTGCATGGGTGATTCGATGATGTGGATTATTTATTAAAATTTGAATGCCGATATAAAAGTGATGAAAACCTTTTAAATCATAAAGATAGTAGATTTTATCCTCTACTTGACTCTTTTAATGGATTGCTTGTTCATTGCTAAGAGTAAACTTGATGGTTGTTATATTGTATCGGTTTAACATCATGTTGAAGGCTAACGATAATATATTCGCATTATCTTAGTCATAATATTTCCCATCTTGGGCTAGTTGAGCTCACCCTTTACTTTTATTGTTCTCTTGAAATGAGAACGTGGCGAGGACTAGTCGGGAATGGGTAGTGACGGACGGATGATAGCGTTAGTAGTCCTCACTATTCAAAGGAAATAGTGGAAAATAAATGTAATAATATTGAATTTGAGTTTGTATATCCCTCTCGAAAAGGTACCTTTTCAATTTGAAAATATATGAACCAAAGGTCACACCTAATGGCTTTATTTTAGATAAAATTATCATTCATTAATATATATATATATATATATATATATATATATATATCTAACAATCCCCACATGAATGATTTTTTGTAAATTAATGCAAATGAATATGCGAATGCACTTAGAGAGTATCGGTGAATAAAAATACTTGAATTGGTGAAGGTAGCTTGTGGCCTTGAACCCTTCCTAGTGAAAGACTATCGATTCTTGTGCCAATCGCTGAACGTGATGTCTTGAAATGATTCAACCTTTTAGTGTAAACCGAGACAATAGAATTCACACAGTATTTTTTAATTTATTTTTTTGGTTCTCATTATTGTGTCCATTTTATCCTTGGACACCTCCTGGTTTTATCAGTGTGATAGAGAATTTAGCCTTCGTCATTCTCATAGAAGTGACCCCCTTCTCACTCTCATAGGTAATTTCTATAAAGAGTATCCTACAAATACCCCACTTGACCTTTTTATATTCAAGCTATAGAAATTATTAAAAACAAAGTTTATCCTGTTTCACAAGGCAGTTTATGCACTGTATCATAAGAAATGGGAAAAAAGTATTTATCTTCTCAGTGCTTACTAGATCACACATAATTAGGTTGTCCCTTTGAACCTATTTCTTGGGATCTCCAATCATTTAGGTTGGGTTTCCCTTATGGTAACTCTTTAGGATTTTACAGGCTTTAAACCCATTCCCCTTGATGAACTTTTCACTTACTCTCCAAGTATACCTTTCATTAGTGGATCCGCAATATTATCCTTTGACTTCACATAGTCGATAGATATTATAACATTTGAGAGTAATTGTTTAACAGTTTCATGTCGTCGACGTATATGTCTAGACTTACCATTACAATTAATATTTTGTGCCCTACCAATTGCTGATTGACTATCACAATGAATAATGATTGGTGGCACTTGTTTAGGCCAAATTGGAATATCCTCCAAATAATTACGAAGCCTTTCTTCTTCTTCTCCTGCTTTATCTAAAACAATACATTCAGATTCCATAGTGGATCTTGCAATACATGTTTGCTTAGAGGATTTCCATGATACAGTTGCACCTCCCAGAGCAAACACATATCCACTTGTGGATTCAGTATCATGGGAGTCAGATATCCAATTTGCATCACTGTATCCTTCAAGTACAACTGGATATCTTGTATAATGCAATCCGTCAGTTAAAGTGTATCTTAGATATCTAAGTACCCTTACTAAAGCCTTCCAATGTTCTTTTCCAGGATTACTTGTATATCGACTTAGCTTACTTATTGAGTATGTTATGTCTGGTCGGGTGCGGTTTGATAAATATATTAAACAGCCTATTTGTGACGCCCCCAAAATAGGTATACATCACCTATTCTGAGTCGTCAAATACATGGTACAGAATACAAATACAACTTAATTATACAACTGTCGTGACAAAACATAAGCTGTGAGTTTTAATACAAATATTGTCGTTTAGACAATATACAAACTCAAATTCAATATTATTACATTTATTTTCCACTATTTCACTGAATAGTGAGGACTACTAATGCTATCATCTGGTCCGTCACTCCATTCTCCGACTAGTCCCTACTACGTTCTCATTTCCTAAAGAGAACAATAAAAGTAAAAGGGTGAGCTCAACTAGCTCAGTAGGAAATATTATGATTAAGATAATGCAGAATATATTATTGTTAGCCTTCAACAGTGTTAAACTGATACAATATAACAACCATCAAGTTTAACTACAGCGGAATAAGCAATCCATTAAAAGAGTCAAGTAGAGAATAAAATCTACTATCTTTTATGATTTAGAAGGTTTTTCATCACTTTTATCGTTGTGACTTAGCTTAATAAATAATCCACATCATTGAATCACCCCTGCACTACGGCCAAGGATATTCTTTAGTATCACGACCACAATTATCCATGCACTACGGGCCAAGAATATTTGTGTATTCAATAATGGTCATGATCATGCTAACAACTGTCCATCAATGCTCTACGGGCCAATGAGGACTTTTACCACATCATTTGTAACATTACGATCATGATTACAATCAATAATTCCCAAATCATAATCATACCAAAGTCCATCTATGCACTTTAGGCCCGTGATGATGACTTTCAACAAAATATAAACATGAGGATGATGACAATGATATAAGAATTCAATAAAACAAGTTCAAGAATTAATTTATCCAGAACTAATAACGTCCAAATTGTCAACATGATCTTGCTTTGTAGAGTAAAATTCAAGAATGCTCAAGAATATTTCCATGAAAAGATATCTTTGGATGAAGCGCAAATATCAAGGATATTCCACTAATTTCATGGAGTATAGAAGTCAAAACTTTAACCAACCGAGTATAATAAGGAATGAAATAACAAAAGAAATCACCAGTACATGCGATAGACCGCATGAGGCAAGTTATTCCAACAAAATAATAAATAACGGAATCGGTCCCAAAGAAACGCATGCATGACGTGATATTCCAACAAAATAATAAAGATTTTAATCGAGTCCAAACAGAAAACGCATGAAAGGATATTATTGCAAATAATAATAAAGATCAAACCAGTCCTACAGAGAACACACGAGCATGATGTTCCAATGAATGATAAAGAATGGAACTGTGTCCCAATGTAAACGCATGCAGACGTGATGTTCCAACAGAATTATAAAGAATGGAATAACAGAAGAATTTCACCAAGTATAGGGTAGCCCGCGTATACAGGTTATTCCAATAGAATAATAAAGAATGGAATAACAAAATTTCTCTTCATGGATAAGAAAAAAATAATACTCCCTACCTTAGAAAAACTGGATACTGGAATAGTGAGGTAGCAAACTTCTCTTCTTCTTTCTATAATTTCTCTCTATAATAATCGCTCTAAAGCTTTTGTGAATTGGTGAGAAATGAAGGAAGAATGAACTTCTATTTATAGGAAAATATAGTTTCGATAATTGCACGTTTTGGGGCTCGAAAAATTACAGTACAATACCTCCAACTTTTCTTTCATTTTTAATTTAGTCCTGCAAGTATTATCAATCTTGCACCAACTCCCTAATAGTAAATAATGTGAATCAATAGTATAATCATGTGAAAATACAAATTACGATATAGTACCTCCATCTATACCTCCATTTTAACTTAGTCATGCAAGTATTATCAATCTTGCACCAACTCCCTAATAGTAAATAATGTGATTCAATAGTACACATATGTGAGCAAATAGTTATATAAGCATGTGAATTAGTAGCAATGAATTGCTCATTTATCTGATAAATTACCCGATTTATCAATATAACTCCTAGATATCAATTATCATCGGAATAAATGTCGATTTTCACTAACACAAACAATTCCAACATAATGAAACTATTTTTATTAAAAATATAAATTTTGAAATTTTAAAGTTTGACTTTTCCCAAAAAAGTCAACTATTGACTTTTTGACCAAATAGTGAATCCCGAAAATTTTTGTGATTATAGACTATTTTTACTAATTTCGTCGTTCCGGACTCAAATATCACGTCCGCGTCTCCAATTCAACTCTGAACAACATTCATCATTAATATTATAACTCACAATATTTATCAACCGTGTCGCTCCCCAAGAAGAGGGGCTTTCCAACAAGGATTTCTCCCTATTGGCGCGCAATTAGGTGACCAAACCTCTTCTTGACAGAACTTCTAGACATTGTAACTATTTCAATTTATAATATGAATAACTTTTTCGTCTCAAGTATTGATTTAATAAAAAAAACATTTTATGTAGATGATACTGTGACAATAATTGAATCAATAATATGATAGATATGATGCAGCAATTATTGTAGCAATAATTGAGTATAATTGAGTGACTTCTCATGTAAGCATCAATAATCAATACCAGTATGCTACTACGCAACCACGCCAGACATTATACTTTTTTAACACCGGTGTTTCAACAAATTAACTAAAACTTCCGCCATTATTTTCATAAAAAATATTTTTGTCGTTTTCTCAATCCGATGATAATTCCGTTGTGGGGTCCACCAATGATTGTGTCATTGTATTTAATATTCCTGTTAAAACGAATATTCCCCCACCAATCGAATATTATATAACAACTTCATGTACTTTGCAAAATTTGTAAATATTACCCACAACTATAATATTATATCAAATCCACACCATAATATTCAAAAATATATTTCGAGAAAATTTAATCTTTATTCAAAAAGTTTGGGTCTTACACTATTATACGAGAATATTCCAATTGGGATATACTTTCACCACGATTAGTAGTGAGATGAAGTTTTGGGTCAACATGCGTTCTTACTGGACTTTTCTCATATTTATTATACTTTGCAAGTATTTTCTCAATATAATGAGATTGAGACATAATAAGTTCATTAGATATTCTGGAAATCTTGATTCCTAGATTAACATCTGCTAGCCCCATGTCTATCATTTCAAACTTGCTAATTAACATTTGTTTGGTAGCATTAACAACATCATTATTACTACCAATGATTAACATATCATCCATGTATCGACTAACTATTACATATCACCTTTGAGTATTTTTGACATATACACATTTGTCACACTCATTTATTTTGAAATTATTTGTTATCATAACATTATCACATTTTTTATGCCACTGCTTTGGTGCTTGTTTCAAACCATATAATGATTTAACAAGCTTGCAAACCTTCTTTTCTTTTCAAGTGGCTATAAAACCTTCTGGTTGCTCTATATAAATTTCTTCCTCTAATTCACCATTAAGAAAGGCAGTTTTAAAATCCATTTGATGTATTTTAAAATTGTGTATTGCAGCTATTGCAATTAACATTCGAATTGATGTTATCCTTATAACTGGTGAATAAGTGTCGAAATAATCAAGTCTGTGATGGCCCCAAAATAGGTATACATCACCCATTCCGAGTCACCAAATACATGGTCCAGAAATAAGTACAACTTCATTATTACAATTGTCGTGCAAAATACGACAACACATATATACTGTGAGTTTAAATACAAATATTGTCTTCTAGACAGTATTCAAACTCAAATAAGTCCTCATTACAATTATTGATACACTATTCTACAAAATAGTGAGGACTACTAAATAACTATCTTGATCCATCATTCCATACCCCGACTAGTTTCCGCTATATTCTCTCCTCCTAAGAAGAAAAATGGAACAAAAAGGAAAATGGTGAACTCAAGTAGCCCAAGTAAAGAATATTATGACTAAGATAATATAGAACAAATTATCGTTAGCCTTCAACAAATCAGATAAAATTAAAGACCCCGAATTTTATGAAATGAAAGTATTCAATTTTCTTATAATTATTATGTTATTTAGTAAATGGTTAAATTGATAAAGGGTTAAAGTTAAGGGTGATATGTGAAAATTTTTCAAAGTAAGGAAGTTGATATGAAATATTCTTTTTGTCGGGGAATATCCGTACGACGACACCATCATTGGTGGACCCCACAACAAAATAACTATCAGAGTTAGAAAATGATAGAAATATATTTTTATAAAATAACAGTGAAAGTTATACCGTTAAACTATTGAAATACCCGGTGGTAAAAGTATAGTAATACGTGTGGTTGCATAGTAGCACACGGTATTGATTATTGATGCTTACATGAGAAGTCACTCAGTTATACTCAATTATTACTACAGTAATTGCTGCATAGTATCTCACGTTATTTGAGTCAATTATTGTCACAGTATCATCTGCATAATAAACTTTTGCTCCATTCCCAACTCGTAGGTCAACCTCTCCTTTCGCCAAAGTCCTACTCCTTTGGAGTTCCTGTACATTAACACAAATGTGAGAACCACATCCAGTATCCAATACCCATGATGTAGAAGTAGACAAGTTGACTTCTATAACATATATACCTGAATCAGAAGTCGCACTTGAGATAGTTAAGAAATTGATTCCTCACATTCACATATTATCTTTGCATCTAACTGAAGAGTTTAACACTCAACTGAATAAAAAAACATGCAACAGTCAATAAAAGATGGATAACAATTAAGCCCAAAATTCGATCACCTAACTCGCACCATTAACTTCGAAAGAAATTACCAATATTGAACATCAATTGCACCCAAATTAGAACGCAAACAGCTAAACATTTCCAAAAACAGAACATGAAAGTATATGCTTTTATATATATTTCTTCATACTTGATTAGTAGTTGGCACAAAACCAAAAACCCTAAATTAAAAATAAAATAATAGATGCAAATATATATGTAGAGATAACCTTGATGATCGTATGCGGGAGTCATGCGGTTAGCTTGAGGATGAAGTGACTGTGTAATAACTTCGAATATTTTCTATATAAATAAATAAGAAATTTTTTATATTAATTTTTTTTATTTATTTATTTTAAAGATGAGAATATGAGTCAAGTATTGTGTTTGTAAATATGTGATAAATAAAATTTATTTATTACATGAATAATTTCAAATAATTTTATTTTAGAATTATTGCTAATTATAAGGTATATACTTATAATAATTAATTTTATAGTAGAAATATCTTTATTATTTATTTTCTATGAAAATATGATTTTTATATTATTTAAATAATATATGAAATAATTATTTGAATTATTATAATTACTATTTTATTATATGAATTTTAGTTCAGATTATTATGTTAATTATTTTAACTTAATTAATAATGTTATATATGAAAGATAAACCATATATGAAACCAAACCCTAAATTTGGGTATTGATCAAGGGATGAGAATAATAATATAATATTAATTATATTTTAATTTTTCAAAGGCTATAAATATGTCTTTATCGTAAATGCGTGAAGATGATAATGGTGGGCCAAATATGGTAAATAATGTCATAACTCTCATATTGTGTTAGTAAACCCTAACTGTTAAACTCGGTTATGAGTTCGAGACTGTGTAGTAATTGTATTATATGAATTTTACTGTGTATTATATAATTTCTGTAATTAGGAGAAACCCTAATTATTATTTGAAAACCCTAATTTGCTAAAATTAGAAACCCTAATTACGGTTTTAGTAAATTATAATGAATATTAGGAAACCCTATTTATTAATTTAGGAACCCTAATACTATTAAGGAACCCTAATTTAAAAACCCTAATTTTTATTAAAACTCCTAATTTAGTTAGTATATTTTAATTTAAAATTTTACTACACTTTAAATTTTAATTGTCCAAACCCTAGTAATTATTTGGGAAACATTAAGGTTAAAAATCTAGTGATTAAACTCTAGATTCAAGCACCTTGGACAAGAATACCCTTTGACTTATTTGCAAAATTACTAAATTACCCTTTTTGTCCCATTCTTAAATTATTGTTAGACAAATCTTATCAAAATTTTGCTAGCCACCCTAGTCTACCTAGATATAATCCTACAAGCTACAAATCTCAGCCATGTGATCATCGAATACATTGCATACATGTTATTTGTATAGATCAAGAGAGAGAAAATGTCACATTTATGCTAATTTACACAAACACTCATCCTAGAACTTCTCTCTCTAAAACCTCCGAAATTTCCTTACTAGATCAGTCATAAATCAAGCCCCACTATCACACTTAACAAATCAGAAGCATAGAAATCAGATTTGCCTACTTAAAGGTATGAACCCTATTTTATAATCTGACATTGATCTTATGTTTGATGTTAAAATTTTTGTGTTAAATATGTAGTATGGAGTCTAAAAAAGTGATCTGGGTTGCTAGATGTTAGATCCATAACATCTAGAGGCTTAGATTTGATGATTTTCCAAATCTGGAAATTTTTGAAAATAAGGGTCTGACAATGAATGTCAGATCCCATAGATCCCTGTCAGATATGTATTTTTGTTGTTTAAGGCTTTGATCTTGTAGTCGGTTATGAGATCTTTAATATGGGACTTGAATCATGTCCATGTCTTTTGTAGATTAAAAGATATTCGTGGTCAAAGTGAGTTGACCGATCGAAATTCGAGTTCTCAAACCCGAAACCTGCAATTCATACGATCATTAGAGCTTCGATTTTGGCGATCTATATAGTTAGTCCACGTTGTTGTTGTGATGTTGTAGTATAACATAAGGACTACACAATCATGCCTCTAGAACTCCCAGATCGCACACTGAATCGAATTTAATGACGGCCAAAGTAGGTTAACAAAATCGTTGATGAACAAATCTGGGTAACCCAGATTTTTCCTGCATTGTTCGACAACATATTCATGAGCTCCTGATCTTACTTGTGTTTAATGATTTGATGGTGTTTGTTTTTCTATGTTGTACTATGGTATAGGGACTACATATTAGTACTTTTATTTCACTTTAAAACAAACAGGATGCATGTAGTAAGCAAACAAAGTAAAGAGGGTCGCCTCCACCGAAATCCATTTTCCGAAAACCCAGATTCTTCATGAAATGAGTTTTTCCGACTCACGTTGACCAACTACGATCCGGTGTTGTTTATATTGATGGACTTAAATAATTACATGGTGTTGTACCTTGACATCAAGACTATAGGATTAAACCTTCATAACACACAAACCTAGCTTTGAAAGCAAAGATTAAAGCATGCTAAATAGGTACCTTGGTTGCTCTTCATTTCTGGGTAACCCGGAAAATGAAGAACATGCCTAACAAGATTTTTATTACCTTATAACTCACTGATCGGATGTTTTATGGCCATGAACTTGGTATGATATGGAAGTATTACATATGTATTTATAATCAGTAATACAAATTTTAACCCGTAAAGCAAAGTAGAACATAGAATTAAAACTCGTCAAACCTCGTACTCTCGAAGTTGATATGAAGATTCAGGTGCTCAAGAACACCTTTATAATACAGTTGCTCGCCATTATAGAATTTTAGCTTACATTTAATTTACGAAAATTATATTTATATTAAATAATTAGAGAAAATTAGTTTTAATTATTAAAATACAAATTTAATTATTAAAAATTATTTTAAAGTCTAAAAAATTAGTTTTAATAATTTTTAATATATTTCATAAATAATTATTATTTTTGAAATATTAAAGGTATTTAATTTATTTAATTATTATATCAAATAAATTATTTAAAATGATTTTAATACTTGAAAAATCATTTAAAATTATATTATGATATAAGAAAATATTTTAAGTTATTTTTAGTGACTTTTAATATTTTGTGATGAATTTCATTAATAAATTAATATTAATGATAATTAAGTTTTTTAATAAATATATTAAATAAATTATGAAAAATAGAGTTAATGATTTAAAATCATCTAAAATGATTTAAAGGTTATAAAAATATTTGAAGTTATAAAATATAACTTTTGATATTTTGTCATGAAAAATATTAATATTTTAATATTAATGATATTAATTTAAATGATATTAAGTTTATTTAATAATTATATTAAATAAATAGTTTAAAAATAGTTTTATTGAATCAAAATCATTTAAAAAGGAAATAAATGAATTAAAAATATTTTAAGTTATAACTAATGACTTTTAATATTTTGATAAATAATAAATTAATATTCTAATATTAATTGCAATTATTTAAAAATGATTTTAAATGTTTTAAAAATCATTTAAGGGTAATATTAATACTTTAAAAATATTTTGTGTTATTATAAATAACTTTAATATTTTGGCAATGGTTTCATTAATAGTTTAATATTAATTAAATATTAATGTTAATAGAATTAGTTAATATTTAAATCATTTAATAATGTATTTAGTGTTTGAAAATTTATGATAAATTATCATAATTATTTAGAAATTATTATAAGGCTATGAAAAATAATATGACTGATATTTAAAATATCTAAACGAATATTGAACTACACGATAGAGTGTTAGACTCGATATTTACCCGATAAAGCTGTCGGTACACCGAAATATTTCAAAAATTGATCTGGACTTAGGTAAATTAACTAAATATGTGTTTGTAAGTGAATTAATAATTGTTAGATATATGTGACGGTGATTAGGTTATGTCTTGTTGCGAATGAGCGGTTTTTGTGTTACGATATATTATTCTAATCGAATCGAATGATCTTATTAGTGATAGGTCGATGTATAAAAGATTAATCTAAGTTACATGTTATTTTAAGCAAGACTCGATGTATATCTAAACCTTATGCACTACTTTTTATTTCGATGCAAAACAGTATATCATGTTATGCAAGTTCCTAAACTTACTCCAATTATTATTGTGCGGCATTATTAACTCAAGTATTATTGATTATGTATCCAATCTTTGTATTCATACAAGTTCTTACATTATCCGATCATTGTATTATTGTATAATTGATATTTTATTACATTCATTAATTCAGATATAGGGTTAGACAAGTGTCCCCACTTGGATAACCATTGAATTTAATCATATGTTGATACATACTTATTGATTTCAAGTATGTATATTGACTTAAAAGCCGCTCTAAGCTATTTGATTCAATTTAGACATAAAAATATTGTTGAACAAGATAGAACGTTATTGTATCCAACCAGATTATTTTGGTTCGGATTCTCGACAAAGTATGAACATCCTGAATATGGGAAAACTTTTGTGCACCTAAGGTGGATAGAGTGAACGATAATATCGTTCTTGCATGTAGTATTGATCAATACAGGGCACATTGGGAAGATCACCCTCGTGTCCGTAAGTTATAACGGTTTGTGGATGAAGTTCTGCTAAACCCTAGCGAAAATGAAAAACAATGTTCATAGTCTGTCGACTGATCTCCAGTTATAGTCTATACGTAGTTTCAAAGATTACATATGGAAGTGATATGTTGTTATTATTGGTTTAGCTTACTTCACAACTATTAATTCGTTGTAGAAGTGTCTTTCAAAGAAAATATTTAATTCTTTCAGCTAATATATATTGTTGTTATTACTTGCTGGGAAATCAAATGCTCATTCTTGCTTTAAATTTAAATGTTTTCAGTTAAGTATGATCAACTAGAAGGTTCAGGCAAGAACAAGGGGAAAGGAAAGTTGTTCGAATGAGATTTATATTATGTTGTGTAATTGTTATAGTTTATTAAGACAATGATATTTATTATCTATCATGTAATGTATTGTAGTAAAGGTTACGTACTTGGGATTAGACTTTGATATATGTAAATTAAGTTTGAATTTTATATTATTATTATTATTATTATTATATTATTCAAATTTATATAGAAATGGTATCGTGAAGCACCGAGTTCGGTGTTTCAAGTACCCGATTTGGGATGCTATAAGTTTACCATGGCTTGCGCAAAAGCGAAAATGATGAGAAGAAAAATGAAAAGCAACATAAGGAGGAAGAGAAGAGCGGCACCACAGATGAGAACGAAAATAAAAGGATTGAAGTACTATAACCTCAGATGATGAAATTTTTGAAGTGAATCACTAGATTCTCAGATGGAGGACCCTAAACATGGCGTCGACCACACCGGGTATGATGGCGATGAAACCAGAGTAATCAAACCTGCTTCTTTCCTTGCTTAGAAAGACCTAATTGCGTAAGGATATTTACTTAAAAATATGCCAATTTGTCCTACAAGAAAGACTTTGGCGGTATTGAAGCAGACATCGATAACTAGGGTTTTGGTTTTGTTAGCCAAAGAGAGCAGAGAAAGATATGTTAAGTCTTGTTTTAATTTTAAGTTTCCATTTAACCGCATTTTTTTGCTCCGTGTTTTGTCTTATAGATAACATTTTAAATAAAAACGTTATCTAGTTAAAACAAAAAAAATGTCCTTTAAATAGATAACATTTTTTGCATATATATCTACAACGCTTTTTTTAAAAACGTTGTGGCATACCACAACGCTTTTATAAAAACGTTGTGGTTTAAGCGCTGTCTATTTAGTAATTTGTAGTAGTGTTCACATCTTCCAAATAAGCATGATAGCTTCCTCTTCCAAAGGTCCAAGTTTTTCATGTAAGTGACACTTCACCTTGTTTAGCCACCCCACCTTTAGGTTTTATAGTCTGTTTGGTTTTGGAATTGGGTTTGGCAAAAGATTTAGATCTTATCTTTTTCTTGCCTTTCCAGGTTTTCCTTAGCAATCCTCTTTTGCACCATCATTATGGGAGCAGGTCCTGCCTTTTTTATGTTGTTCTTAGTAGTTCTTAACATGCTCAACAACTCAGTAAGGGGTTTCTCAATTTCATTCATAACAAATTGAGAGTAGCTGCTATTCAAGGATTGCAAAACAGGATCAGTTTGGGCTTCCGAAGTGATTGGAAAACCCAACCTATCAAGGTACTCAATATACCCAATCATTTTCAGCACATGTGGACCAACTAGATCACGTTCACCCATCTTGCAGTGATACAATGCCTTGCTTGTATCATACCTCTCATGTCGAGCATGCCCTTCGAACAATTTCTTGAGATGCTCGATCATCTCATAAGCATCCATCAACTCATGTTACTTCTGAAGCTCAGCGTTCATGGTTGCTAGCATGAGACAACTCACATCTAGAGCATCATCTTGATGCTTCTTGTAAGCATTATGCTCCACACGCAGTGCAAAGATAGTCTGTAATCTGCAGAATGGACCCATCAAGGACATATAGCTTGCGCCTTGTTTGAGGACAATCCTCAAGTTCCTATGCCAGTCAAGGAAATTAATTCCACTCAGCTTGTCCTTCTCAAGAACTGATCGTAGTGAAAGACTACTTGTGTTGTTGTTGTTTGCCATTGATATCTATAATTTATAAGTGCAAAAAAATAATAAGTCAAATTACAGAGTTGATATTATGTAATTGATAATAGTATATTCAAAATATACCTCCCACTATTTTATTCAAATTAATAACCCTCACCATTAATTCAGAAAACATTTTCTATTAAATCTTTCTAGTGAGCCAATATCCATATTTCATTATGACTTAAGATAGCTTTGGCTAATCTCTTAAAACATAATTATTTAGGTAGACAACCCTTTGTCAATTATATCATATATAACTCTTGGATAGTTTGGTAAACAACATTTGTTTCTAGTCCATCTAATGGTACCCACCAAACTCCATGCCTCTAAGTCCACAATCCTATGAGATAACTTAGTTAAGTCAGCCCAATGATTTTAACAGCTTGGATATCATAATTATCCCATCGCATCTTACCTAGATAAATAGGGTACTTTGCTTTGGCAAAACTACATCCATTGATCAAGGTCTTGATGAGTGTTATTCATTGGAAGGTATCTGATTTAAACTTAATAATTTATTGAGGGATTTTATAAATTAATTTAGATCTTACCAATTTTAATCTTATTAAGCATGCAAATTATTTATCATATCATATCGCATACAAGCATAAATAAAGTGCAAAAAATAAATGTGTCATAGTTATGGCCCAATCCACTGTCAATCTTTTCAAGCTAATGAAAGATTGAAGGTCAATCTAAGGTGGTAAAAGATCTTCAAAATAGTAGCTCCCTTGGATCTTCCTCATGCATGTGCCTCCTTTCCATCATCATCTTACCATCGTGTTCTCCATCTCGTAATCTTCATCGATTACAGATTATTACATGACATAAAGAAACCTCGAGTTACATTTAAGGGGATTTAGATGAGAAGAGAATATTACATTAGAATTTATAAAAAGGCACGACATGCAATCCATATTTCAAAACCAAAAACCACTAACCTGTGGGTCAAAAGGCCATAAATGTGCACAATGCATATCACAATAAGCACATAACATTTTATATATAATTAAAGAAAACTATATATAACATATTAAGTTCACGACCATCGTGTATTCACGACGGGGTCTATGGGGTCTCCCCGCTATCCGATCAGATTGTAGAATTTTTCCATATGAAACTCTGAAATAATTCCAGAATCATATCAAATCTGCCATAATACACACAATAACATTACACCCAGAACATATCATATATGTCCAGTTTCGATTAATCACATTAGCTTGTTGGTGGTCTCATTGGCCAAATTCGTGCCAATGAATGGCTCTGGGGCCTACTGAAAAATGTTTCGAACTACAATCTGTATTGTAGAATTATTTCCATACGAATCTCTAAAATAGTTTCAGAATCATATATTTTAATCCACTAAAACACCCATAATAACTATACAGCCAATACATATCATATATGTCCAGTTTCAATTAATCATATTAAACCGAATCTTCATGTTTCTAATCCAATTAGAACAGAAGTTGTATACAATTATTACGCCATTTAAGATACAATTAACAGAACATAATATACATGTAGATCTATTACTGATAGTCATAATATCATAATATGCCTGCATACAAAATATCATATACTCAATTTCAGATTGATAAAATTGTATCATCATATATCATATATATCAAAAATAATAAAACACATAATCTGAATTAATCATTTTCCAAGTAGCTCTAATACCACTGCAGGGTTTTTGCACAAAAATGCAGCAAAAATATAAAATAATCAAAGCAATTTTCGAAACCCAAAAACAGGATCCATGCGAAACAGAAATTAATTCAGTGGTTTAGATATTATACCGATTATGAAAGAGTTCTGAAATGACTTCGAATACCTTACGCAATCCAACATAACCGCGCCTCTACGGTATCCACACAAACACCCTGCAAATCGTCACACGATCTGCAGTGAAGAGAACTGTGTTACTAGCCACCAAGGATTAGGATTTTCAAAAATTTTCTCTAGTCTCTCTCTAAGAGCGGCTAGAGTTTTTTTTAGGTTATGATTTGTTACCTAAAATGGCTGCTATATATCATATATATAGTAGTTAATAGGAATTAATCAAAACCCTAATCTAATTAAAATAAAATTTAAATATATATATATATATATCATAATTAAGTCTTACTTAATTAATATACCTATATATAAATTATCCTATTAATTTAAATTCGTAATTTAAATTCTATCAATCATATTGACATATTTAAATCTTTACAATTTAAATTAATTTCCTTCTAATTGCGTTCTTTGTGTGTGAACCTATAGGTTATTATTACGTTGGCAATAATTTTAAAATCATATTATAAAATTATAAATAGTGAGCGACATCTAGTAATGGATCACTGCTACTCAATTAATAATAAGATCGATGATTCGATGCAACCTTTTCGTGACCAATGTTTCAATGTAATTTAATCCTTTTAACCTTAATATCCTAGATTAAACTCGAGTCATGGAATGTGTCATACTCTTCATAATTTAATCTGAGTTTTCTTGATCAATGAGTAGACTATATGAAAACAAATCACTATTTGAGCATGGCCATGCATTTCATTGTCCTACTCAATCAAGAGGCCTATGGATATCACCCCTAATAAATAGGAGGGTTAAATTCTATCTAGATCACTTATATTTCTCATACGATTCATGATGTGCCCAATAATCACCTTTATAGTCCACCATATTAAAGGTGACCTTTGATGATATCAAAGTACATAAATTCTCGTGTAGTCATATAGTGATTTCAGGTCGAAGGACCATTACATCATTGTCACTATGAGAATCGCTAATGACACTTCGATGCTCTACATAGAATTCTCATGGTGGGTCTGTCCAGTACATCGTTCTCTAACACATATCTATGCATTGACTTAATATCTAATATATTTATAACCAATGAGATTTGGTCATCAGTCAATCCACATACTAGTCTCAATGCATCAATGTTGTCCTATCAACAATGATACTCGACTAGGGACATTTAAGAGCAATGATACTAAGTGTAATTATATAATCTCATGTTCAAGTCACATACTTGAAACTATATAAATTGTATCAATATTCTAAGGAATTTTATTATATATGTTAACATTTATATAACGCAGTAAATAAAACCATAATAAAATCATTCATTTATTCAATCGAATATAATATCAAAATGTTAAGCAATTATATCAAATAATTGCCTCTAGGGCATAAACTCTAACAGACACCATCATTGGTGGACCCCTATTAATCTTAATAACTCATTTGAGTCGAAAAACGATGTAAATATATTTTTATAAACTAACAGCGAAAGTTATATCATTAAACTGTTGAAATACCCGGTGGTAAAAGTACAGTAATACGCGTGGTTGCATAGTAGCACACGGTATTGATTATTGATGCTTACGTGAGAAGTCACTCAGTTATACTCAATTATTGCTACAGTAATTGCTGCATAGTATCTCACATTATTTGATTCAATTATTTTCATAGTATTATCTGCATAATATTTTATATTACTAAATCAATAATTGAGACGACAAAGTTATTTATATTAATATTTGAAATATTGATGATGTCTAGAAAGTTCTGTCGGGGAGAGGTTTGGTCACCTAATTGCGCGCCAATAGGGAGAAATCCTTATCGGAAAGCCCCCTCTTTCCTCGGATTGATCTGGTTATTAAATATTGTGAGTTATAATACTAATTATGAATAATTGAAAATAGATTAAAAATGTGTTTATTAAAGATAATTGATTTATGGTAAATATTTATTCAAATTTTGATATAAATAGAGGGGTTTGTTATGAGGTGTTTTTTTATAAGTTTGGCGTATTATTCCATGAGGAGATGTGCTAATTTTTCAGACCGTTGGTTGAAGATATAATAGTAAATCAATATGGACCACTGGTGGAAAGTTATAATATTAAATCAATATGGATCGATGGTTTAAAGTTTTAAAAGTAAATCAAGATGGACTGTCATTTTTAAGTTTTAATAGTAAATCAATATGGACCGTCTGCTTAAAAGTAAATTAATCGGGTCGTTCATGAATTAGTTACTATTCAAATTTTTTCCTATAAATAGAAGCTCATTCTTTCATTATTTCTTACGAATTCACTAAAACTGTAGAGAGAGAAACTATAGAGAGAAAGAAGATGAGTATTCTTCTACTACCCTACTTCAGTATTCAATCTTCTACTAAGGTAAGGGGTGTTATTTATTTAATATTCGCTTATAATATTATTTTTCTTATTCATAAAGAAAATTATCTTCATTCAATACTCGTAAGGGGTATTATTTCTTTCGTATTCATGAAGAGAGTTATTTTATTTCAATACTCGTAAGGGTTGTTATTTCATTCTTTATTATTCTGTTGGAATAACATGTCTATGCGGACTACCACATGCATGGTGAAATCTTTTGTTATTCCATTCTTTATTATTCTATGGGAATAACCTGTCTACGCGGACTACCACATGCATAGTGAAATCTTTTGTTATTCTATTCTTTATTATTCTGTGAGAATAACCTGTCTACGCGGACTACCGCATGCATGATGAAATCTTTTGTTATTCCATTCTTTATTATTCTATGGGAATAACATGTCTATGTGGACTACCGCATGCCTGGTGAATAACCCTTCATATTCAATTGTTATTAAATTGTGGAAATGATCTGTTTACGCGACCACTGAGATAACAAATGAAAATTCATTCTAGCCAGAGTATTATTTCTTTTCATATTCTTAAATCTAAACTTACTATGGTAAGTATTGCTTCTATAATTTCGGAAATTAGTGAAATGTCCTTGAGTTTTGCGCTTCATCCAGTATCGTTTCATTGGAATATTGATCTGAATTTTCTTATTAAATATCAATATTTTCACCCGGGATACTATTCATGGGTTACTATTCACTCAGTTACTATTCACTCAAATATTATTCACCCTAGAATTTGAGGTACTTTTCATACCGAGTTACTATTCATGGGTTACTATTCACTTGGGTACTATTCACTTGAGTATTAATCACTCGGGTATTCAGGCCATTTTTCATGTCGGGGTACTATTCCCGAAGTACTATTCATGGGGTACTATTGATAAGTAGGTTTTAAACCTACTTATCTAATATCTGTTACTTGAATTAGTTGCTTAATCTCATGTTCCTTAGTTACTTTTCATGCATTTTGTGTTCGTTTTATAGATTAAATGCTTGGGAGTTGTGATCGCAAAGAATAGGTATGAAATCGCAAAGAAAAGCAAATCAAACATCATTTGGGCTTTCATGTTCATTTCATGTTTTTGGCCTGGAACTTGACTTACATTGTAGAGCTTCTTCTTAGCTTTTTGGAACAACTTGAATCATTCCAATCGGAGTTCGGATGCAAGAGTTATGACATTTGTACCAACGGACGTTGAACTTCACTATTTTGGGTGGCCATTTGCATAAAGAAGAACTTCCAAAATTTCAATTTCCAGCTTGATCCGTTCGTTATTTCTCAATTGTCAAAGAATAAAAGTTGTAGATCTCGTCGATATCTTCCATTTGATAGGTGGCAGGCCTCGTAACTTTTCATGGATCAAACATTATGGTCGTTTTCCCAAAGGACGTCAGAGCAGAAAAGGGACCCCCGTCGGGGCGGGCTTTTCCTTCATAAAACCCTACAGGAAAGGCATATACTAGCTACCAAACAGTTTGGGACCCTGTAGCAAAAATGGCCTTTATATAAGTTAGACCGGCCAAGGAAGTAATGCTGCTAAAAAGTCATTTTTTGGCCATATTTGAGTTTCGGAAGGATTGTTTCGATCCGATTAACTCAAGGACTTCTAAGAGGACTTAAAGATATGTAAAGAGGCATATAAAAGGAGGAGAAACACAAGTATTAGGGGAGAGGTTAGATTAGAGAGAGGATTCCATTAGATTAGAGTAGAGTAGAATAGGAGGAAACACTAGTTCTTATTAGATTTGGAGATTGAAGCAACTTGGAGACCATTGAAGATTCAAAGTAGGAGCAAGGAGAGAGCATCAAATCTACAGACAATAGATTTTATCTTCTCATCTTCTTCTATCTTTGTCTTTTAATGATTATTCAATTGTGGATTCTTAGTTTTAATTCAATAATAATGAACTAATTCTTTGTTTGAGATTACAATGGATCTTATTGTGTAGTTTATTTTAATATGCTTTGCTATCAATTATTGTGAGGAATGTCTATTGTGATTTGGACTTAATTGTTTAATTGATTGGCTATCAATTACCGTGATAATATATATGAACTCGAGACATGAAGTATAAATTTAGATTTGATCATGATAGCATGTGTTTGTGATTTCTGCATAGATGGAATTCATGATTCGTGTTTAGGATAGAGATATGCCTTTACGCCATATGTAATCTTATAGAGAACTTGTGCTTTAAATCCCTTTTAATTGTAATTCACATAGATATATAGTGGATTAGTTAATTAGGGTGTCTTGCTTAATTCTATCATCTGTGGATTTAAGTGAGTATGTGTATTATGCATCGAGAGGTGGTTTTATCTGCTTTAGTGTTCTTGATTAACAATTCAGGATAGAAAATAATTGTTGAGGAGTGTGTTAACTTAAATGAAGCAATAAGTGAAGTTGTGATCTTAAATTTCCATAATCTGAATTTTAATTGGTGGTAATTAGAATTAGTTTAATTAAATAATTTAATTCATAATCTTAAATTGATTGTTTAAATAAAATTAGTTTGGTTAAGAGTTAGTATTTGATAATTTGTATTAATAATTCCTCGTGGGAACGATACTCTACTTTCACTTTATTACTTTTTAACCACGTATACTTGCGTTTTTGTGTGTAATTAGATTTTACCCAACAACTATTCACGACAAAAATTGATTTCTTTTCTGTCCAAGATTATTTTTGATACATGAATATTATTCTTGAATTTTACTCCACAAAGTAGTATCATGTTGACATTTAGATATTTTTAAACTCTAGATAAATTTAAAGTCTTTAATATTTATCCTTGATCTCGTTTGATTGAATTCTTATATTATTTTCATCATCCTCATGCTTATATTGTGATAAAAGTCATCTGTGGCTTACATGCGTAGATGTACTATTAATTGGTATAATTATGACCAGGAATTATTTGGTATAATCATGACCGTAATGTTACAAATGATATGGTAAAAGTCCTTATTGGCCCGTAGTGCATTGATAGACAGTTGTTGGTATGATAATGACAATTGATGATTACATGAATATCCTTGGGCTGTAGTGCATGGATGATTCGATGATGTGGTTTATTTATTAAGCTGAGTCTCAGCGATAAAGTTGATGAAAAACTTTTTAAATCATAGAAGATAGTAGATATCATGCTCTACTTAACTCTTCTAATGGATTGCTTGTTCCGCTGCAGTTAAACTTAATGTTTATTGTATTTTATTAGTTTAACACTGTTGAATGATAACAATAATTTATTCGGCATTATCTTAGTCATAATATTTCTTCTCGGGCTAGTTGAGCTCACCCTTTTACTTTTTCATTGTTCTCTTCAGAAATGAGAACGTGGCTGGACTAGTCGGGGAACAGTGTGATTTTTGGTCCGAGATGGTGGCTATAGTAGTCCTCACTATTTTTATGAAATAGTGTGATAATAAATGTAATGAGGACTTCATTTGAGTTTGAATACTGTCTATGAGACAATATTCGTGTAAAAACTCTAAGCTACGTTGTTGTCATATTGTATAAAAGAAGTTTGTATTTGATTTATGTACCATGTATTTAGCGACTCAGAATGGGTGATGTATACCTATTTTGGGGGCATCACATAAAATATAATGGACAACAAGTTTTAGATCAATATTCGCAGCGGAAATAACAATTCATTAGAACAGTTAAGTAGATATTGAAATCTACAATCATCTATAAATTTAAATGTCCATCATCAATATTTTATCCATGTAACATCAATCAATGTACATCTTGAATCAAATATTCATCTTTGCACTACGGGCCAAAGATATTCATTTGTATCACCAGTTGGTCATGCTCATCTCAACACTTGTTCATTTTTACACTACGGGCCAAAGATATTCATCAGGTAATCATTCATCTTTGCACTACAGGCCAAAGATATTCAGTTATATCATCATTTAGGACTGAGGATGATGAAAAATATTGTAAAGAAACGAATCCATGGAGATAAAAGGACAAAGATTAGGGATTCATACTTTAGATAATCCAAGTTCAAAAATACTCCGTAATAAACCTTAGTGGAGTAAAATTCAAGAATTAAGATCAAAACATGGATACAATCAAATATAGTAACCATAATAGACATCTTGGACAAAGAAGAGAAAACTTTAATTTTCTGTGAATAGTGTCGTATACGTGAATAGTAACCCCGACACGGAAAGGTAGAAATTCCATTGGAAAAATAATACTTCGTGAATAGTACTCGTGAATAGTACTGTATTCGTGAATAGTGTTGTATACGTGAATAGTAACATCAACATAAAAAGGTAAAAAATTTCATAATAAAATTCATAC
This sequence comes from Panax ginseng, assembly GCA_020205605.1. Taxonomy (NCBI): domain Eukaryota; kingdom Viridiplantae; phylum Streptophyta; class Magnoliopsida; order Apiales; family Araliaceae; genus Panax; species Panax ginseng. The sequence goes on along the minus strand of CM035147.1, from coordinate 9,985,291 downwards.
CAATATTTCGGCATAATGATATTGAACAAAATAACATCATTTACAAAGAAAATGACATCCCTTACCTCAAAAGAACAGTACTTCTGATTGGAATATCAAATATGTTGCTGAAAGAAACTTGCACTGAATAACAACTCTCAAAGTATCTAAATACTCACAAAATACGCTCGATAATATACAGAGAGAAAAGTTATGTTTCTGGTGTGATTTTCAATTCTAACTAAGCACCCTATTTATAGGAAAATACTAGAACGCCAAAGCAGACTAAATTAATAAAATATTAATATAATTTTTCTACACACGCCACTTTGAACAAAATTATTAGCCACCACAAGTGGGGCCCACCCAAAATCAGCAATTTCCACACCAACCAAAAGTGGGGCCAACCCATATTTTAAATAGAAACATTTATTTCTGAAACTTCAATAATTCATAATAAATAGCTCCTTTATCAGAAAAATTCAAATTTTAAGACCATTCCATAGGAAATTAAATTCTCTACAACTTTGTAGAGGAAAGTTTTTCCAAATTCCAATCAGAAACAGTCTGAAATCTATATACGGATGATTTTTAATACCTCCATTCCGATAAAATACTGATAAAACCCCTCAACGTTAATTCTTTCATTTACATCCACATAAAAATAAATATTTTCTTATCATATAAATTAATAATTAATTATTCACAAATAATATTACAGAATCACATTTATGACAACCAGATCGTTCCTAGGAAAAAGGGGGCTTTCCGATAAAGATTTCTCCTTACTGGAGCGCAATTTGGCGACCAAACCCCTTTCCTAGAAAGAACTTCCTTAGACATTGCCAATAATATTATCTAACAATATTATTCAAAGAATATGAATTATTGATCTGATAATAGAGATACTGTGCAGTGACAATTATTGAAATAACAATAATATAAAATATCAATGTAGCAATTATTGAATCAATAAAATAAAATATTGAACAGTAATTACTGTAACAGTTATTGAGTAGTGCCTTCTTATGTAAGAATCAATAATTCAAAAATATTATGCAATATCGTGTGCTATTGTGCAACCATGTGTATTACTGTATTTTAACCACGGGGTATTCCAACAGTGTTAACGGTAACAACTACTTCGTTATTTATAAAAACTCAAACTTGTCATTTTCTTCATCCGACCGTTTTCCTTTATGGGGCCCACGAATGGATGTGTCGTCGTACAAATATTCCCCGTCAACAAGAATATTCCACGACCAAACGAATATTCCCCGACAACAATGAATATTTTATAACCACTTGTTTAATTTTGCAAAGATTTCATATTTCACCCATAGCCAAAGCATTATATCAAATTAACACCTTATTATTCAAAATAATAATATTCCCCGACAACAATGAATAAGTTTCGTCCTAGAAATTGACGTATGTACCTGGTTTTTTGAAAAGGTGAGGATACCTCGTTTTCATTTCTGATTCTAACTCCCAGGTCATTTTCTCAATAACGTGGTTCCACCACAAAACTTTAACTTGTGGTAGAATCTTTGTGCGTAGGACATGCTCCTTCTTATCCAAGATGTTGACAGGTACCTCCTCGTACGTTAAATTTTTGGTTATTTCGTCTGGTTCTAACTCAATAATGTGGTTTGGGTCTTTCACATATTTATGAAGCATAGATATGTGAAAAATATTATGAACAATAGACATGCTTGGAGGTAATGAAAGTCTATAGTCCACATTTCTTATTCGGTCAAGAATTTCAAATGGACCAACAAATCGTGGATTGAGCTTTCCTCTCTTTCCAAATCTTGTAACTCTTTTCCATGGAGCAACACGTAACAATACATGATCCCCAATATTAAATTCCACATCCTTTCGATAAAGATCCACATAACTCTTTTATCGATCGTGTGCCGTTTGTATATGTTGTCGAATCATTTGGATCTTCTCTGTAGTCATTCGTACCAACTCTGGTCCCAACAACGTTGCTACTCCTACCGCATCCCAGCATACTGAAAAGTGATACTTTCGTCCATACAATGCTTCAAATGGAGCCACACCTATACTTGTTTGATAACTGTTATTGTAGGAGAATTTCACCAATGGTAAGTACTTATCCCAACTCCCTTTGAAATCTAGGACACAGAGTCTTAATAGATCTTCAAGAGTTTGAATAGTCCTTTCTGATTTCCCATCTATTTGAGGATGGTATGCCGAACTAAATCGTAAGTCCATGCCCATAGCTTTCTGCAAGCTAACCCAAAATCGTGAAGTTAATCTTGGGTCACGATCCGAAACTATGGATACGGGCATGCCATGCAATCTCAAAATCTCATTCACGTACATATGAGCAAGACGTTCAAGGGAATAAGTCTCCCGTATAGGCAAGAAATGAGTAGACTTGGTTAATCTAGCAACAATAACTCAAATCTCATCTATACCTTGAGAAACCTTAGGAAGACCCGTAACGAAATTCATGGTAATATGTTCCCACTTCGCCTTTACACGTTGACAATGGTAATATCGGAATCTCAAGTGGTTGCAATGGACCCTTTTGCACTTGATGCTCCGCATTTACACGTTGACAAGTTAAACACCTCGAGATAAACTCTGTGATCTCTCTCTTCATATTGCTCCACCACAATGTATGTCGAAGATCAGGATACATTTTGGTACTCCCAGGATGGATTGCAAACTGTGTGTTGTGTGCCTCCATCATGATTCTATGCTTCAAGTCAGAATTATTAGGAACGCAAAGTCTGGAGTTGACTCGAAGTATTCCTTCTTCATCGATTCTTGCTTCTGGAATAACACTTTCTTGCACTTTCTTCTTCATACGCATCTGCTCCAGGTCTGAATCTTGAGCAGCTTTAACTTTATCGATTAAAGTCGGTTCTACTCGTATGTTTGATATCATCACGTGGGTACTTGGAGCCTTCACCTCTATCTCCATCCTTTGCAAGTCATACAAAATGGGCATTTGTGTTAACAAAATTGCACTTGTACCCGCACATGATCTTCTACTTAATGCGTCAGCTACTACGTTCGTTTTTCCAGGATGGTATTGGATAGTATGATCGTAATCTTTCAATAGCTCGAGCCAACATCGTTGCCGCATGTTGAGTTCCTTTTAGGTGATGAAATATTTGAGGCTTTTATGATCTGTATAGATCTCCACTTTCTCCCCATACAGATAGTGTCTCCAAATCTTCAATGAAAAAACGACTACTGTCAACTCCAGATCATGAGTAGGATAATTCCTCTCATATTCTTTGAGTTGTCGCGAGGCATAGGCTATGAATTTTCCATGTTGCATGAGAACACATCCTAATCCTTTGCCTGAAACATCAATGTAGATAACAAATCCATCCGAACCAGATGGTATTGTCAGAACAGGTGCCGAAATGAGTCTCCTCTTAAGTTCTTGGAAACTCTTTTCGCATTCCTCACTCAATACGAATTTTGTATCTTTACAAGTCAGCTGACTTAACGGAGTAGCAATTCGAGAAAATCCTTCCACGAATCTCCGATAATAACCAGCTAAGCCAAGAAAGCTACGTACTTCGGTCACTGACTTCGGTTGCTCTCAACTTTGTATTTCTTCAATCTTCGCCGGGTCGACAGATACTCCATGTTTTGACACCTGATGATTGGGTAATATACCCATAAATCGGATATACTTCGGTTTAAATTGTTGTATCTTCGAGTCGTTTAGGACTATTTTTACTGTGTTTATGTGTTATTTTGCAAATTTGGGAGCTACAGGGACGAATTGGGAATTTGGAGCAAAGAGTGGCAATATGGTAATTTTAGAGAAGTCCAAATACGGGGTACTGAAATTACACTAAGGACGGTTGGCAATGGCGAAAGAGTCTCAGCTTTAGTTGACTGGAGACGCGTTTGACTTTCTATTTTGACTTGCTTATGGGATGTAAAGTTGATTTGGATTAGGATTGTGGGAAAGTATAAAAGGAGATTAAGTGCTGAAATTAGGTTTTTTTTATCATCTAATTATTCAGCTTATCATTCATTCATTGGAGGCTACACAAGGATTACTTGAAGATTAAGGATTGACTACAGAGTTTTTCTTCTTCTTCTCCTTATTTTCAATTTGTAATTCTTTAAGGATGATTTGCAAACGATTATTGGTTTTTATTTCCGTTATGAACTAATTCTTTTATTAAGATTTCAATTGAACCTTTTATGGCTATAAATTAGTTATTCAGTTTATTCCAATTATTTATGTTGAAGTGAATTGTTTATCATGCCTTGCATCTATTGATTAATTATTTGGCCAATAATTACCGTGTTACTCTAAAAGGAATTGAAAGAGGAATTCTAGGGTTAGAACTGGGTTTAATAATGTGTGACTTATTTATTTGCACAAAGGAATAATTAGGTTTCAATTGAATGGAAATATCTTTTCACCGCATGTAACATATAAGGAATTGGAATTGAAAGAGTTTAATTCACTTGTTTTGCATAAGAATATAGCAAGATTAATCTGGATTAAATAGAAGTCGATTGATTACTTGAAAAGGACTTTTGACATTTGAGAATTCTCATTAACAATTCAAGAGACATAATAATTGGGATAATTGGATAATTGATTTATAGTTCATAATTGGGGATATTGAAGTCTTAATCCTTATTTATCGAAATCAATCATTCAAATCGAGTTTATTTATTTGCTTATTTTAGAATAATATCTTTAATTGTTTAATTTAGTTTTAATATTTCAGAAAATCATAATTTATCATTGTTTAAATAAAATTGGGTGGATATAGTGCTAGTAGTTGGAATTTATTAATTAAGATTCTTTGTGGGAACGATACTTTTCTTATCACTTTAGTACTTGTTGACCGTGTATACTTGCACGTATTCTTTGATTGCGAAATCAACCAACAAGTTTTTGGCACCGTTGCTGAGGAATTTTTATTAATATTAATTTCATATTAGTTATAATTAATTCGGTCTTAATTTAAACGTTACTTATTTTTCTTCTTGGATTGGCAGGAATTCTTGTGCGTGTATGCACACTAGATCGAAGGCTAAAGAGGAACTTTTTTCGTATATAGACGACATCAAAAAGAAGTTCCGGAAAGTGCGTTTGAATAGTGAGGTTATACATTTGGAAGAAGAACCGATGCACTGTGAAATACCCGCCAACATGGCGTTGAACGAACAAAAAAATCACTTAGGGATTATGCCATGCCAATGTCACGGATTCTGAAATAAGTATTAAGAGGCCAGAATCAATGCGAATAGCTTGAGATAAAACCGAACAATTCGGATCTGCTGTATACATGTCATTTTGGGGTAATTCGATAGATGATCCTAATGAGCATATCTTGAGTTTCTTGGAAGTTTTTGATACCTTCAAATTTAACAATGTATCGGAAGATGCTACAAGGTTGAGGATGTTCCCATTTACTTTAAAAGATAAAGCACGAAGCTGGTTACACTCTTTGCCTCCTGGCTCAATCACAACTTGGGATGACTTAGCTCAAAAATTTTTAGCTAAGTTCTTCCCACCAGCGAAGTCGGCAAAACTACAGAACGATATTCATACTTTCGCACAATTTGATTCAGAGTCGTTATATGTGTTAGAGTTTATACCCTAGAGGCCAATTATTTGATATAATTGCTTAACGTTTTGATATTATATTTGATTGAATAAATATATGATTTTATTATGGTTTTATTTACTGCGTAATATAATTGTTAACATAATAAAATTCCTTAGAATAATGATACAAATTATATAGTTTCAAGTATGTGACTTGAACATGAGATTATATATAACCATTAGTATCAGTGTTCTTAAATGTCCTTAGTCGAGTATCATTGTTGATGGACAACAATGATGCATTGAGACTAAGTATGTGGATCGATGATGACCAAATCTCATTGGTCATAAATATATGAGATATTAAGTCAATGCATAGGTACATGTTAGAGAACGATGTAATCGGATGCACTCAACCATGAGAATTTATATGGAGCATTATGCGAAATGTCATTAACAATTCTCATAGTGACAATGATATAATGGTCCACCAACCCCGAATCGCTATATTACTACTACGAGAATTTATGTACTTTGATATCATCAAATGTCACCTTTAATAGGTGGACTATAAAGGTGATTATTGGGTTCATCATTAATCGTGTGAGAAATATGAGTGATCTAGATGGAATTTAACCATCCTATATATTATGGGTGATATCCATAGGCCTCTTGATTGAGTAGGACTATGAAATGCATGGCCATGCTCAAATAGTGATTTGTTTCATATAGTCTACTCATTGATCAAGAAAACTCAGATTAAATTATGAAGAGTATGACACATTCCATGACTCGAGTTTAATCTAGCATATTAAGGTTAAAAGGATTAAATTACATTGAAACATTGGTCACGAAAAAGGTTGCATCGAATCATCGATCTTATTATTACTTGGGTAGCAAAGATGCATTACTAGATGTCGCTCAACGCTTATAATTTTATAATATGATTTTAAAATTATTGTCAACGTAATAATAACCTATAGGTCACATACATGTAACGTTATTTAAAAGGGAATTAATTTAAATTTTAAGGATTTAAATATATTAATATGATTAATAGTATTTAAATCACGAATTTAAATTAAAAGGATAATTTGTATATATGTATATTAATTAAGTAAGACTTAATTAAGAGATATATATATATATATATATATATAAATTGATTTTATGAAATTAGGTTTTAATTTGATTAATTCCTTTTAACTACTATATATATGATATATATAGCAGCTACTTAGGTAATATATCATAATTGAAAAACCCTAGCCGCTCTTAGAGAGAGACTAGAGAAAAACAGCTTCGAAAATCCATTCCTTTTGGTGGCTAGTCCATGAAGTCCTTCTTATTACGTAATCGTTCGACGGTTCGCATGCGTTGTTTGTGTGGATGGATAGAGAGGCGCAATCGGTTTTGTATTGCGTTGGAGATTCGAGGCATGATGGTTTGATTCTCATTTTTTGTTTATATCTGGTATAATCTCTAAACCTCTGAATTAATTGATTTTCGCATGGATCCTGTTTTAGGGTTTCGGAAATTGCTTTAAAATTTTAATTTCCGCTGTGCGTTTCTGTGCCGAAGCCCAACAATATGAGGCATGGGAAAGGTTTAAGGATATGCTCCATAAGTGCCCTCATCATGGAATTCCGCAGTGGATGCAATTAGGGATATTTTTTGATGGTTTGCACGCGTCCACGAGGTCTAGTATTGATGCAGCAGCAGGAGGAGCGATCATGTCCAAGAGTTTTGATGAGGCGTATCAATTGTTAGAGACAATGGCCACCAACAACTATTAGTGGCCCATGACGAGGTCTAATCATCCTAAAGCATCGGGAAAGTATGAAGTGGACGCGATGACAAAGATTAATAAAGACAAGTGATCGCAATAGCTAAGCATGTGGAAATATGGCGTCCACAAGCCACACAGAAGGTAGCGATAGTTTGTGAGTTGTGTGTTGGGGGTCATGCTACGGATCAATGTGCCATAAATTCTCGAATCAAAGATACCATAGGAAATTATAATCGCTTTCAACTCAATCAGTATCCACTCAAAAATGCTTATAATCCAGTTGGAAAAATCATCCGGTTTTTCATGGTGTAACAATCAAGGTGCGAAATTTCAAGCACCTAGACAACAAAACACATTCGGATTTCAAAATCAGACTCAACAACGACCAGAAAGGAAACCAAGTTGGGAAGAAGCATTAGAAAAATTCATTAGAGCATCTGACAAAAGGAACGAGGAACAAGACAAGAAAATGAATCAGGTAGAGCTGACTTTGCAAAGCCATGGGGCATCGTTAAAGAATTTGGAAAATTAAGTGGGGCAAATAGCACATGCATTGAATAACCGTCCACTAGGAACACTCCCAAGTGATACAGAAATAAATCCAAAGTAAAAGCGAGCATTGCAAGGCAAGAACTTTTGCAGTGGGGAAAGATTTGCAAAAGAAACAAAGCTTAAGGATAAGGAAAAGGGGGACAACGCAATAGCTGAAATAGAAGAAGTTGTGGAAACCGGGAAAGATAAATATGAAGTCATAGAGCAGAATGCACCGAAACCAACGATCACTATGCCGCCCATACCGTATCCGCAAAGGTTTCAGAAATCCAAGTTAGATAAGCAGTTTTTAAGATTTTTGGATATTTTCAAAAAATTGTATATCAACATCCCATTTGCCGAAGCTTTAGAACAAATGTCGAGCTACGCTAAGTTCATGAAGGATGTGTTGTCCAAGAAAAGGAAACTGGGTGATTTTGAAATAGTAGTGCTAACCAAACAATGTAGCGCAATTATCCAGAACAAATTGCCTCCGAAGTTGAAAGATCTAGGTAGTTTTACTATTCCATGCGACATTGGTAATCAGTTTTCGGGGAGAGCACTGTGTGATTTGGGGGCCAATATTAATTTGATGCCATTATCAGTCTACAGTCAGTTCGGGGTCAAGGCACCAAAGCCGACAAATATTAGTTTATTGTTGGCAGACCGATTAGTTACATATCCACGAGGTATCGTTGAAGACGTATTAGTAAGAGTGGATAAATTCATCTTCCCAACAGATTTTGTTATCTTGGATTGTGAAGCAGATAAGGAAATTCCCATCATTCTCGGGCGACCATGCGAGTTGAAGATCAGTAGGTCACTTTTAATGTGTTTAAATCAATGTCTTATCCGAAGGAAAAAGGTGAGTGTTTGCGGGTGGATTTAATGGATGAGTTAGTTAATCACAAGATTTGCAGTAATTACTCAGAGGATCCGATCGAATCCATGTTGTTCGGAATAGACGACTATAGTATTGATGAGGACATTGAGCAGATCAAATGGCTAGACATATAATCATTCTACCAGAAAAATAATCAACCATTCGACACGCTTGATAGGCCCGAAAAGGAAGGTAAAAAGTGCAAACCCTCAATAGAAGAGCCACCGGTGTTGGAATTAAAGCCACTTCCCTCTCATCTTGAGTATGCTTATATGGAGAAAGATTTGACTCTACCAGTTATTGTTTCGACAGAGTTAACTGACAGCCAAAAATAAAAATTGCTACTGGTTCTGCGCGAGTTCAAAACAGCGATTTGGTGGACTATAACTGATATTCGAGGTATTAGCCCATCTTTCTGTATGCATAAGATTTTAATGGAAGAGGGGTCAAAACCAACCATTGAGATGCAAAGAAGTTTAAATCCCATTATGAAAGATGTGGTGAAAAAGGAAATTATAAAATGGTTGGATGCCAGTATTATTTACCCAATCTCAGACAGTTTGTGGGTAAGTCCTGTACAGTGCGTACCAAAGAAAGGGGGTATGACAGCGGTGAAGAATGAAGCTAATGAGCTCATCCCGACTAGAACTGTTACAGGCTGGAGAGTATGTATGGATTACCGCAAGTTGAATAAAGCCACACGCAAGGATCACTTTCCCTTGCCGTTCATCGATTAGATGTTGGACAGGTTAGCGGGATATCAATTCTACTATCTGCTGGATGGATATTCCGGGTACAATCAAATTTCCATAGCTCTAGAAGATCAAAAAAAGACCACGTTCACATGTCTATACGGTACGTTTTCATTCTGGCGTATGATTTTTGGTTTATGTAATGCGCTGGTAACCTTTCAACGATGTATGATGGCAATCTTCTTTGATATGATCGAACAAAATTTAGAGGTATTTATGGATGACTTCCCCGTGTTCGGTGATAGTTTTGATTTGTGTTTGAAGAATCTGATTTTGGTGTTAAAAAGATGTGTGGAAACTAACCTGGTGCTTAACTGGGAAAAATGTCACTTTATAGTGCAAGAAGGGATTATTCTGGGACATAAGGTTTCCGCATCCGGATTAGAGGTAGATAGAGAAAAGATAGAAACGATTGAGAAATTACCTCCTCCATCATCTGTGAAAGGAATTCGGAGCTTCTTGGGACATGCGGGTTTCTACAGACGATTTATTAAGGACTTCTCCAAAATCTCAAAACCTTTATGTTCCCTCTTAGAGAAAGATGTACAGTTCAAAATGGATCAGTCATGCATCGAAGCATTCGAGGTACTAAAGAAGAAATTGGTTTCTGCTCCAATTATTGTGGCCCCCAATTGGTCTTTACCGTTTGAATTGATGTGCGATGCCAGTGACTACGCAGTGGGAGCAGTGTTGGGTCAATGTCATGACAAGATTTTTCACACTATCTATTATTCTAGCAAGAAGTTGACAGACGCTCAGTTGAACTACACAACCACCAAAAAAGAGTTACTTGCAGTGGTGTTTGCCTTCGACAAATTCAGAGCTTACCTTATTGGCACCAAGGTAATTGTCTACACTGATCATTCTGTAATTAAATATCTGATTGAGAAGAAGGATGCCAAACCATGATTAATACGGTGGGTACTGTTGTTACAAGAATTTGATCTTGAGATTCGGGACAGAAAGGGTACATAAAATCAGGTGGCAGATCATCTTTCTCGGTTGGAAAACGCAGAGGTACGGAAGGAAGACAACATACTGATCAATGAAAATTTTCAACATTGCCTTGGTATGTTGACTACGTGAACTACGTGGTTGCCAAAGTGTTACCACCGGATTTGACTTCACAGCAACGTAAGAAGTTCCCCCACGATGTTAAGCAATACTATTGGGACAAACCATTCTTGTTTAAAGCTTGCACCGATCAAATGATTAGACGTTGTGTAAAATGCGCAAAAAGAAATGGACGATATTTAGGCCATTGCCATTTGCTTTCCGATTACGGAGGTCATTATTCCGGTGATCGAACAGCAGCAAAAGTGCTACAATCGGGATTTTTCTGGCCTTCTTTATTCAAGGATGCTTACCTCTACATGCTAAAGTGTGATCGGTGCCAACGCGTAGGTAACATCTCCAAGCGCAATGAAATGCCACTCAACACAATTCTGGAGGTTGACCTATTCGACGTTTGGTGAATCGATTTTATGGGACCGTTTCCATCTTCCTTTAATAATTAGTACATCTTGTTGGTGGTCGATTATGTTTCCAAATGGGTAGAAGCCGCAGCTTTACCCACAAATGACGCCAACGTGGTTCTCCGATTCTTAAAGAAAAATATATTCACCCGATTTGGGACTCCAAGAGCGATAATAAGTGATGAGGGGACGCACTTCTGTAACAAGATGTTCACAAAATTGCTTGTAAAGTCTGGGGTTCGTCACAAAATTGCAGCTGCGTACTATCCACAAACCAATGGCCAAGCGGAGGTGTCGAATAGGGATGTTAAGCGGATTCTCGAAAAGGTGGTAAATCCATCACGAAAAGATTGGTCATTGCGTCTTGACGATACTCTATGGGCCTATCGAACAACGTACAAAAATCTAATCGGCATGTCACCTTACAGAATGGTATTTGGAAAGGCGTGTCACCTCCCGGTCGAGCTAGAACACAGTGCACACTGGGCCATTTGGAAACTGAACTTTGATCTAGAAGCAGCGGGTGAGAAGAGGTTACTATAGTTGAACGAGATGGACGAATTCCGATTCAATGCCTACGAAAACGCTAAGCTCTACAAGGAGAAAGTCAAAGCCTGGCACGATAAAAAAATTCTCGATAGAACAATTGAACCGGGCCAACAAGTATTACTGTTAAACTCACGCTTGCGTTTATTTCCTAGGAAATTAAAATCCTGTGGTCCGGCCATTCATGATTATATCTGCCGCTCACATACGGAAACATTGAGGTCAAGAACCGAACTCAAAGCGTACATTCAAGGTCAACGCCAACGTCCAAAACATTATTGAGTGGACCCATCGAACGCTGTTACTTGGCCATGTATTCTCCGATCCAAAGAACCAATTGAGCAACACTAAAAAGTTGGGCTGATGAAGATAAACCAAGTGATGTAGGGAGGCAACCCTAAGAGTTTTGATTTTGTCTATTTATTTTATTTTATTTTATTTTATTCTTATTTTATTTATCTTATTTCAATTTTCTTTTTACTTTAGCATTCATATGTAGAAATCCATAATAAATTTCCTGCACTTTTTGGTTTTTAGATGCCAAAAATTCAAGCAACAGACCAAGATTACAGGAATATGATGCAGCGACCTGGCGCCCAAAAACAAAGAGCCACAGCGCCCCGACGCTATGAGGCAGCAACTCCAAGACATGCTCAGCGCCCCGACGCTCCAAACACATAGGGCCACAGCACCCCGGCGCTAGACCCTCCTGAAGTCTCTGCAATACAGCGCCCCGACGCTGGATTTCTATGCATCCACAACGCCCCGACGCTAGGTCCTTTCACCGATTCATCGGGGTCAGTACCAAGACTTCTAGCAAATATATAACCCAAATACGACATCGGGATCGATTATGCCCACGTCATTTTAACACGCCGATTTCAGTTTCCCCATAACTAGCATCCCTTTTTAAATTCTAATTGCTCCCCATCACATAAACCGATTTGAAGTCACTCTGAATTTTGCATCTCATATTTCATACATCAATTGGTAAATTACGCACTCCCGCTCCATATCTATTTTCAGTTCATTATCTCAAAATATAAGGTATGTGTAAATTCAAATTCATCTTCCACCATCTTCTATCATGCTAAGAATTTCAGGTATTTAGTGCAATCAATTGAATCATAGAGACCCGACTTCTTCTTAGTATAATACGAACTCGAGATGATTATGCATGTTTGTTGAATTTATCAATTCTTGTGGAACCACTTGGATGATGATTTATGTTGGGATGGTGATATCAATACTAGTAGAGGAATAGGGGTAAATATGATGGATATGTTGTTCCTCCTTACTATGAAAATCCAGAGATTTACATCAAGCATACTAGGTGTTTGATGTAATGCCTCAATGAAAATTAATGTTATTTCCCTTGTTAAGGCATGTATATCCCTTGTGAATGTGTATGTGCTTGCTCTAATTTGTACACGCCACATCTCGTGGGTTTTCACACACTTCACACTTATTTGTCTTAAATGTTTGGGGTGGACATACGGGTAAGTTTTACATATACAATATACACTCAAGTCTAATACATGTGCTTGTGAATTTTTGCAGAATTTTTCGATATGGCTTCCAAGCGACAACGTGGAGATGGTTCCGGTTCCGTCTCGGCTCCTCTGAGATTTGATAGCCGGCGGTTTGTCTCCGCTGATGCACAAAAGCGCTATAATAAGATGGCTACCTGCTCTCTCGTCCCCGAACGTGGTTTACGGCCTGACCAAACCAAAGATGGGGAAATAGCGGTAATGATTGCTGAACGAAATTGGTTCTCCCTCACCGAACAACTTGACCCAGCAGTGATTGCAGTCGTGAAAGAATTCTATGCCAACGTTCCAGAACACGATCGCTATGGAGTGTTTGTTAGAGGAAAAACCATGGAAATCGGAGATGAGGACATATATGGGTGTTATCACATGAATTTGGAGGAGCTTAACGATGAGTATGCCGGTCTTTTGAGCCACGGTCCAGATTATGAGAAAATAATTTGTGAGTTGTGTCAACAAGGCACCACATGGACAGTGTATGAGCGCGGCAGCATGACCTTCCCCCATTCTCACCTCAGTCTATATGGGAAGGCGTGGTATGCCTTCATCTATGCCAAACTCATGCCATGCACACATGTGAGCCATGTCACAAAAGAAAGAGCGGTGCTGCTATACTCTATTATTCAAGGCTTGCAGATAGATGTCGGACACGTCATTCAACAGTCCATTCTCCGAGCATCCCGAGGAGGGACCACAGGAGGGTTACCACATTCGTTTCTCATCTACGTTTTGTGTGCTAAGTTTGGGGTGAAATGGAAATCGGATGAGATGATCCAAACGCCTAGGCCAGTTTTGGACCACAAGTTGATCAGCCAGTATAAAGTGTGGACGGGTGGGGTAAATCACCCTAGTGGATTGGGTTTCATAATTCCCCAAGTTGCACCTACACAAGCCCCACCACCTCAGGCTCCACCTACTTATGGCCCATCTACATCAGCTCATCGTGGTGTGGTTCCCAAAGCTGTCCAGCGGGAGATAGACGGTTGGTTTTACAATATGGAGTCCTAGAATGTGCGCATGTCGGAATGTCAAGACGTGATTTTCAAATTTTTAGTTGACCAATTTGCTGCACAGAATGCACTGACCATCCAATCATAGCCAGGCATTCAACTTAGCCATTTCCCAACTGCTCCTGTTCTGCCAGTATTTCCCCCTTCCGATCAAGAGATGAGCGAGGACGATGATGCTCCACCCGAGGAATAAGCTCGTCAAGGAAGTCCTCTGTTTTATTTTACCTTATTTTTTGCATGAGGACATTGCTCTAGATTAGTTTGGGGTAGTTAATTTTTATTTCTAAGTTGTAGTTTGTTATTAGTTTATGGATTTGGTGTGTGATTGTTAGTTTAATGTTGCATTTAGGATTGCATGTTAATTCCAGCTTTTGATAGTACGTTTATTTGGGGGGCAAATGATGAATTTAGAATTGCATGAACAAGTCTAGTAAAGATTGTTGAGTCAGTGATATGATTTTCTTGACATGAATTGAAGCTTTATCTGTTTGACACTGATATTATAGGAAAGCACTTTGAAAAATGACCATGATTGGCTATGATAGTTTAAATGTTTAGATAATAGAGTTCTAAAGGATGATTGCTAGTGAAATGAAAGGACAATTGAATAGCTATAGAAGACTGAATTTATACATAAACTCGAGTTTGGGGGAAAAATATTTGGAATATATAAGCTAAAAAAAAAAAGTATACATGGTGACTAGTCTTGGTTCGGGGCCTTTGTTACTTGAGCAAGCACGCCTCGAGGGATTGTCTTTACACCTAGTGCCCTAAGGTCTTTCATGGTCAGGAGTCGTTGGTCTAAAGCTCGCTAAGGGGTAACATCATTAGCCTAATGGGATGAGACATTGCATGATCATTTATGTATATTTAGAAAATATATATATATATATAAATACAAATCTGATGGGAAAAGTGCAAAATCCCGTTTATAAAAAAAGAAAGAAAAAAGAAAAGAAAAGCATAAGTATTCCATTTCGACTCTTGAATTCGGTGATTGTTTGAGTTTAGTTGAAACAAGTATATTTGATGAGTTCTCGAGTTTACAATCGTATGATGCTTACTAAGAAATTTATTATCTTTCATATTTTTGCCTGTCATGGGTTAACATGGTTGTTGAACACACACTCACAATATCAGTAATAACAGATTCAGATTCGTTGATTGTTGGGATATCATTGATTTGTGTTCACATGATGTATCAGCATGTTTTTGTGATTTTTTTGAAGCCTATGGATATACGTGAGCTATTGGATTACTGGAATTACATTCATTTAGCTAGTTGCATTTGCATGAGTTGTCGTTTTCATATTGTTAGTATTATTCTGTGTTTGTTGCTTGAGGACATGCAACGATATAAGTTTGGGGGTATTTGATTATTGGGTAATATAGCCATAAATCGGATATACTTGGGTTTAAATTGTTGTATCTTCGAGTCGTTTAGGACTATTTTTACTGTGTTTATGTGTTATTTTGCAGATTTGGGATCTGCAGGGACGAATTGGGAATTTGGAGCAAAGAGTGGCAATATGGTAATTTCAGAGAAGTCCAAATATTTGGGCTACCGAAATTACACTAAGGACGAAGTCTTGAGGCCGCTGAGTCTCGGCTTTAGTTGACTGGAGACGCGTTTGACTTTCTATTTTGACTTGCTTATGGGATGCGAGGCTGATTTGGATTAGGATTGTGGGAAAGTATAAAAGGAGATTAAGTACTGAAATTAGGTTTTTTTTATCATCTAATTATTCAGTTTATCATTCATTCATTGGAGGCTACACAAGGATTACTTGAAGATTAAGGATTGGCTACAGAGTTTTTCTTCTTCTTCTCCTTATTTTCAATTTCTAATTCTTTAAGGATGATTTGCAAACGATTATTGGTTTTTATTTCCGTTATGAACTAATTCTTTTATTAAGATTTCAATTGAACCTTTTATGGCTATAAATTAGTTATTCAGTTTATTCTAATTATTTATGTTGAAGTGAATTGTTTATCATGCCTTGCATCTATTGATTAATTATTTGGCCAATAATTACTGTGTTACTCTAGAAGGAATTGAAAGAGGAATTCTAGGGTTAGAACTGGGTTTAATAATGTGTGACTTATTTATTTGCACAGTGAATAATTAGGTTTCTGAATTGAATGGAAATATCTTTTCACCGCATGTAACACATAAGGAATTGGAATTGAAAGAGTTTAATTCACTTGTTTTGCATAGGAATATAGCGAGATTAATCTGGATTAAATAGAAGTTAGCTGATTACTTAGAAAAGGACTTTTGACATTTGAGAATTCCTGTTAACAATTCAGTAGACATAATAATTGGGATAATTGGATAATTGATTTATAGTTCATAATTGGGGATATTGAAGTCTTAATCCTTATTTATCGAAAATCGATCATTCAAATCTGAGTTTATTTATTTGCTTATTTTAGAATAATATCTTTAATTGTTTAATTTAGTTTTAATATTTCAGAAAATCATAATTTATCATTGTTTAAATAAAATTGAGTTGATATAGTGCTAGTAGTTGGAATTTATTAATTAAGATTCTCTATGGGAACGATACTTTTCTTATCACTTTATTACTTGTTGACCATGTATACTTGCACGTATTCTTTGATTGCGAAATCAACCAACAACACCACGTGCCCAAGGAATGCTACTTCCTCAAGCCAGAACTCGTATTTCTTCAGCTTGGCATATAGCTTATTTTCACAAAGCCTTTGAAGTACCAGCTTCAAATGGCGCTCATGATCTTCACGGCTTTTGGAATAGATGAGGATGTCATCAATAAAGACGACAATGAATCGATCTAAATATTCCTTGAATACTCGGTTCATCATATCCATGTAAGCAGCAGGAGCATTAGTCAATCCAAAAGACATGACTAAGAATTCATAATGCCTGTATCGAGTTCTGAAGGAAGTCTTCCGAATATCCTCAGTTTTAATCTTCAGCTGATGATATCCAGAATGAAGATCGATCTTTGAAAAGAATTGTGCTCCTTGCAACTGGTCGAATAGGTCATCAATGCGAGGTAACGGATACCTATTCTTGATGGTGACATGGTTCAATTCCTGGTAGTTTATTCAAAGTCGCATACTCCCATCTTTCTTCTTTACAAATAAAATAGGAGCACCCCAAGGAGGTGTACTAGGACGAATGAAACCGATGTCCAACAACTCCTGTAGTTGGACCTTTAACTCTTGAAGTTCAATAGGAGTCATTCGATATGGGGTTTCAGAAATGGGTTTTGTACATGGTTCAAGGTCAAATAAAGAATTCAACTTCACGTTTTGGGGGTAGACCGGGAAGTTCTTCAGGAAATACGTCAGGAAATTCACTACAACAGAAATATTATTCAAATCTGATGTGTTTTTGTTCAAGTCCATGACATGGGCTAAGAAAGCCCCGACATCCATTTTTCAATAAACGAATTTCTTTATGGCTTGATATGACAAAGATTGACTTTTAGAGGTTTGGTTGTTTGAATTCGCATAACAAGTTGGTTAGGAATATGAAAACTAACAACCTTACGAAAACAATCAATTTTAGCATGATGAGTGGTTAACCAATCAATCCCTAAAATCACATCAACTGCAAGTATTTTCAACGAAATAAGATCGGCATGTAATGTGATGGTTCCAACTTGAATTAAGCAAGATTTATAAATAGTAGATGTAATGAAAGTTTCTCCTAACGGAGTCTCAATAGATAAGTCAAAGTCTAATTTCTTCGGAGTGAAGTTCAAACGTTGAGCACAAGCAGGAGAGATAAAAGAATGGGTAGAAATGGTATCTAATAAAGTATAAACTTCGCAAGAGTTTATGATTAGCTTACTCGTGATCACCTCGTTCGGGTTTCTCACGTTTTCGGTAGTCACAACAAACGCCCTTCCAGGAACCACCGACTTTGACTAGTCCGGGATAGCCTTTAGAGTCACCATCCCCGTTGGACTTGGTTTCGCTACAAGATAATCTCTAGCTATATGACCTTCCTTTCCACAATTATAACACACCTTGGATTATTGTGGGCAGTTTGGGCTGATGTGTCCCTCTTTCCCACATTTATAACAAACGAATGATGATCGATCTCCTCCCCTAGAAACAGTTGATGTTGGTGCTGATGTCTTCACGTTGTCATTGTTGTACCTTCTCTTCTTGAAATCTCCTCCTGACTCGCTTCTTCTATTATCATGGCCACGATTACCACCAGAGTGGTTATTGCTTTTGTCCGAATGTTTTCCTCCCTGCTGGTTGTCATTGCTTTGATGTCTGCTGCTACCGGTATGACCCTGGTTGTGGTCCCTCGGTTGAACATACTCATTATCTCGCTCTAATAATTGAGCCATGTTGACAACATCTGAATATAGAGAAAATTTGTGAGAAATAAGATATTGCCGAATCTCGGGTTTCAGACCTCTCAGAAACATCTGCATCATAT
Organism: Panax ginseng; assembly: GCA_020205605.1. NCBI lineage: Eukaryota > Viridiplantae > Streptophyta > Magnoliopsida > Apiales > Araliaceae > Panax > Panax ginseng. Next base: position 9,966,754 of record CM035147.1, on the reverse strand, counting down.
GTTCCTCATGTTGGGCTTCGGCACAGAAACGCATAGCGGAAATTAAAATTTTAAAGCAATTTCCGAAACCCTAAAACAGGATCCATGCGAAAAATCAATTAATTCAGAGGTTTAGAGATTATACCAGATATAAACAAACGAGAATCTAAAACCGATCGTGTTTCTCGAATCTCCAACGCAATACAAACCGATTATGCCTCTACGATCCACATCGATGCCGCATTTAACCGTCGAACGATTCTCGCAATAAGAAGGACTTATGACTAGCCACCAAAAGGAATGGATTTTCTAAACTGCTTTTCTCTCTAGTCTCTCTCTAAGAGCGGCTAGGCTTTTTCAATTATGATATCTTACCCTAAGTAGTCTATATATATCATATATATAGTAGTTAAAAGGAATTAATCAAATCAAAACCTAATTTTATAAAATTCAAATTTATATATATATATATATATATATATATATATATATATATATTAAGTAAGTCTTACTTAATTAATATACATATATACAATTATCCTTTTAATTTAAATTGTGATTTAAATACTATTAATCATATTAATATATTTAAATCCTTAAAATTTAAATTAATTCCCTTTAAATAACGTTATATGTGTGTGACCCTATATAGGTTATTATTACGCTGGCAATAATTTTAAAATCATATTATAAAATTATAAACAAATGAGCGCATCTAGTAATGCATCACTGCTACCCAAGTAATAATAAGATCGATGATTCGATGTAACCTTTTCGTAACCAATGTTTCAATGTAATTTAATCCTTTTAACCTTAATATCCTAGATTAAACTCGAGTCATGGAATGTGTCATACTCTTCATAATTTAATCTGAGTTTTCTTGATCAATGAGTAGACTATATGAAACAAATCACTATTTGAGCATGGCCATGCATTTCATAGTCCTACTCAATCAAGAGCCCTATGGATATCACCTATAATATATAGGATGGTTAAATTCCATCAAGATCACTCATATTTCTCACACGATTAATGATGAACCCAATAATCACCTTTATAGTCCACCCTATTAAAGGTGACATTTGATGATATCAAAGTACATAAATTCTCGTGTAGTAATATAGCGATTTCGTGCCGGAGGACCATTACATCATTATCACTATGAGAATTGCTAATGACACTTCGCATAATGCTCCATATAGAATTCTCATGGTGGGTCCGTCTCCAAGACATCGTTTCTCTAACATGTACCTATGCATTGACTTAATATCTCATATATTTATGACCAATGAGATTTGGTCATCAGTCAATCCACATACTAGTCTCAATGCATTATTGTTGTCCCATCAACAATGATACTTGACTAGGTACATTTAAGAACACTGATACTAATGGTAATATATAATCTCATGTTCAAGTCACATACTTGAAACTATATAATTTGTATCACTATTCTAAGGAATTTTATTATGTTAACAATTATATTACGCAAAGAATAAAACCATAATAAAATCATATATTTATTCAATCAAATATAATATCAAAACGTTAAGCAATTATATCAAATAATTGGCTTCTAGGGCATAAACTCTAACAGTCTCCCACTTGCACTAAAGCCAATCACTCATGTATCTAATACCCATGGAACTAGTGTAGTCGCCATGCTTCAAGCGACAAAGCCTTGTTAGTGGATCTCGCAACATTATCATCTGTTGGCACTCTTCCTATATGTACATCTCCTCTATCAATGATTTCACGGATGAGATGGTACCGCCTTAAGTATATATGCTTGGATCATTGGTGAGATCCGGGTTCCTTAGCCTCTGCAATGGCTCCATTATTATCACAAATGATAGAGCAAATCGGATCAACAATGGTTGGAACAACACCAAGTTCAATGATAAACTTTTTAATCCATACGACCTCCTTGGTCGCACTAGAAGCAAAGAATATACTCACCTCTGTTTGTAGAATCAACCATCGCTCTTCGCTTCAACTTTTCATTAACACACCACCATTAAGGCAAAACACAAAACTCACCGAGACTTATAGTCATCATTGTCGATCTGAAACTAACATCTGTGTAACCTTTCTTCGCTAGTTCGCCTTCACCTCCATATACCAAGAATGAATCCTTAGTCCTTTTCGTGTACTTGAGGATATTCTTGATCTATATCCAATGACCTTCACCGGATTCGACTGATATCTCGCTCATCATGCTCAAAGCATACGAGACATCCTGGACGAGTACATATCATTGCATACATGATAGATCCAATTGCCAAGCATAAGGGATCTTTCTCATACGCCTCCTCATCATCTTGTGATTTAGGACATTGGGCCTTAGAGATCTTTACACCATGAGTCACGGGTAAGTTTCCTCTTTTAGCGCTCTTGCATGTTTAACCATTTCAACACTTTATCAATATATGTACTTTGACTTAGGTCGAGCATTTTTCTTGATCTATCTCTATAGATCTTGATACCTAAAATGTAGGCAAGATCGCCCAAATCTTTCATGGAGAAACATTTTCCTAACCATGTTTTTACAAATTAGAAGTAAGGAAGGAATGTCATTCCCAATAATTAATATGTCATCAACATATAATACTAGGAATACAATGTGACTCCCACTAACCTTCTTATATACACAAGGTTCATCTTCATTTTTAATAAAGCCAAATTCTTTGACCGCTTCATCAAATCAAAGATTCCAACTCCGAGAGGCTTGCTTCAATCCATAAATTGATCATTGCAGCCACATACCTTTCCAAAGATCCTTTGAGTGACAAAACCCTCAAAGTTGTGTCATATACACATCCTCAAGGAGATTTCCGTTAAGAAAGCGCTTTTGACATCCATCCGCCATGATTTCAGAATCATAAAAAGCTATAATAGCAAGTAAGATCCTCGATGGATTTAACCATTGCCACTTTGGAGAGAAGGTTTCATCATAGTGAACACCTTGAATTTGTTTGAAACCTTTTTTGCTACCAAATTAACCTTTATAGGTTTGTACATTACCATCCATGCTCGGTTTTCTTCTTGAAAACCCACTTGCATCCGATTGGTTTATTCCCTTCTAGTGGATCAACCAGAGTCCATACTTGGTTAGTATACATGGAGTCCATCTCGATTTCATGGCTTCAAGCCATTTCTCGAATCTGTCCATTCATAGCTTCTTGGTAGAAGCGGGCTCATCTTGATCTATGAGCATCACATCGCCGCTTTTAGTCACAAGATATCCATAATATGTCTCGTGCTCTTGGCGTGTCCTACCGAGATCTACGAATGACTTGTGTAATTTGAAAGGCAGTTCACTTTCCACAATTTCTTGTGGTTCCCGCCATGTTCCAACTCGTGTTCAATGATATTTTGTGGTTCTCGAATTTCTTCGAGTTCTACTTTCCTCCTTCGCTTCCTTTAGAGACAAATTCTCTTCTAGAAAAATACCACCGAGCAACAACCACTTTGTTCTCGTAAGGTTTGTAGAAATAATACCCTTTTGTTTCTTTGGGTATCCCACAAAATTACATTTGTCGATTTGGGTCCGAGCTTGTCGAAATTCGAGGCGCTTTTCTTAACGCCGCAACCCCAAATCTTCATGAATCGATATACTAGGACGCTTCCCACCCACATTTTATATGGTGTCTTCTAAACCGCTCTTTGTAGGAACACGGTTATGTGAATGCAAATTGCCTCTCTAGGCATGACCCAAGAAGCTTATTGAAGATCTCAGCATGACTCATCATTGATCGTACCATGTCCAACAAGGTTCGATTCCTCCTCTCGAGATACACCATTCCATTGCGGTGTTCCGTGGAGTGAGTCAGTGATATAATACCACACCCTTTAGAAGGTCATTAAAGTCTTTGCTTAAGTATTCACCTCCTCGACGGGATCGAAGGGCTTTTATGCTTTTGCCAAATTGGTTTTGAACTTCATTCTTGAATTCCTTGAACTTTTCAAAGGATTGGATTTGTGTCTCATAAGATACACATATCCATATCTACTAAAGTCATCAAGAAATGTAATGAAGTAATAAAACCTACCTCTTGCTAATCTAACTCATGGGTCCACATACATCACTATGTATAAGTCCCAATATATCGCTAGCCCGCTCAATCGTGTCCATGAAAGGGGCTTTAGTCATCTTGCCTAATAAACAAGACTCACATTTCTCATATGATTCAAAATCAAATGAATCCAAGAACCCATCTTTATGGAGTTTGGATATGCGTTTCTCATTTATATGGCCCTAAACGACAAAGCCGGAGATATGCTCGATTTGAATCATTTGATTTAAATCGTTTTGTATTTATGTTATAGATAGGCATTTCTAAATCAAGAATATAGAGACCGTTAAACAATTGTGCAACACCATAACAAATATCATTTAAGTAAAACAAACAACGATTGTTCTTTATTATAAATGAAAACCTTTCTTGTCCAAACAAGAAATGAAATAATGTTTTTGCTTATAGCAGTACAAAATAACAATCTTCTAATTCTAAAAACTAGCCCAAAGGCAAAAGATAAATGATAAGTTCTTATGGCCAAGGCAAAGAACTTTTGCTCTATTTCCAACTCGTAGGTCAACCTCTCCTTTCGCTAACGCTCTACTCCTTCTTGAGTCCCCAAGCACATTAACACAAATGTGAGAACCACATCCAAAGATCCAATACCCATGATGTAGAAGTAGATAAGTTGACTTCTATAACATATATACCGAATCAAAGTCGATTTCCTTTTCTTTTCTTCACTTCTTCCGGATAAGCATGACAATTCCTTTTCCAAAGGTCCGTGTTTTCCACGTATGACATTCACCTTCTTTAGCCACCCCACCTTTAGGTTTTAAAGCTCGTTTGGTTTTGGAATTGGGTTTGGCAAAAGATTTAGATCCCGCTCTTCTTCTTGCTTTTCCAATTTCCCTTTAGCATTCCCCTTTTGCACCATCATTATGGGAGCGGGTCCCGCTTTTTTCATGTTATTCTCGGCAGCTTCTTAACATGCTCAACAACTCAAGATGGGGTTTCTCAATTTCATTCATAAGATAGTTCATAACAAATTGAGAGTAGTCATTGCTCAAAGATTGCAAAACAAGGTCATTTTGGGCTTCCTGAGTGATTGGAAAACCCAACCTATCAAGGTACTCAATATACCCAATCATTTTCAGCACATGTGGACCAACTGGATCACGTTCACCCATTTTGCAGTGATACAACGCCTTGCTTGTATCATACCTCTCCTGTCGAGCATGCCCTTCGAACAATTTCTTTAGATGCTCGATCATCTCATAAGCATCCATCAACTCATGTTGCTTCTGAAGCTCAGCATTCATGGTTGCTAGCATGACACAACTCACATCCAGAGCATCATTTTGATGCTTCTTGTAAGCATTGTGCTCCGCACGTGGTGCAGTGACAGTTGGTGCTGCAGGAATGGGCCCATCAAGGACACTTAGCTTGTCCTTTTCAAGGACTGATCGATGATTCGATGCAACCTTTTCGTGACCAATGTTTCAATGTAATTTAATCCTTTTAACCTTAATATCCTAGATTAAACTCGAGTCATGGAATGTGTCATACTCTTCATAATTTAATCTGAGTTTTCTGGATCAATGAGTAGACTATATGAAACAAATCACTATTTGAGCATCGCTATGCATTTCATAGTCCCAATCAAGAGGCCTATGGATATCACCCATAATATATAGGATGGTTAAATTCCGTCTAGATCACTCATATTTCTCACACGATTAATGATGAACCCAATAATCACCTTTATAGTCCACCCTATTAAAGGTTACATTTGATGATATTAAATTACATAAATTCTCGTGTAGTAATATAGCGATTTCAGGTCGGAGGACCATTACATCATTGTCACTATGAGAATTGCTAATGACACTTCGCATAATGCTCCATATAGAATTCTCATGGTGGTCCTGCATCCATTTACACATCGCTCTTCACATCGTTTTCTAACATGTACCTATGCATTGACTTAATATCTCATATATTTATGACCAATGAGATTTGGTCATCAGTCAATCCACATACTAGTCTCAATGCATCATTGTTATCCCATCAACAATGATACTCGACTAGGGACATTTAAGAACACTGATACTAATGGTAATATATAATCTCATGTTCAAGTCACATACTTGAAACTATATAATTTGTATCACTATTCTAAGGAATTTTATTATGTTAACAATTATATTACGCAGTAAATAAAACCATAATAAAATCATATATTTATTCAATCAAATATAATATCAAAATGTTAAGCAATTATATCAAATAATTGCCTCTAGGGCATAAACTCTAACACCTCATTCTCTACCAAATGAGGTGCAAACCTGGATAACTCTGCGAACTTAGCCTCGTACTGGGACATAGTCATATTGTTCTGTTGGAGTCTAATAAACTTTACCTCCTTCATATGACAAATACGTTTAGGAAAGTACTTGTTATTTAACAGTTTCTGAAACGTTTCCCAAGACATTGAGTGGGGCAGGCTGGGTAGGCTTCACAGATTCCCACCAGTAATCTGCCTCACCACGGAACATAAAGGTGGCGAATGGAACCTTCTGTTCGTCCGTGCATCCCAAGACATCAAATATCTTAGTAATTTGCTTAACCTACATTTCCGCCTTGATCGGATCTGACTTTCCGACAAATTCTGGTGGTCCCAACTCTTTGAACTACTTGGCTATGACAAGTCGCGCGTTGCTATCATTTCCACCCGTATTTTGTACACGAGTTTCCCTCGTCTGATTCTGCATGAACTGCAAAATACTTCTAAACATCCCATCATTCATCATTTGTTTGGTAGTGTTGTTTACAGGAGGAATATTGCCTTCTTATTTCACGTTCCCCTAGTTGGTGATTAAAGGTGTCTCCACGGTCTCATACACTCCATTGTTAATATTTCTAGCTGCCATTCTCAAAAATACTGCCACAAAACAAGGGGTAATTACAAAATTAACATATCACATATTAACCATATGCTCCGACTGACCAACCAAATAAGCTTAGGTAGGACACACTAGCGAAGGTTTACTCGTATCTCCCTTCCTAGTTCTATTCCCTGATCTCCGCCAGAGACCATATCCCTAAGCTCTGATACCAACTATGACGCCCCCAAAATAGGTATACATCACCCATTATGAGTCGCCAAATACATGGTACAGAAACAACTACAACTTCATTATTACAATTGTCGTGCAAAATACGATAACACATATACTGTGAGTTTAAATACAAATATTGTCTTCTAGACAGTATTCAAACTCAAATAAGTCCTCATTACAATTATTGATACACTATTTTATAAAATAGTGAGGACTGCTAAACAACTACCTTGATCCATCATTCCATACCTCGACTAGTTGTGACGCCACCAAAACAGGTATACATCACCCATCTTGAGTCGCCAGATACAAGGTACTGAATACAAATACAACTTAATTATACAACAAATGTAAAATACGACAAAACATAAATTTGAGAGTTTTAATACAAATATTGTCATCTGTATAATATCCACACTCAATGGAGTCCTCATTACATTTATTATCACACTATTTCATAGAATAGTGAGGACTACTAATGCACCATCTAGACCATCACTGCTCCCCGATTAGTCCCAACTACGCTCTCATTTCCTAAAGAGAAACAAAGAAAGAAAGGGTGAGCTCAACTAGCCCAAAGAAGAAATATTATGACTAAGATAATGCGTAATAAATTATCATTAGCCTTCATAATGTTAAGTCGATAGAACATAATAGACAACAAGTCTAACTACAAAGCGGATCAAGCAATCCATTAGAAGAGTCAAGTAAGGTATAAAATCTACTATCTTCTATGATTTAAAAGTTTTTCATCAACTTTATCACGAGACTCGACTTTTAATAAATAAAATCGAATCATCCCTACTCCACGGCCAAGGATATTCATGTAATCATCAATGGTCATGACTATACTGATCAATCCCTAGTCATAATCATACCAACAACCATCCACCAATGAACTATGTGCCAATGAGGACTTTTACTACATCATTCGTCACATTACGGTCATGATTATACCGAATAATCCCTGGTCATAATCATACCAAGTCCATCTATGCACGTAAGCCAGAGATGACTTTCAATATAATATAAGCATGTGGATGATGACAATTCAATAAAACAAGTTCACGAATAAATTTTAAAGATTTATAAGTTAATTTATCCTGAACTCAATAACGTCCAAATTATCAACTTGATACTGCTTTGTGAAGTAAAATTCAAGAATGCTCAGAAGAATATTTCCATGAAAAGATACTGGATGAATCGCTAATATCAAGGATATTCCACTAATTTCATGGAGTATAGAAGCCAAAGCTTTAACCAACTGAGTATAATAGAATATATGAATCTGCAAATGGATTTTTGCCCGCCATGCGGTAATCCACGTAGATAGATCATTTCCATAATTTAATAAGGAATGAATACGAAGGATCATTCACCATGCATGTGGTAATCCACATAGACAGGTTATTCCAATATAATAATAAAGAATGGAATAACAGAAGGATTCACCATGCGCAAGGATAGATCATGGTAAAACAAAGTTATTCCCAATGTAATAATAAATAATGGAACTGTCCCACCTAACGCAGAACGATAGATGTGATATTCCGATGGAATAATAAATAATGGAACCAGTCCCAAGAAATGCACATGCACAGAGATATTCCAACGAGAATGTTAAATAATGGAACCAGTCCCACAGAACGCATGCATGTGATATTCCTACGAGAATAATAAAGAATGTATTAGAAGAATTTCACCATGTATACGATACTTCGCATAAACAGGTTATTCTAACAGAATAATAAGAATGGAATAACAAAAGTTCTCTTCATGAATACGAAAGAAATAATACCCCTTATGAGTACAACAAATAATATCACATACCTTAGAAGAAACTGGCTATTGGAGTAGTGAAGTAGCAGAATACTTTTCTTATTTCTTTCTATAGTTTCTCTCTCTAGAGTTTCAGTGAATTCGTAAGAAATAATGAAGGAATGAGCTTCAATTTTAGGAGAATGGACGAAATAGTAACTAATTCATGAACAGACCAGATTGATTTACTTTTAAACGGACAGTCCATATTGGTTTACTATTAAAACTTAAAGCAACAGTCCATAGTGATTTACTATTAAAACTTTAAACCAGCGATCCATATTGATTTACTATTATAACTTTCCACTAGCGGTCCATATTGATTTACTATTATATCTTCAACCAACGGTCTAAAAAATTAGGACATCTCCTCATGGAATAATATTGTACCCAAAAATGATTTGGACCGAAAAGAAATATATCTTACGGGTAAATAGTACCCCATGAATAATAACTCGTGAATAGTAACTCATGAATAGTAACTCGTGAATAGTAACTCGACACAAAAAGTGCCCTGAGCACCCGATTGAACAATATAACCTCCAGACATCAATTATTATCGAAACAAATGTCAATTTCCACTAACACAAATAATTCCAACACAATGGAAATATAAAATTCATCTTTAATCAACATGAACTTATTCATCATTAATATTATAATTCACAATATTTAACAACCAGGTCGTTCCTAGGAAAGAAGGGGATTTCCGATAAGGATTTCTCCTTATTGGCGCGCAATTAGGTGACCAAACCTCTCCTTGACTGAACTTCTAGACATTGTCAATATTGTAAATAATAATATGAATAACTTTGTCGTCTTAATTATTGATTTAATAATATAACATATTATACAGATGATACTGTAACAATAATTGAATCAATAATATGAGAGATATGATGCAGTAATTACTGTAGCAATAATTGAGTATAACTGAGTGACTTCTCACGTAAGCATCAATAATAAATATTGTGTGCTACTATGCAACCACGCCAGACATCGTGTACTTTTTACTACCGGCGATTCAACGGTTTTAATTCAGAACACCTCCGTGGAAGTTATTTTTATAGAAAGATAATTTTATCATTTTCTAACTACGACAATACTTCCGTTGTGGGGTCAACAAATGATTGTGTCATCGTACGAATATTCCCTTAAAATAAATAATCCCCGACCAATCGAATATTATATAACACTTGCTTACTTTGCAAAATTTATAAATATTACCCACAACTATAACATTATATCAAATCCACACCATAATATTCTAAAATATATTTCGAGAAAATTATTCTTTATTCATAAAAATTGGGGTCTTACAACGTCCCCTTCTTATGAAATTTTGTCCTCGAAATTAGGGTACATACCTGGTATGTCGAAGAGACGAGGATACCTTGACTTCATCTCAGATTCTAACTCCCAAGTCATTTCCTCCACATCGTGGTTTCTCCACAAAACTTTAACTTGAGATATAATCTTGGAGCGTAGAATATGATCCTTCTTATCCAAGATTTTAACATGCAACTCTTCATACGTTAAATCTTCCTCTATCTCATCTGGTTCTAACTCAATAATGTGGTTCGGGTCTTTCACATATTTACGTAACATAGATATGTGAAAAATGTTATGAACACGAGACATACTTGGCGATAAGGCGAGTCTATAGGCCACAGTTCCTACTCGCTCGAGAATTAAAAATGGGCCAATGAAACGAGGATTGAACTTTCCTCTCTTTCCAAACCTCGTAACTCCTTTCCATGCAACAACACGTAACAACACATGATCTCCAATATCGAATTCTACGTCCTTTCGATGAAGATCAGCATAACTCTTTTGTCGATCTTGTGAAGTTTTTATACGTTGTCAGATCATTTGAATCTTTTCTGTAGTCATACGTACCAACTCCGGTCCCAACAACATTGCTTCACCCACCTCATCCCAGCATACTGGAGAACGACACTTTCTCCCATACAACGCTTCAAATAGAGCAATGCCAATACTTGCTTGATAACTGTTGTTGTAGGAAAACTCCACCAACTGTAAGAACTTGTCCCAACTTTCTTTGAAGTCAAGGACACAGAGTCTTAATAGATCTTTAAGAGTTTGAATAATCCTCTCCGACTGCCCGTCCGTCTTAGGATGATATGCCGAGCTAAATCATAAATCCGTGCCAATAGCTTTTTGCAAACTAACCCAAAATCTTGAAGTGAATATTGGGTCTCGATCAGAAATTATGGATACTGGCATACCATGAAGTCTTACAATCTCATTTATGTATATACGAGCAAGACGTTCAAGTGTATAAGTTTCTCGTATAGGTAGGAAATGAGTAGACTTGGTCAATCTATCAACAATGACCCAAATTACATTTATGCCTTGAGAAACCTTGGGAAGACCAGTAACGAAATCCATGGTAATGTGCTCCCACTTCCATTCTATAATTTCAAGTGGTTGCAATGGACCTTTTGGTACTTGATGCTCCGCCTTGACTCGTTGACAAGTTAAACACCTTGAGATAAACTATACTATCTCTCTCTTCATATTGCTCCACCAAAATGTATGTCGAAGATCATGATACATTTTGCTACTCCCAAGATGGATTGTAAACGGTGTGTTGTGCGCCTCCATCATGATTTTATACTTTAAATCAGGGTCGTTAGGAACACAAAGTCTGGTGTTGACTCGAAGTATTCCTTCTTCATCGATTCTTGCTTCCAAAATAGCACCTTCTTGCACTTTCTTCCTCATACGTATCAGCTCCAGGTCTGTAGCTTGAGCAGCTTTACCTTTATCGATTAAAGTTGGTTATACTCGTATATTCGCTATCATCACATGGGTCCCTGGAGTCTTTAACCCTATCTCCATCCTTTGTAAGTCATACAAAATAGGCCTTTGTGTTGACAATATTGCACTCGTACCCGCATATGATCTTCTACTAAATGCGTCAGCTACTACGTTCGTTTTACCAGTATGGTATTGAATGGTATGATCATAATCTTTCAACAGTTCAAGCCAACGTCGTTGCCACATGTTAAATTCCTTTTGGGTGAAGAAATATTTGAGGCTTTTATGATCGGTATAGATCTCCACCTTCTCTCCATACAAGTAATGCCTCCAAATCTTAAGTGCGAAGACAACAGCTACCAACTCTAGATCATGAGTAGGATAATTCCTCTCATATTCTTTGAGTTGCCGAGAGGCATATGCTATAACTTTCTCATGTTGCATGAGAACACATCCTAACCCTTTGCCCGAAGCATCACTGTAGATGACTAATCCCTCTGAGCCAGATGGTATTTTCAGAACAGGTGATGAAATGAGTCTTCCCTTGAGTTCTTGAAAACTCTTCTCACATTCCTCGCTCTAACCAAACTTTGTATCTTTTTGAGTCAGTTGAGCTAATGGAGTAGCGATTCGAGAAAATCCTTCCACGAATCTCTGATAATATCCAGCTAAGCCGAGAAAGCTACGTATTTCGGTCACTGACTTTGGTTGCTCCCAGCTTTGAATTTCTTCAATCTTCGCTGGGTTAACAAATATTCCAGGATTTGATATCACATGCCCAAGGAATGAAACTTCCTCAAGCCAGAACTCACATTTCTTCAACTTGGCATAAAGCTTATTTTCACGAAGCTTTTAGAGTATTAGCCTCAAGTGTTGCTCATGATCTTCACGACTTTTGGAATATGTGAGAATGTCATCAATAAAGACAACCGCAAAGTGATCCAAATATTCCTTGAATACTCGGTTCATCATATCCATGAAGGCAGCAGGAGCATTAGTAAAATCCAAAAGACATGACCAAGAATTCATAATGCCCGTATCGAGTTCTGAAGGCAGTCTTTGGAATATCCTCAGTTTTAACCTTCAACTGATGATATCCAGAACGAAGATCGATCTTTGAAAAGAATTGTGCTCCTTGCAATCGGGTCAAACAGTCATCAATGCGAGGTAATCGGATACCTATTCTTGATGGTTACATGGTTCAATTCTCAGAGTCAATACAAAGTCGCATACTCCCATCTTTCTTCTTCACGAATAGAATAGAGCACCCCAAGGAGACGATTTGGACTTAATAAAACCAATGTCTAACAATTCCTGCAATTGGGTCTTTAACTCCTGAAGTTCAATAGGAGCCATTCGATATGGGCTTTGGAAATGGATTTTGTACCAGGTTCAAGGTCGATACAAAATTCAATTTCACGCCTGGGGTAGGCCAGAAGTTCTTCGTGGAATACGTCGGAAATTTATTAACAATAGAAATATCATTCAAAACCGGCGTATTTTTGTTTAAATCTGTGACATGAGCTAAGAAAGCTTGACATCCATTTTTCAATAAACGAATAGCTTTATGGCTTGAAATGACTGTGATTGATTTTAATGGTTTGGTCGCTTGAATTCGCATAATAGGTTGATTAGGAATATGAAAACTAACAACCTTACAAAAATAATCAATTTTTGCATGATGAGTAGTTAACCAATCAATTCCTAGAATTACGTCAAACGCAAGTATTTTTAAAGAAATAAGATCGACAGGTAATGTGATGTTACCGATTTGAATCAAACAAGAATTATAAACCATGGATGTAATGAAGGTTTCTCCCAACGAAGTTTCAACCGATAAGTCAAAGTCTAATTTCTCCGGAGTCAAATTTAAACGTTGAGCGCAAGTAGGAGAAATAAAAGAATTAGTAGAGCCGGTATCAAATAAGGTGTATACTTCACTAGAGTTTATGATAAGCTTACCCTTGATGACGTCGTTCGGGTTCCTTGCTTTCTGGGAGGTTACAACAAACGCCTCCTTGAACTACCGGGCTTTTGTCTTATCTGGACTTGACTTTGATGCCTCCATCCCAATCGGACTTGACTTGATGCACACACAAAAAATCGGGCTAGGTGAACTTCTCTTCCATAATTGTAACATGCTTTGATCGCTGCATGTACTGTTTGACGGATGTGTCCTCCCCTCTGCATTTGTAAAATACAACCTACCGCGTTCTCCTTCCTTCATAACAAAAATTTGGTCGACGCCCTTCCATCATTATTAAATCTCCTCTTCTTGAAACTCCCACTTTTATTGTCTTGGCCATGATTACCACCGAGGGTTACCATTTCGCATGTTGATTCCTCCACGTTTGTTGTCACCGCTCATGATCATTACCACCGGTATTTTCATTCTCGCCGTACCGCTTTCTCTTGGTTGCATTGACCCGTTATCGTGCTCCAATAACTGAGCCCTATTTATAACATCTGAATACAAACACAGTTTATGAGAAATAAGATATTGACGTATCTCTGGTTTCAAACCTCTTAAAAACATCCGCGTCATTCTCTCCTCATTATCAACCAAGTTGGAAGAAAACTGGGACAACTCGACAAACTTAGCTACGTACTGCGCCACGGTCATATTGTTCTGCTCCAACTTGATGAACTCTACCTCTTTAATGTGATGAATACTATTGGGAAAGTACATGTCCTTGAACAGTTCTTGGAACTTCTCCCAAGTCATCTTCAGTGGTCGCACCAGTGAATGGTTGAGTACGCTTTTTCGATTCCCACCAAGAATCTTCCTCTCCTCAAAGTAAAGGTGGCAAAGGAACCTTTTGCTCCTCGAGCATCCCAAGACATCAAATATCTTGGTGATCTGCTTTATCCATGCATCCGCCTTTAAGTGGTTTTGGCTCTCCAATAAACTCCGGTGGTCCCAGCCCTTGAATCTGCTTAATGCGGACCGTCCGAGAGTTTTCAGTGTTTCCACCTACATTTTGGACAGTAGTTTCTCTTGCCTGATGTTGTACGAATTGCAGAAAGCTCCTAAACATTCCGTCGTTCACCATTTGGTCGGTGTTGTTGTTCACCTGATGATTATTATCTTCCTGTTGCATATTATCCTGGGTATTAATCTGTGGTGACTCCACGATCTCATGCGCTTCATTGCTTATCTCAACATTTTCGGATGCCATTTTCCAATACTTCCACAAAACAAGGGTTAATTAATATATCACATGTTATTCCTATACTTTGTCCGACCAGTTAAATACCAAATAAACTTAGATAGGTCATACTAGCGAAGGAATTCCCCGTCTCTCCCCTCCTAGTTCTTGTCTCACATCTCAGCCAGGGATCATATCCCTAAGCTTTGATACCAACTGTGACGCCCCCAAAATAGGTATACATCACACATCTTGAGTCGCCAGATACAAGGTACTGAATACAAATACAACTTAATTATACAACAATCGTGTAAAATACGACAAAACATAGGCTGTGAGTTTTAATACAAATATTGTCATCTAGACAATATTCATACTCAATGGAGTCCTCATTACATTTATAATCACACTATTTCACGGAATAGTGAGGACTACTAATGCACCATCTAGGACCATCACTCTGTTCCACGACTAGTCCCAGCTACGTTCTCATTTCCTGAAGAGAATAGTGAAAGAAAGGGTGAGCTCAACTAGCCCAGTAAGAAATATTATGACTAAGATAATGCAGATTAAATTATTATTAGCCTTCAATAATGTTAAACTGATAGAACATAATAGACAACAAGTTTAACTGTAGTGGATCAAGCAATCCATTAGAAGAGTCAATTAAGGTATAAAATCTACTATCTTCTATGATTTAAAAAGTGTTTCATCAACTTTATCCCGAGACTCAAATTTTAATAAATAAAATCGAATCATCCTCGCTCCACGCCCAAGGATATTCATGTAATCATCAATGGTCATGACTATACCGAATAATCCTCGGTCATAATCATACCAACAACCGGCCCACCAATGAACTGCAGCCAATGAGGACTTTTACCACATCATTTGTCACATTACGGTCATGATTATACTGAATAATCCCTGGTCATAATCATACCAAGTCCATCTATGCACGTAAGCCAAAGATGACTTTCAACATAATATAAGCATGAGGAGTATTACAATTCAATAAAACAAGTTCAAGAATAAATTTTAAAGATTTATAAGTTAATTTATCCTGAACTCAATAACGTCCAAATTGTCAACTTGATACTGCTTTGTGAAGTAAAATTCAAGAATGCTCAGAAGAATATTTCCATGAAAAGATACTGGATGAAGCGCAAATATCAAGGATATTCCACTAATTTCATGGAGTATAAAAGCCAAAGCTTTAACCAACTGAGTATAATAGAATATATGAAACTGCAAATGGATTTTCGCCCGCCATGCGGTAATCCATGTAGATAGATCATTTCCACAATTTAATAAGGAATGAATATCAAGGATCATTCACCATGCATGTGGTAATCCACTTAGACAGGTTATTCCAACAGAATAATAAAGAATGGAATAACATAAGGATTCACCATGCGTGCGATAGACTCCACAGACAGGTTATTCCCAACAGAATAATAAATAATGGATCCAGGTCCGGCGTAAATGCACAGACAGGATATTCCGATGGAATAATAAATAATGGAACTAGGTCTAGCGTAAACGCACAGACAGGATATTCTGATAGAATGATAAATAATGGAACCAGTCCCACAGTAAACACACGCATGTGGATATTCCGGCGTAATAATAAAGAATGAATATTAGAAGAATTTCACCATGTATACTAGGTTTTGATAAACAAAGTTATTCTAATGTAATAATAAGAATGAAATAACAAAAGTTCTCTTCATGAATACAAAAGAAATAATATGTAACGACCGAGAAATTCGGATCTTAGTGTAAAATGATTTTATTAAATTAAATAATAATAAAATTATATTCGATGTGTTATCGAGATGGTTGTCATTGTATAACCTATTGATGTTAGAATGTCGTAGTATTTGAGCTACGTGAACGAATTAAAGTGTTTGAATTTCCAAGACGAAAATAAAAGTTTTCAGAGAAATTTTTCAAAAAACACTATTCATCAGTATGTGCTCAGAATTTATTTTTGAATTTTTGAGAAATACGTAATGATAGAATGACAAGGTAAGATGGATTATGTAATAAAAATCTAGTTATTGAAAATGTAATATTTCGCTTGCGGACTTAATTTTTAAGCGTTAAGGAAGACAAAGTGGTAATGAATAAGTAATAGTTATATAATACTTAGGTATTGTACAAGGGTAATGAAAACGAGTAGTATTATACGAGTTGGTATGAAGAATGAAATGTCGTATATAATTTTTATATGAATTAGAATACGAAAATGATACATAAACTATGTGTATATGTATTATGTAATGTTAATGGACTTCGAAGATTGGTTAACAATTGGTACAAGTCCAAGTGAATAAAATGTTAAGGCCCAATTATTAATTAATGAAACAACTAGTGTTTATTAATGCAAAGCCCAAGGATTTATTTAATCCAAGCCCAAGCTAGAATCCATGAGTTGTTTGACCCATGGGGCAAACCATATTAATATGGTTAATATGATGACCAAGTTAATCTGGCGACCAAGTTAATGTAATGACCAAGTAATAAGAGTAATGGCCAAGCAAAGGATAAGAGTTGTGATTAGCAAGTAATGAATAGTAAGTAGGTGGCTTAAGGAGGTGGGTTGAATTAATGACTAAACTACCCTAGCTTTGCAGTTTCTATAAATAGAGAAGCCTTGCTAGCCATTTAACAGTTGTTCAAACAATGTAGCTATTACAAAGTGCTTAATTGTTAGAGAGATTAAGTTATAAATAAGTTACTTCAATAAGAAGAAGAAGAAGAAGAAGAAGAAGAAGAAGCTACTTATCAAAACATCAAAAGTAAGATCTCTTCTCCAATTATCTTCTATCTCTACCATGATAGTTTGTGAAGAAATGTTTGGATTAAGGAACATGGATGTTAAAAGGTAAGAAGAATGAGTAACAAATGAACTTAAGTCACATAAGTTAGTAATAAGTCATTTAAGCTATCATAAGTTATAAACTTATGTGAAAGTATTATGAACTTGTAATAAGTTTATTAAGAGAAGTGATGTGGATGTAAATGGACTTGTATGATCATATGTATCATGTATACCTATGTCAAGTTATATGTTAAGAACATATAATGTATGATGATTAAGAAACTTTAATTATCATAAGTTATGAACAATGAAATCTTAAGTAGTTTATAATTTGACAAGTTATAGGCTCATGAAGAAATAAGTCTAAAATCCAACAATGAATATAAGTTGTTGTAATAAGTAGGTTGGGATGTTCACATGATAAATGGAATTCATTTATAATGTTGAACAAATCATAAGAATGAAGATTTGCCAAAAATTGCACGATTGGACGATAATCGTCGAATTCGTAAAATTCTCAGAATGGAAGTCAAATTTTGTGTTTGAACTCAGAACCATTGTTTTCCGATAGAGACAAGTCATATTTCGCATTTAAGAGTTGCGAACTCAAAAATGACCGGATTCTGACTTAGAACGAAGAAACGAGCATTGAACGTTCACGAACGTTTATCGTTTTCGTTAAAAATGAACCAATAGGTGAATTTTTACCAAACAAAGTCAAATAGATAAAATTCTTGCATGAATGCGTAGATTACTTAATTTATGAACCGTAGGCTTTTGAACGAGCCAATTCGGACTTATAACGAAGAAGTTATGCGTCCGGGAAGTTCACAAAAATTCAAGGACTGAATTTTTTTCTGGTGCACAGAGTTGGCGCCGCGGTGCCAACCCTAGGTCAAATTGGTCACGCCACAGTGCGAAATTGTGTCTGAGCACACTGCAAGCGCGCGCCGCAGCACTAACCCTAGTATAAATGGTGGCGCCACAGCGCCATGTACAGTACAAAAACCTTCTGAAATGTGGCACCGCAGTGCGGCCCACCAAGTAAGGACTCGCGCCACAGTGCCAACCTTAGAACAAGGATAGTGATGAATGTTTCTAATTACAAAGAGAAAAAAGTAAACACAACCTAAGGAATGTAATGTAACATTGTTTAAACTTTATTAAACCTTAAGGATGTTGTATAAAGGTTGAGATAACCTAGTCGAATATAAATACAAGAATAATGATAAATCGGAACAGATAGTAACTGAATCTATTACACAATTAGATTGAGATGAAGGGTAAGATTTAGTCATATAAATACTTGATTATATGTGACCTAATGCAAGGCATTATGTGATCATGTATTGTAGAGACTTGAAAGACTTGAACATAAAGTAAATATACCGTAGCAGACGCTAAAGGCAAGTATTCTAACTCTTGTCTCAGTTCAATCTGAACAAGTTTTTGAAGTTCATGTATCCTTACACATGAATTGAGGTATGTTGAAGTTAAAGCCAATTCCTTTGGATAGACTTGATATATTGCATGGATTATTGATAATCTATTCATCTATTATCAAATGTTGTTATCTTTTGTCAACTACTTGATATGGTTTTCAAAAGAAGACTGGAAATGTTAAACAAATGTTTTGTCGGTAAAACGACAGGCACATGAGGTTGCCAAATGATTAAATATACATACGTTTAATGGATGTAGTGTTGATCAACATAGAGTACAATAGGCTGATCACCTAGAAGTGCTCGTAAGTAATATCGAGACTTCTAACTTAGTTCCGGTTGTCCTTTTCCAATAAAGAATGAATACTCGAGGTCTTTGACCGGAGTAAATGTTTTGCTAAATATTGTTATGATTGTAAAACATTTTGAAATAAAGATGAAGTGCTATTTTGTATTATCAATAGTACTTCATAACTATTGTTCAGTTATTGAAGATATACGATTCGTATGTGTCAAGCATGTTGTTATTGAATTGTTATACTTGCTGAGTTAGTTATTCTCACTCTTGCTTGAACTATATGAATGCAGCTAAGACTGAACGTCCCGAAGGATCAAAAAAAGGATAAAGGAAAAACTAAAGTGATTATTAAGTCGCATCTTGTAATAAAGATAGGTCTATTGTTGTAATGTAATTGATATTATGACAAAGAACCTTTGTAATGGGTATAGAACCTGGGAAATGTAAATATTACTTTAAATATATAGAAGTTATGTTCATTCTTTGAGACTTTTCAATTGAATGAATATATGAATGTTTTTACAGTATAGCACCATCTGTCGGGTTGGAAGATACCCGGATTTGGGGGCACTACAAGTTGGTATCAGAGCCTAGGTTATAAAACTTAAGGGGGAAAGTAGAACCTTAAGTCATAACCTTAAGAAAGAATAAAGAAGTAAAAGATGGAAAGTAACCTTATAAAAATGCATTATATTATGTTATGTGTTTCTATTACTTTACTGACGTGTACTAATCAAACTATATTGTTTTATTGTAGATGTCAGGAGAAAATGATATGTATAGAGACATACATGTAGTGAGCGAGGATTCGATTAATCGGGTAGAGATACTACCAAATCCCGTAGCAGTAGAACAAGAGGTGGTGATAATCGAGTCTGGAGACTTGGACGATTTAGACTACATGTCTATATTTGATGGAATGCTAGAGGAGGAGGTGAACGTGATGTCCTTTGACCAGGTTCCACCTACAGAGGAATTATCTACGGGGGAATCAATGAAGGCACTGCTTATGTTAGTATTGGATAG
Organism: Panax ginseng; assembly: GCA_020205605.1. Taxonomy (NCBI): domain Eukaryota; kingdom Viridiplantae; phylum Streptophyta; class Magnoliopsida; order Apiales; family Araliaceae; genus Panax; species Panax ginseng. The sequence goes on along the minus strand of CM035147.1, from coordinate 9,946,290 downwards.
GAATGTCCATTACTGCCAAGAGGTTAAGGAGTTGAAAGAGGAACTCTAAGTCATCCGTGTGAGACAAGACTAACATGGAGGAATGTGGGAAGAGGAGCACGATGATAGAATTTTAGCTAAGGACAAGGTCCAAGAGTCGAAAGGTGAAGTCTTTGAGCTCAAGCAGGAGATAAAGACTAAACAGCGGAAGTTGGAGAGGATGTCCTATATACATAGGAGTTCTTATGTGGATTTCCAGTAGCAGGTAGCTAGGTATCCGGTAGAAGCAGGACAGACCCGACACACTATCAGTAGAGATGTTATTGCCAGTCTGGCCAGCAAAGACTATGAGAATGCCCTACGACAGATGTAATCTAGCAATAACTAGAGTAGTTTAGATATATAAATATTATGTATCTAGTAGTGACGTAAAACCCTCTTTTGTATAACAAAGGGTAGTCTTTTGTAAATCCTATTTTTTGGAAAGTAATGGTGGGATGGTAATGTAATCAGCTAAGGCTGAGTAATGTAAACAATGTAGTGTTATACTACAAGTTATGAATCAATATAAGTCTTTTTATGGAATATATTGAGTAATGAGTATGAGTTATTGTTTTATTACAAATAATAACAAACTAATAAGAATAAAGTAATAATGATGTGTTGTTTTCTTAATAGCAAAATGCCGCCAAGAAGGAGACAACGAAATCAAGGCACTAATGTTAACCAACCGGAGGGTGGTCCGATTAATCCAATGCAGGAGTTCGTTAATCTTTTAACGGCTGCATTTAATAGAATGGGGGCTAATGTACCCGTGATTCCTGGAGTAGTACGAGCTACTACTTTTAAAGATTTTAAGAGTGTAGGTCCGCCGGAGTTCAAGGGAACTATAGACCCTATAGAAGCCCAGACTTGGGTAAAAGAAATCGAGAAATCATTTGTAATATCAAATGTTGAGGAGGGTCAAAAGGTTGCCTTTGCAACCTATTTGATGAAAGGAGAGGCCAACTTCTGGTGGGAGGTAAACCAGGCTAGGGTCGATATAGGAAACCTAACGTGGGAGAGGTTCAATGAGATTTTCTTGGAGAACTATTTTCCCAAGAGTATGCAAGGGAGGATGGAGATGAGGTTTCTTGAATTGAAACAAGGGGATATAACAGTTCCCCAGTATGCTTCCAAGTTTAATGAACTGGCACGATTTGCTCCACATTAAGTGGACACTGAAGTGAGAAAGGCTAGAAGATTCGAGCAGGGCTTGAAACCCTGGCTCTATAGCCGAATCTCTGTGTTCCAAAGTACTTCCTTCGGAACCATATTAGAAAAGGCAATAATTGTCGAAGATGGGAATGAGGATCTCAGCCACTACCACAAGGATAAGAAAAATAAGGGCAAGGTTGATGGAGGAATCAAGAATGAGGGAGCCAGTGGAAGTGGCAACGGTCAAAAAAGGAAGGGCTTTAACTCTGGGAATACCGGAGTAAAACAAGGGGATTCTGAGAGGAGGATGGAGGCCTGTAAAACCTATGTGAAGACTCACTTAGGAGTCTGTCTCAAAGGAAAGGCAGTATGTTATAATTGTGGGCAGGAAGGGCACATTTCGCTTTAACTGTCCCAAATCAAAGAAAAAATCATGGATGTTTTATATGTTGATCAACTGACCACATAGCGAAGAACTGCCCGAAGAAGGGGACAGAAGGAAATAAGGGAACTAATAGCGGTAAGTTTGATATTAGTGGTCCAGCTCAGTCAGGTAAATCAATGGCCTACACTTTTAATATGACGGTCCAAGATGTGGTGGCATCAGGAGATGTAGTTGCAGGTATTATTCCGATCAATAACATAAATGCATACGTGCTTTTTGATTCGGGTGCTACTTGTTCGTTTATAGTATGTGATTTTGCTAGACGACTAGAATTATTTCCCGAAAAATTGCATATACCTTTGAACATTAAGGTAGCAAACGAAGAAATAATTCCTGTTGAAGATATTCATAGGAGTTGTTGCGTAGATGTACGTGGTTGTAAGTTATCCGTAGATTTAATACCGATAAAGTTAAGAGAATTCGACGTAATTCTCGAAATGGATTGGTTGATTAACCATGGAGCAATTATAGATTGCCAAAAGAAATGTGTGAGCATCAGGACGTTGAAACAACCTCATGTAGTATTCTACGGTAATAAATCGTCGGGACGTTCGTGTTGCCTTACGATGACACAAACTAGAAAACTTTAAAGGAATGGATGTGTAGGTTATCTGTGCCATGTTGTTGACACCCAGCGAGTGGGAGCAACCATGGAACAAATACCCATAGTGAACGAATTCATGGATATATTTCCAAGTGAGTTACCTGCCATCACGGATAGGAGATCGAATTTGTGATAGACATTGTGCCGAGAGCGCAATGCGTCTCAAGGGCAATTGCATCAATGGCGCTGTGGAAATGAAAGAACTAATGGTGCAACTACAGGAACTATTGGACAGAAAGTACATTCAACCAAGTGTTTCCCCTTGGGGGGCACTGATGTTATTTGTCAAGAAGAAAGACGGATCGTTAAGGCTTTGTATCGACTATCAGGAGTTGAACAAGTTAACGATAAAGAATAAATACCTATTGCCCAGGATCGATGATCTCTTTGATCAATTAAAAGGGGCAAAGTATTTTTCTAAAATAGACTTGCAGACGGGGTATCACCAGTTGAAGGTTAGGAAGGAAGATGTACCAAAGACGGCATTCAGGACTCGTTATGGTCATTACGAGTTTCTGGTGATGTCATTTGGGTTGATGAATGCACCAGCTGTATTTATGGATATGATGAACAGAGTGTTCAAACCATATTTGGACAAGTTCGTTGTTGTGTTTAACGATGATATTCTAGTTTATTCTAAGATGCCAGAAGATCATGCTGAACACTTAAGATTAGTGTTGGAGACACTAAGGAAGGAGAAGTTATATGCGAAATTCACCAAATTTGAATTTTGGCTGGGAAAGGTGCAGTTTTTAGGTCATGTCATTGACCAAGAGGGGATTTCAGTGGATCCAGCGAAGGTAGAAGCGGTAATATATTGGGAACAACCGAAAAAGCCGACTGAGGTGCATAGTTTCCTAGGGTTAACAGGGTACTATCAAAGATTTATCCAAGATTTTTCGAAGATAGCTACCTCGTTGACTAATTTAACAAGGAAGACGGTGAAATACGTATGGACAGATAAATGTGAAAACAGTTTTCAAGAACTGATGAAAAGATTAAGAGAAGCGCCTGTTTTGTCATTGCCAGATGACACAAGAAATTTTGTAGTGTATAGTGATGCTTCGCATAGAGGACTTAGTTGTGTGCTTATGCAGCATGGCAAAGTCATTGCGTATGCATCACGGTAGTTGAAGGATTATGAGAAAGTTTATCCTACTCATGATCTGGAACTGGCCGCAGTAGTGTTTGCCTTAAAGATATGGAGACATTATCTTTATGGGAAAAAATGTGAGATATATACGGACTATAAAAGTCTAAAGTATATCTTCACTCAGAAGGAGTTGAATATGAGACAGAGAAGATGGCTAGAGTTGATAAAGGATTATGATTGTGAAATCTCAGATCACCTTGGAAGGCCAATGTAGTTGCCAACGCCTTAAGTAGGAAGGGTCGGGAAAAGTTGTCTATATTAACAGCTCAAAATGAGTTAATAACAAAAATGGCTAGGATGGAAATAGAAGTAAAGATGCCGAGTGATTCGAGGCAGATACTCTTTACGAAGGAGATGCAATCTACCATCGTAGATAGAGTCAAGGAGGTACAACTCAAGACTGACGAGTGTAACCAAACAAAGAAGCGGTTATCCGAGAAGGAAGATACTAAGTATAGTCTTGATAATGAGGGATTATTAAGATTTGAAGGAAGAATTTGGGTTCCGGATGAGACGAAATTAAAGGAACAAGTGTTACAAGAAGCTTATAGTTCGAGGTACTCGATACATCCTAGTAGCACTAAGATGTATCAAGACCTTCGACGGAATTTTTGGTGGCCAAACATGAAGAGAGAAATAGCAGAGTATGTGAGTAGGTGCTTGACTTGTCAAAAAGTTAAGGCCAAACATCAGTGACCCAATGGCTTATTACAGTCATTGGAGATTCCAGAATGGAAGTGGGAGCATATCACGATGGACTTCGTGGTGGGACTTCCGACGACGAATAAAGGGTACAATTTGATTTGGGTAATAGTGGACCGGTTGACGAAGTCGGCTCACTTTCTGCCAATTAGGGTCAAGTATAACTTAGACCAGTTAGCTAAACTTTATGTTAAGGAAATCATTTCCAGAGATGGAGTACAAGTATCGATTGTGTCAGATCGTGATCCACCACAGCTGAAGTTAAGCACAACTTATCATCCATAAACCGATGGGCAGAGCGAGAGAACAATTTAGACGTTAGAAGACATGTTTAGGTCTTGTGTCATTGATTTCAAGGGTAGTTGGGATGATCACCTACCACTAGTAGAGTTTGCGTATAACAATAGTTATCATGCAAGCATAGGTATGCCGCCGTATGAAGCTCTGTATGGAAGAAAGTCCAGAACACCATTGTGTTGGGATGAGGTGGGAGAACGCCAGATGCTAGGACCAGGATTGGTGCAGCAGACAGCGGAGGTAGTAAAGTTAATTCGAATGCGTCTCGTCACAGCTCAGGACAAACAGAAGAAGTATGCGGACTCGCATAGACTAAGTCGAGAGTTTGAGGTGGGCTCGTATGTGTTTCTAAAGGTATCTCCCTGGAAAGGAAAGATACGCTTTGAAAAGAAAGGAAAGTTAAGTCCAAGGTTTATAGTACCTTTTGAAGTATTAAAACGGGTGTGAGAGGTAGCTTATGTGCTAGCATTACCTCCAGACCTAGAACGAATACATAGCGTGTTTCACGTATCTGTATTACGTCCATATAAGCCGGACTATAAGCATGTAATCGAGTATGAGCCGATTCATATCGAGAAAGACATAACATATGAAGAATCGCTGATACAGATCATTGATAGAAAGGAACAAGTTCTGAGGAACAAGGTAATACCATCAGTAAAGGTATTGTGGAAGAACCACGATGCTGAAGAAGCAACGTGGGAATTAGAAGAAAAGATGAAGAAAAATTTTCCTCATCTATTTGATTAAAGTAAGACGAGATTCTGGGGACAGAATCTTTATAAGGGGGGAAGAATGTAACGACCAAGAAATTCGGATCTTATTGTAAAATGATTTTATTAAATTAAATAATAATAAAATTATATTCGATGTGTTATCGAGATGGTTGTCATTGTATAACCTATTGATGTTAGAATGTCGTAGTATTTGATCTACGTGAACGAATTAAAGTGTTTGAATTTCCAAGACGAAAATAAAAGTTTTACGAGAAACTTTTTGAAAAACACTATTCATCGGTATGTGCTCGGGATTTATTTTTGAATTTCTGAGAAATACGTAATGATAGAATGACAAGGTAAGATGGATTATGTAATAAAAATCTAGTTATGGAAAATGTAATATTTCGCTTGCGGACTTAATTTATAAAAGTTAAGGAAGGCAAAGTAGTAATGAATAAGTAATAGTTGTATAATACTTAGGTATTGTACAAGGGTAATGAAAACGAATATAATACGAAGTATTATACGAGTTGGTATGAAGAATGAAATATCGTATATAATTTCTATATGAATTAGAATACGAAAATGATACATAAACTATATGTATATGTATTAAGTAATGTTAATGGACTTGGAAGATTGGTTAACAATTGGTACAAGTCCAAGTGAATAAAATTTTAAGGCCCAATTATTAATTAATGAAACAACTAGTGTTTATTAATGCAAAGCCCAAGGATTTATTTAATCCAAGCCCAAGCTAGAATCCATGAGTTATTTGACCCATGGGGCAAACCATATTAATATGGTTAATATGATGACCAAGTTAATGTGGTGACCAAGTTAATGTAATGACCAAGTAATAAGAGTAATGGCCAAACAAAGGATAAGAGTTGTGATTAGCAAGTAATGAATAATAAGGAGGTGGCTTAAGGAGGTGGGTTGAATTAATCACTAAACTACCCTAGCTTTGAAATTTCTATAAATAGAGAAGCCTTGCTAGCCATTTAACACTTGTTCAAACAATCTAGCTATTACAAAGTGCTTAATTGTTAGAGAGATTAAGTTATAAATAAGTTACTTCCAATAGAAGAAGAAGAAGAAGAAGCTACTTATCAAAACTTCAAAAAGAAGATCTCTTCTCCAATTATCTTCTATCTCTACCATGATAGTTTGATAAGAAATGTTTGGATTAAGGAACATGGATGTTAAAAAGTAAGAAGAATGAGTAAGCAATGAACTTAAGTCACATAAGTTGGTAATAAGTCATTTAAGCTATCATAAGTTATAAACTTATGTGAAAGTATTATGAACTTGTAATGAGTTTATTAAGAGAAGTGATGTGGATGTAAATGGACTTGTATGATCATATGTATCATGTATACCTACATCAAGTTATATGTTAAGAACATATAATGTATGATGATTAAGAAACTTTAATTGTCATAAGTCATGAACAATGAAATCTTAAGTAGTTTATAATTTGACAAGTTATAGGCTCATAAAGAAATAAGTCTAAAATCCAACAATAAATATAAGTTATTGTAATAAGTAGGTTGGGATGTTCACATGATAAATGGAATTCATTTGTAATGTTGAACAAATCATAAGAATGAAGATTTGCTTAAAATTGCATCGTATTGATTTATAATCGTCGAATTCGTAAAATTCTCGGAATAGAAGTCAAATTTTGTGTTTGAACTCAGAACCATTGTTTTCCGATAGAGACAAGTCATATTTGGCATTTAAGATTTGTGGACTCAAAAATGACCGGATTCTGACTTAGAACGAAGAAACGAGCGTTGAACGTTCACGAACGTTTATCGTTTTCGTTAAAAATGAACCAATAGGTGAATTTTTACCAAACAAAGTCAAATAGATAAAATTCCTGCATGAACGCGTAGATTACTTAATTTGTGAACCGTAGGCTTTTGAACGAGCCAATTCGGACTTATAACGAAGAAGTTATGCGTCCGGGAAGTTCACAAAATTAAATTTTTTTCTACGCACGAGTTGGGCGCCAGAATACCAACCCTAGGCCAAATTGGTCACGCCACAATAGATAACAAAGGTTCGAGAACACTATAAGCGCTGCCATGTGTAATAACCATAGTACAAATGATGTCGTCAGCAGCCCATGTACAAGATACAAAATCTTACGAAGTGTGGAAATACAATACGCCATCAAGTAAGGGACTCAGCCACAATGCCTCGTAACAAGGATAGTGATGAATGTTTCTAATTACAAAGAAAAGAAAGTTAATTGATTTAAAAGTAAACACAACCTAAGGAATGTAATGTAACATTGTTTAAACTTTATTAAACCTTAAGGATGTTGTATAAAGGTTGAGATAACCTAGTCGAATATAAATGCAAGAATAATGATAAACCGGAATAGATAGTAACTGAATCTATTACACAATTAGATTGAGGATAAGATTTAGTCATATAAATACTTGATTATATGTGACCTAATATAAGGCATTATGCGATCATGTATTGTAGAGACTTGAAAGACTTGAACATAAAGTAAATATACCGTAGTTGATGCTAAAGGCAAGTATTCTAACTCTTGTCTCAGTTCAATCTGAACAAGTTTTTGAAGTTCATGTATCCTTACGCATTAATTGAGGTATGTTGAAGTTAAAGCCAATTCCTTTGGCTAGACTTGATATATTGCGTGGATTATTGATAATCTATTCATCTATTATCAAATGTTGTTATCTTTTGTCAACTACTGGATATGGTTTTCAAAAGAAGACTGAAAATGTTAAACAAATGTTTTGTCGGTAAAACGACAGGCACGTGAGGTTGCCAAATGATTAAACGTAAATACGTTTAATGGATGTAGTGTTGATCAACATAGAGTACAATAGACTAATCACCTAGAAGTGCTCGTAAGTAATATCGGGCTTACGGACTTAGTTCTGGGTTATCCTTTTTCCAATAAAGAATGAATACTCGAGGTCTTTGACCGGAGTAAATGTTTTGCTAAATATTGTTATGATTGTAAAACATTTTGAAAGAAAGATGAAGTGCTATTTTGTATTATCAATAGTACTTCATAACTATTGTTCAGTTATTGAAGATATACGATTCGTATGTGTCAAACATGTTGTTATTGAATTGTTATACTTGCTGAGCTAGTTTTGCTCACTCTTGCTTGAACCATATGAATGCAGCTAAGACTGAACGTCCCGAAGGATCGAAAAAGGATAAAGGAAAAGCTAAGGCGTGATTCTTAAGTCGCCTTGTAATAAATATAGGTCTATTGTTGTAATGTAATTGATATTATGATATAGAACCTTTGTCATGGGTATAGAACCTGGGAAATGTAAATATTACTTTAAATATATAGAAGTTATGTTCGTTCTTTGAGACTTTTCAATTTAATGAATATATGAATGTTTGTACAGTATAGCACCATCTGTCGGGTTGGAAGATACCCGGATTTGGGGGCACTACATAATACCCCGTATGAGTACAACAAATAATATCCCCTACCTTAGGAGAAACTGGATATTGGAGTAGTGAAGTAGCAGAATACTTTTCTTCTTTCTCTCTATAGTTTCTCTCTCTAGAGCTTCAGTGAATTCGTAAGAAATAATGAAGGAATGATCTTCTATTTATAGGAGAATGGATCTAATAAGTAACTAATTCATGAACGGTCCAGATTAATTTACTTTTTAAACTGACGGTCCATATTGGTTTACTATTAAAACTTAAAGCAAATTCATCCATACCGATTTACTATTAAAACTTTAAACTAGCGATCCATATTGATTTACTATTATAACTTTCCACCAGCGGTCCATATTGATTTACTATTATATCTTCAACCAACGGTCTGAAAAATTAGCATATCTCCTCATGGAATAATATTGTACCCAAAAATGATTTGGACCGAAAAGAAATATATCTTACGGGTGAATAGTAACTCATGAATAGTAACTCGACACAAAAAGTGCCCCGAATACCGGATTGAACAATATAACCTCTAGACATCAATTATTATCGAAACAAATGTCAATTTCCACTAACACAAATAATTCCAACACAATGGAACTATAAAATTCATCTTTAATCAACACGGACTTATTCATCATTAATATTATAATTCACAATATTTAACAACCCTTGGCCGCTCCTGTGAAAGAGGGGCTTTCCGATAAGGATGTCTCCTTATCGGCGCGCAATTAGGTGACCAAACCTCTCCTCGATGTAACTTCTAGACATTGTCAATATTGTAAATAATAATATGAATAACTTTGTCGCCTCAATTATTGATTTAATAATATAACATATTATGCGATGATAATCTTTATAATAATAATTGAATCAATATATGAGAGATATGATGCAGCAATTAATGTAGCAATAATTGAGTATAACTGAGTGACTTCTCACGTAAACATCAATAATCAATACCGTGTGCTACTATGCAACCACACGTATTATTGTACTTTTACTATCGGGTAGTTTAACAGTTTTAACGGTAACACCTCCGCCGTTATTTTTATAGAAAGATAATTTTGTCGTTTTCTAACTACGACAATACTTACGTTGTGGGGTCCACCAATGATTGTGCCATCGTACGAATATTCCCTGTTAAAACGAATATCCCCGACCAATCGAATATTATATAACCACTTGCTTACTTTTCAAAATTTGTAAATATTACCCACAACTATAACATTATATATCAAATCCACACCATAATATTCAAAAATATATTTTGAGAAAATTATTCCTTATTCATAAAAGTTGGGGTCTTACACTAGTTCCCGCTATATTCTTTCCTCCTGAGAAGAAAAATGGAACAAAAAGGAAAAGGGTGAGCTCAACTAACCCAGTAAAGATTATTATGACTAAGATAATATAGAACAAATTATCGTTAGCCTTCAACAAATCAGATAAAATATAATGGACAATAAGTTTTAGATTAATATTCGCAGCGAAAATACCAATTTATTAGAAGAGTTAAGTAGAGACTGAAATCTACTATCATCTATGAATTTAAAAGTCCACCATCAATATTTTATCCCTGTAACATCAATCAATATACATCTTGAATCAAATATTCATCTTCGCACAACGGGCCAAAGATATTAATTTGTATCACCAGTTGGTCATGTTCATCTCAACACCTGTTCATCTTTACATTGTGGACCAATATATTCATCAGGTAATCATTCATCTTTGCACTACATGCTAAAGATATTCAGTTATATCATCATTTAGGACTGAGGATGATGAAAAATATTGTAAGGAAACGAATCCAGGGAGATAAAAGGACAAAGATCAGGGATTCGTACTTTAGATAATCCAAGTTCAAAAATATTCCGTAATAAACCATAGTGGAGTAAAATTCAAGATGAAGATCAAAACATTGATACAATCAAAGATAGTAACCATAATAGACATCTTGGATAAAGAAGAGAAAACTTCATTTTTCTGTGAATAGTTTCGTATTTGTGAATAAGGTCGATATCGTGAATAAAGGTCATACACGCGTGAATAGTAATCCAGAACACGAAAAGGTAGAAATTCCACAAGAAAATTATACTTCATGAATAATGTCGATACGTGAATAGTAACCTCAACATAAAAAGGTAAAAATTTTCATAATAAAATTCATTCCAATATTTCGGCATAATGATATTGAACAAAATAACATCATTTACGAAGAAAATAACATCCATTACCTCAAAAGAACAGTACTTCTGACTGGAATATCGGATATGTTGTTGAAAGAAACTTACAATGAATAACAACTCTAAAAGTATCTAAATACTCACAAAATACGCTTGATAATATAGAGAGAGAAAACTTATGTTTCTGGTGTGATTTTCAATTCTAACTAAGCACCCTATTTATAGGAAAATGCTAGAACGCCAAAGTAGACTAAATTAATAAAATATTAATATAAGTTTTCTACGAACGCCACTTTGAACAAAATTATCAGCCACTACAAGTGGGGCCCACCAGAAATTAGCAATTTCCACACTAACCAAAAGTGGGGCCCACCTATGTTTTAAATAAAAATATTTATTTCCAAAACATCAATAATTCATAATAAATAGCTCCTTTATCAGAAAAATTCAAATTTTATGTTCATTCCATAGGAAATTAAATTCACTACAACTTTGTAGTGGAAAGTTTTTCCAAATTCCAATCAGAAAATTTCTGAAATCTACATACGGATGATTTTTAATACCTCTATTCCGACAAAATACTGATAAAACACCTCAACATTAATTCATTTATTTATATCCACATGAAAATAAATATTTACTTATCATATAAATTAATAATTAACTATTCACAAATAATATTATAGAATCACATTTATGACAACCAGGTCATTCCCATGAAAGAGGGGGCTTTCCGATAAGGATTTCTCCTTATTTTCGAGCAATTAGGTGACCAAACCCTATTTTCTAAACAGAACTTCCTTAGACATTGCCAATAATGCTATCTAATAATATTATTCAAATAATATGAATTATTGATATGATAATGGAGATACTGTGTAATGACAATTATTGAAACAACAATAATATAAAATATCAACGTAGCAATTATTGAATCAATAAAATAAAATATTGAACAAAGAATTATCGTAATAATTATTGAGTAGTGCCTTCTTACGTAAGAATTAATAATTCAAAATATTATGCAATACCGTAGCTACTCGGCAACCACGCCAGACATCAGATTTTAATCACCGGGTATTTCAACAAAGTTAATTCTGTGAATAACTACGCTGTTATTTATAAAAACTCAAACTTGTCATTTTCTTCGTCCGAATCGCTTTTTTAGCATGGGGCCCAAAAATGGTCATTCGTCGTATGAATATTCTCCGCTGAAGAATATTCCACCACCAAACGAATATTCCCCGACAATAATAAATATTTTATAACCACTTGTTTAATTTTGCAAAATTTTCATATTTCACCCATAACCAAAGCATTATATCAAATTAACACCTTATTATTCAAAATAATAATTAGAGGAAATTCGATTTTATTTATAAAAAAGTTGGGATCTTACAAAGTCCCTACTTTTACCTATAACCTTTGGCTACAAGTCTTGCTTTGTATTTATCAATAGATCCACCGGCCTTCATTTTCCTTTTGAAGATCCTTTTGCATCCTAATGGTTTGGTTCCTGGTGGAAGATCCACCAATTCCCAAGTATAATTTTGCATAATGGATTCAATTTCACTATTGATCGCTTCTTTCCGATATGAAGCTTCTGGAGTAGACAATGCTTCCTTCACACTTTGAGGTTCACTTTATAGCATGTAACTTAGAAAGTCTGGACCAAAAGACTTGAAGATTTTAACCCTTTTACTACGTCTAGGTTTATCTTCATCTCCCTGTTCATTAGACTCTTAGTCTATTATAGTTTGATGATTACTAGTCGTAGTAGTATTAGGTCTTTTACGAGAACTTGTTCCTTGTGTATTTTTATATGGAAAAATATTTTCAAAGAAAGATGCATTCCTTGATTCTATAAATGTGTTGACATGAATATCAGGAATGTCTGATTTATGCACAAGAAACTGATACACACTACTGTTATTTTCATAACCTATGAATATGCAATCAATTGTTTTAGGACCAATATTAACCCTCTTAGGATCAGGAACAATAACTTTTGCAAGACACCCCCACACTCAAAGATATTTATAGGAAGGTTTTCGACCTTTCCATAATTCATAAGGTATCTTATTTTCTTTCTTATAAATCAAACGGTTGAGAATAAAATCTGAAGATATCAACGCTTCCCCCGACATGTTATGAGGTAACCCATAACTTATTAACATAACATTCATCATTTCTTTTAAAGTTCGGTTATTATGTTCAGCAACACCATTTGATTGAGGTGAATAAGGAGCGGTAGTTTGGTGAATAATGCCATTTTGTGACCAAAGTTCTATAAATAGTTATTCATAATCACCATCTCTATCGCTTTTTATAGCCTTAATCTTTTTGCTAGGTTGATTCTCAACTTCATTCTTATAATGCTTAAACATTTCAATTGCTTCATCTTTTGTCCTTAAAAGATAGACATAACAATATCTTGTTCAATCATCTACAAAAGTAATAAAGTACTTTTTACCACCTCTAGTTTGCACAAATTTTAAATCACATATATCAGTGTGAATTAAATCTAGAAGTTCTAAACTTCTTTCAACAGAATGAAAAGATGTTCTAGTTAATTTAGCCTCTACACATGTTTCACATTTATGACTTTTGTATATACTAAATATTTGAATTAATTCTAAATTAATTAATTTACTTAAAGTACCATAGTTCAGATGTTCTAATCTACCATGCCACACATTCATAGACTCAAGCCTATAAACAGAAGATGTGTTTTTATTATTAATAATAACATTTGGTACAATAGTCATGACGTTCATTTTGAACATCCCATCACACATATAGCATTTTCCAACATACATTCCATCTTTAGTAAGTACAAATTTATCATCATGAAACACTAGTTTGAACCCTTTCTTGCTCAATACAGATCCAGAGACTAGATTCTTGCGAATGTCTGGCACATATAGTACATCATTGAGTGTGAGTTCCTTTCCCGAAGTCATCTTTAACGCGACCTTTCCTTTTCCTTCAACTTTAGAAGTGGAGGAATTACCCATGAATAGTTGTTCACTATTTTCTATTGGTTGATAGGTAGTAAACAATTTATTGTCCGAGCATATGTGGCGTGTAGCGCCAGTGTCAACCCACCATTCTTTAGGATTTCCCACCAAATTGGCTTTAGAGACAACTACTGAAAGATACATGTCAGAAACTTTAGTAGATATTTCATCTATTTCTGCTATGTTCGCTTGGGCATTTTTCCATTTGAAATTATCTTGCTTTTTGGGTTTGCGAAAATCCTTTGTAAGATGCCCTATCTTGTTGCAATTATAGCATTTCTCTTTGAACTTCTTTGAAGGACCGCCTCCTTGACTTGGGTCTTCATAATTGAAAGTTTTCCAACTTTCTTTTCGTATATCTGATTATCTTCTTCAATCCTCAACCTAACTATCAAGTCCTCGAGCCCCATTTCTTTACGCTTATGCTTTAAATAATTTTAAAATCTTTCCAAGAAGGGGTAATTTTTCAATTATCAAGTGACCACTTGAAAAGATTCACTTAAAACCATTTTTTCAAAGATGAATCTCATGGATTATCAGAAGACCCCAACTTTTATGAATAAAGATTAATTTTTCTCAAATATATTTTTGAATATTATGGTGTGGATTTGATATAATATTATAGTTATGGGTAATATTTACAAATTTTGCAAAGTAAGCATGTTGTTATAAAATATTCGATTGATCGGGGAATATTCGTACAACGACACAATCATTGGTGGACCCCACAAACGGAATTATTGTCGGAGTTGAAAAACGACAAAATTATCTTTTTATAAAAATAACTTGGAAAGTTTTTACCGTTAAACTGTTGAAATACCCTGTGATAAAAGTAAAATAATATGCGTGGTTGCATAGTAGCATACGGTATTGATTATTGATGATTACGTGAGAAGTCACCCAGTTATACTCAATTATTGCTACAGTAATTGTTGCATGATATCTCTCATATTATTGATTCAATTATTGTCATAGTATCATCTTCATAATATTTTATATTATTAAATCAATAATTGAGACGACAAAGTTATTCATATTATTATTTGTATTATTGATGATGTCTAGAAAGTTCTGTCGAGGAAAGAGGTTTGGTCACCTAATTGCGCGCCAATAGGGAGAAATCCTTATCGGAAAGCCCCCTCTTTCCTGGGAATGATCTGGTTGTTAAATATTGTGAGTTATAATATTAATGATTAATAAGTTCGTGTTGATTAAAGATGAAATTGTTGATAAAAATAATTCCATTGTGTTGGGATTATTTGTGTTAGTGTAAATTGACATTTATTTCGATAATATTTGATTTCTGGATGTTAAATTGACGAAACGGGCAATTAATCAGATAAATGAGCAATTAATTGCTATTGGTTCACATGCAAATTATTGTTGGTTCACATGTATGGAACTAATGGTTCACATGTATGTACTATTTGGGGAGGTGGTGCAAGATTGATAATACTTGCAGGACTAAATTAAAAATGGACGTAAAGATGATGGTATTATAATGTAATAATTCGAGCCCCTAATCGTGAAATTATCGAAACTATGTTTTCCTATAAATAGATGTTCATTCTTCTTTCATTCTCATCAATTCACTAAGACTCACAGGAGTAATTATAGAGAGAGAAGCTATAGAGAGAAAGAAGAATAGTATTTTGCTACTTCACTATTCCAGTATCCAGTCATCTTCTAAGGTAAATGATATTTTTGTTCAATATTCATATAAAATAATATTTTCTTCCATACTCTGTAGTATGTAAGTAATATTATTTCGTCTCGTATTCCTGATTATACCCTCATTTTGTTAAAGTATTGCTTCTATACTCCGTGAAATTAGTAGAATATCCTTGAAATTTGCGCTTCATCTAGTATCGTTTCACAAGGATATTTTTCTGAACATTCTAGTTAAATTTTAAGCTTTTCATGTCGGTTACTGTTCATGGGTACTATTCATTTATACGATACTATTCACGAGTACTATTTACAAAGTACTATTCACGAAGTACGATTCACGAGTACTATTCATAACTATTCATAAGGTACTATTCCTGAAGTACTATCTATGGGGTACTATTCACTTAGGTACTATTCACCCGGAGTACTATTCATGATAAAAATTGATTTCTTTTTCGGTCCAAATCATTTTTATACAATATTATTCTTAAATTTTACTCCACAAAGCAGTATCATATTGACAATTTGGACATTATTGAATTCTGGATAAATTAAATTATAAATCTTTAAAATTTATCATTTGTTTTCATTTAATTAAATTCTTATATCATTGTCATTATCCTCATGCTTATATTGTGATGAAAGTCATCTTTGGCTGTAGTGCATAAATGATCTGTTGATTGGTATGATTATGACCAGGTATCATTCTGTATAATCATGACCCATAATGTTACAAATGATGTGGTAAAAGTCCACATTGGCCCATAATGCATTGATGGACAGTTGTTGATATGATTCTGACCAGGGATTATTCGGTATGATCATGACCATTGGTGAAAACACGAATATCCTTGGCCCGTAGTGCATAGATAATTCGTGGTTGTGATTCTAATGAATATCATTGGCCCGTAGTGCATGGATAATTCAGTGATGTGGATTATTTATTAAGCTGAGTCTCAGCGATAAAGTTGATGATAAACTTTTTAAATCATAGAAGATAGTAGATATTATGCTCTACTTGACTCTTCTAATGGATCAAGTGTTCTCACTGCAGCAGCTTAAACTTGTTGTTTATTATCAGTTTAACACTGTTGATGGCTAACGATAATTTAATCTGCATTATCTTAGTCATAATATTTCTTACTGGGCTTCTTGGGCTCACCCTTTTGCTTTCATTGTTCTCTTCAGGAAATGAAAACGTAGCCGGGACTATTTGAAGAAATATGAGTTCTGGCTTGAGGAAGTAGCATTCCTTGGGCACGTGATATCAAATCATAGAATATATGTTGACCCATCAAAGATTGAAGAAATTCAAAGCTGGAAGCAACCTAAGTTAGTAACCGAAGTACGTAGCTTTCTCGGATTAGCTGGTTATTATCGGAGATTCGTAGAAGGGTTTTCTCGTATCGCTACTCCGTTAACTCAGATGACTCGGAAAGATACAAAATGCGGTTGGAGCGAGGAGTGTGAGAAGAGTTTTCAAGAACTCAAGAGGAGACTCATTTCAGCACCTATTCTGACAATACCATCTGGTTCGGAGGGATTTGTCATATAATGTGATGCCTCGGGCAGAGGGTTAGGATGTGTTCTCATGCAACATGGGAAAGTCATAGCCTATGCCTCACGACAACTCAAAAAATATTAGAGGAATTATCCTACTCATGATCTAGAGTTGGCAACAGTCGTTTTTGCGCTTAAAATCTGGAGGCATTACCTGTATGGGGAGAAAGTGGAGATCTATACAGATGATAAAAGCCTCAAATATTTCTTCACCCAAAATGAGCTCAACATGCGGCAACGACATTGGATTGAGCTGTTGAAAGATTATGATCATACCATTCAATACCATCCTAGAAAAGCGAACGTAGTAGCTGACGCATTGAGTAGAAGATCATATGCGGGTACGAGTGCGATATTGTCAATGCAAAGGCTCATTTTGTATGACTTACAAAGGATGGAGATAGAGATAAAGACTCCAGGGACCTACGTGATGATGGAAAATATACGAGTAGAACCGAATTTAATCGATAAATTTAAAGTTGCTCAAGCTACAGACTTGGAGCTGATGCGTATGAGGAAAAAAATACAAGAAGGTGCTATTCTAGAAGCAAGAATCGATGAAGAAGGAATACTTCGAGTCAACTCCAGACTTTGTGTTCCTAACGACCCTGATTTGAAGTATAAGATCATGATGGAGGCACACAACACACCGTTTGCAATCCATCTTGGTAGTACCAAAATGTATCGTGATCTTCGACATACATTTTGGTGGAGCAATATGAAGAGAGAAGGAGCGAATTTTTATCTCAAGCTGTTTAACTTGTCAACTTGTCAAGGAAGAGCATAAAGTGGCAAAAGGACCATTGCAACCACTTGAAATTCTAGAATGGAAGTGGGATCACATTACTATGGATTTCGTTACTGGTCTTCCCAAGGTTTCCAAGGCATATAAGAGATTTTGGTTATTGTTGATCGATTGACCAAGTCTGCTCATTTCTTACATATACGAGAAACTTATTCACTTGAACGTCTTGCTTGTATATACATAAAAGAGATTGCAAGACTACATGGTATGCCAGTATCCATATATTCTGATCGAGACCCAAGATTCACTTCATGATTTTGGGTTAGTTTGCAAAAATCTATGGGCACAAATTTACGATTTTGTTCGGCATATCATCCTCAAACGGACAGGTAGTCGGAGAGGACTATTCAAACTCTTGAAGATCTATTAAGACTTTGTTACCTTGATGTCAAAGGAAGTTGGGACAAGTTCTTGCCATTGGTGGAATTCTCCTACAATAACAGTTATCAAGAAAGTATTGGCATGGCTCCATTTGAGGCGTTGTATGGACGCAAGTGTCATTCTCCAGTATGTTGGGATGAGATGGGTAAAGCAACGTTGTTGGGTTCGGATTTGGTATGCATGACAATGGAAATGATTCAAATGATCCGGCAACGTATAAAAACCTCACAAGATCGACAAAAGAGTTATGTTGATCTTCATCAAAAGGATGTGGAATTCAATGTTGGAGATCATGTGTTGTTACGTGTTGCTCCATGGAAAGGAGTTACAAGATTTTTAAAGAGAGGAAAACTCAATCCTCAATTTATTGGACCATTCAAAATTCTCGATCGAGTAGGAACTGTAGCCTATAGACTCGCCTTACCGCCAAGTATGACTCGTGTTCATAACGTTTTTCACATATCTATGTTACGTAAATATGTGGAAGACCCGAACAACATTATTGAATCAGAACTAGACGAGATAACGGAAGATTTAACGTATGAAGAGGTACCTGTTAAAATCTTGGATTAGAAGGATCATATTCTACGCTCCAATGTTATACCTCAAGTCAAAGTTTTGTGGAGAAACCACGATATTGAGGAAATTACCTGGGAGTTAGAATCTGAAATGAAGTCTAGGTATCCTCACCTCTTTGACATACCGGGTGAGTACCCTATTTTTGAGGTCAAAATTTCATAAGAAGGGATGTTGTAAGACCCTAACTTTTATGAATAAAGATTAATTTTTCTCGAAATATATTTTTGAGTATTATGGTGTGGATTTGATATAATGTTATAGTTGTGGGTAATATTTACAAATTTTGCAAAGTAAGCAAGGTTTTTTTTTAAATTAGTATAGTGGGCTAACATGCATGGCTACTACATGCTTTATATTCCTCGAATTTGTGAGTATGATAACATGACTTGACTACATATGATTAGGGCCTTAAAGTTGTCTTGTAGATGTGTTAAATTGCTTTGTTCAAGTTTAAAATAGTTTCAAAAGCAAACTTAAACATATTTTCAAAATATAGTTGCATCACATGAATATCTAGATTCTAAAGGGTTAAGATGTCGTATTATGTCTATAATATCTCTATACATAATCCATGTGTATTGAACATGTAGAACCTACTAGTAAGGTTACTAATAAAAATACGAACTTTGAACGAGAATGTTAACATACTACCTTGAGAGTTAGAATCTGACTTTTATAAGTATGTTTGATGATACTTTTAGACTTGCTAAAGTATCATACATTTATATCTACTAAGTTAAGAGTTGTGAAATCAAGTTAGAACTAAATAAAGCATGTTTTCGAAATAATAATTTACTAGAATAGTTACACATATGCACTGTGATAACCCGAGATTTCAAATAATCCGAATTTTACGAATAATTTTTTTTATTAATGTTATTATTAATTATCATTATTGTGTTGTGTATCTGTGATACGAAGTCAGGAAACTTAGTCAATTTGGGTATCGACTAATAAATTAAGAGTAGAATTGTGCTTAATGAGAATGTAAAACCCTAACCCTAGTTACGTAGATAGGGATTCGATAGAAAATATAATTAAAATAATTATATTAATATGCATGTGTTTGTACGGTATAGAATTTTTTATCAATGATAGATCGGATAAGGTTTAAAATTAATAAACCCTAATAAGAGATTAGAAACCCTAATCTCAAATTTTGAAACCCTAACGTACCGTTAGAAACCCTAATCGTATGCCGAAAAACCCTAATTTTAAATTCGAGAATCCTAAACCCTAATTCGGAAACCCTAATCCTAATTAGCAAGCCTAATGTGATTATTAACACTACTACAAAACAATAAATAGACAATACGAAAAAAATGTTGTGGTTTTAGTCAGAAAAACGTCATGGTTAAGGATGTTATCTATTTGACACCCTTACACAACATTTTTAAAATGTTGTAGTTAAGCACATTACACAATGTTTTTAAGAAAAAAATGTTGTAGATTTGTTATCCAAAAATTAACAAATGCTTAAAAACGTTGTAGAAGGTATGATTCCACAACGTTTTCTGGATAAAAATGTTGTAGTTTAGTATTTCAGACAACGTTTAGGCACATTTACACAACGTGTTTAAAATGTTGTAGATTAAAAAAAAAAAAAAAAAGTTGTGGTTCACCTACATTACCAATGCACCTATAATATGCTAATGCCATGATATAAGCTAAATGGTCTAAATTCTCATTTAAATTTAAAGCCAAAATATATCAACCATTCAAAATAAATTCTAATAATACCATTCGTTTACAGTTTCAAATTACTACATCCACAAAATATATACCAAACTATCCATATATACATCTCAAATTCACTTTTCAAAAAATCACTTCAAAAAATCTATAAATTTTATAGAGCTAACAAGTTACATGAACCAATAAACTTATGTAAAGCACTAAGTTACAGAGCTAATTGTAATGTTTGCTACCAACTTAACAACCAGCAGTTTGTGAAAGTTTCAGGAAAAGATTTTGGTACTAAAGACCTTTCATCACAAAAAATAATTACTCCACAGAAGCTAGCAGTCAAAGGTGGCCACTGTTGTACCTTTAAGTTCTTCAATGTGCTAGACAGCTCGCGTTTAGCCATTGCAATTTTTGACAAAGAGCTCTATGCAAATTTGTCTTGTTTGAGAGGTCCACCCATCCTGAACTCATTAGAGGGTGTAATTTGCCAGAAACCCATGGGAGGGTCGAGGCATATCCACCCATGGACCTTGTTATCTTTGTTCTCACACATGTATTAGTACTTGTCATCAACCTGCTCATCAACAAATCAATAACTGAAAATACATATATAGGCCATATGGCTAGTGAAAACTAGTAGTATATATATATGGAAAGGTACATATTCCGAATGTAACTGGTAATACATACATGGCTAGTGAAAACAAGACTGCCTATCGGGATAGAAACATAACCATTTGAAGGAAGAAGAAGGTTAAAAAAGTACCTCCCCAAGGAATGCAATACAAGCTCCTGACTTCGATTTGAAAACATTGGCCTGTATAGTTATAACAAAAGCAAATTGCAGATTTTGTCAGTGAGCCAATCAACCTTGCGCCTGGTGTTAACAAATAGAAAACTCTGGGTAATGGCTAAAGTCTCATATAGATCACATGCTTATTCATGAATTTCCTTGTGATTTCAAGAGCCTTAGGAAAAAACCCCAACCTGAATTTTGGGTGGTAGCAACTTGAATATATCATATAGATCTAACAAGAATAAGTTGAACGTTAGAAAACATGACTCCACTTTTAAGTGGCAAAACAGTCTGAATTCAGTATTGCTGAACACGGCTGCTTTTCAAGTTTTAATGAAACATCTAAACAAGTAGATATCCGAAACCAAAATGTGTTGAACATAATACTAAAAGCATAAAAAAATAATCAGTCATTTACATATTTAGTTAAGTTATTTTTATTAAGAATATATTCTCCAAGACATGAATCCCATACCCTTTAATGATTGGACAAAGAGCAAACGAACACATTTGACAATTTTGGCTAACACAGACAAAAAAATAACAAATGAGCACATACAGATCATGAGAAGGGCGAATACCTGATCCTTGAAACCTCTTGAAAGCATTTCATCTGATTCATCCAGCACAAACATCTTGATGTAATCTGGATGCATTGACTGCCTCCGCAACATGTCAAACACACGGGTAGGAGTACCAACGATAACATGGACTCCACTCGAGAGAATGCGCTGATTTTCCCGGACACTAGTTCCACCTATACAAGCATGAACCTTCACACCAAGATAGTCACTAAGAGCCCGCATAACATTCTCAATCTGTTGTGCAAGTTCACGAGTGGGTGCCAGGACCAATGCCTGACATTCAACTATGAAATAATCAAGTTGTTGTAGAACTCCAAAGCAGAACGTTGATGTTTTACCAGTACCAGATTGTGCCTGTTGAATAACATCGAGTCCCTTTTAGAATGGAACAATGCCATGTTGCTGTATTGTTGAGGGCTTCTCGAAACCTCAAATAAAATAAATAAATAAAATAAAACCACTTCCCAGAAAGTGGCTCAACAAGAATTTGCAATAAACAAATGATGACAGGCAACATAAAATTGATGTTTATGGCAATCACAAGATACAGATAACCTCAAGGCAGCTCTAATAAGCAATTCAATATAGAACTATCGAATGGTAAGAAAGTTCTATAATAAAATGAACAAATTAATCACATTGCCATATGGATAGAAGACTGCTGTTGTATAGATGGCACATCAAGTAGTCAAAAAAATGAATATGTTTTAATGTAGTTATCTCATGAAGTCCCTGCCTTGACAGACAGATTTGGAAGAAAATAAATAAGGAAAAGAAAAACAGAAACATGGTTAGAATCTCCTTTACCGTAAGCATATATGCCTCTCAGAAGGTTTTCTTGCAATCCCATAGCATCGAAACTATCATAAACCTCATCATATGATGTGAAGAATTGTTCTCCATCAGCCCCAAGTCTGCTCCAATCAATTCATACACCAAACACAAATATATCATTGTCAAGGAAGCTAAAATACTTATTCTTCATAACAAAGTCATCAATAAAGGCTAAAGAAAAAGAACATATTAGTATGTAAGTAGCAAACTAAAAGGCAAATTTGCTTTATTTATTGAGCAGCTACAATGAACTGAAATTAACTCGGGATAACTTACAGCTCAGTCATTTTTGCATCAAATTGAGGTGCATCAAATTGAGAACCTTCTGGTGCAGCCATGACTATAGCAAGTAAAAGAGATGAACATTACTCACATGGATTTATGAAAAGGGAACAAGAATCAGTCTAAAACATTCTAATCCACTATATGCAAATGCGTTCGTTATAATTATGACATCAAATAGTATGGTTCCAGCAAATCGAGCCCCATAATCCAGTTATGCAAATGGTTCCTTATTGCTCATCACAGTCTCCTTTCTTGCTTTTCTCATCTATAATCTGTCTTTCTTCTCAGACCCCATTTGTAAGACCCCAACTTTTATGAATAAAAGATGAATTTTCTATAAATATCATTTTTGAATATTATGGAATGAATTTGATATAATGTTATAGTTGTGGGTGATATTTATAAATTTTGCAAAGTACGTAAGTTGTTATATAATATTCGATTGGTCGGGGAATATTCGTTTTAATAGGGAATATTCGTACAACGGCACAATCATTGGTGGACCCCACAACAAAATTATTGTCGGATTGAGAAAATGACAAAAATACTTTATGAAAATAACGATGGAAGTTTTACCGTTAACTGTTGAAACACCCGGTGCTAAAAGTACAGTAATACGCGTAGTTGTACAGTATCACACGATTTTGATTATTGATGCTTATGTGATAAGTCACTCAATTTTGTTTTATTGGTATTATTAATGTAATAAAACGAAAAAGCTTTTTATATAAAAATGTAATACTTTTATAAAGTTATTCGCTTTATTAGGCTAATAGTAAAATCTTTTTATATAAAAAATGTAATACTTTTATAAAGTTATGTGTTTTATTAGAAAATAATTAGAATATATTATATTTTATTATGCATAGTGCTCGCGATAGTGTTTGCATAGTAAAATCTTTTATAAAGTTATTCGCTTTATTAGATTATAAATAGAATATATTATATTTTATTTAAAAGATTTTGCTTTAAATATGGACCGTCAGATTAAAAGTAAATTAATCTCGACTTGCTCATGAGTTAGTTACTTATGCAAATTCCATTTTCTATAAATAAAGCTCGTTCCTTCATTCTTTTTACTTAATTCACTAAAATTCTAGAGAGAAAAGTATAGAGAAGCTATAGAAAAGTATTTTCTCCTTCCCTACTCTTATATTCAGCTTTTACTTTACGGAAGAGATATTATTTATTGTACTGTAAGGGTATTATTATTTCTTTTGTATTCATGAAGAGAACTTACATTATTCCATTCTTTATTATTCTGCTAGAATAACCAGTATACGCAGACTACCCTATACTTGGTGACATTCTTCTAATATTCCTTCTTTATTATTATATTTTGTTGGAATATCCTGTCTCTATGTTTACGCCAGACCTGGTTCCGTCTTTATTATTATTCTGTTGGAATATCATGTCTCATGCGTTCTTTACCGGACCGGTTCCATCTTTATTATTATTCTCGCTGGAATATCCTCGTCATGCATTTACGCCGACCGGGTTCCTTCTTTATTATTCTCATTGGAACATCCCGCTTGGCATGAATTTGGCCCTCGACTTCGGTTCCATTACTTATTAATCTGTTGAATAACCTCGCTCATACGAAGTACCACATGCATGGTGATTTCTTTTGTTATTCCATTCGTTATTATACTCAGTTGGTTAAAGTTTTGACTTCTATACTCCATGAAATTAGTGGAATATCCTTGATATTTGCGCTTCATCCAGTATCTTTTCATAGAAATATTCTTTTGAGCATTCTTGAATTTTACACTACAAAGCAGTATCATGTTGACAATTTGGACGTTATTGGTTCATGGATAAATTAATTATTGAACTTGTTTTATTGAAATCTTATATCATTGTCATCATCCTCATGTTTATATTATGTTGAAAGTCATCTGTGGCTTCAGTGGTGCATAGATGGACTTGGTATGATTATGACCAGGATTATTCGATTGTAATCATTAATCGTAATGTTATAAATGATGTGGAAAAAGTCCCCATTGGCCCGTAGTGCACGGATGGATAGTTGTTGGCATGATCATGACCATTAATGAATACACAAATATCCTTGGTTTGTAGTGAATGGATACTTTGTGGTCGTGATACTAAAGAATATCATCGGGCAGTAAAGGGGGGTGATTCGATGATGTGGATTATTTATTGTCGAAAGTCACGCCGATAAATGTCATGAAAACCTTTTTAAATCATAGAAGATAGTAGATTTTATTCTCTACTTGACTCTTCTAATGGATTGCTTGTTCCGCTGCGCTTAAACATGATGTTTGTTATATTTTATCGCTTTAACACCGTTGAAGGCTAATGATAATTTATTTTGCATTATCTTAGTCATAATATTTCATCTTTGGGCTAGTTGAGCTCACCCTTTCTTTCACCTTTCTCTCTTGAAATGAGAATATAGTCGACTTGGACCAGTCTGGGAGCGGAGTGATGGACCGATGATAGTATTAGTAGTCCTCACTATTCGTTAAATAGTGTGACAATAAATATAATGAGGACTTATTTTGAGAGTGGATATTCTACAAGATGGCGATGATTTGTATTAAAACTCACAGCCTCTCTTGTCAGATATTAAAGATTGTATTTTTATTCTGTACCATGTATTTGGCGACTCAGAATAGGTGATGTATACCTATTTTGGGGGCGTCACACCATTCATTGGTTATGGTTTGATAATTGAGTTAAGCTTCAAGGGAGGCTTAATATATCATAAATGTAAATTATGACAAAATTGTTAATTGTGTAGGTTCTAATGTTTAATGAGATTGTAGTATGTAGCTCACATACCATGACATAGTCGATTCCAGTTCCCATCTTCACGACTTTATCTGGATGGTAATTGAAGACATGATCAACGATGTACGACTCATCATCAGCTGATAAAGGATCACCATCATTGTACCTTCACAAAGAGTCCTCAGTCAGATTGATGTTCAACTTTTTAGTCTTTCTTTTCCTAAAGGAAATCATCAGTTTTCAAGGGGCAAAACTGCCAATTAAGTGGCTAAAAAGTAAAACAACAAATAAAAAAATTGTTCTCAACATGACAGAGGCCTTAGTTCTAGTTCAAGAGCTTACACTATGTGTGTGCGTAAATTTTTATTCAAGTACATGTCAACACATAAATCCTACATTATGAAAATTAACAAGTATAATAAACCCAATTAATAATACTAAATTGGTAATATATACTCAATCGAAAATTTTCAAGGAACACAATATTCATAAGAATAATTTGGTACAAAAATATTGATCACCTGAAACCATACGCGCTTGGAGCACAACATACAAACCCATCATAGGAAATTACAAAAAACAAATAACAAACCTTTTGGGCATGGAAAGAGCTGTTAATGCCTCGCAGACATATCTTCACTAAGAAGAAGTTTGGCAAATCTTTATTTCATCATCTCAACCTCTGAAAATTCCTTAAAATGGAGAAAATTATCAAAATAATTTACAATAAACACAACACAATGTTGTAAGAGATATTATACAAACATGTATAGTATTTGCAATGATAAAATGCCAAGGAGAATAATCTATTTGATTCCTCAAACTTAGAAAGTTACTTAACCTTGCCAAAATCATTAATATTTCTCAACCAACATTATTTCACAGTAAGCCCAACAAAATAAACATTAGAAATGAAGCTAACAACTGAGAACATAAAATGATATGCATCATATGAATTAATATAAACACATTATATCGAGATTATTGGAAAAAATGATGCAGAGTATGACATGTTTACTTCATTAAATTGATTAGGTAATTTAATAAAATAATTTATAACACATTTGTCTTTATTTAGCATCAAATTCATGAAAAGTCAGTAAAATGAGCAAGAGAAATGATGTAGAGCACAATCTATTTACTTCATCAAACTTGAGTAGCAATTACCCAAATCAACTTGAACAGATTTGTGTCGGTTTAGCATCAAATGTACGATTAAACCATGAAAATGAAGAACTTAAAGCCAGAAGAGTACTTACCAGAAAAATCAGTCTCCGATTTCTGAGGCTTCTCGTCCCAAACCACCACATCTTTACACCTCCAATCACAGGCAACATCAATGGCGGCGGAAACGACAGACAAAAAATAGCGGTCAAACCACTGCGAGCAAGCGGAGACGAGGCCATAGAACTGGACGCACCTTCAGCATCGAACCGGCGATAAGAGAAACTACTAGAACTCTTATACTCACTGACATCTGCACTCAAACTATGGCAAAAACGCTAGGCAAAGAGAAACGAGAGTGGCTAGGGTTTGGAGGAAGTAAACAGACTGGAGAGAGTCAGAGCGCGAAAGAAGTAGAGAGAAGGGGGCTGGGGAGATAGAAATAAGGAGAGGGGACGAAAGATTATGTTTTTTTATTTTAAGTTTTCACTTGACCCCGATTTTTTGCTCCTTGTTTTTGTATATAGATAACATTTTTTTTAAAAAATGTTATCTAGTTATAACCAAAAAATGCCCTTTTAAATAGATAACGTTTTTTCATATATATCTATAACGTTTTGTTAAAAAACGTTGTGAAAAAAAATACCACAACATTTTTTATAAAAACGTTGTGGTTTAAGTGTTGTCTATTTACTACTTTGTACTAGTGTAAACTTTAATATGATTAGAAAACCCTAATTATATTTTTCTAATCTTAATTTTCTATTTTAAAACCCTAATTTAGAAAATCCTAGAAAATTATTGTTGTAAAACTTAAGGGTCAGAACATTAGGGTTAATCCCTAAGGGTTGGACAAAAGACAAGAAAGCCATTAAAAATATAATGCAAATTACAAAAATGCCCTTTTTGGATTTTTTTTGTTAAGGTAACTTGTATAAATTTTCAACAACTTTAGTTGGTGAACCACTATATTGGCTTGGTGACTTAAAACTCCAGCAACTCAGTTCATTGCATCAGATCTAAGCTTTATAACATGAGATAAGGATTCAAAGAGAGAGAAAGTACAAAACTTGCTCATTTTCTCTCTAGCTCACCACCAACTCTTTCTCTATCTACATATCCAAAAATCCAAAGTATTGCAGTCCCAAAATAAACCCTAGAAACACCAAAATCAGTAGGAGAAGGCAAGATCATTGCATCTTCAAAAGAAAGGTATAAAGCCCTAAGCCTTTTTGATCTTGTATGCTTATAAAACTTTTGTGTTTAAGTGTTTAGATTTGTGCTAAAGAATGTTTTATGATGATCTATGATGATCTAACATAGATCCATAGCATCAAAATGCTTTAAAATGGTGTTTTTCAAAAACTGCTCAAGAACATTCATAGTGGTCTGACAAGAAATGTCAGTGGCCGTAGATCTCTACATGTTTTTGATTTTTGATGTTTTAAAGTTTTAATCTGTAGCTTGTAATGTAGTCTTTGATCTGCAAGTGAAAGAGCAGTCATTTGATGTCTAGATTGTGGGTTATGAATGGTCAAAACCCGTTGACCGACGTTGACCATAAGAATTCTGGGTAACCCGGAATTCTAAAACCAGTGTCTGACAACGTGTTGTAATGCTTATATATGACAGGTGTTATGTGGTAATTTTGATAACCAGTGTGTAGCCTAATATATAGACTTGAGATCTATACCTTTAGATCTCTTAAATAACAAACATGTGGGATGTAGGGGATGGTCAAACTTGGCCATTTGGTCACGACTGCAATTTCTGGAAAACCCAGAAACTGTATGAACAACCTTTCTGACAGCCTTTGACCAAGTTGTATCTGGTGATGTTGATGTTGTGGAACTGAAATCATGATAGGTAGTTCTTCCTTGACATATGTACTACAAGTCTGGACCATGAGAACACTTAACTAATGGACAGGACCTATATTAAAGCGAGCTAGAAAGTGTCCAGTCGACATTGTCTGGGTTTTTGGGTTACCTAGAAAGCCCAGATTTGGTCTGACAGTGACTTTGAAGGGATAGATCTTGCTATCTGGTTAAGTTATGACTCTATTAATGGCTGATAATTGTAGTACAACGTGTATACTACAAGATCAAGGTTAAAGATTGCTCAGAACATGTATGTATTGAGAATTACAAACGGTCAAACGTGACCCCTTGAAAGACTGACTGTCAGTGTTCTTGAGCCAAGAACACCTAACACGGCAGACAAGTGTCGCTATAGCCAATAGCGACGGTTTCTAATAATTTTATTTTCCTAATTTCCGGAAAATGATTAAAAATAGAAAATAAATTATCAAAATTATAAAAATGGTTTTAAAAATTATTTTAAATTCTGAAAAATAACTTTTAATTATTTGAGATATTTTTCATTAATATTTATAATTATTTGAATATTAATGATATTTAATTTATTTAATTAGTGTATTAAATAAATTACAAAAAATGATTTTAATATTATAAAAATCATTTTAAATAAGAATAAAGTATTTAAAAATATTTTGAATTATAAAATGTAACTTATAATATTTTTAGAGAATTTTCATTAATAATTTAATATTAATAATATTAGATTTATTTAATTATTGTATTAAATAAATAAGTTAAAAATGATTTTATTGATTTAAAAATCATTTAAAATGAGAATAAAGTGTTAAAAAATAGTTTGCATTATAAAATATAATTTTCAATATTTTTGGAGATTTCTCATTAATAAACTAATATTAATGAAATTAGATTTATTTAATTATTATATTAAATAAATGAATTAAAATAATTTTATTGATTTAAAAATCATTTAAAATGAGAAAAATGATTTAATTAAAAATATTTTAAGTTATAACTAATGACTTTTAGTATTTTGATAATAATTTTATTAATATTTAAATATTAATGGTGATGATTTAAAAATGATTTTTTTTTTTTTAAAATCATTTAAGTAGAATATTGATGATTTAAAATATTTTAAGTTATTAATAATAACTTTAATATTTTGATAAGTATTTCATTAATATTTTTATATTATTAAATATTAATGATAATGGAATTAATTAGTATTTAAATCATTTAAAAATGATTACAGTATTTGAAAAATTATTATAAATTATAATAATTGTTTATAAATTATTACAAGCTTCCGAAAAATATTATAAATGATATTTGACTTATCTAAAATAACATTGAAGCTTAGAGACCAAGTTTAATTGACAATGAAGGTGTAAATTATCGGATAATGTAATCAAAGCACCAAGATGAGACCAAAGTCCAACCAGACCGAACTAGTTAGACTTGTTAAGTATTTATATAGGTTATAAACACTAAAGTGGCTATGTGGTAATGTGACTAGGAGACAGATTGACTGTAAATTATAGTATTGTGTGTTGTATTGTGCTAATTGTGAGACCAATATTGTGAGACCCTGAATTTTATAAATAAAGATTTAATTTTCTTGAAATATCATTTTTGAATATTAAGGAGTAAATTTGATATAATGTTATAGTTGTGGGTAATATTTATAAATTTTGCAAAATAAGCAAATGGTTATAAAATATTCATGTTGTCGGGGAATATTAGTTTGGTCGTGGAATATTCTTTCTGTCGGGGAATATTAGTACGATGGCGCAGCCATTTGTGGGGCCCATAACGGAAAACGGTCGGATGAAGTAAACGATAAGTTTGAGTTTTTATAAATAACGATGTAATTATTACCAAGCTAACACTCGTTGGAATACCAATTATGGTTAAAACACAAGAATACGCTGTGGTTGCACAAGAAGATTACCAGATTGCACCAATTATTAATTCTTACGTAAGAATGCACTACTTAATAATTGCTACAAAGAATTATCGCTCAATATTTTATTTTATCGATTCAATAATTGTCATGTTGATATTTTATATTATTATTATTTCAATAATTGTCACCGCACAAAGATTTCACATTATCGATCAATAATTCATATTATTTGAATAATATTATTAGATAGCATTATTGGCAATGTATAGAAAGTTCTATCAAGGAGAGGTTTGATCACCTAATCAAGGCGCCAAGAAGAGAGAAATCTTTATTGAAAGCCCCCTTCCTAAAGAAACTGTCACCGTTGTCAATATTGTGATTCTCGTAATATTATTTGTGAATAATTAATTATTGATTTATATGATAAGGAAAATATTCATTTTATTGGATATAGATGGAGAAAATTTTTAATGTGACAATTATTAAAAATTGATATTTTATCTTTTTCCGATAAAAATTCATTTAAATATATTATTATATTATAATAATATAATAATGGTGATATTTTTACAATGAATGTGTGATATATGAGTAAATGAGGAGGAAGAGTATTTTTGTTATAAAAAATATTTAACACATGTTTTGTGTGTTGGTGGACCCTATTTTGACTGAAATTTGATTATAGCCTGCAAAATTATCCGTATGTGGATTTCGGTCAATTTCTGTTTGGAATTTGGAAAAATATAAACTTATAAAGTTGTAGATAATTAAATTTCCTATGGAATGGACATAAGATTTGAATTTTTCTGATAAAATGGCTATATATTATGAATTATTGAAGTTCTGGAATATTGGGTCTAAATTGATTTTGTTGTATTAAATGATAAAAACATGTTTTTCATTTTGGCGGGCCCCACGTGTGATAAATGAGCTGAAATCAGATTCAAGAGGTGGGTGTGAATTTTTTTAATAAATATTATTATTTTATTAAATTTTCTACTTTGGTGTTCTAAGCATTTTGCTATAAATATGGTGCTTAGGTTAGAATTGAAAATCACACTAGAAACTGAAATCTTCTCTCTCTATATTATCGAGTTTATTCTTGTGAGTATTTTTATACTTTGAGTGTTGCTATACTTGCAAGTTCCTTTCAA
This sequence comes from Panax ginseng, assembly GCA_020205605.1. NCBI lineage: Eukaryota > Viridiplantae > Streptophyta > Magnoliopsida > Apiales > Araliaceae > Panax > Panax ginseng. The sequence continues at coordinate 9,914,520 of CM035147.1, read as the reverse complement.
ATATAGCGTTATATCTTATATTCCAAATGTAAGTACTATTCTTTTGAGGTAAGGGGTATTATTTATTTCATATTCTGAAGAGATGTTATTTTTCGTATTCGTATGAATATTATTTTCGTTCAATATTCAGAAAGAGTATTATCTTCGTTCAATATTCGTAGGAATATTATCTTCGTTAAATATTCGTTGGAATATTATTTTCGTTCAACAGTTGTAAGGGATGTTATTTTTGTTCAATATTTGCTTGAAATAATATTTTTTCCATACTCTTTAGTATGTAAGTAATATTATTTCGTTTCAGATTTCGAATTCTATACTCGTTTTGTTAAAGTTTTGGCTTCTATACTCCATGAAATTAGTAGAATATCATTGATTTTTGCGCTTCATCCAGTATCTTTTCATGGAAATATTAGCCTGAGCATTCTTGATAAGTTTTAACTTTTTCATGTCGGGATACTATTCACTGGGTTACCATTCCCGAAGTTTCTATTCACGGGTACTATTCACTCGGTTACTATTCACCCGGGGGTACTATTCATGATAAAAATTAATTTCTTTTCGGTCCAAATAATTTTTGATATAATATTATTCTTGAATTTTACTCCACAAAGCAGTATCATGTTGACAATTTGGACGTTATTGATTTTGGGATAAATTAAATTATAAAACTTTAAAAATTTATCCTTGATCTTGTTTTATTGAATTCTTATCATCCTCATGTTTATATTATATTGAAAGTCATCTGTGGCATGTAGTGCATAGATGGACTTGGTATGATTATGACCATGGATTATTCGGTATAATCATGACTATAATGTTACAAATGATGTGAAAAAAGTCCTCATTGGCCCGTAGTTCATGGATAATTTGTGGTCGTGATACTAAAAATATCATCGTCCGTGAGAAAGTGGGTGATTCGATGATGTGGATTATTTATTGTCGAGTCTCAAATATATAAGTGATGAAAAACCTTTTTAAATCATAGAAGATAGTAGATTTTATACTCTACTTGACTCTTCTAATGGATTGATTGTTTCGCTGCAGTTAAACTTGATGTTTGTTATATTTTATCACTTTAACACCGCTGAAGGCTAACGATAAATTATTCGCATTATCTTAGTCATAATATTTTTTATCAATAGTTGAGCTCACCCTTTTGCTTTCATTGTTCTCTTCGTGAAAATGAAAACGAGTCGGACTAGTCGAGAACGGAGTGATTATCCAGATGATAGCATTAAGAGTCCTCACTATTCTATGAAATAGTGTGATAATAAATTTATTGAGGACTACATTTGAGTTGAATAATCGCCTAGAAGATAATATTCGTATTAAAACTCTCGGGCTTTATGTTTTGTCGTATTTTACACAACATCTCAGATTATTAAGTTGTATTTGAATTTTGTACCATGTATTTGGCGACTCAAGATGGGTGATGTATACCTATTTTGGGGCGCCACAATTGGTATCAAAGTTTAGGGATATGATCCTCGGCCGAGATGTGAGATAAGAACTAGAGGGAGAGACGGGTAATCCTTCGCTAAGTAAGACCTACCCTAAGTTTAATTGGTATTTAATTGGCCTGAGTATATAGGATAATATGTGGTATGTCAATTAACCCTTGTTTTGTGGCAGTATTTGAAAATGACATCCGAGAATGTTGAGAATAGCAATGGAGCACATGAGACCGTTGAGTCACCACAGATCAATACCCAGGATATTGTGCATCAGGAATACAACAATCCTCATGCAAACAATAACACCGACCAAATGATGAACGACAGAATATTTAAGGGCTTTCTGCAATTCATGCAACATCAGGCGAGAGAGACTCATGTCCAAAATATAGGTGGAAACACTGGCAACTCTCGGACGGTCACCGCTAAACAGTTCAAGGAGCTGGGACCACCAGAGTTTATTAGAGAGCCAAAACCACTTAAGGCGGAGACGTGGATAAAATAGATCACCAAGATATTTGATGTTTTGGGATGTTCCGAGGAGCAAAAGGTTCCCTTTTCCACCTTTATGTTGCGAGGAGAGGCAGATTACTGGTGGGAATCGGTAAAGTGTACTCAACCTGCCGCACTCAAAATGTCTTGGGAGAAGTTCTAAGAACTGTTCAACGACAAGTACTTTCCCGAAAGTATTCGTCACATGAAGGAGGTGGAGTTCATCAAGCTGGAGCAGAACAATATGACCGTGTCGCAGTACGAAGCTAAGTTTGCCGAGTTGTCCCGGTTTGCGTCCCACTTAGTTGATAACGAGGAGAGAATGACATGGATATTTCTAAGAGGTTTGAAACCCGAGATACATCAATATCTTATCTCTCACAAACTATGTTTGTATTCAGATGTTGTAAATATGGCTCAGTTATTGGAGCGCGATAATGAGACATTCCAACCAAGGGAGAGCAGTCGGCAAAATGATAATACCATTGGTAGCAATCATCGAAGCGACAACAACAAACGTGGAGGGAATTAACATGCCAGGAATGGTAACCACTTCGGTGGTAATCATGGTCAGGATAATAGGAAAGGTGAACTAAGTGAGAACAACTTCAAGAAGAGAAGGTTCAATAATGATGGAAAGATAGCGGCACCCGTTTCTAAGGAAGAAGAATGACCACTGGTCGTATGTTTCAAATGCGGAAAGGAGGGACATATCGGTCCAAACTATACGCAGCAACCCAAAACGTGTTGCAATTACAGAAGAGAAGGTCTCTTAGCTCAATTTTGTCATGTAGTAAAGTCAAGTTCAGCTTGGATGGTGACGCCAAAGGATGTCGCAGACAAGTCAAAGTCGGTAGTTTAAGTGAGAGCATTTGTCGAGGAACCCGAATGAATCTATCACGGGTAAGTTAATCATAAACTCTTGCAAAGTTTATACCTTATTCGATATCGGTTCTACCCATTCTTTTATTTCTCCTACTTGCGCTCAACGTTTAAATTTGACCCCAATACAAAACCCATTTCTAAAACCCTCAAATATTTCTTCACCCAAAACGAACGTAACATGCACCAAAGATGTTGACTCGAGCTGTTTAAGATTACGAACATACCATTCAATATAATCGTAAAAGAGCGAACGTGGTAGCTGACGCGTTGAATAGAAGATCGTATGCAGTTACGAATGCGACGTTGTTAACACAAAGACCCATTTCGTATGACTTACTCTAGAGAACCACGTGATGATGTTAAATATACGATTAGAACCAACTTTAATCGATAAAGTTAAAGCCGCTTAGGCTACAGACTCAGAGCTGATGAATATGAAGAAGAAGGTTCAAGAGGGCATTATTTTAGAAGCAAGAGTTATTGAATAGAGGAAATCTCAACCCTCGATTTAATTAGCCCATTTGAAATCCTCGATCTAGTAGGAAATGTGATTTATAGACTCGTTTTACCGCTAAGTATGTCGCGTTTTCATAACATTTTTCACGTATCGATGTTACGTAAATATGTGGACGACCCGAACCATAATATTGATTTAAAACCAGACGAGATAGCGAAATATTTAACGTATGAAGAGGTACCTGTTAAAATCTTGGATAAGAAGAAACATATTCTACGCTCAAAAGTTGTAACTCAAGAGTTAGAATCTGACAAGGTATCCTCACCTCTTCGGCATACCAGGTACGTACATAAATTTCGAGGGAGAAATTTCATAAGGAGGGGAGATCAGTGAGACCCCTCAATTTTATGAATAAAGATTTAATTTTCTCAAAATATCATTTTTGAATATTAAGGAGTAAATTTGATATAATGTTATAGTTGTGGGTAATATTTATAAATTTTGCAAAATAAGCAAGTGGTTATAAAATATTCATGTTGTTTGGGAATATTCGTTTGTCGTGGAATATTCTTTCTCGTGTGGGAATATTCATATTTACTTACGCAAACCATTTGTGGGCCCCATAATGTAAAAATGGCCTGATAAAGAAACCGACAAGTTTGAGTTTTTATAAATAATCTACAGTAATTATTACCGCTAACATCGTTGGAATACCCGTGGTTAAAACACAAGAAGACGCTGCGTCGCACAAGAAGACACACCAGATTGCACCAATTATTAATTCTTACGTAAGCAGAAGGCACTACTCAATAATTGTTACAGAATTATTGTTCAATATTTTATTTTATCGATTCAATAATTGTCATATTGATATTTTATATTATTGTTGTTTCAATAATTGTCACCGCACAAAGATTTCCCATTATCGATCAATAATTTATATTATTTGAATAATATTAGTAGATAACATTATTGGCAATGTCTAGAAAGTTCTCATCAATGAGAGATTTGGTCACCTAATCAAGCTACCAAAGAATGAGAAAAATCCTTATTGAAAGCCCCTTTTCCTAGAAATGTACTTTCGGATCACAATATTGTGATTTTATAATATTATTTATGAATAATTAATTATTGATTTATATGATAAGGAAAATATTCATTTTATGTGGATATAGATGGAGAAAATTTTTAATGTGAAAATTGTTGAAAATTGATATTTTATCTTTTCTGATATAATAATTCATTTAAATATATTATTATACTATAATAATATAATAATGGTGAAATTTTTACAATGAAAGTGTGATATATGAGTAAATGAGGAGGAGGAGTATTTTTGTTACAAAAAATGTTTAACACATATTTTGTGTGTTGGTGGACCCTATTTTTGACTGAAAATTTGATTATAGCCTGCAAAATCGTCCGTATGTGGATTTCGGTCAATTTTTATTTGGAATTTGGAAAAACTTAAACATACAAAGTTGTAGAGAATTAAATTTCCTATGGAATGGACATAAGATTCGATTTTTTTTGATAAAATGGATATTTATTATGAATTATTGAAATTCTAGAATATTGGGTTTGAATTGATTTTGTTGCATTAAATGATAAAAACATGTTTTTCATTTTGGTGGGCCCCATATGTGTGGTAAATGAGCTGAAATCAGATTCAAGAGTGGGCGTGAATTTTTTTTAATAAATATTATTATTTTATTAAATTTTCTACTTTGGTGTTCTAAGCATTTTGCTATAAATATGGTGTTTAGGTTAGAATTGGAAATCACACCAGAAATTAAAATCTTCTCTCTCTATATTATCGTGCGTATTCTTGTGAGTATTTTGATACTTTGAGTGTTGCTATACGGTGCAAGTTCCTTTCAGCGTTATATCTGATATTCCAACCAGGAGTACTATTATTTCGAGGTAAGGGGTATTTTTTATTTCATATTCTGAAGAGATATTTTTTTTCGTATTCGTATGAATATTATTTTCGTTCAATATTCATAAAGAGTATTATCTTCGTTTAATATTCGTAGGAATATTATCTTCATTAAATATTCGTTGGAATATTATTTTCGTTCAACAGTTGTGAGGGATGTTATTTTTGTTAAATATTTGCTTGAAATAATATTTTCTTCCATACTCTGTAGTATTTAAGTAATATTATTTCATTTCAGATTTCGAATTCTATACTCGTTTTGTTAAAGATTTGGCTTATATACCACATGAAATTAGTAGAATATCCTTAATTTTTGCGCTTCATCCAGTATCTTTTCATGAAAATATTATTCTGAGCATTCTTGATAAGTTTTAACTTTTTCATGCCGGGGTACTATTCACGAGGTTACTATTCTCGAAGTTACTATTTACGGGTACTATTCACTCGGTTAATATTCACCCGGGGTACTATTCATGATAAAAATTGATTTCTTTTCAGTCCAAATCATTTTTGATATAAATTATTCTTGAATTTTACTCCACAAAGCAATATCATGTTGATAATTTGGACGTTATTGATTTCGAGATAAATTAAATTATAAATCTTTAAAAATTTATCCTCGAACTTGTTTTATTGAATTCTTAACATCCTCATGTTTATATTATGTTGAAAGTCATATGTGGCCTGTAGTGCATAGATGGACTTGGTATGATTATGACCAGGGATTATTCGCTATAATCATGACCGTAATGTTACAAATGATGTGGAAAAAGTCCTCATTGGTCCGTAGTGCATTGATGGACAGTTGTTGGCATGATCATGACCATTGATGAATACACGAATATCCTTGGCCGTAGTGCATGGGTGATTCGATGATGTGGATTATTTATTAAGCTGAGTCTCAGCGATAAAAGTATTGAGGACTACATTTCAGTTGAATATTGTCGTAATTTACACGACAACTGTATTATTAAGTTGTATTTGAATTTTGTACCATGTATTTGGCGACTCAAGATGGGTGATGTATACCTATTTTGGGGAAAATATTGTGATTATAGGTCTTTCAAACGCAGATAAGTATATTGTGTAGTTGTAATCAACGTGGAAGGCAAGTTTCCTAACTCAACCTTGAGTTAATATTGTTCAATTACTATGGTGGTTAATTATTGTTGATTAGACCACGTTCAATAATTTATTTTTTATTATTCGCAGTTAGTGCATGTTTATTAATTCAAATTGAATTAATGATTTTGAGAATATACTTGTAGAATAACGGTTGTTGAATATTCATATCTGTAGAAGCTATTATTGATTTCAAATAGTACAGTTAAATTCTATCTATTGTTTAATCGTATTGAAACATGTCTTAGCTAATTGTTTTGGCTAGACGAACATTTGTTAGAACTTGATAGGTTCAAGAAGAGAAGAGAAGAGAATTCAATTATTATTGATAGATCAATGCCAGTTGTTTCGGCTAGATCAAAAAAGCAAAACTTGATAGGTTTGAGAAGAGAAGAGAAGATAAGTGATTAGATATTGAAATTATTGCATTTCGTTGTTAAAGAAAATTCTGATTCAAAGACTGAGAAGAATAACCTTTTATATAAAGGGAACATTTTAGGTCGATATTCTATTATTACAAGACTTTTAAGTATTATGCATAATATAGGGTATAATAAAGCTGATCGCTTGTTATACTTGCAGATGGGTATGATTTAATCTTTGTGGTTATCTGATACACCTGCGTATATATCAAAGTAAATCTTTGATACATACCCGAGAAGAGAAGTTCTAGATCCTTTGTGATCACTCAGCATAAATCTGGAAAACATTCCACTTTGTTATTGCGTAGAATTGATTCTTGATTATTCATTTGAATATCGTAGAAACTTTGAAAGCATTGTACTCTTTCATTATCAAATTATTGTGTTGCATAGAAAGTAAGAAGACTTGTTATTGATTAACGAAATGTTCAGCTAATTCAAAGTTCCCAGAACTTTGGTATCATTACATCAAATTAGAGAGTCTGATATTCTTGATTCGTATATATTCATTGTATGTCTTAACTTGCGGGGCAAATTTGTTGCTCACCTTTGCTAAATAAAACTTTTCAGCTAGGGACGAAGTTGAAGAATGTGCTGTGAAGAATAGAAGCAAAGGCATAGTGATAAATTAGTTATGATGAGGAATATTTATTATGTTGTTTGTAAACCCTTTTTGTATATCTAAGGGCTATGTTTGTAATGTTAAGGTTAGCGGACATGGGACTAATGTATTAACAGCATATGTTAATGTGATATGTATTACTATTTATATATGAATGGGTAGTTAGATGGTATTATATTGTGGATCGTGAATTTAAGACCCCAAATTTTATGAAATGAAAGTATTCAATTTTATTACAATTATTATTTTATTTCGTAAATGGTTAAATGTATAAAAGGTTAAAGTTAAGGGTGATATGTGAATTATTTTGCAAAGTATGCAAGTTGTTATAAAATATTCGTTTGGTCGGGGAATATTCTTTTTATCGGGAAATATTCGTACGACGGCACAATCATTGGTGGACCCCATAATAGAAGTATTATCGTAGTTAGAAAACGACAGAAATATCTTTTATAAAAAATAACGCGAAAGTGTTACCATTAAAACTATTGAACTACCCTAAGTAGTAAAAGTACAAGAATACGGCGTGGTTGCATAGAAGCTACACCAGATTGATTATCGATGCTTACGTAAGAAGTCACTAAGTTATACTCAATTATTGCTACAAGAATTTCTCAGATCATATCTCTCATATTATTGATTCAATTATTGTCACAGTATCATCTGTATAATATGTTATATTATTAAATCAATAATTGAGACGATAAAGTTATTCGTATTATTATTTGCAATATTGAAATGTCTAGAAGTTCTGTTAAGGAGAGGTTTGGTCACCTAATTGCACGCCAATAAGGAGAAATCCTTATCGGAAAGCCCCCTCATTATAATATTAATGATGAATAAGTTCGTATTGATTAAAGATGAAATTGATATTTCCATTGTGTTGGGATTATTAGTGTTAGTGGAAATCAACATTTATTTTGATAATAATTGATGTCTGGAGGTTATATTGACCAATCGGGTAATTAACCAAATAAATGACCAATTAATTGCTATTGATTCACATGATTATAACTATTTGTTCACATGTGTGTACTATTGATTCACATTCATTTACTATTAGGGGAGTTGGTGCAAGATTGATAATACTTAAATGACTAAGTTAAAAATGGGGTTATAGATGAAGGTACTATACTGTAATTATTTTTTCACACGTTTAGAACTATTAAGTCACATGATTTACTATTAATTCACATGATTTACTATTAGGGGAGGTGGTGCAAGTTTGATAATACTTGCAAGACTAAATTAAAAATAAAGGAAAAGAAGAATGTATTATACTGTAATATTTCAAGCCCCAAAGTGTGCAATTATCGAAACTATATTTTTCTATAAATAGAAGCTCATTCTTCCTTCATTTCTCACCAATTCACTAAAGCTATAGAGCAATTATTATAGAGAGAAAGAAGAAGAGAAGTCTGCTACCTCACTATTCTAGTATCCAGTCTTCTTTTGAGATAAGGAGTATTATTCTTTCATATTCATGAAGAGTGTTATTTTCTTTCAATACTAGTAAGGGTTGTTATTCCATTCTTTATTATTATGTTGAATAACTCCGCTAATGCGTAAGCACCGCATATATGTTGAAATTCTTCTTCATTATTCCATTCTTTATTATTTTGTTGAATAACTCCGCTCTGCATATGGTCTATCGCATGCCTGGTGAAATCTGTTGTTATTCCATTCTTTATTATTCTGTTCGAATATCAAGTCTGTGCGGATTACGTATGACATGGTTCCATTCTTTATTATTCTGTTGGAATAACCTGTCTATATGGATTGCCGCATGCATGGTGAATGATCCTTCGTATTCATTCTTTATTAAATTGTAGAAATGATCTGTCTATCGTAGATTACTGCATGGTGTGAAAATCCATTTGCATAGCCAGATATTCTTTTGTACTCGTCATGAAATATCATTTTCTTTGGTATTTTTTTTCTTTTACGAATTACTATTCACGGGTTACTATTCACTCGATTACTATTCACTCTAGTATCATTCACTCTGGTATTCGGGACACTTTTTATGTCGGGGTACTATTCAAGGGGTACTATTCCCGAAGTACTATTCACAGGGTACTATTCACTCGAGTACTATTGACCCGGAGTACTATTCATGGTAAAAATTGATTCGTTTTTGGTCCAAATTATTTTTGGTACAATATTATTCTTGAATTTTACTCCACAAAGCAGTATCATGTTGACAATTTGGACGTTATTGATTTCTAGATAAATTAAATTATAAATCTTAAAAATTTATCCTGAACTTGTTTTATTAAACTGTCATCATCCTCATGCTTATATTATGTTGAAAGTCATCTTTGGCCGTAGTACATAGATGAACTTGGTATGATTATGACAAGGGATTATTCGGTATAATCATGACCATAATGTTACAAATGATGTGGTAAAAGTCCTCATTGGCCCGTAGTGCATTGATGGACAGTTTTTGGTATGATCATGACCATGGGTTCTCTTCGGCCAAGGGTGAAAAGATGAATTATTTTATGGCATAATCAAGACCGTTATTGAAAACACGATTATCCTTGGCTCGTAGTGCATGGATAATTCATGGTCGTGATACTAAAGAATATCCTTGGCCCGTAGTGCAGGGATGATTCGATTATGTGGATTATTTACTAAGCTGAGTCTCAGCGATAAAATTGATGATAAACTTTTTAAATCATAGAAGATAGTAGATATCATGTTCAAGTTGACTCTTCTAATGGATTGCTTATTCCGCTGTAGTTGTTGATCTAAAACTTGTTGTCTATTATATTCTATTAGTTGTTATACTATTGAAGGCTAAGGATAATTTATTTTGCATTATCTTAGTCATAATATTTCTTACCGGGCTAGTTGAGCTCACCCTTTCTTTCGCTGTTCTCTTCAGGAAATGAGAATATAGCTGGGATGAGTCGGGGAACAGATTGATGGTCCAGATGGTTGTTTTAGTAGTCCTTACTATTCTATAAAATAGTCTGACAATAAATGTAATGAGGACTCTATTTGAAAGTGGATATTGTCTAGAAGGAAATATTCTTGTTTAAACTCTCAGCTATGTTTTGTCGTATTTTGCACGACAGTTGTATAATTAAGTTTGTGTTTGATTTATGTACCATGTATTTGGCGACTCAAGATGGGTGATGTATACCTATTTTTGGGGCGTCACAACATATCAAAGCTTAGGGATATGATCCCTAAATGAGATATGAGACAAGAACTAGAGGGGAAAGACGGAGAATTCTTCATTAGTATGACCTACCTAAGTTTATTTGGTATTTAATTGGCTCACGTAGTATAGGGATAATATGTGATATGTTAATTAACCCTTGTTTTGTGACAAAGTTTGAAAATGGCATCCGAAAATGTTGAGATCAAAGAATGAAGCACATGAGACCGCTGAGTCACCAACGATCAATACCTGTGATAGTGTGCAACAGAAGACAATAATCCTCGTGTAAACAATAACATCGATGAAATGGTGAACGATGGGATGTTCAGAGGCTTTATGAAATTCATGCAACATCAGGCGAGAGCGGTTCCTATTCAAAATGCAGGTGAAAACAATGGCAACCCACTACCGGTCATCGCTAAGCGCTTCAAGGAGCTGGGACCTCCAGAGTTTTTTGGGAAAGCGGAACCACTTAAGGCGGAGACGTGGTTAAAGCAGATCACCAAGATATTTGATATCTTGGGATGCTCCGAGGAGCAAAAGGTTCCATTTGCCACCTTTATGTTACGTGAAGAGGCAGATTACTGGTGAGAATCTGTGAAACGTACCCAGCCTGATGCACTCAAGATGCTTTGGGAGAAGTTCCAAGAGCTGTTCAACGACAAGTACTTTCCCGAAAGTATTCGTCACATGAAGGAGGTGGAGTTTATCAAGTTGGAGCAAAACAATATGATCGTGTCGCAGTACGAGGCTAAGTTTACCGAGTTATCCCGGTTTGCATCCCATTTGGTTGATAATGAGGAGCGAATGACATGAATGTTTCTAAGAGGTTTGAAACCCAAAATACGTCATTACCTCATTTCTCACAAACTTTGTTTATATTCAGATGTAGTAAATAGGGCTCAGTTATTGGAGCGCGATAATGAGTCAGCCCAACCAAAGGATAACGAGCAATAACACGATAATAATCGTACCGGTGGCAACGACCATCGAAACAATGATAATCATCGTGAAGGAAATTATCATGCCAAGAATGGTAACCACTTCGGTGGTAATCATGGCCAAGATAATAGAAGTGGAAATTTCAAGAAGAGAAGGTTCAACAACGATGGAAAGACAAAGAAAGACCAACACCTGCTTTCAAGAAGGAGAACGACCACCAATCAGTATGCTTCAAATGCGAGGGGGAGGGACATATCACCAAACTGCGTGATGCGCCCAAAAGCATGTTACAATTGTGGAAAAGAAGGTCACCTAACCCGATTTTATCGCACCAAAGTCAAGTCCACTGACGGTGGGCACCAAAGGATACGGACAAAACAAAGTCGATGGTTTCCTGGAGAGCATTTTTCATGACTTCTCAAAAGCGAAAACTTGAACGGTTAGCACTCGTTAGTTAATTATAAATTTTTTAGTCTATACCTTATTAGATACCGCCTCTACCCATTTTTATCTCTCTTCTTATTACCAACGCTTAAATTTGACTCCCGGAAAATTAAACTTTGACTTATCTATTGAAACTCCGCTAGAGAAACCTTCATTACGTGTGTTGCTATCCAAGTCTTGGATGAGAGTCACAGCTTTGAATGATATTTCTATTGTTAATAAATTTCCGACGTATTCTTGAAGACTTCATAGCCTACCCCTAGAGCGTGAAATCGAATTTTGTATTGACCCCAGTACAAAACCCATTTCTTCAACCCTTAAATATTTCTTCAACTAAAATGAACGTAACATACGCCAAAGACGTTGGCTCGAGCTGTTGAAGATTACGACCGTACCATTCAATATCATCGTGGAAGAGCGAACGTGGTAGCTAACGTGTTGAGGAAAAGATCGTATTCGTTTACGAGTGCGATGCTGTTAACACAAAGACCCATTTCGTATAACTTACAAATGATGAAGATAGAGTTAAAGACTCTAGGGACCCACGTGAAGATAATGAATATACGATTAGAATCGACTTTAATCGATAAAGTTAAGGCCGCTCAAGCTACACACCCTTGAGTCGATGAAGATGAAGAAGAAGGTTCAAGAAGGCGTTATTCTAGAAGCAAGAGTCGATGAATAGAGGAAATCTCAAACCCTCGATTTAATTGGCCCATTTGAAATCTTTGATTGAGTAGGAACTGTGGCCTATAGACTCATTTTACCGCCAAGTATGTCGCGTGTTCATAACATTTTTTTACGTATCGATGTTACGTAAATATGTGGACAACCCGAACCACATAATTGAATTAGAACTAGACGATATAGCAGAAGATTTAACGTATAAGGAGATACGTGTTAAAATCTTGGATAAGAAGGATCATATTCTACACTCAAAGGTTATACCTCAAAAGTTAGAATCTAAGCAAGGTATCCTCACCTCTTCGGCATACCAGGTACGTACGTAAATTTTGAGGGAAAAATTTCATAAGGAGGGGAGATTGTAAGACCCCGAATTTTATGAAATGAAAGTATTCAATTTTATTACAATTATTATTTTATTTCGTAAATGGTTAAATTGATAAAAGGTTAAAGTTAAGGGTGATATGTGAAATTTTTTTTTGCAAAAGTATGCAAGTTGTTATAAAATATTCGCTTTGGTCGTGAATATTCTTTTTGTTTGGAATATTCGCTCGATGGCACAATCATTAGTGGACCCCACAACGGAAGTATTGTCGTAGTTAGAAAATGATAGAATTATTTTTATAAAATAACGGCGAAAAGTGTTATCGTTAAAACTGCTGAACTACCCTAGTAAAAGTACAAGAATACGCTGGTCGTATAAGAAAGACACAATACTCAGATTGATTATTGATGCTTACGTAAGAAGTCACTCAGCTTATACTCATTTATTGCTACAAGAGAATTGTCGATCATATCTCTCATATTATTGATTCAATTATTGTCATAATATCATCTGTATAATATTTTATATTATTAAATAAATAATTGAGATGGCAAAGTTATTAATATTATTATTTGCAATATTGACAATGTTTAGAAGTTTTGTCAAGGAGAGGTTTGGTCACCTAATTGCGCGCCAATAAGGAGAAATCCTTATCGGAAAGCCCCCTCTTTCCTGGGAACGACCTGGTTGTTAAATATTATGAATTATAATATTAATGATGAATAAGTTCGTATTGATTAAAGATGAAATTGATCCATTGTGTAGGGATTATTAGTGTTAGTGGAAATCGACATTTATTTCGATAATAATTGATGTCTGGAGGTTATATTGACCAATCGGGTAATTAACCGAATAAATGAGCAAGTAATTGCTATTGATTCACATGATTATAACTATTTGTTCACATGTGTGTACTATTGATTCACATTCATTTACTATTAGTGGAGTTGGTGCAAGATTGATAATACTTTCATGACTAAGTTAAAATTGGAGGTATAGATTAAGGTATTATACTGTAATTATTTTTTTCACATGTTTAGAACTATTGAGTCACATTATTTACTACTAATTCACATGATTTACTATTAGGGGAGGTGGTGCAAGTTTGATAATACTTGCAGGACTAAATTAAAAATGAAGGAAAAGAGGAAGGTATTATACTATAATATTTCAAGCCCCAAAACGTACAATTATCGAAATTATATTTTCCTATAAATAGAATCTCATTCTTTCTTCATTTCTAACCAATTCACTAAAGTTATAGAGCAATTATTATAGAGAGAAATTAAAGAGAGAAAGAAGAAGAGAAGTCTGCTAACTCACTATTCCAATATCCAGTCTTCTTTTGAGGTAAAGGGGTATTATTCTTTCGTATTCATGAAGAGAGTTATTTTCTTTCAATACTCGTAAGGGTTGTTATCCATTCTTTATTATTATGTTGGAATAACCTGTCTATGCGAAGTACCGCATACATGGTGAAATTCTTCATTATTCCATTCTTTATTATTCTATTGGAATAACATGTATGCGCGTACCATCGATGCCCGTGAATTCTGCTTTGTTATTCGATTCTTTATTATTCATTTGGAATATCCTCATTCTGCATGCATTAAGCACGACCGGTTCCATTTCTTTATTATTCTGCTTGAATATCCTCGCTTGCATAAGCGGATTACGCATGATTATGGTTCCATTCTTTATTATTCATTGAATAACCTATCTATGTGGATTACCATATGCATGGTGAATGATCCTTCAGATTCATTCTTTATTAAATTGTGGAAATGATCTCGCTCACGTGATTACCGCATGCCCGTGTGAAAATCCATTCGCAGCTTCAGATATTCTATTATACTTGTATGAGATATCATTTTTTTTGTACTCGTCATGAAATATCATTTTCTTTGGTATTTTTTTCTTTTACGAGTTACTATTCACGGGTTACTATTCACCTGATTACTATTCACTCTAGTATTATTCACTCGGGTATTCGAGGAACTTTTAGTGCCGGAGTACTATTCACCCGATTACTATTCACTCTAGTATCATTCACTCGAGTATTCAGGATACTTTTCGTGTTGGGATACTATTCACGGGGTACTATTCCCGAAGTACTATTCACAGGGTACTATTCACTCGAGTACTATTCACCCGAGGTACTATTCATGATAAAAATTAATTTATTTTCGGTCCAAATTATTTTTGGTACAATATTATTCTTGAATTTTATTCCACAAAGCAGTATCATGTTGACAATTTGGACATTATTGATTTATAGATAAATTAAAATATAAATCTTTAAAATTTATCCTTGAACTTGTTTTATTGAATTATCATCATCATAATGCTTATATTATGTTGAAAGTCATCTTTGGATGTAGTGCATAGATGGACTTGGTATGATTATGACCAAGGTTTATTCGGTATAATCATGACCGTAATGTTACAAATGATGTGGTAAAAGTCCTTATTGGCCAGTAGTGCATTGATGGACAGTTTTTGGTATGATCATGACCATGGGTTCTCTTCGGCAAAGGGTGCAAAGATGAATTATTTTATGGCATGATCAGGACCGTTGATGAAAACACGATTATCCTTGGCCCGTAATGCATGGATAATTCGTGGTCGTGATACTAAAGAATATCCTTGGCTCGTAGTGCGTGGATGATTCGATGATGTGGATTATTTATTGTCGAGTCTCAAAGTCAATAAAATTGATGATAAACTTTTTAAATCATGTAAGATAGTAGATATCATGTTCTACTTGACTCTTCTAATGGATTGCTTATTCATACGCAGCTTGTTGATCTAAAACTTGTTGTCTATTATATTCTATCGGTTGTTATATCGTTGAAGGTTAAGGAAAATTTATTACAAGATTATCTTAGTCATAATATTTTTCTTAGGCTAGTTGAGCTCACCTTTTTTCATCGCTTTCTTCTTGAAATGAGAATATAGTTTGGACGAGTCGGGAAATGCATTGATGGTCCAGATGGTTTTTTAGTAGTCCTCACTATTCTATAAAATAGTTCGACATAATAAATGTAATGAGGACTCTATTAGAGAGTGGATATTGCCTAGAAGGCAATATTTCTGTTTAAACTCAATTATGTTTTGTCGTATTTTGCACGACAACAGAGCATTAAGTTTGTATTTGATTTATGTACTATGTATTTGGCGACTCAAGATGGGTGATATATACCTATTTTGGGGTGTCACAAAGGACACCAAACTTGGGGGTGTGTGTGGCCCCCCAAATAAGTATACATCACCCATCTTGGTCGCCAAATACATGGTACAAAATTCAAATACAACTTAATCGATACAACAATGATAAAACTACGACAAAATATAATCTAAGAGTTTTTAAAAAGAATATTGTCATCTAGACAATATACAAACTCAATGGAGTCCTCATTACATTTATTGTCACACTATTTAACAGAATAGTGAGGACTACTAATGTCATTTATCCTGTACCATCACTCCATTCCCCGACTCGTCCCAGTTATATTCTCATTTCCTGAAGAAAACAATGAAAGAAAGGGTGAGCTCAACTAGCCCAGTAAGAAATATTATGACTAAGATAATGCAGAATAAATTATCCTTAGCCGTCAACAGTATTGTGAAACCCCAGATTTTATGAATAAAGATTTAAGTTTCTCAAAATAATTTTTTTAATATTATGGTGTGGATTTGAGATAATGTTATAGTTGTGGGTAGTATTTATAAATTTTGAAAAGTATGCAAGTTGTTGTATAATATTTGAATGGTCGGGGAATATTCTTTTTGTTTGGGAATATCCATACTGATTAAGATAATCATCAGGTGGACCCCGTGATCTGGAATTATCATGTTTGATGGAAAAATGACAAAAATATTTGTATGAGAATAACGCATGGAAGTTTTACTGTTAAAATTGTTGAACTACTCGGTAGTAAAGTACAAGAATACGCGTGGCTGCATAAGAAAGACACCAGATTGATTATTGTTGCTTATGTGATAAGTCACCAGCTTTTGTTTTATTGGTATTATTAATGTAATAAAATGTAAAAAGCTTTTTATATAAAATAGAATACTTTTATAAAGTTATTCATTTTATTAGGCTAATAGTAAAATATTTTATATAAAATGTAATACTTTTAAAAAGTTATCTGCTTTATTGATAATAATTAGAATATATTATATTTTATTATGCATACTGCTTGCATAGTGCCCGTATAGTATTTGCATAGTAAAATCTTTTATAAAGTTATTCGTTTTATTAGATTATAAATAGAATATATTATATTATATTTTATTTAAAAGATGTTGTTTTTAATATGGACCTTCGATTAAAGTAAATCAATCTGGACCGCTTCATGAGTTAGTTACTATGCACCCATTTTTCTATAAGTAAAAGCTCATTCATTCATTATTTCTTACGAATTCACCTAAACTCTAAGAGAGAGAAACTATAGAGAGAAAGAAGAAAAGTGTTCGCTACTTCACTACTTCTATATCCAAAGATTTTCTTTCTAAGGTAGGAATATTATTTGTCGTACTGTAAGGGGTATTCTTTCTTTCTTATTCATGAAGAGAACTTCATTATTCCATTCTTTATTATTATGTTGAATAACTCGTCTATGCAAAGTAATCGCATACATGGTGAAATTCTTCTAATATTCTCGCTTTTTATTATTCTGCTTAATATCCCGCATGCGTGCTTACGTTTACTGGACCGGTTCCATTATTTATTATTCCGCTTAATATCCTATCTCGTATGCTATTCACGGACCGGTTCCATTATTTATTATTCTCGCTTTAATATCCTCGTCTCGTGCATTTACGGACCGGGTTCCATTATTTATTATTCTCATTTAATATCCTGCTTGGAGCGTTCGCTTTACTGGAGTTCCATTATTTATTATTCTGCTGGAATAACCTATCCAGCGTAAATTGATCGCATCGCATGATGAATCCTTCATTATTCCATTCTTTATTATTCGCTGGAATAACTCGTTTATGTGGATTACCATATACATGGTGAATGATCCATCAGATTCATTCCTAATTAAATTGTAGAATGACTGCATATGTGGATTATCGTATGGCGGCAAAAATCCATTTGTAGTTTCATATATTCTATTAGACCTAGTTGGTTAAAGTTTTGACTTCTATACTCAATGAAATTAGTGGAATATCTTTGATATTTGCACTTCATCCAATATCTTTTCATGGGAAGAATGGACATTTCAAGAAGAGGAGATTCAACAATGATGGAAAGACGCCGCAGACCAAAGACTCGTCATTAAGGAAGGAGAACGACCACCTATCATATGTTTCAAATGCGAGGGAGGGGAACATCACCAAATCGCGCGATGCCAGTCCAAAGCATGTTATAATTGTGGAAGAGAAGGTCACTTATCCCGATGTTGTCGCTCACAAGACAAATTCACCAGGATGGAGGCACCAAAGGTCATTCCCGTAAAATTCAAAACCTAGAAGGCAAGGAGAGCGTTTTTGTGACCTCCCGAAAGCAAGGAACCCGAATGAGGTCATCACGGTAAGCTTATCATAAACTCTAACAAAATCTATACTTTATTTGATACCGATTCTACCCATTCTTTTATTTCTCCTACTTGGGCTCATCGATTAAATTTGACTTCGGAGAAATTAGACTTTGACTTATCCATGGAAACTCCGTTGGGAGAAACCTTCATTACATCCACTGTTTATAAGTCTTGTTTGGTTCAAATCGATACCCTCACATTACCTATAGATCTTATTTCATTGAAAATACTTGCATTTGACGTGATTCTAGGGATTGATTGGTTAACTACTCATCATGCAAAAATTGATTGTTTCCATAAGGTTGTTAGCTTTCATATTCCTAATCAACCTATTATGCGAATTCAAGTGACCAAACCATTAAAATCAATCACGGTCATCTCAAGCTTATAAAGCTATTCGCTTATTGAAAACGAATGTCAAGATTTCTTAGCTCATGTCACGATTTAAACAAAATACGCCGCTTTTGATGATATTTCTATTGTTAATAAATTTCCGATGTATTCTTCCCAAGAACTTCCCCGCCTACCTCGAGCGTGAAATTGAATTTTGTATCGACCTTGAACCCAAAGACAAAACCCATTTCCAAAGCCCCATATCGAATGGCTCTATTGAACTTCAAGAGTTAAAGACCCAACCTGCAGAATTGTAAGACATTGGCTTTATTCGTCCTAGTACTTCTCCTCGGGGTGCTCTGTTCTATTCGTGAAGAAGAAAGATGGAGTATGCGACTTTGTATTGATTATCGGAGTCAATCATGTCACCATCAAAATAGGTATCCATTGCCATGTATTGATGACCTGTTTCACCCAGCCATAAGGAGCCAAATTCTTTTCAAAGATTGATCTTCGCTCCGGATATCACCAATTGAAGATTAGAACCGGCGATGACATTCCAAAGACAGTTTTCGTAACTCCCGAGACGGCATTATTAGTTCCTAGTCATGTCCTTTGGATTGACTAATGCTCCTCCGCCTTCATGGATATGATGAACCGAGTATTCAAGGAATATTTGGATCACTTTGTGGTCGCCTTTATTGATGACATCCTTATTTATTCCAAAAGTCGAAGATCATTAGCAACACTTGAGGTCGACACTCCAAAAGCTTCGTTAATACAAGCTTTATGCCAAGTTGAAGAAATGCGAATTCGGCTTGAGGAAGTAGCATTCCTTGGGCACGTAGTATCAAGTCATGGAATATCCGCTGACCCAAAGAAAGATTGAAGCAATTCAAAGTCGGAGCAACCTAAATCGATGACCAAAGTACGAGCTTTCTTGTTTAATGGGTTATTATCGAAGATTCATGGAAGGATTTTCTAATCACTACTCCATCGACTCAAATTTGACTTTGAAAGATACAAAGTTCGGTTGGAGCAAAGAATGTGAGAAGAGTTTTCAAGAACTCAAGAGGAGACTCATTTCGGCACCTATTCTAACAATACCATCTGGCTCGGAGGGATTTGTCATCTACAGTGATGCTTCGGGCAAAGGGTTGGGATGTGTTCTCATGCAACATGGAAAATTCATAGCCTATGCCTCAAGACAACTCAAAGAATATGAGAGGAATTATCCTACTCATGATCTAGAGTTGGCAACTGTTGTCTTCGCACTAAAGATTTGGAGGCATTACTTGTATGGGGAGAAGGTGGAAATCTTTACGGATCATAAAAGCCTCAAATATTTCTTTACTCAAAAGGAACTCAACATGCGATAACAACGTTGGCTTGAACTGTTGAAAGATTATGATAATACCATCCAATACCATCCTAGAAAAGCGAACGTGGTAGCTGACGCATTGAGTAGAAGATCATATGCAAGTACGAGTGCGATATTTTCAACGCAAAGGCCCATTTTATGTAACTTGCAAAGGATGGAGATAGAGTTAAAGACTCCAGGGACCCATGTGATGATGGCAAATATACGAGTAGAACCGACTTTAATCGATAAAGTTAAAATCGCCTCAAGTTACGCACACGGAGTCGACGCGATAAGGAAGAAAGTGCAAGCATAAAGGTGCCAAGCAAGAATCGATGAAGAAGGAATACTTGAAATCAACTCTAGACTTTGTGTTCCTAACGACCTCGATTTAAAGTATAAAATCATGATGGAGGCGCACAACACACCGCTTGCAATCCATCTCGGGAGTACCAAAATGTATCATGATATTCGCTATACATTTTGGTGGAGCAATATGAAGAGAGAGATAGCGTTGTTTATCTCAAGGTGTCTAACTTGTCAACGAGTTAAAGCGAGCATCAAGTACCAAAAGGTCCATCAGAACCACTTGAAATTCCGTAATGGAAGTAGGAGCACATTACCATGGATTTCAATTCTGGCCTTCCTAAGGTTTCTCAAGGCATAGATGCGATTTGGGTCATTGTTGATAGATTGCCCAAGTCCGCTTCATTTCTTCCGACACGAGAAACTTATACACTTGAACGCCTTGCTTGTATGTACATAAACGAGATTATAAGATCGCATGGTATGTCGGGTATCCATAGTTTCCGATCGAGACCCAAGATTCACTTCACGATTTTGGGTTAGTTTGCAAAAAAGCTATGGGCATGTACTTACGATTTAGCTCGGCATATCATCCTCGAATCATTTTATTTGACGGATAGTCGGAGAGGACTATTCAAACTCTTGAAGATCTATTAAGACTCTATGTCCTTGATTTCAAGGAAGTTGGGACAAGTTCTTACCATCGGTGGAGTTTTCCTGACAACAACAGCTTATCAAGCAAGTATCGGTATGGCTCCATTCGAGCGTTGCCATGGAAGAAAGTGTCGCTTCCAAAGATGCGGGATGAGGTGGGTGAAGCAACGTTGTTGAGACCAGAGTTGGTACGATGACTACGTAAAAGATTCAAACGATCCGACAACGTATATAAAAACCTCACAAGGTCGACAAAAGAGTTATGTTGATCTTCATCGAAAGGACGTGGAATTCGATATAGAGATCATGTGTTGTTGTGTATTGCTCCATGGAAAGGAGTTACGAGATTTGGAAAGAGAGGAAAACTCAATCCTCGATTCATCTACCCATTTTAATCATCGATCGAGTAGGAATCGTGGCCTATAGACTCGCCATCGCTAAGTATGTCTCATGTTCATAGCGTTTTCACATATCCATGTTACGTAAATATGTGAAAGACCCAACCACATTATTGAGTTAGAACCGAAAAAATAGCGGAAGATTTGGCGTATGAAGAGGTTCCTGCTCAAATCTTGATAAGAAGGAACATATTCTACGCTCCCAAGGTTATACCTCAAGTCTAAGTTTTGTGGAGAAACCACGATGATGAGGAAATGACTTGGGAGTTAGAATCAAAATGAAATCAAGGTATCCTTACCTCTTCGACATACTGTATGCGTACATTCTAATTTCGAGGGCTTAAATTTCATAAGAAGGGAGGTTGTAAGACCCCAACTTTTATAAATAAAGATGAATTTTCTATAAATATTATTTTTGAATATTATGGAGTAAATTTGATATAATGTTATAGTTGTGGGTAATATTTATAAATTTTGCAAAGTAAGCAAGTTGTTATAAAATATTCGTTTGGTTTGGGGAATATTCTATTTGTTTGGGAATATTCGTGATAACCAAGACAATCATTGTGTGGACCCCACAAACGAATTATTGTTGAATTGAGAAAATGACAAAAAATACTTTATAAAAATAATGGTGGAGGTGTTACTGTTAAAAACTATTGAACTACCGGTAGTAAAGTACAATGAATACGCGTGGTTGCATAGTAGCACCACGGATTGATTATTGATGCTTACGTGAGAAGTCACTCACGACTATACTCAATTATTGCTATAGTAATTGTTTGATCATATCTCTTATATTATTGATTCAATTATTGTCACAAAGATCATATGTATAATATGTTATATTATTAAATCAATAATTGAGACGACAAGTTATAAATGATTAATAATTGTTGAAAGAATAAATATGTGTTGATTAAAATAAAATGATTTGTGGTAATATTTATTCAATCCTTGATGTATATAAAGAGTTATTATGAGACGCTTTGTGGTAAGTTTGGTTATTTTATGGGGGCCCCATGTCATCATTTAAGAGTCTCTTCGTCGATAGTAATTACCTTCACAATAGAATTACATTCGTCAATAGTAATTACCTTCGTCGAATAGTAATTACCTTCACAATAATAACTACCTTTACCAGACGTCCAAACCACTTTCTTAGTTTCATATTATAAAAGTCCAAACCAATTGTCGCTTTCACACTACTGACGCCAAACCACTTTTCTTTTCACATCACCAAATCAAGCCACTTGCCTTTTCACATTTCAAGTACTAAGCTTTAGAAATCTTCTATAAATAGAGGCCTAGTGCTTCATTATTTTCACGAATTCATTCAAGCTTATAGAGAGAGAAGTATAGAGAGAATAAGAGAGAAACAAGAAGTGTATTTTGTTACTACACTACCGCAGATTCAATCTACTACTAATGTAAGGGGTGTTATTCTTTCTTATTCATGAAGATAACTTGTTGTTATTCCATCGCTTATTATTCTCGTTGGAATAACTCAGATATCTGCCATTTACCTATACTTGGTGACATTCTTCTATTATTATGTTGGAACATCCTCATGCATGTGTTTTACATCGACTGGTTCTCGCCTTTATTATTATTCTATTGATCATCCATCTGTGTGTTTTACACCAACTCGGTTCCGTTTTTTATTATTATTCATTGGAACATCCTGTCTCGTGGTGTTTTACACCTGACCTCGGTTCCGCTTTTTATTATTCTCTCGTTGGAACATCCTATTGGTGCAAATTTTGCCCGACCGTTCCGTTATTATTATTCTCGTTGAATAACCTATCTATGCGGCACCGCATGCGTGGTGATTTCTTTGTTATTCCATTCTTTATTATACTCGGTTGGTTAAAGTTTAACTTCTATACTCCATGAAATTAGTAGAATATCCTTGATATTTGCGCTTTCATCCAAAGATCTTTTTATGGAAATATTCTTCCGATCATTCTTGAATTTTACTCTACAAAGCAAGATTATGTTGACAATTTGGACATTATTAGTTCTGGATAAATTAATTCTTGAACTTGTTTTATTGAATTCTTATATCATTGTCATCATCCTCATGTTTATATTATGTTGAAAGTCATCTCGTGTCCCAGAGCATAGATCGACTTTGGTATGATTATGACCGTGGATTATTCATGTAATCATGACCGTAATGTTACAAATGATGTGGTAAAAGTTATCATTGGCCCAGTAGTGCATTGATGGACGCTTGTTGGCATGATCATGACCATTAATGAATACACAAATGTCCTCGTCAGAAGGTATGGATAATTTGTGGTCGTGATACTAAAGAATATCCTCGGTCGTAGTGCATGGGTGATTCGATGATGTGGATTATTTATTGTCGAGTCCCAAATATAAAATTCATGAAAAACCTTTTAAATCATAAAAGATAGTAGATTTTATTCTCTACTTGACTCTTTTAATGGATTGCTTGTTCACCGCAGCTTAAACTTGATGTTGTTATATTTTATCGGTTAACACTGTTGAAGGCTAACGATAATTTATTCTGCATTATCTTAGTCATAATATTTCTTCTCGGGCTAGTTGAGTTCACCCTTTCTTTCACTTGTTCTCTTCGAAATGAGAACATAATGTGAGACTAGTCGTGAACCTGAGTGACGTCCCGCAGAGGATAAAGCATTAGTAGTCCTCACTATTCTCGTGAAATAAAGTGTGTTAATAATTGTAATGAGGACTTCTTTTGAGTTTGTATAATCTCTAGTAGACAATAAATTGTATTCAAACTCAAAGTTATGTTTTGTCGTATTGTACACCGGCAGTTGTATTAGTAAGTTGTATTTGAATTTTGTACCATGTATCTGACGACCCAAGATGGGTGATGTATACCTAATTTTGGGGCATCACATCCTCAACACAGAAGAGCTCGTGTCATGACCGATGATAAATGAGCTCATCTTAAGCTCATGACTACCATGGTTCATGGTACACAACTCAACTATAAATCAGATCATTTTCGAGTGGATCTCCAAGTGGATCGTCCAACTAGAAGAAATCAAAGAACACTCCGAAGATGTTGTATGGGAGATTCATAAGCATCATTTTGCAATCTGCACTGGGTGACAAAATTGGGGATGATGAAGGAGAAGCCATCAATCCTAATCGAAGAATGACCCAGCAGTTGTTTAAGAACTGGGAAAGGAACCATGTTGAGTATGTTCGAATGATGACAGAGTCCAGTGGGAGAACTGGGGAACTAAAGGAGGCAGGCTTTCCAGGAGACATGTCTGTTGTCAAGGAAGTTGAAGAAGAAGAAGAAGCATACAAGGGAGAACCCTCTGCTCTTGCCAGAAAAATCAAGGGCAAGAGAAAGCTAAGGGCAAGACAAATCGAAGAGCCTCAAGGATCTACAACTGACATTCCTGTAGAGTCCTCTGATATAGAGACTCTAAGGAGGCTAAGAAAGAAGCAACAGCAAGAAGAAACTGAAGAGGATCAAGCCACTATATCACAGATCCTAAAGAAGAACAAAACTGGTCATAAGTCCAAAAGACCAACTGTTTCTTCAATCGTAGAGTCTCTGCTGTTCTCTGAAACCAAGCCAAGTGTGGCAGAAATGGAAGAAGCTGCTTCAAGAAGAGTGGCTGTTCAACATGACAAAGCTAAGACTCAATGGAGTCCGTGGTTGTGGCTAAACCCAAAGAAAGCAAAAAGAAAGTTGGTCAAGAAGTATATTCTTGAGAATGAAAAGGTGTCAAAAAGGAAGCCAAGAGTGTGGGTCAGTAAAAGAGGAACAACTCAAGCAAATAAAGAGGATAGTCTCCGCAATGAGAGGAGATTCCCAAATTCTCATGATTGAGTACACACCGGCTAAGGGGGAGAAGTCTACAGCTCAAAAAGATATTCCAGCTGAGGGGGAGTTTCTGATCTCTCAAGAAAATGTTCATGCTGAGGGGGAGCCTCTTGATATCCCAATGGCAGAAGAAGAGGTTCCTGTCCAAGATAAAGATGAATCAATGCCAAACTTTTCAGAGACCAATGAGATAATGGAATCTTTAGAAGAGACCAAAGAAGAGGAAGAAAATGATAATGATGAGCTTGAAATCACTGGTGTAGGGAAAGATGGATTTAGGAGCTATATGTACACTCAACTGTTTTCCTACCTACCCATGATGGCATACCATCAAGCTCAAATCTTGAACTCATGGGATCACATGTTCTGGAGCTTCAAGGAATATCCAGCAATCTCAGTTATGGCTAATGGATTTCTAGGGAAAGTCATCTTTGCCAAGAAGCTGCTTACCAACCATTCCTCATCCAAGGATAAACTTGAGGTATTGACTATTCCTGATATCTTTAAAGTTAATCACTTGTCATCATCTTCATTCAATCAATTCTATGAATTTCCTCGATGGATGAAGTGATTCTTCACCCACTCATCGGGCTTTCAGCCATGCATTTCAAAATTGCACGAAGAACCAAAAGAAGTCAACCCACCTCGCTTCTACAAATCACCAACTCTACGATTCAAGACTCCAACCCACATCGTAGACTCCAACATTGAAATCGTAGAGTCACCTATCTCAGCCATCCAAACCCAAGCCCCTCCAGCTGATATACCATCCTCCTCATCAAATGACTACTTTAGTCTTGATCTCGCGATTTACAATTTGCAAGATCAATCTCAACCGAGAACCTCTCCAATGAACAATCCTCGAGCAAATGATACTCTCCCAAACCTGCCTACCAAGGATGACTTGAAAGACACCTCTGAGAAAATGGTCAAGTCTATAGAAGCAAGTTTGGAAACTCACTCTGATCTCATCAATATCCAGCTGAATCAAATGATCACAGCTGCAAATAATTTCCCTGGCACTATGAATACTGAGCTTACAAAGAAGCTTAAGAGAAATTATCAAGAGATTCAAGAGTATGCCTGACAGAGATGAGATCCACTTCCAGAGTCGCCCAAAGAAAGAGAGGTCAGACTCAAATGCAGAAACACCAAGACCTTCAACATAAGATTATGCTGGACAACATCCTCAACTTGAAAGCTTATGTCTACGACTTCCAGCAATCTTATGCAAATCAGGACAAACATAATGATATGATTCTTTCAGTTCTCAAAAATAAAGAAGCAAGAACCGAAAAACAGATCAAGGAAAATAGAGAGGACATCGTTCAAACCCAAAGCCAACTGAACGAGCTTGTCCAAGGAGTTAATCGACTGTCTGCAGATATTCGAACCCTTGATGCTGACATAAAGGGGGAGAATAAAGGGAAAGGAGATCAAGAAGGTTAGGGAGGCCAAGGCAGAGGCAGAGGAGGCCATGGAACTCAAGAAAGGGGAAAAAAACAATTTCATGCTCAAGCATCTCGAAGCCCTCCTGCAAGACAATTCCACAGTCAAACTCAATGATCTGATCAACAGGGAATTGTAATGGCTATACCATTAAGCCGTCAGAGTCAACTCCCACAACAAGATGTGTTCACATCAGACGCATAAGAATGCTAACTGGAGATCCCGCATTCATGCACAGGAATGAGGAGAATTCAATTCTAAGTCTAAGCGAGCTGGAAGAGTTAGCCAGAAACGAGGAAGCTCAAAGAAAAAGAAGGGCTGAGGAGTACGCCAACCCACCTCCACTAAAGAGGTCAAGGAAACAGAGATAAGTTGAAACTTAAATTTACTATTGATGTAATGTTGAATTGTAATATCTTCTGATCATCAATAAATTCATGCTTATTCTCTAGAAATTTCAGTTGCTTACTGAAATACTAAGTCATGTTTAAATTTCCTGCAAATGCATCTAGTCACTAATAATCATGACAACAAATCTCCTTGGTTATGTCAACATGAAATAGGGGGAGATTGTTGGGAGAATGCATATTATGATTTGATGTTTTAATGTATATGTTCATGATTATTTGTAATGTCCTTAAATGAATATATGTACAAGGACTTAGTGATAGATCAAAATTGTTAGGTTGATCTAATCTTTCAACATGTACCATTCTGATAAAGAATGTATAGATAGAAAGATCAAAACTATTAGATTGATCTTAAGATGTAATAGATTAGTCTTGAAGAAATCGTAGTGCATCAATCCGATCAACATTGCAGGAGTCAAGGCAGAAAATGTAGAGTCTGAAGATCGTAGTGTGCCTGCCTTGAAGGGGACTCTTCGGAAATCGTAGAGTGGTCCCAACGTTTACCGAGCCAACTCCACGATCGCAGTATGGTGAAGAAAACATGAAGTTTTACAAGTTAACGATTGTAGTGTGCTCTCGGGAACGTAGAGTCAACAACACGAGCAAGAGAAGATCGTAGTGTGCGAAGGTTTAAGGGAAATCGTAGTGCTCTCGAACTGATAACTTCGTAGTATGCAAAGATGTCAAAGACACTACGATCTAAATCATAGAACACCATGATCCAAATCGTAGAGCATCATCTGTCTCATGCCAGAAAACGTCGAGCATGATGATCTGTGTTTTTAATAAGTGAGGAATGGATCCCAAATGCTGCAGTGCTCATCAGTCCTAGAATATATGAAATATCCTTAGTATGCAACAAAGAAGCGTATTGAAGAAGCTAAGGATAGTACCATGGGTAAGAGGGACAAAACACCTTTTCAGGTGGTAGGTGAGAAAGCAGCCTGCAGTGTCAGTAGGCCAGAATGAAGAATTCAGAAGATGTGCAGAAATGTCTCCATCACAGTACAGAAAGTTTAGATGCATTTAATGCCACAACGGATGGATCCAACAGATAGTTTTCAACATCACATATATACAGATCAGACAGATGAGAGAGAAATATGCAAGCATTAAACAAACAACGTGAACATCTCTCTCAAGCTCAACTCTACGATCTGAGATATTGCAAAGTTTGCTCAGCTACTCAGTTCTTTAGAACAAGTGCTTACACAAATGATCGAAAGAGTAGCAACCATCAAGAACTCAACAACTATCAATCAACTCAAGAAGAGTACCAAGTCTCACTGGACTTAAAGAGTTCGAGGAATCAGTAAGAAAGCCAAGTCTGCTGGACTTGAAGAGTTCAAGAGTGAATCTAGAGAAGTTCCTGCAGGCATCACGGTCTCAGAAGGAATCAGTGATTCGTAAGATTGTAAAAGACATCCTTAGTGGATATCCTACTCGTTGAGTAGAAGAGTGGACTAGGAGCATTGAGTGCTCAAACCACTTAAAAACAATCGTGTCATTTACATTCATGCTATATCTCGCTATAACCCGCCTTTACTCGCCATAACTCCATTGTTTGGTAAATAAGATTAAAACAAATACAAATTCCGCTAAGTTTTAATCATTATCTAAGAACAAGTTTAAAAGGAAAGATTTTCAAATATCTATTCAAATTTCTTCTAGATAACTTGTGCCTACTAGAACTAACAAAATACTTCATAAAATTCCCTCAATATTTTTAACAACGCTTATTCATATTATTATAACTCGCATATTAACAACCGATCGTTCCCGTGAAAGAGGGGGCTTTTCGATAAGATTTCTCCTATCAGTAGCCGCAATTAGGTGACCAAACTCCTTTCCTCGATGTAACTTTCTACATTGTTAATTATGCATATAATAATTAGAATAACTTGTCATCTCAATTATTGATTTAATAATATATAAAATATTGACAATAATTGAATCAAATAACATGAGATTCTATGCAGTAATTACTGTAGCAATAATTGAACAAAATATAATGACTTCTCACGTAAAGCATCAATAATCAATATCGTAGCTACTATGCAACCACATTGACATCGTACTTTTACCACCGATTATTTCAACAGCTTTAACGGTAAAACTTCCGCTTATTTTTATAAAAGATATTTCGTCAGCTTTCTAACTCCGATAATAATTACGCTATGGGTCCACCAATGATTTAAGGCGTTATGATAATATTCCTCTTAAAACGAATATTCTCAGAACCAATCGAATATAATATAACAACTCATGCGTACTTTGCAAAATTTATAAATAATACCCACAACTATAACATTATATCAAATTCACTCATTAATATTCAAAAATGATATTTATAGAAAATTCATCTTTATTTATAAAAGTTAGGGTCTTACATCATATACACATGAAACATACAATAAAACTAAACATAAAGGAATCAAAATAAATGAATAATACACATCAATTTCTTTTAATATGACTAGCGTTTGCTACAGAAGTTCATTTTGTTTCCATTATTTTATATATATATATACAGTCCATTTCTTAGGCTCACCCTTATTGAGCTCATTTCAGGCTTCACCCTACATTTTATTTTTTATTTTTTATAAAATATAATTAATAAAAATGTATAATAATTTTTGAATTGAAAGTTTTAAAAAAAGTGTTTTGGAGTGCGATTTGGTATATATAACAAAAAGCAGATTGCATAAACACTGCTTTTGTTATATGTACCCAAATCGCCTTAAAACACTTTTTTTTTAAAAACTTTCAATTCCAAAAATTATTATACATTTTTATTAGTTGTTTAAAAAAAAGGGCGGTGGTGAGCTTTCTGGTAATTTCAATAAGAGTGAAACTTAAGATCCTTTTCAGATATATATATATATATATATATATATATATATATATATATATATATATATATATATATATATATATATATATATCGATTTTCTTTTTTCTTTCCTTTTGTATCATATCAATATTTTTATGCCAACTATTACAACACTCTCTTCAATTTCTCTCATCCGTAAATAAAATTATTTTCACTTTTTATAAATAAATATATCAAAAATAATACTCACTCTGTTTTAAGAAATAGCAACGTAATTGACTGTTGAGGTTAATATAAAAAAGTTTTAAATTCAAATTTATGTAATATAATAATAAATATTATAAATTAAAGTATCTAAAAATTAATTTTTTTCATTTTAATGAATTGTCTTAATTTTTAAAATGTCATAATTTAATTTTTAAAAATCAATAATAATTTATAATTTAAAACATATAATAAATTTACGATGAGAAAAAATAAATAAACTCACACACAAAGATGAGAATCTTACCCCTCAATATGAACCGCATTAAAAAAATAACAATCTGTCCATTTGTATATTATATTGATTAAAATTAAATAAATTTAAAATATCTCTTTTTCTGTTTTTTGGGTGCAACAATAATGCATACCATCTCATGAGCATGTAGTTGATTTAAAATAATTTTTTCATGACGAGTTTTATCATAATTGTTTCTAGTACGTACGTGATAGGTTTAAATAATTATTTATTTATTTATTTATAAGCATCTTTTTGATGTATAAATAAGTTTAAATTATAGTTTAAAATATGTTAGTATTGATAATGGTATATTAATTTAAATAATATTTTTTTTATCTAATTCTTTAATTAATCTTATAAAAAATAAGCATAACATGGAATTATTTTAAGACTAATTCAAAAATAAAAGAAGAGTTTAAAGTATAAATAAGTTAAAATAGTTGAATCCCATATAACATAAATGTTAGAAAGCTCATGTACCTCTTGAAAATTTATGGATCTGTTGATGCACTTGACTACCATCATCTAGAAACTTCTATCATTTTTTAATTGCAAATCCTTGACTTATGTTTGTTTGTAAAAATTATAATTTCGAAATAATAATTTATGAGATTATAATTTTAAGACTATTAATTTTAAGATTTAATAATCCTAGTTACATGTTTGTTTTTCATGAGATTATTTATGGGATAAGTTAAAATAATCTCATGTTATATTTGTTTTTTTAGGATTAATTAAAAGATTGAATAAAAAAAATATCATTTAGACTATTATACCTTTACCAATAATAATATATTTAAACTATAAATTAAACTTATTTATACATAAAAAATGATGAAAGTAATTGACTTCTTTTAAGTTTGTTTTATATAATTGATTTCGATTCATTATGTATCTTCCTTTATGCTGACGAAGATTATGTTATAAAAGTAATTGACGAAGTAATTCTATCAACAGTAATTGAGGAAGATTAAACTTATTTTATGCTGACGAAGATTATGTTATAAAAGTAATTGAATAAGTAATTATAAAACTTCTATCAACAGTAATTCTTATATATATAATTTTATGCTGACACGTTAATTTTGTCTAAAAAATTTTAGTCCCGAATGATGGGATTATAATATATAGTTAAACATGATATTAAATAGTCTTTCATATTAAGTTATTTTATAATCTCGAAATAATAGTCCTAAATTCAAAAATTTAAAAATAAATAAAATACTTAAAATTAATAATATTATTCTAAATATAATCTTTACAAACAAACATAACGTTCAACAAAACTAGTAGACATGCTTATAGTAATCAAGTCTATATGGTTGAAATAAACTTTTGGTTTTATTAAAAAATTATTCAAAATGGGGAAGAGTTATTTTCCTCTTAATTAAGCTTAAACTTATACCCACTCATAATTTCCTAAGAACAAAAACAAAATATATAGGCCTTATCTCCTCTACAGCCATGTTTTCATCAACTAATCTTCCATAGTTCTCAAACACACTGTCTAGAACTCCATCGCCAAAATGTTGGCATATCATCGGTCCTTGCACCGCCTTAGCCGTCTTTGCCACCGCCGTTCCGTAGCTTGCACCACCGTCAACAACCTTGTCTATTTCAAACATTTCAAAACGGTCCATTTGGAAAGATCCCTCTCTTATTACTTCATCTTTTATTTCATCTTCTGATGGTGCATAAAACTGAACATTGTACCCATCAAGCTTTTCCTCTTCAACTAGTCCCTATAAAATATGATAATTTCAAATGTAGAGATGTAATTTTCTTTTTATTTGTCTCAATAATTAGAGATACATTGCTAATTTTAGACTAATAAGTAACGTGAAATTCCTAATATACCGCTATTATATTGTCAAAATATGTATATCGAATACTATCCTTTTATTATTGTTGGGATATTTCACATGAATTCTATATTGGATAAATTCAGAAGTGTAGATGAGTTAATAAGTATGGTAGAGTCTCAATCTAATAGGTTAACATTTTAGGTAAAG
Source organism: Panax ginseng (assembly GCA_020205605.1). NCBI lineage: Eukaryota > Viridiplantae > Streptophyta > Magnoliopsida > Apiales > Araliaceae > Panax > Panax ginseng. The sequence continues at coordinate 9,881,907 of CM035147.1, read as the reverse complement.
AGGTGGTCCATGCTTATTGTTGATGTGGGATGGAACGCAAATGGTATCAAAGTTCATGGTTCGATGGTGTGAGGATGAAATTCGCAGGCCTCGTGGGTGGAGAAAATAGAGTTGAATCAGGTGGAGCACTGGATGGGGATAGAGGAAAGTTGCTCAATTTATTAATACAAGAGAGAAATTTTTTAGGCACAATGAGAGAATTTAAATGTGATATTGCAAAATAAATAATTTATTCTTCTAAAAAGTTATAAACGACAAATAAATTAAAATACATTTTTTCTTCTAAAAAGTCAATTATTATGAAACACATGTAATAACAAATACAAAGGATATGTTAGGAAATATATGATTTTCTTTAAATATAGTGGTTTTAAAAGGAAAATATCGAAATTTTATATTTTCTCTGTTAGCCTGGGAAAAACATAACTAAAGTTTTTTTTAGAAGAGTGCTTTAGAGACCACACTACAGATTCAGCATAATGTTATAGGAGAGAGATCTTGAGAATATTCAAAACATGCTAATTCAACCAAACACTAGGTAATAAATTCGCAGTTTAGATACATGGTATATATATTTGTTGTTTCATATAAAATCATAAAGATTCTAGCTTTATTTAAATTTATTTTAAAACCTATTTTCGAAAATAAATTCCTACAACTATCTAGTTTTGTTAATTGATAAGGAACCAACTCTGATGCTGGGATGGACTGAATAACTCAGAAACAAACTTGTAGGCGTCTACAAGCCACGGATCTATATTACATGACTTTGTAACTCCTAAAAAAAATTCTTGCAAGGACATGAAACGGGCACAAGTATTTTTAAAATGTTTTAGTTTATTTTTTTACCAAATTTCTAGTTTTTATATAAAAGAGTCAATGTAATACAACCACGGTATTCAGTAATTCATGGTGTTTTTGATATAAAAAGTCAATTTCAAACATATATTATGAAATGGGAGTAGTTAAAAGTATAACAAGATTACCTGAGAAACTAAAATTGCGAGTGATTTAGAAAGAAGTGCCCATAAAAATGTAATGCCTCTGTCGTCATGATTCCGGCCACTTCTGCCCGACACGATCAACACCATACGTCCTCCGGCAACAAGTTCTTCAGATCGGGACCGTAGAAACAGCCAGAGGTCCTCTTGGAACTGCCTAAAGTATGCCTGAGACACCTCTAGGGGGCTTGATTCTGTTATGTAAATGTTGCCCTTGTTCGTAGAATTGTTTTGCTTGTCATAAATGGATGGTGGTACCTGTTTAACTTACAATATGATTATGTTCATAGACTATAATCTCTCTTTTTCTTTCATTTAGTTAGCCATTTATCATCATTCACTATTTCATACAAGTAATACTAATTTATTTTAAAAAATAATTACATTATACTTGACAACAATGTATAACATAATATCGAAGATGAGACAAATATATGATTTGGACTCGCGTGTGATATATTATTAGTACCATCGTCTCAAAATTGATTGAATTTGTCTTTAATGGTTAAACCAGCCATTATTAAATTAATGATTATTCACATTTATTTAAAATTTTAAAATACAAAATTTAACACATCAGTGGTATAATCTATAAATCTTATGTCCATAATCCTACAACCTATATATATAATAAGACAGTACACTAGTAATTGTAAAAATGATCAATTTAAGCTCAAAATCAAATTGTCGGATTTTATGGACGACGGACATAAAGAGTTTCTGTATTTTTGGTCAAGGAGGACTACTGAGCTTTCGCACACCTAAAATGAAAAAAAAAGGGAGCTCAACTGTTCGTGACAAAATTAATTAAAATAGTCAATAGTCTTGTACTTCTTACATATATATACATAAACTGCAGACCATTTTTTAGTTGGGACTGCTAAGTTACCCCAAAAATCTTTATAATATAGTACTGTACGACTATGTAAAGTTTATGTAAACTAAATAATTTCTGTCTAATCTAACATCACTCCTTAATTAATGGACAAAGGGGAAAATTATAAAATGAAATCTGTAGGTTAAATAAATTACCTTAGAAAGCCAATGCAAGCTGTTGTTGGAATAAATGAAGTGCAAGCACTTTTCTGGAAAAAGTCTTCCATAGAAAGAGCCAGGATAAGCACCTATATATATATGATCAAACTTTCCCTTCCCATCCCTCCTCAACTCTGTGTAGAAATCCGGCAACACCTTGAAGATTGCGTTGAAATCGTTGTTTGGAAGGTCGTTTAGGTACACGCGGAACTCATTGTTAATGTTGTCATCATATTCATCATAACTGCATGCTTCAAGCATTTGTTTGATGATTGATAAAGTGTTGTGTCCTGAGCCACACCCCAAGTCAGCTATGCCAAAACTCTTTGAAGTTGTTGTATGGAGATTATAAACTTGTTGAATGGTTTGGAGGGTTATGTTCTTGGCCATATCAGATGCCTTTTTCTACATACAAAAAGATAACTTATTTAGTAAAAAGTAGAGGAAAAATTAATGTGTGTGTGAAGTTGTGACAGAGGGAGACCTGAATCAAGGAATTTTTGGCATAGCTAGTCTCTCCAACTCCTCCAGCCATGTGGAAAACTTTCTCAGAATCCATGGTGTTAGCAGAAACTTTCTCAGAATCCATGGTGTTAGTAGTTTTGAGTGTTCATTAAGCTTCAAGTCTCCTTTTATAGAATAATGATATAAGGTCTCAAGGTACTAATAATAGTATTTTCGGTCATTATTTTTTAAGTAAATTTTTAATTGATTAAGATAATATAAGAAGATACTATATATTAATACAACAGATTAATTGGGCTCATTGGTACATTATAATTTGATTCAAAATGGGAATGACCGCATTATTATGTATGATATTAGAGCCGTACGTTCACACGAAAGCTTGGATTATGTCATCTAATTAAGTTACCAGAAGTGGGGTCATGAAGAGTGTGAGGACGTGAACCTGTGTATTATTCGGACAATACTATTTTGATGACAGATAAATCGTATAAAAAGTTGTTTACAAAATGATGTGGCTAGTTGTGGTAGATTTTTATTATTAAATTCACCCATGTATGGTGGGTTATCCACTAATTACACTATATCATCCCCTAATTATACTATATTATCTCGCTTTGTAAATTAGTTTTTTGTAGTTTTTTTTTTTGTTATTGTAACAACACTCTTATTCAGACCCGAGTTATTACAGATTTTGTGCACATAATATATTGCGAATGAATTTTTTTATTGTACCCTTGGTATAAAAAATTAAAAAATTGCATCATTAATATATGTGTGTGAAATACATAGACAAGAGTTGAGTAGTATAGGAAAAAAGTTGCATTTGGTGTATATTTGATTCACAATTATTCCCTTGTATATAATGCCGTACAGAAAATTAGAATTTTATTTTGTTTTTTGATGTTATTCTTTTTTATTCAAGTTTGTTTAGGACAAATTTCAGATATATTCTTAACATTTTTTTAAAAAATTCCTTATTATCTAGAAACCTCAATTAATTTCCTAAAAGAAAGAAAACTAAGAGGAAAAGAAAAAAGATCAATGGGTCTCTCGATTACATGATCAAGGATGGAATATCATAAAAAGAATGATCTAGTTTGTGCTAAAATCATAGATTCCGTTGTATATATGCCACTAATAACTCTAAATGGTAGATGCCCATCTGCAATAATAAAAATTATAATAATCTTGTTGTAACATCTTAGTTTTATTATTAGGTAATGATAAGGTTTTAATTATTAATTTTTTGTCTAAAATATTGTTTCAAATTTGATGAAACGTAATTAGGTTAGTTGGGTAAAACTTTTATTATTGATTATATTCAACACTTAATTGTCACATTATGATTGTCATTTAGTATCAGTTATATTCTTTGAGTTGTTTTTTTTAGTTTGATGTCACCTACCAATCATTGCACCTTTTTAATTAGGATATGTATGTCAGTTGACACCGTTTACATGTTTGTCATGAAAAAAAATGGTATTTTATGTAATCAAATGCTAAGAAATACACTCATTAAACAAATGCATGAATAGTGCATCAAATGTAAGAAATAAACTCATTAAAAAATGCATGGACAGCACATGACATGACACGAAATTCAGAAAAGTCAAACCAAGGAACTATAATTCAATTTTTCTGTGTGTGAAAGATATAGAAAAGAGTTGTATTGTAGAAAAAATATTGCACTAGGTGCACATTCGATCCATAATTATTTTCTTTTCTATACGGATATTAGATTTTCATTTTATTTTTTTTATTTTTTTCCTTATTAAAGTTTGTCTAGAATACAGTACTTTAGATATATGCTTAACATTCTTCAAATATTTTTATTTATTAAAATTTGTTTATGACACTTATAAAACACATATACAATAGTTATTTTTTATATTAATATGAATTTATTTAAGTTTGAAAGTAACAAATATGGTAATAATTTGTATTATTTTACTAAGTATTACTTTTAACTACTATATACAGTAGTTATTTTTTATATTCAAATTTAATACATTCATATCTATTTATTCAAACTAACTTAAAAAAATTTAAACATGTCTCTAATTTTTTAATAGAAATGTAACGTTATTTTTTCCAATCATTGCCACAACTAAGGTAACCTGATTTAAGTATTACATATTGTTAACGCAAAATTTCGTTCGCGTGTCTAATCATCAAATTCACGCGCTTAAACCTGCATAGTAACGAGATTACACAAGAAGCTTGACGACTTGGGCCCTCGGGTGATAGCTTCGGTATGAGAATGAGTACATGCTGAATAAAGTTTAACAATAGATGCTTTAATATTTAGTGCTCAGATATGCATTACCTATTAATTAGAGTTAAGCCTTGTATTTATAGTTGATCTCATCACCTTAACAATTGATCCTCGAATTGTAATAGGACTCCTAAACATAGTAGTTACATATGTTTAGGTCAAACTCAATCTCCTTAAAAGGAAGAAGTTGGACATAATCCTAACACCATCCTTTGGAGTTGGTATTTAAACATGGTTAGGACTAGAATCCTTAACCATTCAATCTCCTTATCACATCAGACTTCATATGAGGAATAACCGTCTGTATGGGCCCAAGTAACCCGAACACCTCCAACCAGATCTGCACCCTGGCCCAAAGGACTGGGCCATCCGACCCTGGACACCACTAACCCCCTTACTGGCTTCGGCCCATCGGGCTCGACAAATCCTTCATAGATACAGCCTTCGGCCCATATAGGGGTCAGCAGATCACACCCGAACATTACCCCCAGTCTCTTGTTATAAAAAATATATAATGAGAAACTTAAAACAAATAAATCTAGAATCCAAACAGTCCCTTCAAACAGCACACGATATCCAAGTAATGGGACCCACACGTCATTATCAGCTGTATTAAGGATTCGTGCCATACCAAAACATAAAAACCCTTTCCCCAAAAAACAACCGCCACACTTTCAAAAACATTCATCTCTCTTATTCTTCTCTGTAACAGCATTTTCTGGCTAAGCTCCGTTCTCACCAACTTTCTCCGATCAAAGCTTTCCCCCAATCAAACATCCCATCTTTACCTTTTAAACCCAAATGACAGATTTTAGCATCCCATCCACCTCCGAAATTGAGCAAAACCCGGTTATCGACGTCATTCCCAACCCTAATACCATTATCTCCACCGATTTAGTTCTCGTCGATTTACCGGCTCCTCCACCCAACACTCTTACCCCCTCATCGTCTACAACCTCCAATCTCATAGAAACATGAATATGAACCGTCTATTCATCAGAGGGCGATTTCTCCCATATAAACACCAAATCCACTGCATGAATTCATCTCTTCCTTCTTGGGCTTTGTGGGCATCGAGTTCGCATAACTTGTGCTGAACTCTTACATACATCTGGTAAGCTTCGTCGCCCTCTGCTAGAAGCAAGGAATCACCCCCGGGTTAGACTTCTTTTTCGTTCTATTCAACGTCGGTAGATCCAAGGAACCTAGGCTTCGGCAACTGAACTGATAACCTAGCCGAGCCACCTTCATGAAAACTTCCTCCAAGAATAAAGGGTGGCACCCATAATGGATCTTTGTGAAGGGCACCGACCTCAAACTTCTTCCAAACTCAGCTACCCCCAAAAACCCCATCGTCAACTTGTCTCGTTTCCCGAAGGATTGCAATGACGCCTTCAAAGAATTCTATCAGAGACTAAAAAAGACTGATTGAGGGTTAGAGGTCTTGTCCAACGAGGCCTGGCTCTACAAACACGAATGTAAGTCATTGACCCAAAACCCTTTCAATATTTAAATGCATCCTTCAATTTTCTTTCCGATTGATCCTTTCAATTTATTTACTTATCTGCAGTCTTTAAGCCCGATGGAGTAGAAGAAACCTTTACCCATTTACCTAGAGAGACCGAACCAATTCACCAACCCATCACTGACGAGTCTCTCGAAGAAGAAACCATTCCATTATCTGAACTTTCCACTGGCTCATCTTCAACCTTAGCACTCTGAACCTCAACAAATCGAACCTTCCACCAAAAAGAGCATAGCTAAGATGGATAGGTCGGAAAAGATGGCCTTACTGAAGAAAAAGAAAAAGAAGCTTCCGACCAAGGCCCCCATCAAGCCATCCCCTCAAGATGCCCATATGCCTTCCATTGTACAACCTCCTTCTTTAAAAAAACTGTTAACCACCGCTCCTGAAGATCCCAAGGAAATTAAGGAGGAAACTCTCAAACCTCTCTCCAAAAGGCCACGTTGAACAGAAGACCCTGATCTTCAAATAATTGAGGCTACCCCTGCAACAGAACATACTTCTTTCGCTGAACCCTCAAGAGGAGAGCCTTCAACAGCAACGTTCTGGCCCAAAAGCTTTTCGGGGCCATTCTCTTTTGATCATCTTGAGCAGTTCTGGCTGTCTGGAGACGATGAACGGTTCAAAGGGTACACTTCTAAAGACTACCTTGTCGAATATATCAATAATCAATGCCAGGTAAACTCGATAAACGATAGTGACTCTTTGAGTATCCCATTTTTATAATGCTTCATACATATTCCAACTTATTATAGGACAATGTTATCCTTGCCCGAGCCATCCCTCCTCTGACGAAATCCACCAAAAAAGAAGTGCAGTTGAAAGTCGAGATGGAGTCGCTTGAGGCCGAGGTTCGAGCTTTGGAATTGGGTCTGAAAAAAGAGAAAGATTAGCATGCTGACACTCAAAATATTCTGAAGAAGTCCGAACACCAGGCCCACGAGCTCAAACAACAAATCTATATCCTTCAGAAGAAGTACGTCTGTAACGCCCCCAAATTCAGGTACTTGAAACCCGAACTCAGTGCTTTACGATACCATTTCTATGAGTGGAATAATACTAATAATAATAACAATAATATAAGTATCAAACTTAATTTACATTTATCAGAGTCTAATCCCAAGTACGCAACATTTACTACATTCATTACATAATAGGTAATACATATCAATGTCTTAATCATGTCTATCTATTACAAAATATACCATAACACTTATTCTGTTTGCTTTCCTTTTCATTTGTTCCTGCCTGAACCTTCAAATTGATCACGCTTAGCTGAAAATATTTAAATTAAGCAAGAATGAGCATTTGAGTGCCCAACAAGTAATAACAATTATAAATATAATTAGCTGAAAGAATTAAATGTTTTCTTTATACATCACTTCTACAACGATTCAATAGTTGTGAAGTAAACTAAACCGATAATAATAACATAACAACTCTATATCACATTTTTAAAACTACGTATTGACTATAGATAGGTATTAGTCGACAGACTATGAACATTGTTTTCAATTTTCGATAAGGTTTAGCAGAACTTCATCTGCAAACCGTCATAACTTACGGGCGCGAGGGTGATCATCCCAATGTGCCATGTATTGATCAATACTGCATGTAAGAACGATATTATCGTTCATCTTATCCGCCTTTGGCGCATAAAAGTTTTTCCCAAATTTGGGATGTTCATACTTAGTCGGGAATCCGAACCAAAATAATTTGATTGGATACAAAAAGGTTTTATCATATTCAACGATATTTCTAAGTCTATGTCTAGCTGATCAAATAACTTAGACGACTTTTAATTAATGTATACATACGGGGAATCAATAAGTATATATAAATATATTAACATGTAATTAACTACAATGATTATCCAAGTGAGGTCACTTGTATAACCATATTTAGAAATTAACAAACAGAATAAATATATCTGAATTATATAATAATACCATGTTGATAAACAATGATCAGATATAAAATATATAACAACAAGGTTAATAATCTGGCATAATAATAATATAATTTTGAAACTTCCTTACTCATGTCCATTGCATAAAGAAAATGCAAAGGTAAGATACTTGCCTGGTCTGCTGCTTACAATACGCAACTTAGTTTTATCTTTTATATCAAAACCTATCATTAATAAGATCATTTGATCGATTCGAATAACATATTGTAACACATAATACTGCTTATTGCAGTCAGCACATAACCTAATCACATTGTTACACATGTTTAACAGTCATTGAATCACAAACAAACACGTATCTAGTCAAGTTATCTAAGTCTAGATCAAGTTCTGAAATATTTCGGTGTACCGACGGCTTTATTAGGTAATTATCAAATTTAAGACTCTATCTTGTAGTTCAATATTCCTTTAGATATTTTAAATATCAGTCGAATTATTTTTCATAGCCTTATAATAATTTTTAAATAATTATTATAATTTAATATGATTTTTCAAACACTGGAATCATTATTAAATGATTTAAATATTAATTAATTCTATCATCATTAATATTTAATTAATATTAAACTATTAATGAAACCATTGCCAAAATATTAAATTTATTTATAATAACTTAAAATACTTTTAAAGTATTAATATTACCCTTAAATGATTTTTAAAACATTAAAAATCATTTTAAATAATTACCATTAAGATTAAAGTATTAATGTATTATTTAATCAAAACATTAAAAGTCCTTACAATATTTTTAATCCATTTATTTCCTTTTAAATGATTTTTAAATCAATAAAACCATTTTTTAAATTATTTATTTAATATTATTATTAAATAACTCTAATATCATTTCATATTAAATTATTAATGAAATTTACCTTTAAATATCAAAAGTTATAATTTATAACTTAAAATATCTTTTAACACTTTATTTTCATTTTAAATGATTTTTATACTATTAAAATCATTTTTAAACTAATTTATTTAATATAATTATTAAATAATTCTAATATGATTAATAGTAAATAATTAATAAAATTTACCTTTAAATATTGAAAGTTGTATTTTATAACTTAAAATATTTTTAAACTATTTATTTTCAATTAAAATGATTTTTCTAATATTAAAATCATTTTTAAACTAATTTATTTAATATAATTATTAAATAAATCTAATATCATTAATATAAAAATATTAATATTTTTCATGACAAAATATCAAAAAATATTTTATAACCTTTAAATGATTTTTAAATCATTAATTCTATTTTCATAATTTATTTAATACATTTATTAAATAACTTAATTATCATTAATATTAATTTATTAATGAAATTTATCACAAAATATTAAAAGTCATTAAAAATAATTAAAATATATTTTTTTATACCATAATATAATTTTAAATGATTTTTCAAGTATTAAAATCGTTTTTAACTAATTTATTTAATATTATAATTAAATAAATTAAATACCATTAATATTTCAAAATATTAAATATTTATGAAATATACTTAAAATAATTAAAAACTAATTTCTGACTTTAAAATATTTTTTAATAATTTATTATATATTTTTAATAATTTAAAACTATTTTTTCTATTTATTTAATTAAACTAATTAATTTCCAAAAATATTTGTCGCTAAAGGGCCCTATAGGGACGAAACTGTCGCTATAGGTGTTCTTGAGCTGTTTCTTATCCAAACCCGTAAACCCATGTCGATAACGAGTTAGAGGTTCGACCAACACTAATTTGTAAACTATGATGTTTCGGGCATGTTCTTTCGGTCAAAGCTTGTAGTACTCGTGTAATACTACACGATCCAGCCATCAACAGTTCATAACATAAAACAAATGCAAGATATAATGACCTAAACTTCTTGTCAGATACAATCTGGGTTTTTATGGGTTACCCAGAAACCCAGATTGTCGAGTGCATACTTTGAGGCTTAATTATAATCATGTTCTGTTCATTAAATCTGTGTTATTAAGGTCTAAATCGCTAGTACTCATGTCATAGAACATTTATATATTACCATCATAGTTTAACAACAACACAATCATAAGTTATTATTCGGTCAAAGCCTGTCAGAAGGTGTAACGCCCCCAAAATAGGTATACATCACCCATCTTGAGTCGCCAAATACATGGTACATAATTTAAATACAAACTTCTTTTATACAGTACGACAAAATGTAACTGAGAGTTTCAAAACGGATAATGTCTCGTAGAGAGTATCCAAACTCAAATAAAGTCCTCCTTACAATTATTATCACACTATTTCACTGAATAGTGAGGACTACTAATGCAAACATCTGGACCGTCACTCCGTTCCCCAACTAGTCCCAACTACGTTCTCATTTCCTGAAGAGAACAATGAAAGCAAAAGGGTGAGCTCAACTAGCCCATTAAGAAATATTATGACTAAGATAATGCGTAATAAATTATCGTTAGCCTTCAACAAAGATGTTAACCGATAAAATATAATAAACATCAAGTTTAATCACTGCGAAACAAGCAATCCATTAGAAGAGTCAAGTAGAGCATGATATCTACTATCTTCTATAATTCAAAAGTTTATCATCAATTTTATCACGAGACTCGACATTTTAATAAATAAACCACATCATCGAATCATCCCTGCACTACGGGCCAAGGATATTCATGTAATCATCAATGGTCATGATTATACCGAATAATCCCTGGTAATATTCATACCAACAACTTTCCATCAATGCACTATAGGCCAATGAGGATTTTTACCACATCAGTTGTAACATTACTGTGACGCCCCCAAAATAGGTATACATCACCCATCTTAAGTCGCCAAATACATGGTACAAAATTCAAATACAACTTAATTATACAACAGTCGTGTAAAATACAACAAAACATATGTTGTGAGTTTGAATACAAATATTGTCATCTAGAGAGTATACAAACTCAATGGAGTCCTCATTACAATTATTATCACACTATTTCACAGAATAGTGAGGACTACTAATGCACCATCTAGACCATCACTCCGCTCCCCGACTAGTCCAGCCACGCTCTCTCATTTTTCAAGAGAACAAAGAAAAGAAAGGGTGAGCTCAACTAGCCCAAAGAAGAAATATTATGACTAAGATAATGCGTAATAATTTATCGTTAGCCTTCAACAATGTTAAACCGATAAAATATAATAAATATCAAGTTTAATCAAGATTGAACAAGCAATCCATTAAAAGAGTCAAGTAGAGAATAAAATCTACTATCTTTTATGATTTAAAAGGTTTTTCATCACTTTTATCATTGGGACTCACTTTAATAAATAATCCACATCATCGAATCACCCCGCACTACTACCAAGGATATTCTTTAGTATCACAACCACAATTATCCATGCACTACGGGCCAAGAATATTTGTGTATTCATTAATGGTCATGATCATGCCAACAACTGTCCATCAATGCACTACGGGCCAATGATGACTTTTACCACATCATTTGTAACATTACGGTCATGATTACACCGAATAATTCCTGGTCATAATCATATCAAGTCCATCTATGCACTACAGGCCACATATGACTTTCAACATAATTTAAACATGAGGATGATGACAATGATATAAGAATTCAATAAAATAAGTTCAAGAATTAATTTATCTTGGAACTAATAACGTCCAAATTGTCAACATGATACTGCTTTGTAGAGTAAAATTCAAGAATGCTCAGAAGAATATTTATATGAAAAGATACTGGATGAAGCGCAAATATCAAGGATATTCCACTAATTTCATGGAGTATAGAAGTCAAAGTTTTAACCAACTGAGTATAATCAAGAATGGAATAACAAAAGAAATCACCATGCATGCGGATTTATAAACATGTTATTCCAATGTAATAATAAGTAATGTAACTGTGTCAAAGTAAATTGCACCGACGGGATGTTCCAACAATAATACTGATTTTAACTAGGTCCCACGTAAAATGCATGCATGGATATTCCAAATGTATCAATAATAAAGATTTTAACCAGTCCCACAGAAAACGCATGCATACATGATATTCCAAATGTAATAATAATAAAGATGGAACTGTGTCCCACAAAAACGCATGCATACGATGATATTCCAATAAAATAATAATAAAGACGGAATATTAGAAGAATGTCACCAAGTATAGGGTAGTCCGCGTATACTCGTTATTCCAACAGAATAATAAATAATGGAATAACAGAAGTTCTCTTCATGAATACAAAAGAAATAATACCCCTTACCGTAAAAAAAAACTGAATATAAGAGTAGGGATGTAGCGTAATACTTTTCTTATTTCTCTCTATAATTTCTCTCTCTAGAGTTTCAAAGAATTAAAGAAAATAATGAAGGAATAAGCTTCTATTTATAGAAAGAATTGATCAGCATAGTAACTAAATTCATGAACTATCCTCGATTGATTTACTTTTAATCTAGACGGTTCATTTAAAAGCAAAATCTTTTAAATAAAATATAATATATTCTATTTATAAAATATATAAATATAACAATAATACATAACTCCCTCCGACTGCCTCAAATTCTTCTCCCTCCCCACTTGCACGCAATCATATATATATATATATATATATATATATATATATATATATATATATATATAATCATAAACTCCTCCCACCAAGTTAAACTAGCATTCCACTTTGTCAACTTTTCCAAATATATATATATATATATATATATCATCCCAAAGATAATAATTCACCCACCATCTTCCTTTTTTTCTTCTTTACACACACATATATCCACATGCACACACATCTCACTCACACACGATAATATATATATATATATATATATATATATATATATATATATATATATATATATATATATATATATATATATGCTTTGATAATCTTCTACCAATTATTTTGAAAAAGCGTAAATCTGAAGTGTCTATAAAATATAGCAAAACTGAGTGACTTCTCACGTAAAGATCAATAATCAATACCGTGTGCTCTTTGTGCAACTACGCCAGACATCGTATTTTTTTACTTTTACACCGGGTGTTTCAACAGCTTAACGGTAAAACTTCCACCGTTATTTTTATAAAGTATTTTGTCGTTTTCTCAATCCGACAATAATTCCGTTAGGGTCCACCAATGATTGTGCTATTGTATTTAATATTCCATGTTAAAACGAATATTCCCAATTAAATTGAATATAATATGACAACTTGCATATTTTGCAAAATTTGTAAATATTACCCACAACTATAACATTATATTAAATTCATTCCATAATATTCAAAAATGATAATTATAGAAAATTCATCTTTATTCAAAAAGTTGGGGGTCTTACAATTACGGTCATGATTATACCAAATAATCCCTGGTCATGATCATATCAATCAATAGTACATCTATGCACATAAGCCACAGATGACTTTTATCACAATATAAGCATGAGGATGATGACAATGATATAAGAATTCAATTAAAAGAAAGCAAAGGATAAATTTTTAAAGATTATAACTTAATTTATCCAGAATTTAATAATGTCCAAATTGTCAACATGATACTTCTTTGTGGAGTAAAATTCAAGAATAATATTGTATCAAAAATGATTTGGACAATAAAGAAATCAATTTTTGTCATGAATAATTTCGCGGGTGAATAGTACCCGAGTGAATAGTACTTCAGGAATAGTACCCCGTGAATAGTACTTTGTGAATAGTACCCGTGAATAGTACCCGTGAATAGTACCCCATGAATAGTACTTTGTGAATAGTACCGTAAAAATGAATACTACTCATGGACAGTACTCCGACATGAAAAGCTTAAAATTTAACAAGAATATGTAGAAAATATCTTTGTGAAACGATACTAGATGAAGCACAAATTTCAAGGATATTCTACTAATTTCACGGAGTATAGAAGCAATACTTTAACAAAATGAGGGTATAATCAGGAAAACGAGACGAAATAATATTACTCACATACTACAGAGTATGGAAGACAATATTATTCCTATGAATACTGAAAAAAATAATATCCCTTACCTTAGAAGAAGACTGGATACTGGAATAGTGAGGTAGCAGAATTCTCTTCTACTTTCTCTCTAAAGTTTTCTCTCTCTATAATTGCTCTTGTGAGTCTTAGAGAATTGGTGAGAATGAAAGAAGAATGATCTTCTATTTATAGGAAAACATAGTTTCGATAATTGCATGTTTTGGGGCTCGAAATATTACAGTATAATACCTTCATCTTTTCTTTCATTTTTAATTTAGTCCTGCAAGTATTATCAAACTTGCACCACCTCCCTAATAGTATATCATGTGAATCAATAGTACACACATGTGAACAAATAGTTATAAGCATGTGAATTACTAGCAATTAATTGCTCATTTATCATATTAATTACCCGATTGGTCAATATAACCTCCAGACATCCATTATTATCGAAATAGATGTCGATTTCCACTAACACTAATAATCCCAACACAATGGAAATATCAATTTCATCTTTAATCAACACGAACTTATTCATCATTAATATTATAACTCACAATATTTAACAACCAGATCATTCCCAGGAAAGAGGGGGCTTTCATATAAGGATTTCTCCCTATTGACGTGCAATTAGGTGACCAAACTTCTCATTGACAGAACTTTCTAGACATTGCCAATATTGCAAATAATAATATGAATAACTATGTCATCTCAGTTATTGATTTAATAATATAAGATATTATGCAGATGATACTATGACAATAATTGAATCAATAATATGAGAGATATTATGCAGCAACTAATGTAGCAATAATTGACTATAACTGAGTGACTTCTCACGTAAGCATCAATAATCA
The DNA here is from genome assembly GCA_020205605.1 of Panax ginseng. Taxonomy (NCBI): domain Eukaryota; kingdom Viridiplantae; phylum Streptophyta; class Magnoliopsida; order Apiales; family Araliaceae; genus Panax; species Panax ginseng. The sequence continues at coordinate 9,866,794 of CM035147.1, read as the reverse complement.
ATACCATGTGCTACTATGCAACCACGCGTATTAATGTACTTTTACCACCGGGTAGTTCAACAGTTTAACGGTAAAACTTTCGCCGTTATTTTTATAAATAGATAATGCTGTTGTTTTCTAACTATGACAATACTTCCATTATGGGGTCCACCAATGATTGTGCCGTCGTACGAATATTCCCTATTAAAACGAATATTCCCCGACCAATCGAATATTATATAACCACTTGCTTACTTTGCAAAATTTGTAACTAATACCCACAACTATAACATTATATCAAATCCACACCATAATATTCAAAAATATATTTCGAGAAAAATTATATTTATTCATAAAAGTTGGGGTCTTACAACCTCCCCTTCTTATGAAATTTCGTCCTCGAAATTAGGGTGCGTACCTGGTATGTCGAAGAGGTGAGGATACCTTGACTTCATTTCAGATTCTAACTCCCAGGTCATTTCCTCAACATCGTGGTTTCTCCACAAAACTTTGACTTGAGGTATAACCTTGGAGCATAGAATATGATCCTTCTTATCTAAGATTTTAACAGGTACCTATTCATACGTTAAATCTTCCATTATCTCGTCCGGTTCTAATTCAATAATGTGGTTCGAGTCTTTCACATATTTATGTAACATAGATATATGAAAAACGTTATGAACATGAGATATATTTGGCGGTAAGACGAGTCTATAGGCCACAGTTCCTACTCGATCGAGGATTAAAAATGGGCCAATGAATCGAGGATTGAGCTTTCCTCTCTTTCCAAATCTCATAACTCCTTTCCATGGTGCAACACGTAACAACACATGATCTCCAATATTGAATTCCACGTCCTTTCGATGAAGATCAGCATAACTCTTTTATCAATCTTGTGAGGATTTTATACGTTGTCGGATCGTTTGAATCTTTTCCGTAGTCATACGTACCAACTCTGGTCCCAATAATGTTGCTTCACCCATCTCATCCCAGCATACTGGAGAACGACACTTTCTTCTATACAGTGCCTCATATGGAGCCATTCCAATACAATGGTAAGAACTTATCCCAACTTCCTTTAAAGTCAAGGACATAAAGTCTTAATAAATCTTCAAGAGTTTGAATAGTCCTCTCCGACTGCCTGTCCGTTTGAGGATGATATGCCAAACTAAATCGTAAATCAGTGCCCATAGCTTTTTGCAAACTAACCCAAAATCGTGAAGTGAATCTTGGGTCTCGATCAGAAACTATGGATACTGGCATACCATGCAATCTTACAATCTCGTTTATGTACATACGAACAAGATGTTCAAGTGTATAAGTTTCTCGCATCGGTAAGAAATGACCAGACTTGGTCAATCTATCAACAATGACCCAAATCGCATCTATGCCTTGAGAAACCTTGGGAAGACCAATAACAAAATCCATGGTAATGTACTCCCACTTCCATTCTGGAATTTCAAGTGGTTACAATGGACCTTTTGGCACTTGATGCTCTGCCTTGACTCGTTGACAAGTTAGACACCTTGAGATAAACCCCGCCATCTCTCTCTTCATATTGCTCCACCAAAATGTATGTTGAAGATCACGATACATTTTGGTACTCCCAGGATGGATTGAAAATGGTGTGTTGTGCGCCTCTATCATGATTTTATATTTCAAGTCAGAATCGTTAAGAACACAAAGTCTGGAGTTGACTCGAAGTATTCCTTCTTCATCGATTCTTGATTCCGGAATAGCACCTTCTTACACATTCTTCCTCATACGCATCAGCTCCAGGTCTGTAGCTTGAGCAGCTTTAACTTTATTGATTAAAGTCGGTTTTACTCGTATATTCATCATCATCAAATGGGTCCCTGGAGTCTTTAACTCTATCTCCATCCTTTGTAAGTCATATAAAATGGGCCTTTGAGTTAACAATATCGCACCCGTACCTGTATATGATCTTCTACTCAATGCGTCAGCTACTATGTTCACTTTTTCATGATGGTATTGAATGGTATGATCATAATCTTTCAACAACTCAAGCCAACGTCGTTGCCGCATGTTGAGTTCCTTTTGAGTGAAGAAATATTTGAGGCTTTTATGATCCGTATAGATCTCCACCTTCTCTCCATACAGGTAATGTCTCCAAATCTTAAGCATAAAAACGACAGCTGCCAACTCTAGATCATGAGTAGGATAACTCCTTTCATATTCCTTGAGTTGACGTGAGGCATAGGCTATGACTTTCCCATGTTGCATGAGAACACATCTTAACCCTTTGCTCAAGCATCATCAGAGATGACAAATCCTCCTAGCCGATGATGGTATTGTCGTAATAGGTGCTTAAATGAGTCTCCTCTTGAGTTCTTAAAACTCTTCTTACATTCCTCGCTCCAACCGAATTTTATATCTTTCCGAGTCAGCTGAGTTAATGGAGTAGTGATTCGAGAAAACCCTTCCATGAATCTCCGATAATAACCAGCTAAGCCGAGAAAGCTACGTACTTCGGTTACTGACTTAGGTTGCTCCCAGCTTTGAATTGCTTCAATCTTTCTCGGGTCAACAGATATTCCATGATTTGATATCACGTGCCCAAGGAATGCTACTTCCTCAAGCCAGAACTCGCATTTCTTCAACTTGGCATATAACTTGTTTTCACGAAGCTTTTGGAGTATCAGCCTCAAGTGTTGCTCATGATCTTCACAGATTTTGTAGTAAATGAGGATGTCATACATAAAGACGACCACAAAGTTATCCAAATATTCCTTGAATACTTGGTTCATCATATCCATGAAGGCAGCAGAAGCATTTGTCAATCCAAAAGATATGACTAGGAATTCGTAATGCCCGTACCGAGTTCTGAAAGCAGTCTTTGGAATGTCATCAATTTTAATGTTCAACTGATGATATCCAGAACGAAGATCGATCTTTGAAAAGAATTTGGCGCCTTGCAACTGGTCAAAGAGGTCATCAATGCGAGGCAATGAGTACCTATTTTTGATGGTGACATGATTCAACTCCCGATAATCAATACAAAGTCGCATACTTCCATCTTTATTCTTCACGAATAGAACATGAGCACCCCAAGGAGACGTACTAGGTCGAATGAAACCGATGTCTAACAATTTCTGCAGTTGGGTTTTTAACTCCTGAAGTTCAATAGGAGCCATTCAATATGGGGCTTTGGAAATGGGTTTTGTCTGGGGTTCAAGGTCGATACCAAACTCGATTTCACGCCCGGTAGGCCAAGAAGTTCTTCGAGAATACGCCAGAAATTTATTAACAATAGAAATATCATTCAAATCTGACGTATTTTTGTTTAAATCTGTGACATGAGCTAAGAAAGCTTGACATCTATTTTTCAATAAACGAATAGCTTTATGGCTTGAGATGATCGTGATTGATTTTAATGGTTTGGTCACTTGAATTCGCATAATAGGTTGATTAGGAATATGAAAGCTAACAACCTTACAAAAATAATCAATTTTCGCATGATGAGTAGTTAACCAATCAATCCCTAGAATCACGTCAAATGCAAGTATTTTTAAGGTGATAAGATCGACAGGTAACGTGCGGTTACCAATTTGAATCAATCAAGACTTATAAACAGTGGATGTAATGAAGGTTTCTCCCAAAGGAGTTTCAACAGATAAGTCAAAGTCTAATTTTTCCGGAGTCAAATTTAAACGTTGAGCGCAAGTAGGAGAAATAAAAGAATGGGTAGAACCGGTATCAAATAAGGTATAGACTTCGCTAGAGTTTATGATTAGCTTACCCGTGATCACCTCGTTTGGATTCCTTACTTTTTGGGAGGTTACGAAAAATGCTCTCCCTTGAATTACTGGTTTTGTCTTGTCTGGGACGGCCTTTGTTGCCTCCATCCCAGCTGGACTTGACTTTGGTGCACGACAAAATTGGGCAAGGTGACCTTCTCTTCTGTAATTATAACACGCTTTGGATTGTTGCGTAAAGTTCGGACTGATATGTCCCTCCCCTCCGTATTTTTAACATACGATTGGCTGTCGTTCCCCTTCCTTAGCAACAGGTGCTGGTGATGACGTCTTTCCATTATTGTTGAATCTCCTCTTCTTGAAATTTCCACTTCTATTATCTTGGCCATGATTTCCACCAAAGTGGTTACTATTTCTGGCATGTTGATTCCCTCCACGTTTGTTGTCATCGCTCGATGATCGCTTACCATTGGTATTATCATTTTGCCTTTGCTGCTCTTGGTTGGGTTGACTCGTTATCGCTTCCAATAATCGAGCCCTATTTACAACATCTGAATACAAACACAGTTTATGAGAAATTAAGTATTGACGTATCTCGGGTTTCAAACATCTTAGAAACATCCGCGTCATTCTCTCCTCATTATCAACCAAGTGGGACGAAAACGGGATAACTTGGCAAACTTAGCTTCGCAGACCGCGACACTGGCCATATTGTTCGCTTCCACTTTGATGAACTTTACCTCCTTCATGTGACGAATAATTTCGGGAAAGTACTTGTCGTTGAACAGTTCTTAGAACTTCTCCTAAGACATTTTCAATGTGGCAGGTTGAGTACGCTTTACCGATTCTCACCAGTAATCTGCCTCTCCTCGCAACATAAAGGTGGCAAAGGGAACCTTTTGCTCCTCGGAGCATCCCAAGACATCAAATATCTTGGTGATCTGCTTTATCCATGTCTCTGCCTTAAGTGGTTTTGGCTCTCCAATAAACTCCGGTGGTCCCAGCCTTGAATCTGCTTAAGCGGTGACCATCCGAGAGTTGCCGATGTTTCCACCTACATTTTTTGAACAGAGCCGCTTCTCGATCGATGTTGTATGAATTGCATAAAGCCTCTGAACATCCCATCGTTCATCATTTGGTCAGCGTTGTTGTTTTCTTGAGCATTATTGCCATCCTGATGCACATTATCCTGAGTATTGATCGTTGGTGACTCAACGGTCTCATGTGCTTCATTGCTTATCTCAACATTTTTGGATGCCATTTTCAAATACTTCTACAAAACAAGGGTTAATTGACATGTCAAATATTATCCCTATACTCTGATCGACCAATTAAATACCAAATAAACTTAGGTAGGTCATACTAGCGAAGGAATTCCTTGTGTCTCCCCTCCTAGTTCTTGTCTCACATCTCAACCAGGGATCATATCCTTAAGCTTTGATACCAACTGTGACGCCCCCAAAATAGGTATACATCACCCATCTTAAGTCACCAAATACATGGTATAGAATTTAAATACAAACTTCTTTTATACAGTATAACAAAACGTAGCTGAGAGTTTCAAAACGGATAATGTCTCGTAGAGAGTATCCAAACTCAATTAAAGTCCTCATTACAATTATTATCACACTATTTCACTGAATAGTGAGGACTACTAATGCAAATATTTGGACCGTCACTCCGTTCCCCGACTAGTCCCAACTACATTCTTATTTCCTGAAAAGAACAATGAAAGCAAAAGGTGAGCTCAACTAGCCTAGTAAGAAATATTATGACTAAGATAATGTAGAATAAATTATCGTTAACCTTCAACAGTGTTAAACTGATCAAATATAATAAACATCAAGTTTAACTGCAACGAAACAAGCAATCCATTAGAAGAGTCAAGTAGAGCATGATATCTACTATCTTCTATGATTCAAAAAGTTTATCATCAATTTTATCACTGAGACTCAGCTTAATAAATAAACCACAACATCGAATCATCCATGCACTACGGGCCAAGGATATTCATGTAATCATCAATGGTCATGATTATACTGAATAATCCCTGGTCATAATCATACCAACAACTGTCCATCAATGCACTATAGGCCAATGAGGATTTTTACCACATCATTTGTAACATTACGGTCATGAGTATACCAAATAATCCCTGGTCATAATCATACCAATCAATAGTATATCTATGCACATAAGCCACATATGACTTTTTATCACAATATAGGCATGAGGATGATGGCAATGATATAAGAATTCAATTAAAAGAAAGCAAAGGATAAATTTTTAAAGATTATAACTTAATTTATCCAGAATTCAATAATGTCCAAATTGTCAACATGATACTGCTTTGTCGAGTAAAATTCAAGAATAATATTATATAAAAAATGATTTGGATAGCAAAGAAATAAATTTTTGTCATGAATAATTCCCTGGGTGAATAGTACCCGAGTGAATAGTACTTCGGGAATAGTACCCCGTGAATAGTACTTTGTGAATAGTACTCGTGAATAATACTTTGTGAATAGTACCCATGAATAGTACCCTGTGAATAGTACTTTGTGAATAGTACCATAAAAATGAATACTACTCATGGACAGTACTCCGGCATGAAAAGCTTAAAATTTAACAAGAATGTGTAGAAAATATCCTTGTGAAACGATACTAGATGAAGCTCAAATTTTAAGGATATTCTATTAATTTCACGGAGTATAGAAGCAATACTTTAACAAAATGAGGGTATAATCAGGAATACGAGACGAAATAATATTACTCATATACTATAGAGTATGGAAGACATTATTATTCCTATGAATACTGAAAAAAATAATATCCCTTACCTCAGAAGAAGACTGGATACTGAAATAGTGACGTAGCAAACTTCTCTTCTACTTTCTCTCTAAAGCTTCTCTCTATATAATTGCTCTTGTGAGTCTTAGTGAATTGGTGAGAATGATAGAAGAATGAACTTCTATTTATAGGAAAACATAGTTTCAATAATTGTACGTTTTGGGGCTCAAAATATTACAGTATAATACCTCCATCTTTTCTTTCATTTTTAATTTAGTCCTGCAAGTATTATCAAACTTGCACCACCTCCCCTAATAGTATATCATGTGAATCAATAGTACACACATGTGAACAAATAGTTATAAACATGTGAATTACTAGCAATTAATTGCTCATTTATCATATTAATTACCCGATTGGTCAATATAACCTCCAGACATCTATTATTATCGAAATAGATGTCGATTTCCACTAACACTATAATCTCAACACAATGAAAATATCAATTTCATCTTTAATCAACGCGAACTTATTCATCATTAATATTATAACTCACAATATTTAACAACCAGATCATTCCCAGGAAAGAGGGGGCTTTCCGATAAGGATTTCTTCCTATTGGCGCTCAATTAGGTGACCAAACCTCTCCTTGACAGAACTTTCTAGACATTATCAATATTGGAAATAATAATATGAATAACTTTGTCGTCTCAATTATTGATTTAATAATATAAGATATTATGCAGATGATACTGTGACAATAATTGAATCAATAATATGAGAGATATTATCGTGAAGAACTATCGTGAGAAATAATTGAGTATAACTGAGTGACTTCTCACGTAAGCATCAATAATCAATACCGTGTGTTACTATGAAACCACACTTATTACTTTAGTTTTACCACCGGGTAGTTCAACAGTTTAACGGTAAAACTTTCGCCGTTATTTTTATAAAAATATAATTATGTCATTTTCTAACTACGACAATACTTTTGTTGTGGGGTCCACCAATGATTGTGTCGTCGTACGAATATTCCCTGTTAAAACGAATATTTCCCGACCAATCGAATATTATAAAACCACTTGCTTACTTTGCAAAATTTGTAACTAATACCCACAACTATAACATTATATCAAATCCACACCATTATATTCAAAAATATATTTTGAGAAAAATTAATCTTTATTCATAAAAGTTGGGGTCTTACAGAAGGCCTGTTCTTATGGTTTTTGGAAATTCCAGAAACTCAAGGCCATGGTCGAATGGCCTAGTTTGACCATCTACTACGCTTGCTCAATTGATTGTTTAAGAGTTATAAGGGTATAGATCTAAAGTCCATTTATAAGGCTACAACATTATTACAACAAGAAGAACAAAACATCAAACAGAAGCAAGATCAAAGCCACAGAAAATCTTGTCAGGCGTTTCTGGGTAACAATCTGGGTTACCCAGATCAGTTTGGTCATCGTCGGTCAACGGCCTTTAACCACTAATAACTTGTGATGTACACATGATTTATGCATGAATCCAGTTCCAGATCAAAGATCTCCTAACATAGTAAAAGTACAAACATTAAAACAACCAAAAACATAAACAGAAAAAGATTTACAGCCTCTGACATTCATTGTAAGAACACAATAAATTTTTTCCAAATTTTGAAAAACTTCAAATCCGAGCCTTTAGATGTTATGGATCTAACATCTAGCAACCCAGATCATCTATATACACTACTTAAAACATATTTTTACACTAAAACATAACATTTAACAATGGATCAAGGGTCAAATTTTTGAATAGGGTTTTATACCTTTATGCGCAAATTCTTGAGTCTATGCCTCTGATTTGTTGTGGGTGTTAGTGGGGCTTGAATTATGACTGAACTAACACTAGAATTTCGTGGGTTTGGGTGAGAGAAAAGTGAGTTGGGTGTTTGGTGCAAAATAAGCTAACAAATGACATTTTCTATCTCCAATCTATATATAGCATGATGTTACAATGACTTTGGCTGATAAGGGCTGATCTGCTGGACTTAGTAGCACATGGGTTTGGTTAGAGTTGGTAAACAACTAAAGTGTTGACAATTTTCACAAGCAACCTAATAAAAATCCAAGAAGGGTAAAATGGTTAATGGTCTTGTGATTTTAATGGTATTCATGACATTTGGCTAACCCTTAGGGTTTGACCCTTAGGGTTTAACCCTAAGGTTCTACAAATTGTTTTTCTAGAAATTTCCAATTAGGGCTAAAATAAAAATTTATTTTTCTAAATTATAAATTAGGGTTTTCTAAATTAGATTAGGTTTTCTAATTATATAAACTTACATATTAGGTTTAAAGACTTGCTAATTAGCATTAAAATGACTAAATTAGCAATTAACTTTCCCATTTAGCAATTAGGGTTTTCTATTTTAAAATTAGGGTTTCGAATATAGGAATTAGGGTTTATAAATATTAATTAGGGTTTAAAAAAAATTAGGGTTTCCCTAATTTAAGTTAATATCTATAACTCCGGTCGTTAATCAAATTATCACGATTACATAACGACTTAATAAATTCATAGAGTCGTAAATGGCAGTCGAATTAGGGTTTCAAATCAAATAGGGTTTATAATTTAAATATTAGGGTTTCTAATTACTAATTAGGGTTTCTGATAATTAGGTTTTTCCTAATTAAGGTTATAATCAATAACACATATCATTAATCACACAACACAATTACTTAACAGTCTCAAACTCATAATTGCTAAGGTTTTCTAACACTGTACAGTAATTAACCAATTATCAATCTACACACATACAGTACATATTCACAGTACTGAAATTTAAATAATATAATATGATTATTCTCTTACCTTATTCCAAAACCAGGACTATGATTTGGATTCCATATCTGGTTTATCCTTTATATACATACCATTATTAATTAAGTTATAATAATTAACTTAATTAACCTTAAATAAATTCATATAACAAAATATTTATTATAATAATTCTATAATCATTTTATATATTATTTAAATAATATAATAATCATATTTTCATTGAAAACAATCAATAAAAACATTTCTACTATAAAATTAATTATTATAAGAATATACTTTATAATAAGCAATAATTCTAAAATAAAATTATTTGTAATTATTCATGTAATAAATATATTTTTATTTATCACATAAATACATACACTTTATCTTGTACATATTCTCACCTTTAAAATAATAATAAAAATATTTATACGCAAAATTCCTGATTTAATTATATAGAAAAATATCGGGTTATTACAAATACGTCAAATTTTGATAATCGTAATGCGACTTTCTCGAGGAAAGGATGCTCCTAAAGGAAAAGGACAAGGACTAAAAGGATGCACTTCTGATCCTCCAAGGCAAAGTAACTGACATGCATGCCCAAATAAAGGTGCTGATGAGGGAAAATACTTCTTTAGGTAAGGAATGTACAGAGCTTAAAGGTCAATGCCCCGTCATTTCCGAGGAGGCTAAGCAGCAAGTGATCAAAGAGTATGAGGAATCGCCCGAACTTACTGAAAATGTGACACCCCCAAATCCGGGTACTTCAATTCTACAGGATTTGGTGTTCACTGTACAAATATCATCTATCTATCTACCCATAATAAGTGCAAACCATACAATAGATAGAAATAAAATCTTCCCCTTTATAGGGTTACAACATCCGAATAATAATTACAATCCCAGGTTGAACTAACCTTAAACATCTGTGCGGAAATATAAACAATAAGTCTTAAACAACATCATTAACTTAAGTCTTAAACAAATACATCATCATATAAAATAACAAGTCTTCATCACTTGCTAACTTTGCCCTTGCCTTTACTAGTGGAAGGTTCATCAGTTCTTTCGTTCTTAACTGCAATGTTATTATTAAGAAAGAGTGAGCACTATTTCCCACAAGTATAACAATGAAATAACAGTATAATAACATGCGAGTGAATCAAAGACATCTGAATAAAAGCTCAATTTTTGAATCAAGAATGAATAACAAGAATCAAAAGATTTCTAAGGGTCATAAGACCTTGAACTATGTCCTAGGTTCTCAAGGGTTATACTTGAAACCTTTAACAGTCATAAGACTATGGACCTTTCTTTTTTGTACTTGGGGATCAAATTTTAGTACTATACATCATGCACAATATCTTAACGCTAACGCATAAGTAAATCCTTTGCAGGTTTGTTCATCTCTTTGTTTGACATTCGAGTCCGCACTAAAAGAAAGTTTGGTTTGGATAATTCAATAAGGGTTCTGAAATTTAGAACGTTCATCAACTAAGGACTAGTTGAATCAATAAAGTTCACTAGTCTAATAAGGTTCAACAATAATGATTTTTAATTTGAATAATAATCTCAAGAAGTATACAATAGAACAATTATTGTATAACTGAATCATACTTTGAAAAGATAATCAATCTTTAATATAACATTTGAACTTGAATAATAGAATTGATAATTTACTCGAGGTAAATAATAAACTTGAACAATAATGACAAGTAGGGTTAGGAAACTTGCCTCGTGCGTAGATTACACTTTAACTAAGCACGTTCTTTGAATTTAATCCTACATACCATTCACATTCACAATACCAGTTAATTATAACTTAACTAATCATCATAACTCATTCTCTTTGTCTAACTTCGGTTATGACTATACTTAGTCAAATTACTACATTCGTTGTCCCAAAATAACACTTCATGAATAACAAGTTAATTATGTATTCAATAATTCAATTCACATACAATTATGTTATTTACACGTTAAACAACTATTTTACATCTCATTATACTTCTAACATATGTCCATGTTCATTACATTAAGTTGCTTTCACATTGCTAGACTTAATCAATTTAAAAATCTCATTTCTAAACTTTTTCGAGAGAGTAGTCATGCATACCATCGTTACACTCTGGTCTTCGTGACATCATGGCGTGATGGTGTTCTGGTCTTTGACTCTTGAGTCATGCAAATACATGAAATAGGCAGCGAAATAGGCAGTAAGATACAGGTATGCTACAGATTGACATATGAGTAAATGGCGTTCATAAAAATCGCAGAACATGCCAATTTCTTATTTTCTACTCGAAATTAGACATACCCATATGATGTAATTCATGCATAAACATAACCCAACATTTATATAATGACTTTAACCAATGTAAACACTTAATTACAGAATTTAAGCATGCAATTTCACTGACTTTGATGTTCTTAAAGGTTTTGAAAATAAAACATGAAAATTGTCACTACTGGATTCGTTATAACACCGAATCCGCTTATTTAAACTTTGGTCTCTTCAGATCAACATGCATAACAACGCATTTGAGTATAAAATTTAGGGATAATATACGATTAACACATGAAATATCACGTATAAGGCCATATGGCCAAAACCCAAACTCTGTAATTTATGAAAAACATATACGATATGTGTTTTCATGAAACTGATGATATGGTTTACATAATATATATAATTAAATACGATGTGATGTGCCATAACACATACAAAACCCATAATCGTTACTCCTATCCCAATTACAGAGGCTTTATAGTATGAATGAAAGCCATTTTCATAAAACTCAAATAACGTAAAAATAGAATTTGGGAAGGAGGAGATTACCCTATAGAGTATAATTTAGTAGGCCTAAATTCCTCACTCTCAATTCTCTTTCACCGACTTACAATTTCTCTCTGACAAACTCTCTCTGATTTTCTCTCTGTGATGTTTTACAGATTTAGTAAAATAATGAAGAAGAGAAAAGAGAAAACGCATTATAAGAATTGACTGACGCGCACTATGGTCAGTTACCCATCATGGGTTAACTGCCTATAACTCCGCCTAAGGCCATGTTTGGCTAGATTAATAGATTACAAAACTATTTAATTTAATAAAGCTTTATCATATAGTTTAAATCATGTCACACCCACTTGCACAATAAATCCAATATCTTATTTAAAATAAATAAAATATAATAACTTCTCATAAATTCACATAGTCATATATTTAATTTTCTCATTAATTAATAATGTCAAATTATTAACTCTCTAACTAATAATTAAATTAATTAAAATAACATCATGCTTAATTAAATATTTCATTTAATTCAATAAGCTCACATAAATACATACTTGAATAATAAATATTCTCTACATTAATTTAATAAATGTAACACATAATTAAATTAATCTACCACAATTGCATCAAATAATTATTTAATCCAATAATTAAATCATCGAAAAATATTTATTTAATTCAATAAATATTAAAAATTAAATTAAAAAAATCTCGTTCGTCACATCTTTCCCTCCTTAAAAGGATTATGTCCCCAGAATTACGACTCAATAATTTTGACCCGTTACATTCTCCCCCCCCCTTACAAAGATTCTGTCCCCAGAATTGCTTACACATAATTAAGTAAATAAATGAGGGTAGTTTTTCATCATATTCTCTTCGAGTTCCCACGTAGCTTCTTCAACGTTGTGGTTCCTCCAAATTACCTTAACAGAAGGTATAACTTTATTTCTGAGAACTTGTTCTTTTTTGTCGATAATTTGAACATGAATTTCTTCGTAAGATAAGTCTTTCTCAAAATATAGGGGTTCATATTCAATTACATGCTTGTAATCGGCTTTGTAGGGTCGTAACACAGAAACATGGAAGATGCTATGGACATTCTCGAGTGCTGGAGGTAAGGCTACTTCGTACGCGACTTCTCCGATTCTACGCAATATTTCAAAGGGTCCAATGAATCTTGGGCTTAATTTCCCTTTCTTTCTGAACCTGATCTTTCCCTTCCAGGGAGAGACCTTCAAGAAAACGTAACTACCTGATTCAAACTCGATATTTTTACGATGTGGATCAGTGTATTTCTTCTGTCGATCTTGAGCTGCTACCAGTCGTGATCGGATAACTTTGACTATTTTTGCTATCTATTGTACCAATTCTAGCCCTAGCAATTGTCTTTCGCCAACTTCATCCCAATAAAGTGGAGTTCTGCACTTTCTGCAGTATAACGCTTCATAAGGCGGCATGCCTATACTAGCGTGGTAACTGTTGTTGTAGCCGAACTCTACTAACGGTAGGTGATCATCCCAATTTCCTTTATAGTCCATCATACAGGCTCTTAGCATATCTTCTAATGTCTGAATCGTTCTTTCGCTTTGTCCTTCTGTTTAAGGATGGTATGCTGTACTCATTCGCAATTGCGTTCCCATGCATTCATGTAGACGTTTCCAGAAATTTGATGTGAAGCGTGGATCCCTGTCGAAAACAATTAACACTGGCACTCCGTGCCTCGAAACAATCTCTTTTATATATAACCTTGCCAACTGATCTAAATTGAATCTAATTTTTGATCGGAAGAAAGTGTGCGGATTTTGTTAGTCGGTCAACGATAACCCATACTGCGTCGTAACCTTTCTGAGTCATCGGAAGGCCAACCACAAAGTCCATTGTAATATGTTCCCATTTGCATTCAGGGATTTCTAATGGTTGTAGCAATCCACTCGGTCTCTGATGCTCTACTTTTACTTTCTGATAGGTCAGACATTTGGCAACACATTCTGCAACATCACGTTTCAAATTTGGCCACCAGAAATGTTGACGAAGATCTAGATACATCTTGGTACTACCAGGGTGAATCGAATATCGTGAACTATGAGCCTCGCTCAAAATTTCTTCCTTAATCTCTTGTACTGGCGGAATCCAAATTCTACTTTTAAATCTCAATATTCCTTCCTTATCCATTTTAAATCTTGGTTCAGTTCCTTCAGATATCTTCTTTGTCACCTTTTTGCATTCATCGTCCTGAAGCTGAGCCTCCTTTACTTTGTTCAGTATAGTTGTACCAGATTGCATCTGAAATAGTTTTTCATCAACCTCTATTGGATACTTAATATCCAATTCTAGTTTCTCCATTTCTGCAATTAGCTCTTTTTGAGCAGTCAACATCATCAATTTCTCATGACCCTTTCTACTTAAAGCATCGGCAACCACATTCACCTTACCCGGACGGTATAAAATCTCACAATCGTAATCCTTGATTAATTCCAACCATCTTCTTTGACGCATATTTAAATCCTTTTGTGTGAAAATATATTTCAGACTCTTGTGGTCTGTATATATTTCATACTTCTCCCCGTAGAGATAGTGCCTCCAAATTTTTAAAGCAAAAACAATCTGCAGCTAACTCCAAATCATGGGTCGGTATCCCTTCTCGTAATCCTTCAATCATCATGATGCATAATGATGACTCGCCATTTTGCATAAGCACACGCCAAGTCCTTTATGTGTGACGCATCGCTAAAAACAACAAAATTTCTGATCATTCGGAAGGATAACACAAATGCCAGTACTCAATCTCTTCTTCAATTCTTGAAAGCTCTCCTCACACTTCTCCATCCAAACAAATTTCACAAATTTTACGAGTTAAATTTGTTAATGAGTCATGCGATCTTGAAAAAGTCTTGAATGAATCTTCTATAATATCCTGCTAATCTAAGAAAACTTCTTACTTCGACCGGTGTTCTCAATGATCCCGATTAATTACTACTTCTACTTTAGATGGATATACCGAGATTCCATTTTTATCGATCACGTGACCAAGAAATTGTACTCGCTCGATCCAGAATTCGCATTTCAAAAATTTATCATACAACTTCTCTCTTCTCAATACTTCCAACATTAATCTCAAATTCTCTTCGTGTTCTTCCTTGGTTTTTGAATAAACCAAAATATCATCTATAAATACCACTACGAACTTGTCCAAAAATGGCTTGTACACACCATTCATTAGTCCCATAAATGCTGCAGGAGCATTTGTTAGACCAAACGACATTACTAAAAATTCGTAGTGACCGTATCGCGTTCTAAACGGAGTCTTTGGTACATCTTTCGCCCTAACCTTTAATTGATGATAACCGCTTCTAAAGTCTATCTTGGAAAAGTATCTCATTCGCTTCAATCGATCAAACAGTCGTCGATCCTCAGAATGGATATCCGTTCTTAATCGTGACCTTATTCATTCTCTGTAGTCAATGCAGCAGAGCAGCATCGATCCGTCCTTCTTTTTCATAAATAACACCGGGCGCCCCACTCGGCCGATACGCTTCTATTGAATGTACTTCTTGTCCAACAATTCTTGTAGTTGTACCATTAGTTCTTTCATCTCTCATCGGTGCCATTCTTATGGTGCCTTCGATATTGAGCGCTTTGGGCGCCAAATCGATCACGAAATCTACCTCTCTATCTGGTGGAAGTCCCGGTAAATCATCCGAAATACGTCGACGAAGTCCCTCACAATCCAGATCTCTTCTACCTTCGGATTCTCTTTTCGACTGTCGACTATGTAAGCTAAGTATCCTACACAACTTGTCTTAACAACTTCCCGGCCTACATCATCGCCGACAACTCGCTTGTCTAGGCGACTTTTACCATAAACACAACCTTTGATGGGGTCATAAGGTTAATACGCTTCTTTTGGCAATCAATTACGTACCGTAATTGAATAACCATCCATTCCCAATATAACGCCAAATTTCCCAAGTCGAATAGGGATAAGATCTACGTTCATGATATTACCCGTAATATCCACTCTACAGTTCTTATGTACGTACTTAATAGGGATTATTTCTCTATTCGCAATTTCTATGTTCATGGGGTAATCCAATTTATCCTTAGGCAAATCTAAATTCTTGGCAAAGTCATCGGATATAAAGGAACAAGTAGCACCAAAATCAAATAAAACGTAAGCATTAATTTTATTGATCGGAATGATACCTGACACCACATCACGGGATTAAACTGCATCTTGCACCGTCATGTAGAAAGTTCGGGCGGGCGGTCGATTTGTTGCGGTTGGTCCGGTGATGGTTAAGGTATTTCCACTGTTGTTTCCCTGGTTTCCTCCTGATCTTGACCCTCCCAATCCCTTCTTGGGACAGTCTCTTGCCAGATGGTCCTTCAAACCACAAGTGAAACAAGCACCCTTCTTTGGGTTTGGACAGTTTGGTGTTATGTGGCCTTCCTGACCACAATTGTAGCACACTCTTTTTCCTTTCATACAAACTCCCAAATGGGCTTTCCCGCAGGTCGGGCATGCTTCAATTCTTTTCTTCTGACTACCTTGTTGATTCCCCGATGACAAGTTATCATTCCACCTTTTCTTCTGATTAAAATTTCCACCTCCTGTGCCACTTCTACTAACCTTGTTATTTCCCTCACCTTCACTCTTCTTCTTCTGATCTTGATTGTACTTGGTCACCGCATTGCTTCCACCTTCAGCGAGGATGGCCTTTTCCAATACTCCGGCAAATGTGTTTATCTGAAACATTGATACTTTGCTGTACACCCAATGTTTTAGTCCTTGTTCAAACCATCTCGCCTTCCTCTCATCCGCGTGAACTTGATACGGGGCGAACCTCGCTAACTCGTTGAATTTTTCCGCATAATCAGTGCACGCCATATTCCACGCTTCAATTCCAGAAATTGAACCTCCATCTGGTTCTGCGAGCTAGTTGGGAAGTACATCTAGAAAAACATTTCTTTAAATCTCTCCCAAGTAATTTCACCTTCACCTACTCGCACTTTGTTTGCTTGCCACCAATAGCTAGCCTCAGACTTCAGCATAAATGTTGCAAAAGCGGTCTTCTGGTCTTCTCTAACCCTAGCAACGTCGAAAACCTTCTCCATTTCCATAACCCACGTTTGAGCCTCGATCGGGTTCATGGAACCTTTAAATTCTGGCGGTCCCATCGCCTTGAAATCTTTAAACGTAGTATTTGGTGGAGCTTGAGGTTGATTATTCATTGCTCCAGCTAGCAAGTTAACCAACTGCTGAACAGGATTAGCATTGGCATTATTGTTATTATTTGTTGACTCTTCCTGAGTTGGTTGACGTGGTTGTCTTCTTCTAGGCGGCATATTTCTGTTAAGAATAATATATGCTTATTAAATCTCTATTAAATTCTCTAAATAGTTAAGACTTAACTCAACAATTTAATATAATCATTTAACACATCATCTCAAACAACTTAATATATTTAATTCAAACTAAAAGTTTTACATCAAACGATAGCATAACTGCTATTTACATCCACCATCTTGAGATAAAGAATCCACAGGATTTAAATATTAAAATATTCCTTTGTTCATAAACATATCGGAATTTACATATAAAATTAACTAAGTCTTTCACATAATTAAACAGATTATATCATTATCTGTCAAGGTGCTGAATAGCCTTGCTACGTTCCTCGTCCATGATACGAGACATCGTCCTGCGATCTAGCATGTACGATGGAAGTCCTTCGAACTGGATGGGGTACCTCAAAACTCAATCTTGGGCCTCATCCATTGCATGATTCAGTGTAGAGTATGTCTCACCCAGCTTTGCCTTCTTTGTATGACCTTCCTCTTCTGCAAGATCAGCACGTCGTGACTCTCTTACCCAGCCTTCCTCTGCTATGATCAGCCTTTCAGAGCTTTCCTTCAGTTCCTTCTTCAACTTTTCTATCTCTGCGGTCTTATCTTCGGTTTGACCTTTCTCGTGGACCAAATCGCATTCTAAATTTCCCAGTCGTGAGTGAAGAATCAAAATCTCTCTCTCCTTCTGCTCGAGAGTAATCTGCTGAATAATAGCTCACTCAGTCAAATCCTGCACCTCATCTCGTAACTCCACGTTACGGTCGTATAATGTGTCGTACATCTCAGCATCGATGGAATGCTGTGGAAACTCCTCTTTTTCCTCTTCCACGTCAAATTCCTCCTAAGGATCCTCCTCAGGATCTGTCTCAAGTTCATGCTCCTGACCAATGACGTTGATCAATGGAGATGACTCCCTCTATACCAACTGTTCCCTAACGACATGAATGTCTCTGGGCTCCTCCTCTTAGGGTACTATAGGTACTCGGGGTCCTCCTCCCCGCCGACGACTAGTTCCTCCAACGCCGTACATCCCGACAACAAAAATTCGAGTTTTAGTTACTAAGCCATACTAGTGAGCACATAATTTTAACACATAATCACATAAAGTCTTTTATTATCTTCAATGAATTACAAAAATTCATTTCCTAGAACTCGATAAGAGTTTTCCATCACTATGTTCTTTCTATAAGGCTACTACCTAAGGTTGTTTCCCCACCTAAGGTTCATAGCCTCACAGACTTTGATACTTAACTTGTGACACCCCCAAATCGCATTTCAATTCCACGGATTTGGTGTTCATCAGACAAAATATCATCTATCTATCTACCCATAATAAGTGCAAACCATACAATAGATAGAAATAAAATCATCCCCTTTATAGGGTTACAACATCCGAATAATAATTACAATCCCAGGTTGAACTAACCTTAAACATCTGTGCGGAAATATAAACAATAAGTCTTAAACAACATCATTAATTTAAGTCTTAAACAAATACATCATCATATAAAACAACAAGTCTTCATCACTTGCTAACTTTGCCCTTGCCTTTACTAGTGGAAGGTTCATCAGTTCTTTCATTCTTAACTGCAATGTTATTATTAAGCAAGAGTGAGCACTATTTCCCACAAGTATAACAATGAAATAATAGTATAATAACATGCGAGTGAATCAAAGACATCTGAATAAAAGCTCAACTTTTGAATCAAGAATGAATAACAAGAATCAAAAGATTTCTGAGGGTCATAAGACCTTGAACTATGTCCTAGGTTATCAAGGGTTATACTTGAAACCTTTAACAGTCATAAGACTATGGACCTTTCTTTTTGTACTTAGGGCGATTAGCCCTTAGTACCATACTGTGCACAATATCTTAACGCTAACGCATAAGTAAATCCCTTTGCAGGGTTGTTCATCTCGGTTTGACATTCGAGTCCGCACCAAAGAAAGTTTGGTTTGGATAATTCAATAAGGGTTCTGAAATTTAGAACGTTCATCAACTAAGGACTAGTTGAATCAATAAAGTTCTCTAGTCTAATAAGGTTCAATAATAATGATATTCAATTTGAATAATAATCTAAAGAAGTATACAATAGAACAATTATTGTATAACTGAATCATGCTTTGAAAAGATAATCAATCTTTAATATAACATTTGAACTTGAATAATAGAATTGATAATTTACTCGAGGTAAATAATAAACTTGAACAATAATGACAAGTAGGGTTATGAAACTTGCCTCGTGCGTAGATTACACTTTAATTAAGCACGTTCCTTGAATTTAATCCTACATACCATTCACATTCACAATACCAGTTAATTATAACTTAACTAATCATCATAACTCATTCTCTTTGTCAAAATTCGGTTATGACTATACTTAGTCAAATTACTACATTCGTTGTCCCAAAATAACACTTCATGAATAACAAGTTAATTATGTATTCAATAATTCAATTCACATACAATTATGTTATTTACATGTTAAACAACTATTTTACATCTCATTATACTTCTAACATATGTCCATGTTCATTACATTAAGTTGCTTTCACATTGCTAGACTTAATCAATTTAAAAATCTCATTTCTAAACTTTCTGGAGAGTGGTATTTGCCATACACATATTACTTGTCTTCAGCATTTTCTTAAGACGATGGCGCTATACTTCTGGCCAGGACTCTTGGCGTTATGGCTTCGAGACATGGCGCATATGGCATGATGATAACCTTCTATGGCTATACAAGGGAAATAAGCGTAATGCTTAAGTATTGTGCATACAGACAGACATAAATGGCAGTTCACGAAAAATCGCAGAACATGCCAATTTCTTCCAATTTCTTATTTTCTACTTGAAATTAGACATACCCATATAATGTAATTCATGCATAAACATAACCCAACATTTATATAACGACTTTAACCTATGTAAACACTTAATTACAGAATTTAAGCATGCAATTTCACTGACTTTGATGTTCTTGAAGGTTTTGAAAATAAAACATGAAAATTGTCACTACGGATTCGTTATAACACCGAATCCATTTATTTAAACTTTGGTCTCTTCGTATCAACATGCATAACAACGTACGAGTGTAAAATTTAGGAATAATATACGATCAACACATGAAATATCACGTATAAGGCCATATGGCCAAAACCCAAACTCTGTAATTTATGAAAAACATATACGACTTGTGTTTTCATGAAACTGATGATATGGTTTACATAATATATATAATTAAATACGATGTGATGTGCCATAACACATACAAAACCCATAATCGTTACTCCTATCCCAATTATAGAGGCTTTATAGTATGAATGAAAGCCATTTTCATAAAACTCAAATAACGTAAAAATAGAATTTGGGAAGGAGGAGATTACCCTATAGAGTATAATTTAGTAGGCTTAGATTCCTCACTCTTGATTCTCTTTCACAGACTTACAATTTCTCTCTGACAAACTCTCTCTGATTTTCTCTCTGTGATGTTTTATCAGACTTAGTAAAATAATGAAGAAGAGAAAAGAGAATACGCATTATAAGAATCGACTGACGCGAACTATGGTCAGTTACCCATCATGGGTTAACTGCCCATAACTCTTCCTAAGGCCATGTTTGGCTAGATTAATAGATTACAAAACCATTTAATTTAATAAAGCTTTATCATATAGTTTAAATCATGTCACACCCACTTGCACAATAAATCCAATATCTTATTTAATATAAATAAAATATACTAACTTCTCATAAATTCACATAGTCATATATTTAATTTTATCATTAATTAATAATGTCAAATTATTAACTCTCTAACTAATAATTAAATTAATTAAAAAAACATCATGCTTAATTAAATATTTCATTTAATTCAATAAGCTCACATAAATACATACTTGAATAATAATATTCTCTACATTAATTTAATAAATGTAACACATAATTAAATTAATCTACCACAACTGCATCAAATAATTATTTAATCCAATAATTAAATCATCGAAAAATATTTATTTAATTCAATAAATATTAAAAATTAAATTACAAAAATCTCGTTCGTCACAGAAAAGATCATGTCCCAATTAAGCAAAGGTCATTGTAAAGCTTATCGGGAAAAGTTCGGTGAAGATGATGGTCATTGGCTCGGATATTTCGCTCTCGATTCTTGGATGAAGATTAAAAAGGTGAAGATGATTCTTCGAATAAATAATCACTTTAGAATTTTTGTTTGTAACTTTTCTGATCAGTTATGTTAGTTCCCAGTAGGCACACACTAGATCTAGAAGGGGGGTTGAATAGATCCTTTTTAATTTCAAATACTTTTCTCATTTATTTTGTATTGCTAATGAATTAGCATATGACGACAAACATAAGAATCTTTTCAAGCACAACAGAATAAGTAAAAGATCACTTTCATTGATATATTCATAATCATACATACATTGTTCATAGAGTTAGTTAAGTTGTAAGCAGTTAATACATACATAACATTTATAGCAGATAGGTACATAATGTAAATGACAGTAGGTAAATGACTGAAAGTAAATGACACAAGTGATTTTAAGTGGTTCAGAGACTGAAGCTCCTAATCCACTCTTCTGCTTTAACTAACAAGATTTCCACTAAGGAAGGGCGGCACGCTGAATCACTAAGATTCCTTTAAGGCCAGCAGCCTTGGAACTCTAGTTCCCTAGGAACTCTTCAAGTCCAGTAGGCTTGGAACTTCATTTAGTCCCTCCGGACAAGGACCCCTCAGGCCTTGGCTACTTGTTGGTGTAGTTGTTGTTGTTGGTGCCTTGCTGTTAAGATGTATTTAAGCTTGAACATCTTCAGTACTTAACAGCTTGGCATGGTCCTCTTTGCATTCTGCATAGAGTCAAGACCATATTTTCTCTGGTGCAGCTGATCTACATTCTATTCTACTCATCTTCATCTGATGTCAACTGTGCACAATCATCATTTGGGTTTGTTAGGTGTTTGAGCTTTTGGTAGACTTCGTCTGGCACTTAGCATTCCCTGAACCCTTCTTGAATGGTTTGTAGACATGGTTCTACTTCTGTTTTGTGTCAGCTTTTGGTTCATGGTGATTCGTAGAGTGACTCTCTGGATCTTCTTTGCTCTCTGCCACTTTTCTGAATGCTATCATCTTGGCCTTCTCAGCTCTCAGCTTAGCTGCCATCTTCAGTGGCATTCTCATCTTTGTTGAGTGAAGCTTTAGTCTGTTAAAGTCCTTCTTCAAAGCTACTTCACTTCCACCTTTGTAGTCTTACTGTCACTAAGACTTGTTCTGTTTAGCTCTGGTGGAACTCGTAGAGTCTACACTATAGCATTCCAACAACTCAATGATTCTGCAACACAACAACTCTTAATCTTTGAAGCTCTGGCTTATATATACTGATTCCCAATCTTCCCGTTGGAATATAGCTGTTGAAGGTTATTTGAATTGCTTTGCAGATCTTGAGTTATTTGATGTAGACTGCAGATGTGACATAACATCCCCTTTTCATATTTCTAACACTGCAGTCTACTGTTTCACCTACCCCGTCAGAGATGTAACTTTGATGTCTCGGGCAGGTAGTTAACTTTATTTCTTCTTTCTAACTTCTCGATTAGAATGTCAGGAGTTGTCCTTTTGCATCAATGCTCTCAACCAGCAATGTTCGAATATCAGTCTTCAGATTGAACCGTTGCCAATTCTTCAATCTTGAACTCTACGATTCTGATTCAGTAGTTCTTGGACCTGATCTTAGTGTGTTTTGTTGAATGTTGCTGACTTACAGATTGAGACAACGCTATGATCCTGAAGAGTGTTCATTGAATCTTCAGTGTAGAACACCTCTTCTTTCTAATGTGCATCGCTTCAACACTTCGGTTTGCCTCGACTGGTCTCAGGAACTGATAGCTTGACTCCTTGTTCTGGTCTCTTCTGAATAGCAAGACACATCAGATTTGTGGCATGCCCAGCTTGCTTTCTCCTTGTGATCTCCCATTTACTTATCATCAATGGACTGACCCAATGCTTAATCACTTTAGCCTTGTTATTTAGAAGCTGACCAGTATCTCTGTGTACACTTTATCAGTTCCTACTTTATTTGGCAAACACTATGATCCTGGTTAATCCCAAGATCGTTATCTTTTATTCTTTTAACAGCTACTGCACTTGCTGACTTTCCTTAGTCAGTTACTTTTACTGAAGTCTTCTTCTGATCAACTTGTGGAAGACTTCATCTTGAATGGCATCACAACTCAATCTGGATGTTGATTGGGTTGGTGCTTAGATCTTCTGTTAGCTTGCATGTCATTCGTTGAGTGCTCTCTGGTTTCCTTCACGTGGAATGTACCTTTGTAGCTCAGACCAAAGGCTTCATACTTTGGATATTCTGGGAGTGCTCATTTGTTGAGAATCGTGTTTACTCCACGATTCTGCCTTGGCGTTGTGAGCACCTCTGTTGAAGCTTTAGTTCTACACTCTACGATTTAGCTTTGGTTGTGCCGACACTACAACTCTGAGATCAAATGTCGAAACTCTACGATCTCTATCCTTAAGCTTGATGTCTTCATCTTATCTATCTCGACTACGATCTCTGCCTCTTATTTGATCAGTAGACTCTACGACTCCGAGTGTGGTCTATGATTCTTGACCTGGCTTTGGCAGATGCTCGTTCGGCTCTTAGATAGGTTGTCTCTACTATTCTAAACATAACTTCCTCAGAAGACTATGGCTCTGAGGAAGTTTTTCTTGACACACTACGATCCTTCATTGTCTCTCCTAGCAGTCGACGAACTCCGAGATCTACTATCTTGCAGACTACGATTCTGCCTTGATAGCTCTCAAGTTTTCCTTGACTCTCTTGGCAGACTACGATTTCTGGTGCAGTGCTCGATGATCAGACAAGCTTATCTATTACATTATAAGATCAAACTAAAAAGCTTGATCTTTCTATATTTATAGTCCTTGTACATCATTTCTTTTTAAGGACTTTACAAAGCTATTTTGCTTATGTAGGATCAATCTAACATATTTGATCAATTCATTTTAAGTCCTTGTACATATGTTCTTATTATCTATTAAAGGACTTTACAACTTTTCTTAATGTAAGCATACTTGCATATTCATTCATATATATCATAATCAAATCATATATAAATAGGAATATCATTCACATGCTTATTCCCGACAATCTCCCCCTATTTGATTATGACAAAAAAAATTAGTGCATATGCATGATATTAATGAATCTTATATACAGTGAACAACTGTACTTCTAAAACCGATAATCATGAATGTCATTGGTAAATATGGAATTACATAAACTTTGACACTTTACATCCCGGATCCAGAACATACCTAACTATTCAGAGATGTACCTTTTTGGCTCAATGTGTGTTTCCAGGATGTCTGTTGATCAGCTACTTATATGCTTGATCTTTTTGCTCTTGCTCCCCCTGGGAGGGTGACTTCATTTCTTTTCTCTGCTCCCCCTCAGATTCATGCTCTTCTTCTTTTTTTGGCTCCCCCTCAAACTCTGCATTCATACGATCATCATCCTTTGGCTCCCCCTCAGATGATGATTCTGCTTCTGCTGCTGCTATCTTCTTCTTTGCCTTCTTCTTGACCTTCTTGTCTTCTTTACTTCTGTTCTTATTGCTTTTCCTAGAGTGCTTCTTTCTATGTCTCTTTTTCTCCCCCTTTTTGTCATTAATCACTTGTGAAAGCTGCTCCATGTTTGACACAAGTTGCTCCATGAGATAAGATGAGTTACCAACCTCAATCTTGAGTTCTTTTTGGCTCAACTCAAGTTATTGTGAGAGAGAGAGAGAGACTGATTTAGATTATCAATCTTGTAAGAGAGGGATAGTGTGAGACCCCAAATTTTATGAAATGAAAATATTTAATTTTTTTATAATTATTTTATTTAGTAAATTGTTAAATTGATAAAAGATTAAAGTTAAGGGTGATATGTGAATTTTTTTCAAAGTAAACAAGTTGTCATAAAATTATCGGTGATAAAAGTATAGTAATATGCGTGGTTGCATAGTAGCACACGGTATTGTACAGTATCTTTGATTATTGACGCTTATGTGAGAAGTCACTCAGTTTTATTCAATTATTGCTACAATAATTGCTGCATAGTATCTCACGTTATTTGATTCAATTATTATCAATATTTTATATTATTAAATCAATAATTGAGATAACGAGTTATTCATATTATTATATGCATAATTAACAATGTCTAGAAAGTTCTGTCGAGGAGAGGTTTGGTCACCTAATTGCGTGCCAATAGGGAGAAATCCTTATCGGAAAGCCCCCTCTTTCCTGTGAACGATCTGGTTGTTAATATTGCGAGTTATAATAATAATGAATAAATGTTATTAAAAATCAAATTTGAATTTGGAGTTGAATTTGGAGACGCGGACGTAATATTTGAGTCCGGAATGATGAAATTAGTAAGAATAAACTATAAACACAAAATTTTATCGGGGTTGACTTTTTGGTCAAAAAGTTAACAGTTGACTTTTTTAGAAACAGTCAAACTTCAAAAATTCAAAAATGAAAATGTTGTTAAAAATATTGAGGGAATTTTTATGAAGTATTTGTGTAAATTTTGCTTATTTTATGGATCCCCATTTACCCATTTTTTAAAATAATCAGTAAAAAATTATTTAATATTATAAATGTAGGGGCTACATATGGGGGCCACATGTGGGGCCCATATGTGTTGAAAATTTGAATTTCAGGAAATGGGGGGAGGAAAGCTTTACATGGAAGGAGGGGTAGTATTATTATAATTAATATATTTACATTATAATAAGTTTTGTTTTTTTATGAAAAATAGAATATATTATATTTTATTGAATATTATATTAATAAATTGAAAAAAAAACATGCGTATGAAATTTTCGAATGCCCGTGAACTTCGTCCGAATATTAACTGTTGGTCCGTGATTATTTCCAAATAGTATCCTTTTCATTCTCCTATAAATAGGATGCTTATTTAGAATTAAAAATCACACTAGAATCAGAGAATTCTTCTTCTATAATCTTGAGCATATTTCTTTAGAGTTTTAAGAAGTTTTGAGCGTAGAAAATAGTGAAAGTTTTCTTTAAGAATATATCCGCCATACCAGTCAGAATTGCTCTATTTTTGAGGTAAGAGGTATTATTTCTTTCGTATTCATGAAGAGAATTATTTTCTTTCAATACTCGTAAAGGTTATTATTTATTTCATATTCTGAAGAGAGATTATTTTTCGTATTCGTATGGATATTATTTTCGTTTAATATTCGTAAGAAATATTATTTTCGTTTAATATTCGTAAGGAATATTATTTTCGTTTAATATTCGCAAGATATATTATTTTCATTTAATATTCGTAAGGAATATTATTTTCGTTTAATATTCGTAAGAAATTTAGTTTTTGTTCAACAGTCGTAAGGGATGGTAAGAGATGTTATTTTCTTCGTAAATGATATTATTTTCTTCAATATCATTATGCCGAAATATTGATATGAATTTTATTGTGGAATTTCTACCTGTTTGTGTCGGGGTTACTATTCACGTATACTGTAAGACCCCCAACTTTTTTAATAAAGATGAATTTTCTATAATTATCATTTTTGAATATTATGGAATGAATTTAATATAATGTTATAGTTGTGGATAATATTTAGAAATTTTGAAAAGTATGAAAGTTGTCATATTATATTCGATTGGTCGGGAAATATTCGTTTTAACAGGGGAATATTAAATATAACGGCACAATCATTGGCGGACCCACAATGTAATTATTGCCGGATTGAGAAAACGACAAAAATACTTTATGAAAATAACAATGGAAGTTTTACCGTTAATCGTTGAAACACCCGGTTGTTAAAAGTACAAGATGTCTGGCGTAGTTATCAAGATGCTTTACAGTATTGATTATTGATGTTTACGTGAGAAGTCACTCAGTTTTGCTTATTTTATAGACACCCGTTTATCCATTTTTCAAAATAATCGGTAGAAGATTATACAGCATATATATATTATACGTGTGTGAGTGTGATGTGTGTGCATGTGGATATGTGTGTGTGTAAAGAAGAAAAAAGGAAGATGGTGGGTGAATTATAATGCTGGGATGATATATATATATATATATATATATATATATATATATATATCATCCCAGCATATATATATATATATATATTTGGAAAAGTTGACACAGTGGAATGCTAGTTTAACTTGGTCGGGAGGGAGTTTATGATTATATATATATATATATATAGGGAGCCCTTCCATAGCTGCCATTAGGATTGCTATAGTCTTGTACAACACCCTCTTTTGGACCGTTGATAAATTGAATTGACTATTTGCGATTAACTTTTCTATTTGATAAGTCGGCACGTGTTGTTGTGCCTAATTATTTACCCTAGTGCACTCTACTTTATTTTAATAAGTGAGGCCCACGTAAAATTATATTGTCGAGATAGTTATAAAAAGTGAATATTTATTATTAAAATAATCCTATTCGGAAGAGCTTCTACTGCTTACATTTTTTTCTTAATTTTTTTTATTTCTCCCACTAGAAGCACACTACCGGTGACATTAAAATAATAAAATAATCCGAATAGGAAGAGCTTCTACCCACATTTTTTTTTTTTTTTTTTTTCTTTCCCTACCACGTAAAATGCAATACTCCGGTAACATTAAAATAATAAAAAAATTTGGCTTAAGTCTAGTCGATCTGGTACCGTATTAACAAATTGAAAAATAACCAACCTGTTACAACATGTCACTACCGACAATAAAAAAAATTAAAAAATGATTTTATTCAAGCAATTTGTCATTAAATGATTCGAACTCATGAACCTCAAACTCCAAACACTCATCATATGACCACCCGAGCACCACAGAGCCTAGTTGTTAATTTCAACCAATGATATATCTTTATATTAAAACTTCACCATCCCCAAAATCTATATTCTTGCATTATTATTATATTACGATTTATTATTATTAATAAGTCTATATAATACATATGGGGGTTTCTATTTAGAAATAAGTTAATATCTATATTTATTAAGCAATGATTATTAGTAATGATTTTATATATTAAGCAATGATTTTATTATTAAGAAATGATTTTATTATTAATAAAACTAGTGAAGTATAATAATAATGTGATTATCGAATTTATAAAAGTAGTGAAGTATTATTATAATAATAATAATGTGATTATCAATATTAGAAGTACTGATTATACCAATACTAGTACTTGCATAACATTAAGGGAATAGTACATATTACATGTTCATTTTCATAAAATAAAAAAAAACATAGAATGATTAAAACAATGGACGCCTATTTTTTGGCTCAGAATCCTAGCACTCGATAGTGATTTCGCTTATCGTGGTCGATTTCAAAGCCACAAATTGCACATTTTCGATGAGTCTTAGAAGGAATGATTTTCTCGAGTGCACTCTTGAATCTAGATTGTTTTTGCCCCTTTGTTTGAGAAATATTAGGCGGCAAAAACTCTTCTTCTTCTTCCACCTCTTCTTCATCGTCATTATCGTATCCCATATCATGATTTGGATCTCCAAGCTGTGCAATCAATGTCGCTCATCTCGCCAGATTCGATAATATTCTCATCCGGATCATCTTGGTCAACCAACTCTTTTCCTCGTGCATTCGGTTTAAAAAGCTTTGTAACCTCGAATTTGAAAGCAGCCGCTTTTGCTCGCTAACTCCCCGGTAATCACCCATCGGATGATTATAGCGCATTGCTTGATTTTGTTCAAGTCGTGAGATGTGGAGTTAAAGAGTAAGTCTTCACCATTCTTTTGTTCGCGTCTCTTGTCCAACGATGAAGGATCATATCGGTTGGGTATTTGTGAAATACTCTTTTCTATGAAATATCTCAAGATGTCTGCATAATTCACGGTGAAGAAAACATTTGCGATTACATATTCTGATCCCAGATTTGTCGATTGTTGACAACTTCTTTATATCTTCCACCACTTTCGCCAGATGCATCGCATTATACAATCGCATAAACCTTAGTATCGGTGACACACAACTCACTAAGTTTATTAACATTGTATTTCATAGAATCGACGAATTGACGTTGGAAACGTCCTAAACATCTCTTTGTGTACACTTATGCAAAGATGAACTTCTAAAGATGAACCGAGTACCATAATCCTTTTACGATGTTTTGTTATGTAGTCGGCCTTCCTCTCCCTGATAAACTTGTCTTTCTACGGCCTTTTGACTCTGCGGTACAAAACATAGCATACTGTTGATGCATTAACATACTCATCAAAAAAGGCATTCATGCTCTCACTTTTCGGTGGTAGTCATTCCATGCAAAAAATATCTCTTTGTATATCTTTGGAATCCATTTATGTTGTACATCATACAAACTTCCAAGCCATTCATTAGTATACAATTCATAGGAACTTATCAGAATATGCCAACGCTCTTCAAATTTCTCGATGGACAATGAGTTATACACACAGTTGTTAAAATCATTTTTGAACGATGGGTGCTCAGAATAAACATGATGCAATTTTTTAGGAAATTTATTGCTAATATGCCAAGAACACAATAAATGATAACTAGTTGGAAGTACCGTAGCAATAGCATTACTCATGGCTCTGTCTTGATCAGTGATGATGGTTGTAGGTGCCTTGTAGTCCATGGCTTCAAGCCATGTCTGTAATACCCAAACGAAAGTGTCCTTTGTCTCGTCTCGTAACAATGCAAATCCAAACAATATAGACTGATAATGGTGGTTGACCCCGGCAAATGGAACAAACGGCATGCCATACTTATTTGTTTGATATGTACTATCAAATGTCACAACGTCTCCGAACCATTGATATATAAACCTTGATCGGGCGTCAACCCACAAAATACAAGATATGTGGTTGTTTTCACCGGGTTTCACTCAAAAAAAAAATTTGCTGGCACTTCCGGATGCAAGTTTGTTCAAATAATTGATGACTGACTTGTGCATCATTTTCATCTGCAGAATTACGCCTTAAATCTACGCACCACATTCTCAACATTAGCGAGAGAAAGGAACATTTTGCAACCCACCTCCCATTGTGCTCAAAACATTCATCATCTTACTAGGACCAATCTGGGACTTATTTAAAGTGTCAATTAAATTTCTTGCAACAGAGTAATATTTACGTGAGTCTCGATCAAATCTACTTTGGTGGGGTCACTAAGTGATGATTGTTCTCTAATTCAACAAAGAGATATCGCCAATTGTCCTTTTTCTTATTGTGGACAACATATATTCTAGCTTTGCACATTGTTCATCCTATAGAGTCTCTCCGTCTAGTTATTTTATTACTACTATCTTCATCATCGGTAAACTCTTGCCAACAATTGGTGTGTTAGCTTTCTTCATACATACTTGCCGCCTAGATCCGATATCATTCAGTATTAGCATGTTTATGACTAGTTGCAATTCTAATCTCAAATCCATTTTTATGAGCATATGATCTATAAAATATTCAACCTCTTCCAACGTACAAAATAATTGACCAACGTATTTTAACAATATCAAATTTATTATCATCAACTTCACTAACAAATTCGGATGTATTATAAGACATTTTGAAAAACTTACTTGTGAATAATAGTGATGAATTATGCTCGATCGAAACTTCAACTTGATTTTCCGAAGTGAAAGTGGGCAACCCAGGATGAAACAAATTATGAGTAGAGGAGAAAAGAAAAATAATATCGGAGAACAAATTCTATGGAAGGATAAAAAGATAACTTGAGAAAATAGCGACTTCTAGACAATATTTAAAGGTAAAAAGATCGGTAAAGTGCGACATGGCGATTAATGCTCAAGAAGTCAAACTAATGTACTTTTCCCATATAATCAATGTCGACTTTTTTTCTATTCCCATAGTGTTGTATTATTATGTTTGACTACTTATTCACCGGACATTGTTTATAATAATAATAATAATAATAATGATAATAAAATAATAAAAAAGTACATAAGCCATTTAGAATATGGAACGACTTTATACTCAATTCGTAATAATAATAGAATAATAATAATAATCGAATAATTATAATAAAATATTGAGAAATTTAATTTGGGGGGAGATGGAATGTTTTAAGATATATCCAAATCCAAGGTAAGATATGACAGCTAGGCCCGTGGTGCTCGGGTGGTCATATGACTAATGTTTGGAGCTTAAGGTCGCGGGTTCGAGTCTAGCTAGCAGTGAAAAATTGATTTATTCCCAGCCGTTATAGCCTCTACCGGCCGAACGGTTTTTATTAATAATATATATATATTTTTTATTTCCAGCCGTTATAGCCTCTACCGGCCGAACGAATTTATTAATAATATATATATTTTTTATTTCCAGCCGTTATAGCCTCTACCGGCCGAACGAATTTTGAGAGGAATATATATATTATTTTTAATTCCAGCCGGTGAAGCCTGTACCGGCCGAACAAAGTGACAAACCTTTGTCTGCCACATCGCCTCGGGAAATGCACTGAATATTTTTTTTGACCACTTTTTCTGCCACATCGCCTCGGGAAAGAACACCTGCAAGCTCGGTAAACTAAAAAGCTGAGACATTTGTTTGAATTTGGTCCTAAATTAATTCATGTACCGGACATTTGCATGAGCTTATTTAAACGTCTATTGAGAACACATGTTGTTCAAACTAAAGTTCACTTGCCAAGCTAGATAAAATAAAAATAACAGAGAGAGAGAGGAGTATTTGGAAGAGAGAGAAAAAAAACTTCAACAAATTGAAGCGTTGGAATCCATTTATTATATTACAAGAAGACAAATTTTTTTGTAATATATATTGTTATTGGTACTCCATTTCATATTATTATTTGCGTACATATAAGATATTGTTATAACTGTTATTGTTATTTGTTTTGTT
The DNA here is from genome assembly GCA_020205605.1 of Panax ginseng. Taxonomy (NCBI): domain Eukaryota; kingdom Viridiplantae; phylum Streptophyta; class Magnoliopsida; order Apiales; family Araliaceae; genus Panax; species Panax ginseng. The sequence goes on along the minus strand of CM035147.1, from coordinate 9,834,429 downwards.
TGAAATAGTTTTTATTTATTGTTATTTGTTCAATTTTATTACATTATATAAATAAAAAAAACTTATTCCAAAGTGTACTCAATTGTTATTATTACATGCATGTTATTACTTTTGTTGTTAATAGTTTTTCTTGTTAATGTTATTATTTCTTGTTAATGTTATTATTACATGCACGCTAATAGTTTTTAACATGCATAATGTTACAGCTGGTTTTTAATGCATGTTAATATTATTACATTATATACATGCATGTTATTATTACATGCATGTTGTTTAGTGATGACTAGTTTTTAATGCATGTTATTGTGTATTGTTATTAATGTCATTTTGCAACATGTTACTTTCAACTTCATTTTGTCATGCAGAATACTAATATGGAATTGATGTATTTTTTTAGGTAAAAGATGGGCAATTTGGGAATATGGGCCAATTGATCCAAGTGTTCTTCATGATCAACAAGATCATGTATCGATGATATATATCATGGGAGAGAGATAGGGAAAAATTAGGCTCCGGTCAATATAATTGATCGTAAATATAATCGGTGGGCTTTGACAAAAGAACAAAAAATTCTATTAGATAAATGTGGATTTGGAGTATTTAGTTTTCGAGGTGTTGTACACCAAACTGACCTTGGTCTGATATCTGCCATAGTCGAGAGATGGCGCCCGGAGACCAATACTTTTCATTTAAACTGTGGAGAAATAACAATCACGTTAGAGGATGTTCACTTTATTTTTTGAGTTCTGGTGGTGGAAAAAGCCCTTAACGGGTCCCCTTGCTGTCACCAATTTGAATTATTTTAGGGATTATTTTGGAGATAAATTAGCTGGTGAATATTTTAGTTCAAAAAAACGTAGTGCAATTTCATTAGTGTGGTTGCACGAACATTTTAATAAATGTCCCGAGAATGCAAGTAAAGATGTTGTAGGGCGACACACAAAGGCATACATGTTGTGGTTGTGTGGGGCAATATTATTCCCTAATAGGAATAGAAATAGTGTGAACCCACGATATATGTCTTTTATTGCTAACGCTGAAGATTGTGTAACTTACTCTTGGGGTAGCGCGCGGTGTTAGCATATTTATACGAGATCTTTATATCTTGCTACTAGGAAAGGAGTTAAATACATTAATGGTTGTGTTACATTGTTACAAATTTGGGCTTATGAGTATAAGTATTGAAAGCCAAACCCTTGGCCACAATCATCCTTATGGTTACCTAGGGCTTTAGCATGGTCCTATTTTGGAGCCCATGATTACCACAGTAGACGTGAGAATTCCCATCACCATTTGTCATTTTATTGAGGGAGTTAGATATTAAGTCTATGTGGGATGTGGTTTGGCGGCCTTTACATAATGTGGGATGATGATATCATGGATTTAATTTTGAAGGCGGGTTATTTGGGATCTGGTGGGGTCCCTTGATCCACTTTGATATTGTGGAATTTGAGATCTTGGACCACCATGTGATGAGACCAGATTCGGGTTCATGCAAGGCATACCATCAATGACCAAAAATACGGCTACTATAGAAGGGCTCCCATATATATATATATATATATATATATATATATATATATATATATATATATATATATATATATAAAAAGGTGCCATGTGCTAGCTAATATATATATATATATATGTATATGTATGATTGTGTGCAAGTGGGGAGGGAGAAGAATTTGAGGCAGTCGGAGGGAGTTATGTATTATTGTTATATTTATATATTTTATAAATAGAATATATTATATTTTATTTAAAAGATTTTGCTTTAAATCTGGACCGTCCGATTAAAAGTAAATCAATCTGGACAGTTCATGAATTAGTTACTATGCAGTCCATTCTTTTATAAATAGAAGCTTATTCCTTCATTATTTTCTTACGAATTCACTGAAACTCTAGAGAAAGAAATTATAGAGAGAAATAAGAAAAGTATTCTGCTACTTCCCTACTCTTATATTCAGTTTCTTTTACGGTAAGGGGTATTATTTCTTTTGTATTCATGAAGAGAACTTCTGTTATTCCATTATTTATTATTACATTGGAATAACTTGATATCTGCGACTACTACCTATACTTGGTGACATTATTCTAATATTCCGTCTTTATTATTATTACATTGTAATATCACATACGCATGCGCTTTTCTGTGAACACGGTTCCATCTTTATTATTATTCTATTGGAATATCCTCATACATGTGTTTTACGCCGGACCTAGTTAAAATTTATTATTATTACATTGGAATATCCTGTTCTGCATGCATTTTACGCCAACACAGTTCCGCTCAGATTATTCTCATTGGAACATCCCACTTGGCGGTGCAATTTCGCTTTGACACAGTTCCGTTACTTATTATTCTGTTGAAATAACTTTGTTTTATCTGAAATACCACATGCGTGGTGATTTCTTTTGTTATTCCATTCTTGATTATACTCAATTGGTTAAAACTTTGACTTCTATACTCCATGAAATTAGTGGAATATCCTTGATATTTACGCTTCATCTAGTATCTTTTCATAGAAATATTCTTCCGAGCATTCTTGAATTTTACTCTACAAAGCGATTATCATGTTGACAATTTGGGCGTTATTAGTTCCTAGATAAATTAATTCTTGAACTTATTTTATTGAATTCTTATATCATTGTCATCATCCTCATGTTTATATTATGTTGAAAGTCATCTGTGGCCTGTAGTGCATAGATGGACTTGGTATGATTATGACCATAGATTATTCGGTGTAATCATGACCGTAATGTTACAAATGATGTGGTAAAAGTCATCATTGGCCCGTAGTGCATTGATGGACAGTTGTTGGCATGATCATGATCATGACCATTAATGAATACACAAATATTCTTGGCCCGTAGTGCATGGATAATTGTGGTCGTGATACTAAAGAATATCCTTGGTCAAGTGCAAGGGGTGATTCGATGATGTGGATTATTTATTAAAATTCGAGTCCCAAATGATAAAAGTGATGAAAAACCTTTTAAATCATAAAAGATACTAGATTTTATTCTCTACTTGACTCTTTTAATGGATTACTTGTTCCACTGCAGTTAAACTTTATATTTATTATATTTTATCAGTTTAACATTGTTGAAGGCTAACGATAAATTATTCTGCATTATCTTAGTCATAATATTTCTTACTGGGCTAGTTGAGCTCACCATTTCCTTCACTGTTCTCTTTAGGAAATGAGAACGTAGCTGGGACTAGTCGGGGAACGGAGTGATGGTCCTAGATGGTGCATTAGTAGTCCTCACTATTCTGTGAAATAGTGTGATAATAATTGTAATGAGAACTCCATTGAGTTTGTATACTCTCTAGATGACAATATTTGTATTCAAACTCATAGCATATGTTTTGTCGTATTTTACATGACTGTTGTATAATTAAGTTGTATTTGAATTTTGTACCATGTATTTGGCGACTCAAGATGGGTGATGTATACCTATTTTGGGGGCGTCACAGTTGGTATCAAAGCTTAGGGATATGATCCCTGGCTAAGATGTGGGAATAGAATTAGGAGGGGAGAGACGAGGAATTCCTTCGCTAGTATTACCTACCTAAGTTTATTTGGTATTTTATTGGTCGGTCAGAATATAGGGATAATATGTTACATGTCAATTAACCTTTTGTTTTATGGAAGTATCTGAAAATGACATCCGAGAATGTTGAGAATAGCAATGGAGCACAAACGACCGTTGAGTCACCACATATCAATAATCAGGATAATGTGCATCAGGAAGACGACAACCCTCATGCAAACAACAACATTGACCAAATGATGAATGATGGAATGTTCAGAAGCTTTATGCAATTCATGCAATAGCAGGTGAGAGCGACTCCTATCCAAAATATAGGTGGAAACACTGGAAACTCTCAGACGGTCACCGCTAAATAGTTCAAGGAGCTGGGACCACCAGAGTTTATTGGAGAGCCAAAACCACTTAAAGCGGAAGCATGGATAAAGCAGATCACCAAGATATTTGATGTATTGGGATGCTCCGAGGAGCAAAAGGTTCCCTTTGCCGTTTTTATGTTGCGAGGAGAGGCAGATTCTTGGGTGGAATCGGTAAAAGCGTACTCAACTCCGCCAGACCGAAAATGTCTTGGGAGAAGTTCCAAGAACTATTCAACGACAAGTACTTTCCCGAAAGTATTCCTCACATGAAGGAGGTGGAGTTCATCAAGTTGGAACAGAATAATATGACCGTGTCGCAGTACGAAGCAAAGTTTGGTTGGAGCGAAGAATGTGAGAAGAGTTTTAAAGAACTCAAGAGGAGACTCATTTCAGCACCTGTTCTAACAATACCATCTGGCTCGGAGGGATTTGTCATCTACAGTAATGCTTCGGGCAAAGGGTTGGGATGTGTTCTCATGCAACATGGGAAAGTCATAGCCTATGCCTCAAGATAACTCAAAGAATATGAGAGGAATTATCATACTCATGATCTAGAGTTGGCAGCTGTTGTCTTCGCACTAAAGATTTGGAGGCATTACTTGTATGGGGAGAAAGTGGAGATCTTTACAGATCATAAAAGCCTCAAATATTTCTTCACTCAAAAGGAACTCAACATGCGACAACGATGTTGGCTTGAACTGTTGAAAGATTATGATCATACCATCCAATACCATCCTGGAAAAGCGAACGTGGTAGCTGACACATTGAGTAGAAGATCATATGCAAGTACGAGTGCGATATTGTCAACACAAAGGCCCATTTTGTGTAACTTGCAAAGGATGGAGATAGAGTTAAAGACTCCAGGGACCCATGTGATGATGGCGAATATACAAGTAGAACCGACTTTAATATATAAAGTTAAAGATGCCCAAGCTACAGACCTAGAGCTGATGCGTATGAGGAAGAAAGTGCAAGAAGGTGCTATGCCGGAAGCAAGAATCGATGAAGAAGGAATACTTCGAGTCAACTCCAGACTTGTGTTCCTAATAACCCTGATTTAAAGTATAAAATCATGACGGAGGCGCACAACACACCATTTGCAATCCATCCTGGGATTACCAAAATGTATCATGATCTTCGTCATACATTTTGGTGGAGCAATATTAAGAGAGAGATAACGCTGTTTATCTCAAGGTGTCTAACTTGTCAACGAGTTAAATCAGAGCATCAAGTACCAAAAGGTCCATTGCAACCACTTAAAATTCCATAATGGAAGTGGGAGCACATTACCATGGATTTCGTTACTGGTCTTCCTAAGGTTTCTCAAGGCATAAATGCGATTTGGGTCATTGTTGTTAGATTGACCAAGTCTGCTCATTTCTTACCGATACGAGAAACATATACACTTGAACGTCTTGCTCGTATGTACATAAACAAGATTGTAAGACTGCATGGTATGCCAGTATCCATAGTTTCTGATCGAGACCCAAGATTTACTTTACGATTTTGGGTTAGTTTGCAGAAAGCTATGGGCACAGATTTATGATTTAGCTCGGCATATCATCCTCAGACGGACGGGCAGTCGGAGAGGACTATTCAAACTCTTGAAGATTTTTTAAGACTCTGTGTCCTTGACTTCAAGGGAAGTTGGGATAAGTTCTTACCATTGGTGGAGTTTTCCTACAACAACAGTTATCAAGCAAGTATTGGCATGGCTCCATTTGAGGCGTTGTATGGAAGAAAGTGTCGTTCTCCAGTATGCTGGGATGAGGTGGGTGAAGCAACATTGTTGGGACCGGTGTTTGTACGTATGACTACGAAAAAGATTCAAATGATCCGACAATGTATAAAAACCTCACAAGATCGACAAAAGAGTTATGCTGATCTTCATCGAAAGGACGTGGAATTCGATATAGGAGATCATGTGTTGTTATGTGTTTCTCCATGGAAAGGAGTTACAAGATTTAGAAAAGAGAGGAAAGCTCAATCCTCAATTCATCGACCCATTTTTAATCCTCGATCGAGTAGGAACTGTGGCCTATAGACTCGCTTTACCGCCAAGTATGTCTCGTGTTCATAACGTTTTTCATATATCCATGTTACGTAAATATGTGGAAGACCCGAACCACATTATTGAGTTAGAACCGGACGAAATAGCGGAAGATTTAACTTATGAAGAGGTTCCTGTTCAAATCTTGGATAAAGGAACATATTCTACGCTCCAAGGTTATACCTCAAGTCAAAGTTTTGTGGAGAAACCACGATGTTGAGGAAATGACTTGGGAGTTAGAATCTGAAATGAAGTCAAGGTATCCTTACATCTTTGATATACCAGGTACGTACCCTAATTTCGAGGGTGAAATTTCATAAGAAGGGGAGGTTGTAAGACCCCCAACTTTTTGAATAAAGATGAATTTTCTATAATTATCATTTTTGAAAATTATGGAATGGATTTAATATAATGTTATAGTTGTGGGTAATATTTACAAATTTTGCAAAGTATGCAAGTTGTCATATTATATTCGATTGGTGGGGAATATTCGTTTTAACAGGGAATATTCGGTAACTAAGACAATCATTGGGGACCTCTGCAACGGAATTATTGTCGGATTGAGAAAACGACAAAAAATACTTTATGAAAATAACGGCGGAAGTTTTACCGTTAATCGTTGAAACACCCTTGTTAAAAGTACAAGATGATGTCTGTGTAGTTACACAAAGAGTGCACACGGTATTGATTATTGATGCTTACGTGAGAAGTCACTCGCTTTTTGCTTATTTTATAGACACCCGCTTACTCATTTTTCAAAATAATCGGTGAAGATTATACAACATATATATATATATATATATATTATACGTGTGTGAGTGTGATGTGTGTGCATGTGGATATGTGTGTGTAAAGAAGAAAAAAGGAAGATGGTGGGTGAATTATTATGCTGGGATGATATATATATATATATTTGGAAAAGTTGACAAAGTGGAATGCTAGTTTAACTTGGTTGGGAGGGAGTTTGTGATTATATATATATATATATATATATATGTATTATTGCATACATAAGTGGGGAGGAGAAGAATTTGAGGCGATGGAGGGAGTTATGTATTATTGTTATATTTATATATTTTATAAATAGAATATATTATATTTTATTTAAAAATTTTACTTTAAATCTGAATAGTCCGATTAAAAAGTAAATCAATCTGACCGTTCATGAATTAGTTACTATAGGTCCATTCTTCTATAAATAGAAGCTTATTCCTTCATTATTTTCTTTTAATTCAATTTGAAACTCTAGAGAGAAAATTATAGAGAAATAAGAAAAGTATTCTCTACTTCTTCCTACTCTTATATTCAGCTTTTTACGGTAAGGGGTATTATTTCTTTTGTATTCATGAATAGAACTTCTGTTATTCTTTTATTTATTATTCTGTTGGAATAACCAGTATACGCGGACTATCCTATACTTGGTGACATTCTTCTAATATTTCATCTTTATTATTATTCTGTTGGAATATCCTGTTTGTGCATTTTACGCCGAAACTGGTTCCATCTTTATTATTATTCTGTTGGAATATCCTATCTGTGCGTTTTACGCCGGACCTGGTTCCGTCTTTATTATTATTCTGTTGGAATATCCTATCTGTGCATTTTACGCCGGACCTGGTTCCATTTGTACTATTCTGTTGGAACATCCTGTCGGTACGAATTTCGCCTGACCTGGTTCCGTTACTTATTATTTTGTTGGAATAACCTGTTTATACGAAGTACCGCATGCATGGTGATTTCTTTTGTTATTCCATTCTTGATTATACTCAGTTGGTTAAAACTTTGACTTCTATACTCCATGAAAGTAGTGGAATATCCTTGATATTTGCACTTCATCCAGTATCTTTTCATAGAAATATTCTTGTGAGCATTCTTGAATTTTTCTCTACAAAGCAGTATCATGTTGACAATTTAGACGTTATTAGTTCCTAGATAAATTAATTCTTGAACTTGTTTTATTGAATTCTTATATCATTGTCATCATCGTTATGTTTATATTATGTTGAAAGTCATCTATGGCCTGTAGTGCATAGATGGACTTGGTATGATTATGACCAGAGATTATTCTGTGTAATCATGACTGTAATGTTACAAATGATGTGGTAAAAGTCATCATTGGCCCGTAGTGCATTGATGGACAGTTGTTGGCATGATCATGACCATTAATGAATACACAAATATTCTTGGCCCGTAGTGCATGGATAATTGTGGTCGTGATACTAAAGAATATCCTTGGCCGTAGTGCAGGGGTGATTCAATGATGTGGATTATTTATTAAGCTGAGTCCCAGCGATAAAAGTGATAAAAAAAACCTTTTAAATCATAAAAGATAGTAGATTTTATTCTCTACTTGACTCTTTTAATGAATTGCTTGTTCCACTGCAGTTAAACTTTATATTTATTATATTTTATCAGTTTAACATTGTTGAAGGCCAATGATAAATTATTCTGCATTATCTTAGTCATAATATTTCTTACTGGGCTAGTTGAGCTCATCCTTTCTTTCACTGTTCTCTTCAAAAAATGAGAACGTAGCTGGGACTAGTCGGGGAACGGAGTGATGGTCCTAGATGGTGCATTAGTAGTCCTCACTATTCTGTGAAATAGTTTGATAATAATTGTAATGAGGACTCCATTGAGTTTGTATACTCTCTAGATGACAATATTTGTATTCAAACTCACAACATATGTTTTGTCGTATTTTACACGACTATTGTATAATTAAGTTGTATTTGAATTTTGTACCATGTATTTGGCGACTCAAGATGGGTGATGTATACCTATTTTGGGGGCGTCACAGTTGGTATCAAAGCTTAGGGATATGATCCCTGGCTAAGATGTGAGAATAGAACTAGGAGGGGAGAGACGGGGAATTCATGCAACAACAGGCGAGAACGACTCCTATCCAAAATATAGGTGGAAACACTGGAAACTCTCGGACGGTCACCGCTAAACAGTTAAAGGAGCTGGGACCACCAGAGTTTATTGGAGAGCCAAAACCACTTAAAGTGGAAGCATGGATAAAACATATCACCAAGATATTTGATGTCTTGGGATGCTCCGAGGAGCAAAAGGTTCCCTTTGCCGCTTTTATGTTGCGAGGAGAGGCAGATTACTGGTGGGAATCGGTAAAGCATACTCAACCTACCGCACTGAAAATGTCTTGGGAGAAGTTCCAAGAACTATTCAACGACAAGTACTTTCTCGAAAGTATTCGTCACATGAAGGACCGTAATGTTACAAATGATGACATTAATGTTACAAATGATGTGGTAAAAGTCCTCATTGGCCCGTAGTGTATTGATGGACAGTTTTTGGTATGATCATGACCATGGATTCTCTTTGGCCAAGGGTGCAAAGATGAATTGTTTTATGGCATGATCATGACTGTTGATGAAAACACGATTATCATTGGCCCGTAGTGTATGGATAATTCGTGGTCGTGATATTAATGAATATCCTTAGCCGTAGTGCATGGATAATTCAGTGATATGGATTAATTATTGAGCTGAGTCTCAGCGATGAAATATTAATTTACGGATGTGATAATAATGAATATCCTTGGCCCGTAGTGCATGGATAATTCATGGATGTGATACTAATGAATATCCTTGGTCGTAGAGCATGGATAATTTGGTGATGTGAATTATTTATTGAGCTGAGTTTTAGCGATAAAATATTGATAATAAACTTTTAATTCGTAGAAGATAGTAGATATCATGCTCTACTTGTGTAACAACCCCAAAATTCATACAATAATATTCTCCTTCTCGATCGTTAACAATACAACTTTAATCTATCTTTACATCATTATTCGATATTAAAATCACTAAAAATGCAGAATATTTAAAACTTTTATATATTTCCTTCTTTATTGCCCTAAATCGGAACCTTTACATTACATCTCTTCGATTCAAATTTATATCATGAATCGTTACAACAAAATGACTATACAAAGTCTTACATCATAAATAGATATCCATATACACCGGATAGCTCAACTTACAATTCAACAACATGTTACATTCAAAATATTAAATACATTTCCATAAAATATAAGTAATCTTCATGAATATGGATCTCTATAATTCACGTAGCACATATCCTTACCATAAATCTTTAACCTGCAAAAATGGTTATATGCAAGGTTGAGCTCGACAGCCCAGCAAAATCTAACAGTTTTCATGTATCACGTAGCACATAATAACATACTCAACAGATATCTCATAAACATTGGACTAACACAACATACATGCTGCATTTCATATAACAAGTATAAAGATTGAGTTCATTACTCAATCAACATTCATTATTCAATCAACGTAGTCATAAATTGACTTTAACGTTTCATACTTACAATATATATATAACACATCATGCTCTTTACAACAAATATTTAAAATAGTTCATCATCAAGTTCACATAACAAATAGGAACTGAAAGACTTGCCTTGATCGTTGTTTACCAATAACAGTTTAACAGCTTACAGTTATCTACACTTCACGTGCCCTACACAATTATATAATCATACATATCAACTATTAGTCACATAACAACACATAGTAATTGTAATGTAAACTCTACTCCACATCTCATAATATTTCCTATTAATTAGCACACAATGTTCAATTAGATTGTGTTAACTTTTTGACTTATGTAATATTCGAAAATCATTCAAGTGTTTAAATCTTGCTAGGAATCATTATTAGTTTTATATTAAACCCATTTCATATTTTATAATATCCATTTCATTTGACTTAAAACACATTTTACGTTCATTAACACTTATCACGGCGTTTAGACGTTTATTCGTCACACGCCCGATTTGCATCTTTTGTGTATGCTTATTATGCTTCTATAACTTATCTAATACATCATTATATTAATGTTAAGCATCATTATATTTACCAACATTCATGTTTTATAACTTAGAACTGTAACAACCCGATATTTTCTATACAAATAAATTAGAAATTTTGCGTATATTTTTTTTTATTAAAATAAATATGGGGAATATGTGCCAAGATAATGTGTATATGTATTTATGTGATAAACAAAAATATGAATAATTATAAATAATTTTATTTTAGAATTATTGATCATTATAAATTATATTCTTATCATAATTAATTTTATAGTAGACATGTTTTATTAATTATTTTCCATGAAAATATAATCATATGTTATTTATATAATATATGAAATGATTTTTAGAATTATTATAATAATTATTTTATTATATGAATCTTTGTACAGATTATTTTAACTTAATTAAATAATGTTAGGTATGACAGATAAATCAAATATGGAATCCAAACCCTAATTTTGGATTTTGATCAAGGAATGAGAACAATAATATAATATTATTTATACTTTGATTTTTTAGTGGTATAATTATATATTGTATGTATATGGATTAACAATGATTGGTCAGTTATGGTGTTTTATGTCAAACCCTAGTTTACTGTGGAAAACCCTAATTTGAAACTCAATTGTGAGTTTAAGTGTAATATATAGAGTTGTGTTATATGATTTTATGATTAATTAGGTCAACCCTAATTAACATTTAGATTTATTAATTTCTTGAAATCCTATTTATTAATTATAAACCCTAATTGCTAAATTAGCAAGGATAATTATAATTATTATATAATACCCTAATGTTCATGTATAATTAAAACCCTAATCAAATTAAGAAAACCCTAATTATAAGTTTTGCAAACTAATTGTATTTTATTTTAAACCCTAAATAAATAATTTGGGTAACATATATTAAAATTATTAGACTATGATTATTACATAGCCCAAAACAATAATGGGAGAAGCCCAAAAGAAATCAAAATTCAAGCCCAAACTTAGCCCACATAATTAAGGGTATTTTAGACCTTTGATTTATCTAATTTATGCATTAAAATAAAAGCTAAATAAAGGAATTAGTGGTATATATATAGCTGGCCACAATAGGCCTTTTAAGGCAACAAATTAGGCTAATCAAGTTTCCTTAATAAGCTAATGACCTTACTTTCTTACACAAAGTACAATATTGTCTACACCTCATTGGTGGAAAATCTCACTAAGCATACTTAAGATCAAGATAAGGAGTTTTGTCTAATGGACAACACAAATATGGGGGATAATAGCTAAATCCCACATTCATTTGCTAGACTTCTATAAATAGATTAGAGAGAGAAACTAAGTCATTTGCTAGCTCATTTTGTATCAACTCTCAACCTAGACTCTCTCTCTCTTAAACCAATGAAATTTCTTAGCATATCAGTCCCGAATTCAAGCCCCACTAACACCACAATCAAATCAGAAAGCTAGAAACAAGGATTGATCAAAGAAGGTATAAAACCCTAGCTTGAAATCTGACAATAAATATGTTGTTAGATGTTATGATTCTATGTTTTAATATGTTGTTAGTAGTGTATAATGATGATCTGGGTTTCTAGATATTGGATCCATAACATCTAGAGGCTCGGATTTGAGTTTTGCATAAATCTGGAAAAAAAATCAAACTGTGGTCTGACAACAAATGTCAGAGGCCACAAATCTTTGGTCGTTTATGATTTTTGTTATTTTTAAGTTATTATGTGTAGTCTGGTATGTGGTCTTTGATTTGAAACAAGAATCAAGTTCATATCTTAAACAGGTTGCAAGATAATCAAGGTCAAAAGCCGTTGATCGGCCACGATTGGGCATTTTTGGGTAACCCAGAAACTACCTAGAAACGGCCTGACAACGTTTAAAATCGACTAGATCTTACTTCTGTTTGTTGTATTGTTGTTGTTGTTGTATCTAAATGGTAGCTGGATATGTGTAGTATATGTTCATACCATAATATCACTTAAATGATGAGCTTGATTGACATAGCGGTAGGTCAAACAAGCGAAGATTTAACATTTCTTTATTTTCCGGGTAACCCAGAAAATATATGAATGTGTTGCCTGACATGGTTTGACCGGACCTTTTCTACTCATTGTATTGTTGTTAGATCGATGTTATGTAATAGAGTTATGTCCTTTCATGTTGTCTACAACCTGGAAGTCTTAGAACACGAAAATATTACACTATCAGCATGTAGTGGAAGTCCAAAGTGAGCCCCACGATCTGTTCTTCATTTCTGGGCAACCCAGAAATGAAGAACCTCTGACAGCTATTTTAGGCCCATAGATCTCCTTTGTCATGCATGATATGATTTTGTTTGTTGTTGGATCTTGTAGTCTTATATTAGTACTACACGATCTGACCAAAAACAAGTCCAGAAACACAACACACACTGATTTACACTTGGTCAAACCCACCCACTTTCAGAATCGGCTTGAAGATCCGGTTTGTATAAAGAACACGAAAGAACACCTCAATGACTTGCCTTATTAAGCTATATAGTGGTCTTTAGCTGACAGCTTAATTATAAAATTATATTTTCATTAAATAATTACAGAAAATTAGTTTTTAATTATTAAAAATACATATTAAATTACTAAAATTATTTTAAAGTCCAAAAATTATATTTTAATTATTTTAGATATATTTCAAAATATTTAATATTTTTGGAATATCAAAGGTATTTAGTTTATTTAATTATATATTAAATAAATTATTTAAAAATAGTTTTAATACTTTAAAAATTATATTATGGAATGAGAAAATATTTTAAGTTATTTTTAATGACTTTTAATATTTTGGGATGAATTTCATTAATTAATTATTATTAATGATATTTTAGTTATTTAATAAATGAATTAAATAAATAGATTAAAAATTATTTTATTATATTAAAAATCATTTTAAATAATAATAAGGTATTTAAAAATATTTTAAGTTATAAAATATAACTTTTAAAATTTAAAGGATAATTTCATTAATAATTTAATATTAATGATATTTATTTAACATTAATGATATTAAATTTATTTAATAATTATATTAAATAAATAGTTTAAAAATAGTTTTATTGGTTTAAAATCATTTAAAATGATATAAATGAATTAAAAATATTTTAAGTTATAATTAATGACTGGATAAATAACACATTAATATTTTAATATTAATGGTAATTAATTATGAATGATTTTAAATATTTTAAAAATCATTTAAGGGTAATATTAATACTTTAAAAATATTCTAAGTTATTATAACTAACTTTAATATTTTAGCAATGGTTTCATTAATAGTTTAATATTAATTAAATATTAATGATAATAGAATTATTTGATATTTAAATCATGTAATAATGATTCCTGTTTGAAAATTTATGATAAATTATGATAAATGTTTAAAAATTATTATAAGTTATTTAAAAGAAATATAACTGGTATTTACAGATATTGAGTTACAGGATAGAGTCTTAGACTAGATTATTACCGATAAAGTCGCTTTTCAGACAATCGGCATATTTCGTAAATTGATCTGAGACTTGAATATTTTGATCAGTATTAATGTTTGTTTGTGATGCAAACGATCGCCGAACATGTGTGATAATGTGATTAGGTTATGTCTTTGATCAAAATGCAAGATTATATGTTATAGTATATTGTTCTAATCGAACGAATGATCCGATTAATGATAGGTCGTGATATAAGAGATATAACTAAGTTGCATGATTATGGTGAACAGCGATCAAAAAAGTATCCTACCTTTGCATTTTCTTTATGCAATGGACATGAGTAAGAATGTTTCGTAATTATATTATTACCGTATGTATGATTAACCCTATATTATATACGCTCATTGATTATCAACATGTTAGTATATGGTAATTCGATATATATTATGTTCTATAATTTTTATAAATGGTTATACAAGTGTCCCCACTTGATACTCATTGCATTTAATCACATGTTGATACACCTTTGTCAAATACCCGTATATATATATATATATATATATATATATATATATATATATATATATATATATATATATATATATATATGTGTGTGTGTGTGTGTGTGTGTTGAATTATAGATTATTGTTGAACAAGATAAAACCTTATTATTATCCAACCGAATTGCTTTGGTTTGGAACCCCGATAAGTATGAACATCCTTTACACGGAAAACTTTTATGCGCCCAAGGCGGACAGAGTGAAGGATCCTATCGTTCTTGTAATGTAGTATTGATCAATACATGGTCCATGGGATGTACACCCTTGTGCCCGTAAGTTATGACGGTTTCTGATGAAGTTCTGCTTTAACCTTTTCAAAAATGAAAACAATGTTCATAGTATGTCCCTTAACCCTATTTATAGTAAGTAATAGTTTCAAAATTTTGAAAGAGGGTTGTTATGTTATTATTATTTGTTGATTACTTCACAACTATTGATTTGTTGTAGAAGGGTAGTATAAAAAAACATTTAAATTCTTTCAAATTTATATATATATATATATATATATATATATATATATATATAATTGTTATTACTTATCGGGCACTCAAATGCTCATCCTTGCTTAATTTAAATGTTTTCATTAAGTGCGAGCAATCCAAGGCTCTGCTGCTAAACAAGGGAAAGGGAAAGGTTCTTTGAATGATTTCAATGTTATCTTGTGGGATAGTTTAATATTATTAAGACAATGTTATATATTTATTATCATGTATTGTAAGGAATGAATAAAGGTTACGTACTTGGGAGCTAGACTTTTATAGATATGTAAATTAAGTTTAATATTTATATTATTGTTATTATTATTAGTATTATTCCGCTCATAGAAATGGTATCGTGAAGCACTGAATTCGGGTTTCAAGTACCTGGATTTGGGGGCTTTACAAGTTGGTATCAAAGCTTAGGGTTAGAAACCTTAGGTGGGATAGACCTTAGGCTATAACCTTAGAACAAAGGGAAACATTGAAAAAAAAAAATAACTCATATAGAGTTTGTAAAGAGATGAATTGACTAAATTCATCGTCAAACAAAATAAATGATAACTTATATAAAACTATTATTTGTTGTGTGTATATACTATATGCTTATCAGGATAATTTATGTGTGTAGATATCTGATGGAAAAGGCTTGTTATATGCTTATAGCATGAAGGAGGATCAAATCCATACCCCCAGCTAATATCAAGTCAATAAATTTGAAATAGAGGCTCACAATGAAAACAATTCGAATTTAAGTGGTTATTGTGAAAACGAGTACCGATCCGGAGATGGTGGAGTCGTGAGATAGTGATTCGGACACTAAAGTTGAAGTTTAACAAGCATCAACAGAGGTGCGAGATCCGAGAAACAAGGTTTCTTCTCGAAAAAACATGGGAAATAGAAAAGTCATTAAATAGTCAATCTGCGTCAAGCGTTAATAGAAATAATGGAAGAATAAGATAAGCTTAAAATCCAAATTGATCATATGGGAGGCACATGCAACACATCGTGTGCAGCTCTGAGCAACAAGGGGAAAAGAAAGATAGAAGACCATGACTTAGGAAAATCCGATAAGAAGAAAGGGAAAAGAATGTGTTACCTTTGTGGCTATGAGGGACATACCACTCTGTATTGTCCCGACTATAAATCAGGAGCATGTTTATCTGTGGGATAGAAGGTCATCGGGCGAGAGGTTGTCCAAGAAAAAGACGTAGTGAATAGGTAGTATAGGTTCTGTTGTGTAGGTTTGTTTAATGTGAAGTATGTTTGTGTAATGTAATGTTCCCAACTTTTGGTATTAGTCAAGGCTGTAAATCCCGACTTTTGTAGTCACAAAGGGATGAATGATGTTTAAAGCAGTATGTGCTATGCTATGTAAAGTATTCACTAAATGAATATAAATCTAAGTTTGAGTAATGAAATGAGTTAATATACTAAACTTATATGATAAGATTTAGAATGTAAAGAATAATTTATGGTTTTACTTAACTGAGATAATGCCGCCAAGACGTCAAACTCAAAAACCAAAGAAGCGTAAGAGTCTCATCCATAACGTTGAGGGACAACAACAAGCGTAACCGTCGATGCAAAGACTTTGCAAATATGGTAGTACAAGCTATGCAACAAGGAATTCCAATCATGAGGAACCAAATTGGACAACCAACTAGCTAACTTTAAAGATTTTAAGGTCAGGGACCGCCTTAGAATTCAAAGGGACAACTGACCTTGTTGAAGCCCAGACTTGGGTTAAAGAGATTGAAAAAGCATCCGTGGTAGCTAGGGTAGCTGAGGGGCAAAAGACCACTTTTGCCACCTACATGATGAAGGGTGAGGAAAATTTTTAGTGGGAAGAGAATCAGGCGAGGT
Source organism: Panax ginseng (assembly GCA_020205605.1). Classification (NCBI taxonomy): domain Eukaryota; kingdom Viridiplantae; phylum Streptophyta; class Magnoliopsida; order Apiales; family Araliaceae; genus Panax; species Panax ginseng. The sequence goes on along the minus strand of CM035147.1, from coordinate 9,817,231 downwards.
CATTAGAGGGTGTTGTTACTTGGGATAGGTTTAAGATACTGTTCTTCGAAAACTATTTTTCATCTAGTATGTCAGGAATAAACATGTGAATGATATTCCTATTTAATATATGATTTTATTATGATATATATATATATATATATATATATATATGAATGAATATGCAAGTATGCTTGCATTAAGAAAAGCTGTAAAGTCCTTTGATAGATAATAGAAGTATATGTACAAGGACTTAAAATGAATTGATCAAATATGTTAGGTTGATCCTACATAAGCAAAACAGCTTTGTAAAGTCCTTAAAAAGAAATGATGTACAAGGACTATAAATATAGAAAGATCAAGCTTGTTAGGTTGATCTTATGATGTAATAGATAGGCTAGTCTGATCGTCGAGCACCGCACTGTAAGTCGAGTCGCCGGGTGTGTGAGTCAAGGTTAACTCGAGAGCTATCGAGGCAGAATAGGAGTATGCAATATAGTAGATCTCAGAGTTTGTAGACTGTCGGGGGAAACAAAGAAGGATCATAGTGTATCGAGTAGAGCTTCCTCGGGATCGTAGTGTGCTGAGGAAGTCATGCTTAGAATCGTGAGAGACAACCGCCTGGTGAGCCGACCATCATCATCCGCCAAGCCAAGACAGAAACGTAGACTACACTCAGAGTCGTAGAGTCTACTGATGCCAAAGCCAAGTCAAGGATCGTAGATCACACTCTGAGTTCGTAGAGTCTATTGATTACATGCATAAATCGTAGTCAAGGAAGATCAAATGAAGATAACAAGCACAAGGCAGATATCGTAGTGTCAAGATCTGATCTCGGGATCGTAGTGTCTACACAAGCTAAAGCTGAATCGTAGAGTGCAGAACTACGATCTAAGAAGAAGTGCTCACAATGCCAAGGATGAATCGTAGAGCATATACGGTTCTAAACAAATAAGCACTCCCAGAATATCCAAAGGAACGAAGCCTCTGGTTCAAGTTGCAAGCTACATCCCAGGAAACTAGAGATCACTCAACGAATGGTATGCAGGCTAACAGAAGATCTCAGCACCAACCCAATCAGCATTAAGATTAAGGTGTAAGGCCATTCATGATGAAGTCTTCCACAAGGAGATCCAAAGAAGACTTCAGAAGCTAACTAAGGAAAGTCAGCTTATGCAATAGCTATCAAGTGAACAGAAGACAACGATCTTGGAAGCAACCAAGATCGTAGTGTTTGCAAAACAGCGAAGGAACTGATGAAAGGTGAACCGAGTTACTGGTAAGCTTCTGAAGAGCAAGGCTAAAGTGATTAAGTGCAGGGTCAGTTCATTGATGATAAGTGAGCGGATGATCACAAGGAGAAAACAAGCTGGACGCGCCACAAATCTGAAGGGTCTTTATATTCAGAAGGGGACTAGAGCAAGGAATTAGGCCATCAGTATTTGAGAACAGTCAAAGAAAACAGAAGTATTGAAGCACTGCACAATACAAGGAAGAGGTGTTCTACATTGAAGATCCAATCAACACTCTTCAAGATCGTAGTGTTAACCCTACCAGTCAATGAGCAACACTCAATAAGACACTACGATCAAGTCCTTGAAGACGTGCATTAGAATCGTAGAGTCCGAATAACTGAAGACTGAAGCATTGGCAAAGGTTCAATCTGAAGGGTACTATTTGGATAAGTACTTATTGAGAGCATCGATGCATTAGGACAACCTCTGATCTAGAAATCAGAAAGAGGTAATAAAGTCTTCGACCTACCCAAGACATTAAAGTGTACATCTGACAGGGTAGGTGAAACAGTAGACTGCAGCGTCAGAAAATGTATGACAAGTCACATCAAGCAACTTGAGATCTGTGAAAATATTTGAATAGCCTTCAACGACTACTTTCCAACGGAAGGATTGGGAAGGAGTATAAATAAGGAAGAGCTTCAAAGATCAAAGGTTGCTGGAGTTGCTGAGTTTGGAGAGAAGGTGAACTGATCTAAACCATGTGAAACAGTGAGTCCGAAGGCTCACTCTACGATCCACCAAGAACACTCAGAAGTCAGATAAAGAAAGAAGTAGAAGTGTGAGTTCTACTATGTAGAAGTGAAAGTTCTACTACATGAAGAGTGTTCAAAACTGCCGAGAGAAAGAAGAGCATCATGACATCTTGATGTCCATCATGGGAAGACTCTAAGTACAATAGAGAAGAGCCTACAGTCATCTTAGTAAGTCCATCATGAGAAGGCATCAAGTAGCAAAAGGGAGATCACAAAAGCCATCTTGGTGTCAAGCATTAGAAAGCTTTTAAGTACCTAATAGAAGAGCCTACAGTTAGCTTGGAAGCCTCTCATGTGCAGTCATCAAGTACCAAGGAGAATGATCTTCAAGGCAGTTCAACAAGGGGTCATCCGAAGTGGTTGAGTAACCAAAGAAGCTGAGCATCATGCAACACTCAGCTGCACTTCAAGGATGATCAAGCTAAGCTGCTAATTATAGAAGATGTTCAGAGCATGAAGACATTTTAGCAGCTAAGCACTGACTCCAACAACAACGAACAAACAACTCAACAAAGCTAGGGCCTGAGGGGTCCTTGTCCAGAGGGACTAAATGAAGCAGGGCCAGAAGGGTCCTTGTCCTGAGGGACTAAACAAAGTTCCAAGCCTGCTGGGCTTGAAGAGTTCCTAGGGAACTAGAGGAGTTCCAAGGCTGCTGGCCTTGAAGGAATCTTAGTGATTCAGGGTGCTTCCCTTCCTTAGTGGAAATCCTGCTAGTTGAAAGCAGAAGAGTGGATTAGGAGCTTGAGTCTCTGAACCACTTAAAACCCCTTGTGTCTTTTATGTTATGTCATTTACACTATGTACTATAACTGCTATAACTACTATGTATGTTTTAACTGCTTACAACTAAACTTACTCTACGAACAATGTATGTATGATCATGAATATCAATGAAGGGGATCTTTTACTTATTCCGCTGTGCTTGAAAAGATTCTCATGTTTTTCATATGTTGATTATGAACAATATAATATAAACTAGAAAAGTATTTGAAATAAAAAGGATCTATTCAACCCCACCCCCCCTTCTAGATCTATTGTGCCCTCTGGTAACTAACAATTGGTATCAGAGTAGGTTCACATGCTATATTCAAAAGCTAATCGCTTTGAGTCTGATCCAAGGCACTAACATTGTTCTAAACTTAGTTTAGTAGTAAGTAACTTGTTATATGCAGATGAGTTCACATATTGGAAATATTGTGTATATGTTAAATGTGTATATACACCTGAAGATGCTCAGATTGGTCCATGGTCTCTATTGATATATCAACAAGACCAATCATAGCCTGCAGTCAATCTTGTAGTCCCAAGACCAGACGAGATCACTCAAGAGACGTCAATGACAAAGAGTCAAACACCCACCAGTCTGAAAGATGAAGAAGCCATACATGCTAAGAAATGCTTATCGAAAAGAAAAAAAGAAGATCTTCTCAAACTTATGTCTGGCCAACCAATAGCTGGGTGCAAACTTTTTCAGCTAAAGGATGTCAAAGATCTTAATGCTGAGATTCTCTTGGCCTATATCTTCAAGATCACTACTGATTGATTAAAGGCCAAAGAAGAGCAATAAGTCGTCGTGGAGCAAAAGTAAAGCTATGCTCATCAATACCTAAACTCAAAGATATCCATGATAAATGACCGCTTAGTAACCGACAAAGAAAAAGGTACTTGCCTCACTATTATAAATGCATTCATCATAATTGCATCTCCTTATGAACTATAACAGGATTCTGTCAAGAAGTCACAATCTACCTAAAAAGGTGAAGAGAGAAAGTAACCTGAGGATGGAAACTCAAATGACTATAAACATTCTCTCCATCCAAGTTTTAGGTTGAAGATGACATCTTGAAGGAAATCTGAAATAGGTCATAAGAACATCACCGGCCTAATAAACTTTATGTGAAATAATCGTTGCTGGTGGGTTAGTATGTATGTTCAAGCCTATGTTCTAAGTGTTTGACAACTCACATAGTATGATCGCCTACAAAGGATCTCGGCCGATCTCAGAAAACCGATCACCTCCATGGATCAACTAGATACTCATAAATCGTAGAGTTGATTTCTAATCTGAACACTTAAACATTGTGAACAGAATCCAGTAAATGATGAAACCATCATAGATAGAGAATGTGTTATTAAATGCCATATCCTACACATACTCACCATAATGCATCTCAAAATGTATGATCATAAGATAGGTGCATGCATGAATATGTCTATTGGTGATAAATATGATGATTATCCAAATAAGAGGAACAGGGGTTTAGAAAACTAACCTAGTAGGACCCATTTAATTATGGGTACCACAAATAGAAATATATTTAAACCTGCAGGTACTTGGTCAGTCTGACCACACTAAGGAATGATGAAGCAGAAGACTTAAGTCAAGTAGACTCAACCAGCAGAAGGCTAAGGACAATTCAGAGATGATTCTGATAGAGTTCAGATCTGGCCAAGCACTCGTCTTGAAGACCCTCTGAGCTAACCAGAATGGAGCTCACATGGCTGCTAATCTGTATATAGAAGCAAGCCATTCAGCCAAAGAAGGAAAGGGTCTTATGTGCTCAAAAGCCAATCAAGAATGCTATCTGGAAGAATCCTCAAGAAAGCTCACAACAGAAGATTATCGAGCATCATTCAAGAGGAACTTATTGCGAGAGCAGAACTTCACAAATACAACTGTCAAAGAAGACTACATTCATAGTACTATCATATAATCGTAGAGTGATCAGTCCTGAAAATACTCATCTCTACGATACAAGGAAATCTAAGTATTAATGGAGATTCTAGTCAGAAGGAGATATGCAAGGTTGCCTTCAAATAAACCTGAAGAAGAGGGAATCACATCTATCTGGAAAGACAGCGTCAACAACGGAGGAGCAGTGATCTATTAAGGAACAACAACACTGAGATATACTATGAAAAGTTGTACCAGCTACAGAGTCCCAAAACTTTGTGGCTGATGAACCAAATGAAGATCTATAGTCAGTAGGAATGTCTCAAAACGTACTACTGATAACCCTTCAGCCACCCAACCCATAATCGTGAAGTGCCTACGATCAAACATATGATCGTAGTATAAGAAGCAGGAGGACACCACGATTTAAGCAATGCAGTTGTCTAAAACTGGTAGAAGACCTCCCACTCAGAAGAGGTCGAATGAGATGTCATTACAAATCACAGCTATAGTATTCCATTTGGAAAACGCCTCAGGGACAAACCTGACCCTTAGCTCACTCTAAGAGGTTGGCCCTTCCTAAGCTACCTTAACCCAGAAGGAATGGTTGACTAAGTTCATCTCGAGGACCACGTCAGTCAACGATCGTAGAGTTGAAGTTGAAAAGAACTAAAAGATCATAGCACTACCTCAACGATCGAAGTACGACCTCAGCGATCGTAGAATACAACTCGACGACCGTAGTCCTACCAAAGGGTACTCTAGTTCACAAGAAGCTTGGAAAATGAGACACTTGCTAAACCATTCAAGTGGAAGAGATAAGTTCGAATACTACAGTGAGTGAGCTATGCTGCATCAAAGTAAGGATAAAAGACAAAGCCATCCACATGCAGCATCTCTCATAAGTCGATCGTTGAGTTAACAAAGGAAATCGTAGAGTTTATAGTGGCATCATCATGCTACTCCACAAATCAAAAGGTCAACGGTCAAAGCCACGTCGTTTAAACGACTACTCTTCTAAAAGGAAACATCTAACTGAAAAGTTATGGGGAGTTAAAGCTCATTATTGGGAAACGTGCAACCAATGGACGGTTGACACATCACTGAGTACGCAGAGTTGGAAGGAACTGCCTTAAAGACAATTTTAAATCTGCAGACAGTTACCAAAAACTATCGAACCTTTCTCCCTCCCATTTTCAAACCCTAGTATTCTCTCAAAGAGCCAAAAAAAGTTAACCCTCCAAAGTCCTACCAAATCCCAGACAGCCATCTCACATAAATCTCTCTAAATCAAACACCCACGGTCTTGAACTATTCAAATGGAGAACCTGCAAGTTATCACCGACATTCACTTTCGAAACCAAATCATTTGAGAAATCGAGAAGAAGTTCGTGGACATTCTTGAACTCAGTAAAAAAGTCGGTTTTCGTAATGTCTTGAGACAAGTACTCGTGTGTACATTGACCTGGTTAAAGAGTTCTACTCAAACGTCTCCATAGCTGAAATCTTCTGACCTAAATCAATGCCTAGGTTTTCCTAACCAAGGGCTAAAGAACCTTGAAGATGTCAATACTGAACAAGCAAAGGAGTTGATGGGGTACCAAAGAAACCATAGTTTCAAAGACATGAAGAAGAAGGAGTTTCAAAGAATATGAGTTCTAAGTCAAATTGTTGGAAAGTGCATATCAGGCAAAAAACACCGCATATGATACGGTGATTGACCAATAATTGAAGATAATGTCAGCTATAGTTCTGAAGAAACAAATTGACTTTGGAGCTATCTTGTTCAATCAAATCTCCAAATGGGTAGAGAAGGCTGAGAAGAAAAAGACCACTGAAAAACCCCTAACCATGGTGTTTCATGGAAGGATGCTAAGTATTATACTGAAGAAGAAACTACGAGGAAAAATCAAGGATGATGAAGGAGAAACATTGAATGTGCACAAAGTGATGTCTCCACAATTATTTGAGAACTGGAAGAAGAACCCTAAGGAGAACAAAAGGCTGACAGCTGGGAGCAGCAGTAAAGCCTCTGCAAAGAAGAGAAAGATAGTTGAGGAAGAGAGCTCAGAGTCTAATGACTCTGTAGAAGCAGAAATCACACCAGTCGGAAAGAAATCAAAAGTTATTAAGAAAGTTGGTGATGAGAAGAAAGCCCAGGCCCCACCAAGGAGAGTCTCCTCAAAGGACAAGAATAAAGAAGAAAAAGTCCTAACTGCTGAAACAACAAAAAGAAGAAGCAGCAGGTTGCTTCAAGGGCCAGTTAGTAAGAAAGCTAAGGTGGATGACACACCAACCTTAGCTTCCCAAATCAGTACATCAGACGAAGAAAGGGACGTAGAGTCAGCAAAAGAAAAAAAATAGATGTCAAGGTCCAGTCCCCACAGTCAGCATCTAGAAATGAAAATGTAGCTGATAAGATGGAAGAAAGTGCAGCAACTGCTGATGAAGAAGAATGTACAAGCCCAGTGGTTAATTCTCAGAGTAGTCACTCTGGTGATAAAGAAGAAATCCAAGATGACCAAATTGCATCCCCAAATAGAACTGCCCCAATGACCCAAGATGATAGGTCAAGTAATGTTGTGTCTGAAGAAGAAGAACTTGCCCCCACCAATCCAGAGAGCCACCTTGCTGAATCAAGAGTTGATGAGATGACAGAAAAAGAGTCTGTTCATGCCAGTGCTGAACCTCAAAGAAGTCTGTCTGTTGAACCAGAGAAGTCAGAGTCTGAAGAAGAAAAAGAGTCTGACTCTCCTATACCTGAACCTCCAAGAAGAAGGAAAAGCTACAGACTGCAAGCCAAGTTTACCTTCAAAAGAAGCAGTGGTCAATCAAATGCCATCATTGAATTGAGTGATGATGAGTCTGTATCCCAGGGAGAAATTGCTGAAGAAGAAACCAGCAATGAATAAGATGAATCTGAAGAAGATCTGGCTGAAGAAGGTTCTGAGAATGAAATGCAGCAAGAGGTCAGGCTCCGAGGGAGAAGAGATTGAAGAAGATTTTGGTTCTGCACCTCAGGAAGCAGACGAACAAGAAGATTATCCAGTTCCCTCTCCTGCAAGATTTAGCAGAAGGATCGTAGAGGAAGTGTCAAATGATCTAATAGATGCTTCCCCAGAGAGATGGTTCTTCCAGTGGATGCCATGGCTAAAGGCCTTTACTGAAAAAGATGGAAGCTACTTCAGTTGGTGTTACAATCAGTTTCCAAGCATGGAACTGGTGGCTCAGAACTTTCCAAGAGTAAAGAAGTTTGCCACCAAACTGATCAAAGACCAGCCCCACTTCAAGGTCTATCATCATGCTGAAAATCTCTACATCCCTTACGATCGTAGAGTCGACTTTCAAGGGAGGAGGAACATGACAAAGGAGGTGACCGAAGAATCTAGTCACTCCACTGTTGATGATGCTCTAGCCCAAAACCAGAAGCCTCCTTATACCCAAGCACTACTATCAGATATTCCCTTATCCTCAACCTCAACCAGTGATTGGAACTCAACGATTATCCAGATTCTCCAGACCTTTGAAAATCTGTCTAAGGATGAAAATCGTAGAGTCCAAACAGATACTCAACCAGCTGCTGCCCAACAAAAGGATCAAATTACTTTCGAGCAAGAATTACAAAAAAGCTCTGATGATCTAAGCAAAAACATATCTATGCTCACTGAAGAATCACAGAAGCAGACAGCTGTAGGAGATGATTCTTTCCAGCACAAGCTTCAAGCTATCTTGGCTGATGTATCTCTTAAACTCCAAGAGAGAGATAACATCTATCAGAAGGCCATACAAGATCAGAAGGCAGAAGCTCTACAAATTCAGAAGGCCAATGCAGAGTAGATCGAAGCCCTCTCTGACAAGATTGATGATATGAGGCAGACCTTCTCAGTACAACTTGAGCTAGGCCAGCAAGAACTAAAGTTTGAACTTGCCAACTCCTCCTACCTGATGGAGCAACTTATGTCCAACATGGAGCAGCTCTCTCAAATGATTAATGATAAAAAAGGGGAGAAAAAGAGGCATAGAAAGAAGAGGAGCAAGAGGCACTCAAGGAAGAGCAAAGGGTTAAGGGAGAAGAAGTCAAAGAAGAAGAAAGCAGCTGTAGATAAAGAGTCATCATCTGAGGGGGAGCCAGAAGATAACGATAACAAGATTGCAAAGTCTGAGGGGGAGCATGATTAGAAGGATGCTGAAGGGGAGCAAGAGAAAGAAGAACAATCAAATGAGTAGCTGATTAACAAGCATCCTGGAAACATACATGAGCCAAGGAGGTACATCTCTAACCTGTTAGGTATGTTCTAGATCCAGGATGTAGAATGTCTGAATATATAAATTGCCATATCAATATAAATGACATTCATGATTATCTGTTTTAGAAATACAGCTGCTCACTGTATATAAGGTTCATTCATAACATGCATATGCACTTAATGTTTTTGTCATGATAAAATAGGGGGAGATTGTCAGGAATAAACATGTGAATGATATTCCTATTTAATATATGATTTGATTATGATATATATATGAATGAATATGTAAGTATGCTTGCATTAAGAAAAGTTATAAAGTCCTTTGATAGATAATAGAAGTATATGTACAAGGACTTAGAATGAATTGATCAAATATGTTAGGTTTATACTACAAAAACAACTTTGTAAAGTCCTTAAAAAAAATGATGTACAAGGACTATAAATATAGAAAGATCAAGCTTGTTAGGTTGATCTTATGATGTAATAGATAGGCTAGTCTGATCGTCGAGCACCGTACCAGAAGTCGTAGTCTACCAGGTGAGTCAAGGTTAACTCGAGAGCTATCGAGAAGCGTAATAGAGTATGCAAGATAGTAGATCTCGAGTTCGTAGGACCCGCCAGGGAAATGAAGAAGAATCATAGTGTATCGGTAGAGCTTCCTCGGGATCGTGAGTGTCTTTGAGGAAGTCATGTTCGTAATCGTAGAGACGACCGCCTACGAGCCGACTTCGGCCATCCGCCAAGCCAAGACAGAACGTAGACTACACTCGTAGTCGTAGAGTCTCATCGATGCCAAAGCCAAGTCAAGGATCGTAGGTCACACTCTAAGTTCGTAGAGTCTATTGATTACATGCAGAAATCATAGTCAAGCAAGATCAGATGAAGACAACAAGCATAAGGCAGATATCGTAGTATCAAGATCTGATCTCGGGATCGTAGTGTCTGCACAAGCCAAAGCTAAATCGTAGAGTGCATAACTACGATCGAAGAAGAAGTTCTCACAATGCAAAGGATGAATCGTAGGAAACCAGAGAGCACTCAACGAATGGCATGCAGGCTAACAGAAGATCTCAGCACCAACCCAATCAGTATTAAGATTGAGGTGTAAGGCCATTCGTGATGAAGTCTTCTACAAGGAGATCCAAAGAAGACTTCAGAAGCTGACTAAGGAAAGTCAGCTTATGCAGTAGCTATCAAGTGAACAGAAGATAACGATCTTGGAAGCAACCAAGATCGTAGTGTTTGCCAAACAGAGAAGGAATTGATGGAAGGTGAACCGAGTTACTGGCCAGCTTCTGAAGAGCAAGGCTAAAGTGATTAAGTGCAAGGTCAGTTCATTGATGATAAGTGAGCGAAAGATCAAAAGGAGAAAGCAAGCTGGACGCGCCACAAATCTAAAGGGCCTTTATATTTAGAAGGGAACTAGAGCAAGGAATTAGGCCATCAGTATCTGAGAATAGTCAAAGCAAACAGAAGTATTGAAGCACTGCACAATACAAGGAAGAGGTGTTCTACATTGAAGATCCAATCAACACTCTTCAAGATCGTAGTGTTAACCCTACCAGTCAATGAGCAACACTCAACAAGACACTACGATCAAGTCTTTGAAGACGTGCATCAGAATCATAGAGTCTGAATAACTGAAGACTGAAGCATTGGCAAAGGTTCAATCTGAAGGGTAATATTTGGACAAGTACTTATTGAGAGCATCGATGCATTAGGACAACCTCTGATCGAGAAATCAAAAAGAGGTAATAAATTCTTCGACCTACCCAAGACATTAAAGTGTACATCTGACAGGGTAGGTGAAACAGTAGACTGCAGCGTCAAAAAAAGTATGACAAGTCACATCAAGCAGTCTACATCAAGCAACTTGAGATCTGTGAAGATATTTGAAAAGCCTTCAACGGCTAATTTCCAATGGAAGGATTGGGAAGGAGTATAAATAAGGAAGAGCTTCAAAGATCAAAGGTTGCTGGAGTTGTTAAGTTTGGAGAGAAGGTGGACTGATCTTATCCATGTGAAACAGTGAGTCCAAAGGCTCATTCTACGATCCACCAAGAACACTCAGAAGTCAGATAAAGAAAGAAGTAGAAGTGTGAGTTCTACTATGTAGAAGTGAGAGTTCTACTACATGAAGAGTGTTCAGAACTTCCTAGAGAAAGAAGAGCATCATGACATCTTGATGTCCATCATGGGAAGACTCTAAGTATAATAGAGAAGAGCCTACAGTCATCTTAGCAAGTCCATCATGAGAAGGCATCAAGTAGCAAAAGGGAGATCACAAAAGCCATCTTGGTGTCAAGCATGAGAAAGCTTCTAAGTACCTAATAGAAGAGCCTATAGTCGACTTGAAGCCTCTCATGCGATCATCAAGTACCAAGGAGAATGATCTTCAAGGCAGTTCAACAAGGGGTCATCCGAAGTGGTTGAGTAACCAAAGAAGCTGAGCATCATTCAACACTCAGCTGCACTTCAAGGATGATCAAGCTAAGCTGCTAAGTATAGAAGATGTTCAGAGCATGAAGACATCTTAGCAGCTAAGCACCGACTCCAACAACAACGAACAAAAAACTCAACAAAGCCAGGGCCTTAGGGGTCCTTGTCCAGAGGGACTAAATGATGCAGGGCCAGAAGGGTCCTTGTCCTGAGGGACTAAACGAAGTTCCAAGCCTGATGGGCTTGAAGAGTTCCTAGGGAACTAGAGGAGTTCCAAGGCTGTTGGCTGATAAGTAGGTTTTATACCTACTTATTCGGTATCTGTTACTTGAGTTATTTGCTTAATCTCATGTTTCTTAATTACTCTTCATGCATTTTGTGTTCATTTTATAGATTATATGCTTGGGAGTTGAAAACGTAAAGAATTGGTATTAAAACGCAAAGAAAAGAAATTTGGACATCGTTTGGGCTTTTATGTTTATTTCATGTTCTTAGTTTGGAACTTGGATTACATTATAGAGCTTCTTCTTAGATTTTTGGAACATCTTGAATCATCAAAATCGGAGTTCGGATGCAAGAGTTATGACATATGTACCAACAGACGCGAACGTCACTATTTTGGATGGTCATTTACACAGCAGTCCCTTCCAGCCCAATTTCGACCTTCATCTATTCGTTATTTCTAAAATCTCAACGGAAAGTTGTAGATCTCGTCGATATCTTCGATTTGATAGGTGGCAGGACTCGTAACTCTTCCTGAATCAAAGGTTATGGCCGTTTTCCCAAGGGACGTCAGAGCAAAAAAATTTCCGTCACAAAACCACCGCTGGGGTGGGCGTACCAGCCACAAGTCAGAACCCTAGCCCGCCGGTGTGGGCCCAAAACAAGCATAAACCCCCGCCGGGGTGGGGGTAGCCCAGAAAATGAGCAAAAATGCGAATTTTGGTCCAATTTGAGTTCGGGAAGGATTGTTTCGATCCGATGTACACAAGGACTTCCAAGAGAACTTCCAAGAGGACTTAAAGACATATGCAGAGACTTATAAAAGGAGGAGAATCACAAGGATTAGGGGAGGAGAGACTTGATAGAGGATTCCATTAGATTAGATTAGAGTAAATTAGATCAAAACACTAGTTCTAAATAGTTTTGGAGATTGAAGCAACTTGAAGACCATTGAAGATCAAGAGCAGGAGCTTGAGGAAGATGGAAATTTGCTGACAACAGATTTATTCTTTACTCTACTCTTATTTTTATCTTTTAATGTGTATTTAATTGTGGATTCTTAGTTTTAATTCAAATAATCACGAACTAATTCTTTGTTTGAGATTACAATGGATCTTATTGTATAGTTTATTTTAATATGCTTCGCTATCAATTATTATGTTTTATTATGAGGATTGTCAATTGTGATTTGGACTTAATTGTTTAATTGATTGGCCATCAATTACCGTGATAATCTATATGAACTCGAGAGATGAAGTATTGATTTAGATCTTATCATGATAGCATGTGTCATGAATTTTTTCAATAGTAGATTTTTTATTATTGTTAAGATAGAGATACGCTTGACATCGCATGTAATCGGATAGAGAACTTATTCTTCACCCTTCTTCAATTGTAATTCACATAGAGATATAGTGGGTTAGTTGATTAAGGTGTTTAACGAATTTCTATCTTAATTATGGATTGACGTTAATATGGGTATTATGCATCGAGAGGTGGTTTTATCTGCTTTAGTATTCTTGATTAACAATTCAGGATAGAGAATAATTGATGAGAAGTGTGTTAACTTAAATGAAGCAATAAGTGAAGTTGTGATCTTCAATCTCCGTTATCTTAATTTAACTAGTGGAATTTAATAGTAGTTTAATTTATATAATTTGAAATTTATTCGTTTAAATAAGATTGAGTTGGTTACGGGTTAGTACTTGGTGATTTTTGTTAAATAATTATCTGTGGGAACGATACTCAACTTATCACTTTATTACTTGTTGACCACGTATACTTGTGTGTTGTGCGTAATTAGATTTTATCCAACAAGTTTTTGGCGCCGTTGCCGGGGAATTAGTTTAATATCTCTTTGTCAATATTAACTTCAATCAAATTAGTCTTAATTTAAACATTTTTATTTTTATTTTTAATTATCTTCCTATATTTCTCTCTTTTCAGGTACCATGGATGACTTTGCGTATCAATGGTCATACACAAACATGACTCAACCAAGGGAAACAGGGATTGATGGACTTAATACATCTTATATAGAGCCAATACAAATTGAGGCAACTTCGAAGACGTTGGAGGTTATTCGAGCCCAACGGAGTCGAAGGATGGCAAGAATGACTCAGCCAAGGGGAGCGAAGATTGAAAGACTCGCGACACTTTCTGCAATGTCAGCACAGATTGAAGAACTTTCGAGGAAGTTGGACGTTTTTGCAGTCCAATGGAGTCGAAGGATTGCAGTTATTTGTGACTATTGTGCTGGCAATCACTCGAGTAATCAATGCACCATCAATCTTGGGTCGATACAGTATGGTGGTAACTACCTCAATCAGTATGCATATGATAATTATGATCAAGTATGGGAGTATCACCCAGATTCTTCATGGAGCTACAACTATCAAGACCAATACTCTATTCCAGATCCAACATACACGCCAGATTTCTCATATCAACCTCCATTAAAAGAAGAAAAGTCAAAGTTGGAGGAATTGTTGTCCAAGTTCATAGCATCAAATGAGGAGAGGAGGATGAATCAAGAGATATCACATCACAATCTGTAGAACCAGATAGATCAAATGCTCAAAGCCTTGAACAACTGTCCTCAAAACAATTGGTGTTATGACGAGGATTCCGAGAACTACCTTTGAAGGGAAAGCTGGCTAGACCAAGCCTAGTAATTAATTGAATAAGAAGGAAAAAGGCCACTCAGGTCTATATCTAGAAAGGAGTCGATGAGGAAGATCTACTTCTAATGAGCCTGTGTCAGTGGTTGGACAATTGACACCAGTAGTTGGGATAGTGGAAGTGGAAGTGCAATCCCCCTTGTCCGAACCCACGAGGCCGATCTCAACTCGCCTGGCAGGGCAGCTGACCTAGATGGTTATATATAACAATCTAGGTTAGCACCTCCTTTGTGAGGAATACAAATAACCTCCGGTTATTTTCAGATTTGGCGAGCATCTGGAATAACTAGTGAATTACAACTCTATTGTACTGCAATTGGTGCATTAATCTTTGCAGCATTAATGCTTTTTGCTGGCGGAGATGAGATTGCATTGGATAGGACAGCTTTTTAGTTCTTACCCTCTTTTGACCGCTTGGTTAGAGTACTTACCTAAGAGTCCTTTTTTATAGTTCAAGTGTTTTCAAAGAAAAAGGATCCATTTACAAAAGTCATAAGGGCCGACAAACGGCGAGATAGAGCGATAGGATAGCGAGAAGACGTGAAGTCTAGTGAGCAGTTGAGTGGCTATCCAACCATTCAATCGGCTATGGAGGAGGTTTCAGCAAGCGGGAGGCGGATGCAAGCTTTTTTTTTTCTTTCAATAGCCAACCAAATGACTACTGAGGATCATCGGTCTACTCTACCTCAATTCACCATTTCAACCTTATACGTAAGGTTTTTCCGTACTGACTCCTTCTACCTATACCGCAGTTGAAGCACCTAAAGGAGAATTTGGTGTCTTTCCGTCGATAATGGAAGCAATCGTCCCTACCGTCGTAAAATAAGAGCACTGGCTCTGCCCATTCACAAGGACTTGATTCTATGTCCAAACATCACATGCCAGCCAGATGTGGTCACCATCATAGGTACTCAAGATATTCTCGTGGGCGAGGGATCACTAACTTGACTCATTAATCTGTTATTACTAAGCGAATCGTGGATCGAGTCGCTAATCGCACTCTCATCTTGTCTTGAAAGAGGAACTCCCAATTACAAATCCACATATATACCTATTCCACTTTCCTCAAGATGAAAAAGACTTTCCTTCATAAGAAAGAAAAGACTTACTATCTTTGGGATCCGATCCTACACCCGCTCAATACCTTAGTGGATCGACTCTATTACATAAGTTGATTCCTAACGCCAAACCGAAGCCTTGGTGTAGTTCTCATCGAGATTCATCGATCAATGCGCTTACGCTAGCATGTGCTAGGGAAGGTTTGGTCTGA
This sequence comes from Panax ginseng, assembly GCA_020205605.1. Taxonomy (NCBI): domain Eukaryota; kingdom Viridiplantae; phylum Streptophyta; class Magnoliopsida; order Apiales; family Araliaceae; genus Panax; species Panax ginseng. The sequence continues at coordinate 9,801,669 of CM035147.1, read as the reverse complement.
AAGGCACTTTGTCGAAGGCGATATAATGGACAATCAATCTACTTTTTCACTATCGAACCCTTGAATTACGTTATTAATGAATTCTTCCTCGGTTCACCGATGTCTACTCCGGCATGTTCCCATTTAGCTACTCGTCGTCTGCATTCGCCTACTTTCCAAAGACTGATGAAGTGCCCGAGCCAAATCTACAACTGGATGAGACACGAGATGTTGAAAAAAAAGAGACAAATGGGGATAATGACAACAAGGTCGGTGAATAACTAACTATGAGTACCAACGAGGATGAGTCGATGTTATTAGTGCCCCAATTTCCTTCTCCACCAAAGTTCAAGGATCTGGTTAGATTTGCAAAACCATGCCTGTTAGGTAGTCATGTCGTCGATGAAGCTCTTTACGACATAAGAGCTAGGGCAACAATGAAGCCGTGGTGGGACGAGACAGAAAAGATAGACGAAGAGCCCATTATGTGTAATAAGCTTCCATGCCCCAAAGTGATCACATACACAATGGAGATAGCACCTAGTTATTTGCCCTTCTTCATGGAGATTATACCAAATCAGAGCATGCTAGGTGACTTTAATGCAATGGCTATCACAAATGGGAACCTAACAAAAGCTACATTATTTCCAATGGATGGAGGGTTCCTCAATTACCGAAGAGGAATTGGATAGCGTTGACCAGACAAAGTCAGGCTTAAAGACTATAAATCAAGCGCTGACTGGGAGGCAACCCAGGAATTTTTATTATTTATTTATATGTTTTCCTAGTTTATTTAGTAGATAGGAATCCAAGTGTTATTCTAATCCATGTTGTCTCTCTTCATTGCAGGTATTGGAGGTTCAATGGATAGAAAATGATCAATGCCGCCAAATACCACCATCACCACAAGCTTAAATGATTACTGGGAAGTTCTCGTCCATTTCATGCTTTATTTTACAATGAGGACATTGTAATTGTTAAGTTTGGGGGAGTTAAATAATTTAGGTTTATTTATGTTTGCATTCATGTAGTGTAATTGCATAATAGTTTGCATAGTAGAGTAGTTGCATAATAGTTTTTATTTATAACTAAAAAAAATATCAAAAATAATAGTTAGTTACTATGTTCATCTTGCATGATTCTAGCTGTTAGATAGTTACAGTTTATTTTGGCCAATGATGAGATTAGAATTGGGTAGACAAGTATAGTACTGACTATTAGAGCTTTGATGTGATAACTTGTTATGAATTGAGTCTTTTTCTGTTTGAAACTGGTATAATAAGGATAGTACAGTAAAAATAACTTGTTGATTGATTGAGTAAATTGATACATAATGGGATTCTAAAGGATAATGCTAGTTTGAATGAAAGAATGACAAGAACAAGTGGTGATGGCGAAAGTTAGACAAGAACCTAAGTTTGGGGGAATATTTGGGGTATATAAGCTTCTAAAAAAAATAAGATATTGAGTTGAATAAATTGAGTCCTGTGGTGGGTCGAAAAGAAGCGTGAAATGCACTCCCCATAAACACAGGCGTGAGATGGAGCGTAAAACGCACTCACTATCCATCATTCGAAAGAAAAAAATTAATAAAATGGGAAATAAGAGCAAAAAGCCCCCGTAGATGAAAAATGAAGCATAAGTATCCCATGTTGACCCTCGATATTGGTAATTATTTGATTTTAGTTGGATCTAGCTTGTTTTTGGATTTCTTGAGTTTACACTGTATGATACCTTTGAAGAGACTTGTTATGTGTTAAATTTGATTTTATATCAGTTAACATTGTTGTGGAGCACACACGCACTATATTCGTGATAACAGTCTAAGATTTGATGATTGATTGGGAAGTTATTGATGAGTTTTGATATGATGTATTATCATGTTTACTTGATTTTTCTAAGGCCGGTTGAATAGACTTGTTTCTGTCATTACTGCTGGATTCGTAGGCATGTAGATTAGTTGCATTGCATTGCATTTATTATTTTGTGTTTTTGCTTGAGGACAAGCAAAGGTTTAAGTTTGGGGGTATTTGATAAGTATGTTTTATACCTACTTATTCGGTATCTGTTACTTGAGTTATTTGCTTAATCTCATGTTTCTTAGTTACTTTTCATGCATTTTGTGTTCATTTTGTAGATTATATGCTTGGGAGTTGAAAACGCAAAGAATTAGTATTAAAACGCAAAGAAAAAAAATTTGGACATCGTTTGGGCTTTTATGTTTATTTCATGTTCTTGGTTTGGAACTTGGATTACATTGTAGAGCTTCTTCTTAGCTTTTCGGAACATCTTGAATCATCAAAATCGGAGTTCGGATGCAAGAGTTATGACATGTGTACCAACGGACGTAAACGTCACTATTTTGGATGGCCATTTGCACAGCAGTCCCTTCCAGCCCAATTTTGACCTTCATCTGTTCGTTATTTCTAAAATCTCAAAAACTAAAAGTTGTAGATCGTGTCGATATCTTCGATTTGATAGGTGGCAGGCCTCGTAACTCTTCTTGAATCAAACGTTATGGCCGTTTTCACAAGGGACGTCAGAGTAGAAATTTTTCCATCACAAAACTGCCGCCGGGGTGCACGTACCAGCCACATGTCAGAACCCTAGCCCACCGGGACGGGCCCAAAACAAGCATAAACCCCCGCCGGGGCGGGGGTAGCCCAAAAAATGCGCAAAAATGCGAATTTTGGTCCAATTTGAGTCCAGAAAGGATTGTTTCGATCCGATTTACACAAGGACTTCCAAGAGAACTTCCAAGAGGACTTAAAGACATGTGAAGAGACTTATAAAAGGAGGAGAATCACAAGGATTAGGGGAGGAGAGACTAGATAGAGGATTCCATTAGATTAGATTAGAGTAAATTAGATCAAAACACTAGTTCTAAATAGTTTTGGAGATTGAAGCAACTTGAAGACCATTGAAGATCAAGAGCAGGAGCATAAGGAAGATGGAGATTTGCTGACAACGGATTTATTATTTACTCTACTCTTATTTTTATCTTTTAATGTGTATTCAATTGTGGATTCTTAGTTTTAATTCAAATAATCATGAACTAATTCTTTGTTTGAGATTACAATGGATCTTATTGTGTAGTTTATTTTAATATGTTTCGCTATCAATTATTATGTTCTATTGTGAGGATTGTCTATTGTGATTTGGACTTAATTGTTTAATTGATTGGCCATCAATTACCGTGATAATCTATATGAACTCGAGAGATGAAGTATTGATTTAAATCTTATCATGATAGCATGTGTCATGAATTTTGTCAATAGAAGATTTTTGATTATTGTTAAGGTAGAGATACGCTTGACATCGCATGTAATCGGATAAAGAACTTATTCTTCACCCTTCTTCAATTGTAATTCACATAGAGATATGGTGGGTTAGTTGATTAAGGTATTTAACGAATTTCTATCTTAATTGTGGATTGACGTTAATATGGGTATTATGCATCGAGAGGTGGTTTTATCTGCTTTAGTGTTCTTGATTAACAATTCAAGATAGAGAATAATTGATGAGAAGTGTGTTAACTTAAATGAAGCAATAAGTGAAGTTGTGATCTTAAATCTCTGTTATCTTAATTTAACTAGTGGAATTTAATAGTAGTTTAATTTATATAATTTGAAATTTATTCGTTTAAATAAGATTGGGTTGGTTACGGGTTAGTACTTGGTGATTTTTGTTAAATAATTCTCTGTGGGAACAATACTCAACTTATCACTTTATTACTTGTTGACCACATATACTTGCGTGTTGTGCGTAATTAGATTTTACCCAACAAGTTTTTGCTTGAAGGAATCTTAGTGATTCAGGGTGCTGCCCTTCCTTAGTGGAAATCCTGCTAGTTGAAAGTAGAAGAGTGGATTAGGAGCTTGAGTCTCTGAACCACTTAAAACCCCTTGTGTCTTTTACATTATGTCATTTACATTATGTACTATAACTGCTATAACTGCTATGTATGTTTTAACTGCTTACAACTAAACTTACTCTACGAACAATGTATGTATGATCATGAATATCAATGAAGGGGATCTTTTACTTATTCCGTTGTTCTTGAAAAGATTCTCATGTTTGTCATATGTTGATTATGAACAATATAATATAAACCAAAAAAGTATTTGAAATAAAAAGGATCTATTCAACCCCCCCCCCCCCCTTCTAGATCTATTGTGCCCTCTGGGAACTAACATAGTATGCAGGCTAGGATGGAGGTTAAATTTTTAGTGTTGAAGCAGGAGAATATGACGGTGTCTAAATACGCCGCAAAATTTAATGAGTTGGCTAGGTTTGCTCCGCATCAAGTTGATACGGAGGCTAGGAAAGCTAGAAGGTTTGAACTGGGATTAAAACGCTGGCTCTATAACAAGGTGGCGGTGTTGCAGATTCCTACATTTGCAGCACTCATGGAGAAAGCAATTATTGCTAAGGAGGGGAGTGAGGCCATAAGCCTCTACAACAAGGAGAGAAAGAACAAGAGTAAGGTCGAAGGAACTAGGAAGGTGGAAGTTAATAGTGGGAGTAGCGGTGGTAGTAGCAAAAGGAAGGGAAGCAATTTTGGAAGTATGCAGGTAAAACAAGAAGGAGTTAAGAAGCAAGTTGTGCAGTGTGGGAACTGTGGAAAGAACCACTCTAGGGAATGTTTGAAGGGGAAGTTTGTGTGCTATAAGTGCGGGCAGGAGGGCCATATCTCTTCCAACTGCCCCAATCCTAGGATGAACATTGGGTGTTTTCTGTGTGGATCGACTGAGCACAAGGTGAAGGATTGTTCAAAGAGGAGGACGGAGGCAGGGAGTGTGAATACTGGCAATGGCAGTGGAACTCTGGTAATCACGGGACCAACATCATCCAAAGAAGTTTAAGCGAAATCAACGACAAGGGTCTACAACATGACGATCCGAGATACCATAAAGCATTTTGGTGGTGCAATTCCGTATTATTCGTATAAATTTTATTTTCTTTTGCATGATTTTCATATATATAGTAAATTATTTTATAAAGAAATTTTGAAGAATGAATTTGAGTTCTTTTAGAAATCAAATTTCCGTTTAATCCGATAGACAAGCTTAACAATAGGTTAAAGATCAGTACGATCATTTATGATCAAGATCTACTTGTAATGATTGTATATGCTATGTACACTTGTATGTGTAGGTTTTAAAACGGTGATTCTGGGGACGAAATCTTTATAAGGGAGGGTGAATGTAACAACCCGATATTTTCTATACAAATAAATTAGAAATTTTGCGTATAAATTTTTTATTATTATTAAAATAAATATGGGGAATATGTGCCAAGATAATGTGTATATGTATTTATGTGATAAATAAAAATATGAATAATTACAAATAATTTTATTTTAGAATTATTGATCATTATAAATTATATTCTTATCATAATTAATTTTATAGTAGAAATGTTTTATTAATTATTTTCCATGAAAATATAATCATATGTTATTTATATAATATATGAAATGATTTTAAATTATTATAATAACTATTTTATTATATGAATCTTTATGCGATTATTTTAACTTAATTAAATAATGTTAGGTATAGCGGATAAATCAAATATGGAATCCAAACCCTAATTTTGGATTTTGATCAAGGAATGAGAACAATAATATAATATCATTTATACTTTGATTTTTCAAAGGGTATAATTATATCTTGTATGTATATGGATTGACAATGATTGGTCGAGCTTATGGTGTTTTATGTCAAACCCTAGTTTACTGTGGAAAACCCTAATTTGAAACTCAATTGTGAGTTTAAGTGTAATATATAGTTGTGTTATATGATTTTATGATTAATTAGGTCAACCCTAATTAACATTTAGATTTATTAATTTCTTGAAATCCTATTTATTAATTATAAACCTTAATTACTAAATTAGCAAGGATAATTATAATTATTATATAATACCCTAATGTTCATGTATAATTAAAACCCTAATCAAATTAAGAAAACCCTAATTATAAGTTTTGCAAACTAATTGTGTAAGACCCCAACTTATTATAAATAAAATCGAATTTCCTCTAATTATTATTGTGAATAATAAGGTGTTAAATTGATATAATATTTTGGTTATGGGTGAAATGTGCAAATTTTGCAAAATAAGCAAGTGGTTATAAAATAATCATTGTTGTTTGGGGAATATTCATTTGGTCGTGGAATATTCTTGTTGTTTGGTAATATTAAATGACGACCAGCCAGCGATCATTAGTGGGCCCCATATAATGTAATAATCGGATGAAGAAAATGACAAGTTTGAGTTTTTATAAATAACGGCGTAGTTATTCTTATTAACCTTTGTTGGAATACCCATGGTTAAAATATAGTAATACGCGTGGATGCACAATGATTTTTGAATTATTGATTCTTACGTGAAGAAGGCACTACTCAATAATTATTACAGGTAATTATTGGGTCAATATTTTATTTTATTGATTCAATAATTGTTGCGTTGATATTTTATATTATTGTTTTTCAATAATTATCGAAGATACGATTTCCCATTATCAGATCAATAATTCATATTATTTGAATAATATTATTAGATAGCATTATTGGCAATGTCTAGAAAGTTTTGTCAAGGAGAGGTTTGGTCACCTAATTGCGCGTGAGTAAGGAGAAATTCTTATTGGACAGCCCCCTCTTTCATGAGAACGGCCTGGTTGTCATAATTGTGATTCTGTAATATTATTTGTGAATAATTAATTATTGATTTATATGATAAGGAAATATTTATTTTATGTGGATATAAATGATGGATATATTTATTTTTATGTGGATAAAAATGAAGGAATTAATGTTGAGGTGTTTTATCAGTATTTTGTTGGTGTGGAGGTATTAAAAATCATCCGTTTGTGGATTTCGGATATTTTATGTTTGGAATTTAGAAAAACTCAAAGCTACGAAGTTGTAGAGAATTCGATTTCAGGCAGAATGGACATAAAATTCGTATTTTTCTGATAAACGGGCTATTTTCTATGAATTACTGAAGTTTCAGAAAATAAAATAATTTTTATTAAATTATGGGTGGGACCCACTCTTATTTGAAAACATGTGGGCTGCTGAATTTTTTTTAGAATTGGCAGGCTAGTGGCGAGTCTTGGTTGGTGCGTAGAATTGATTTTAGAAATAATATATTTTATTATTTTAGTCTCCTATGGCGTTCTAGCATTTTCCTATAAATAGACGCTTAGGTTAGAATTGAAAATCACACCAGAAATAAGTTTTCTTTCTCTCTAGATTATCGAGCGTATTTTTGTGAGTATTTAGATACTTGAGAGTTGTTATTCAGTATAAGTTTCTGTCAGCACTATATCCGAAATTCAGTCAGAAGTACGGTTATTTTGAGGTAAGGGATGTTATTTTCTTCTTGAATGATATTATTTTCTTCAATATCATTATGCCGAAATATTGGTTTGAACTTTTTATCAAATTTGGAACTTTTTGTGTAGAGTTACTATTCACGATACTCGGCACTATTCACGATATCTGACACTATTCACGAATCTGAAAGACTATTCACCGAAAAATGAAATTTTCTTCTTTTTGTCCAAGATGTCTATTATGGTTACTATCTTTGATTGTATCCATGTTTTGGGCTTTATTTTTGAATTCTGCTTCAAAATTAGTTATTATGGAGTATTATTGATCTTGGATAAAGCGTTATACTGAATCCTTAATATTTGTCCTTCCGTCTCAATCGGATTCGCTTTTCTTTAAAATATTTTTATCATCCTCAATCCTAAATGATGATATTCTTCGAATATCTTTGGCTCAGTGGTGCAAAGATGAATGATTAATCGATGAATATCTTTGGCCCGTAGTGCAAAGATGAGCAGTGTTGAGATGAACATGACCAACTGGTGATACAAATGAATATCTTTGGCCTGTAGTGCAAAGATGAATATTGATTAAAGATGTATATTTGAATAATATTTCTGTTGTTAGAGAATTTCCTGATGTATTTCCTGAAGAGCTTCCCGGTCTACCCCCAGAACGTGATGTTGAATTCTTTATTGACCTTGAACCGAGGTACAAAACCCATTTCTAAAACCCCATATTGAATGGCTCTATTGAACTTCGTGAGTTAAAAGTCCAACTACAAGAATTGTTAGACATCGCTTTTATTAAGTCCTAGTACATCTCCTTGGGGTGCTCTGTTTTTTTCGTAAAAGAAGAAAGACGGGAGTATGCGACCAAAATAGGTATACATCACCTATTACGAGTCGTCAAATACATGATACAGAAATACAAATACAACTTAATTATACAAGCTGTAGTGTAAAAATGCGACAAAACATAAGGCTTTGTGAGTTTTAATACAAATATTGTAAATCTAGACAATATACAAACTCAAATTCAATATTATTACATTTATTTTCCACTATTTCCTTTGAATAGTGAGGACTACTAATGCTATCATATCAGTCAAAATCACTCTCAGTTCCCAGACTAGTCCTGCTACTCGTTCTCATTTCACGAAGAGAACAATAAAAAGTAAAAGGGTGAGCTCAACTAGCCCGATGGGAAATATTATGACTAAGATAATGCGAAATATATATATCGTTAGCCTTGACGATGTGTTAAAGCGATACAATATAACAACCATCAAGTTTAAGCTGCGGTGAAACAAGCAATCCATTAAAAAAATCAAGTAGAGAATAAAATCTACTATCTTTTATGATTTAGAAGGTTTTCATCACTTTTATCGGCGGGACTCGACAATAAATAATCCACATCATCGAATCACCCCTGCTTTTACTGACGAGGATATTCTTTAGTATCACGACCACAATTATCCATGCACTTCTGGGCCAAGAATATTTGTGTATTCAATAATGGTCATGATCATGCCAACAAGCATCCATCGATGCTCTACGGGCCAATGAGGACTTTTCCACATCATTTGTAACATTACGGTCATGATTACATTAGAATAATCCACAGTCATAATCATACCAAGTCCATCATGCACTATAGGCCACAGATGACTTTCAACAAAATATAAACATGAGGATGATGACAATGATATAAGATTCAATAAAACAAGTTCAAAAATTAATTTATCCGAGGAACTAATAACGTCCAATTTATCGACATGATCTTTGCTTTGTAGAGTAAAATTCAAGAATGCTCGAAAGAATATTTCCATGAAAAGATCTTTGGATGAAGCGCAAATATCGAGGATATTCCACTAATTTCATGGAGTATAGAAGTCAAAACTTTAACCAATTTGAGTATAATAAGGAATGGAATAACAAAAGAAATCACCGGGCATGCGATAGGCCAAATGCAGGGAGTTATTCAAACGAGAATAATAAATAACGGAATCGGTCGGGTAAAAAATAAAATGCCTGAGACGGGATATTCAACAAAATAATAAAAAGCGGAATCGGTCGGCGTAAAAGCGCCTGAAAGATATATTCAACGAGAATAATAAAAGGCGGAATCGAATCCGGCGTAAAAAGCCGAAGGATATTCAATATTCCAACGAGAATAATAAAAATGGAACGAGGATATTCAATAAATAATAAAAGCGGAACCGGTCGGTAAACGTAAACGCCTGAGAGACGAGGATGTTCAAACGAGAATGATAAAGAATGGAACAACGAAGAAATTTCACCAAGTATAGGGTAGCCCAGCGTATCTGAGTTATTCAACGAATAATAAAGAATGGAATAACGAAGTTCTCTTCATGGATAAGAAAAAATAATACTCCCTACCTTAGAAAAAAAGCTGGATCTTTGGAATAGTGAGGTAGCGAGACTTCTCTTCTTCTTTCTATAATTTCTCTCTATAATAATCGCTCTAAAGCTTTTGTGAATTGGTGAGAAATGAAGGAAGAATGAGCTTATTTATAGAAAAATATAGTTTCGATAATTGCGTTTTTGGGGCTCGAAAAATTACGATCTGATACCTCCAACTTTTCCTTTATTTTTAATTTAGTCATGGAAGTATTATCAAACTTGCACCACCTCCCTAATAGTAAATAATGTGATTCAATAGTAAATTATGTGAATCAATAGTTCTAGACATGTGAAAATCTGAATTACGGTATAGTACCTCCATACATACCTCCATTTTAACTTAGTCATGCACAAGTATTATCAATCTTGCACCAACTCCCCTAATAGTAACAAGAATGTGAAACAATAGTATACACATGTGAACAAATAGTTATAATCATGTGAAATAATAGCAATCAATTGCTCATTTATCAGGTTAAATACTGGATTGGTCGATATAACCTCCAGACATCAATTATTATCGAAATAATTGTGGATTTTCACTAACACAAATAATTCCAACACAATGAAACCATTTTTATCAAAATATAAATTTTGAAATTTTGAAGTTTGACTTTTCCCAAAAAAAGTCAATGTTGACTTTTGACGAAATAGTGAATTAGGAAAATTTTGTGTTTATAGACTATTTTACTAATTTCATCGTTAGGACTCAAATATCACGTCCGCGTCTCCAAATTCAACTCAGAACACAACTTCAATTTTAATAACATTCATCATTAATATTATAACTCACAATATTTATCAACGAGTCGTTCCGGAGGAAGGGGGGCTTTCGATAAGGATTTCTCCTATTGGCGCGCGATTAGGTGACCAAACCTCTCCTTGTGAACTTCTTCTAGACATTGTAAATATTGCAATTTAATAATATGAATAACTTTGTCGTCTCAATTATTGATTTAATAAAATAACATATTATCTGCGAGATGATCTTATGACAATAATCGAATCAATAATATGAGAGATATGATCACGACAATTCTTTATGCAATAATTGAGTATAAGCGGGTGTACTTCTCACGTAAGCATCAATAATCAATCTGGTGTGCTTTTATCTGACCACCACGCAGCGTATTCTTTACTTTTTACTACTTAGGGTAGTTCAGCGATTAACGGTAAAACTTCCGTAGTTATTTTCATAAAAAAAGTATTTTTGTCGTTTTCTCGATCAAATGAATAATTCCGTTGTGAGGGTCCACCATGATTGTTGTCGTTATCGAATATTCCTGTTAAAATGAATATTCCCAGACCCAATCGAATATTATATAACAACTTGCGTACTTTGCAAAATTTGTAAATATTACCCACAACTATAACATTATATCAAATCCACACCATAATATTCAAAAATATATTTAGAGAAAATTTAATCTTTATTCAAAAAGTTGGGGTCTTACAACCTCCCTTCTTATGAAATTTAATCCTCGAAATTAGGGTGCGTACACAGTATATCGAAGAGAGTAAGGATATCTTGATTTCATCTGATTCTAACTCCCGGTCATTTCTTCCACATCGTGGTTTCTCCATAAAAACTTTGACTTGAGGTATAACCTTGGGCGTAGAATATGATCCTTTTTATCAAGATTTTAACGGGTAACTCTTCATACGTTAAATCTTCCTCTATCTCGTCTGGTTCTAATTCAATAATGTGGTTGGGGTCTTTCACATATTTACGTAACATAGATATGTGAAAAATGTTATGAACACGAGACATACTTGGCGGTAAAAGCGAGTCTATCTATACCCACGGTTCCTACTCGATCGAGGATTAAAAATGGGCCAATGAATCGAGGGTGAGCTTTCCTCTCTTTCCAAATCTTGTAACTCCTTTCCATGGAGCAACACGTAATAACACATGATCTCGATATCGAATTCCACGTCCTTTCGATGAAGATCGGCATAACTCTTTTTTCGATCTTGTGAGGTTTTTATACGTTGTCGGATCGTTTGAATCTTTTTAAATAGTCATACGTACCAACTCGGTCCCAACAACGTTGCTTCACCCACCTCATCCCGACATCTTTGGAGAGCGACACTTTCTTCCATATAAGCGCCTCAAATGGAGCCATGCCAATACTTGCTTGATAAGCTGTTGTTGTGGGAAAACTCCACCAATGGTAGGAACTTATCCCAACTTCCTTGAAGTCGAGGACCACGAGTCTTAATAGATCTTCAAGAGTTTGAATGGTCCTCTCCATTGCCCGTCCAAATGCGAGGATGATATCTTAGAAACTAAATCGTAAATCCGTGCCCATAGCTTTTTGCAAACTAACCCAAAATCTTGAAGTGAATCTTGGGTCTCGATCGAAACTATGGATCTTGGCATACCATGAAGTCTTACAATCTCGTTTATGTATGTCTGAGCAAGGCGTTCAAGTGTATAAGTTTCTCGTATAGGTAGGAAATGAAGCGGACTTGGTCGATCTATCAACAATGACCCAAATTGCATCTATGCCTTGAGAAACCTTGGGAAGACCGATGTTGAAATCCATAGTAATGTGTTCCCACTTCCATTACGGAATTTCAAGTGGTTGCAATGGACCTTTTGGTACTTGATGCTCACTTGACTTCGTTGACAAGTTAAACACCTTGAGATAAACTCTGCTATCTCTCTCTTCATATTGCTCCACCAAAATGTATGTGAAGATCACGATACATTTGGTACTCCCGAGATGGATTACAAGCGGTGTGTTGTGCGCCTCCATCATGATTTTATACTTTAAATCGGGGTTGTTAGGAACACAAAGTGCAGAGTTGACTCAAAGTATTCCTTCTTCATCGATTCTTGCTTAGGCATAGCACCTTCTTGCACTTTCTTCTTCATACGCATTAGCTCGAGTGCATAGCTTGAGCGACTTTAACTTTATCGATTAAAATCGGTTCTACTCGTATATTTTTTGCCATCATGTGGGTCCACAGGTCTTTATCTCTAACTCCATCCTTTGCAAGTCATACAAAATGGGCCTTTTGCGTTGACAATATTGCTTTCGTGCCGCGCATATGATCTTACTACTTTCGGTCGTCGGCTACTACGTTAAACTTTTCGGGATGGTATTGGATGGTATGATCATAATCTTTCAATAGTTCAAAGCCAGCGTCGTTTCGCGTGTTGAGTTCCTTTTGGGTGAAGAAATATTTGAGGCTTTTATGATCCGTGTAGATCTCCACCTTCTCTCCATCTGAGTAATGCCTCCAAATCTTAAGCGCAAAAAAACAGCGGTTTGCCAACTCTAGATCATGAGTAGGGTAATTCCTCTCATATTCTTTGAGTTATCGTGAGGCATAGGCTATGACTTTCCCATGTTGCATGAGAACACATCCTAACCCTTTGCACGAAGCATCACTTGTAGATGACAAATCCCTCAAGAGCGGATGGTATTGTCGAGCAGTCTTTGAAATGAGTCTCCTCTTGAGTTCTTGAAAACTCTTCTCACATTCCTCACTCCAATAGAACTTTGTATCTTTTTTTGAGTCGGTTTGAGTTAATGGAGTAGCGATTAGAAAATCCTTCCACGAATCTCAGATAATAACCGGTAATCAAGAAAGCTACGTGCTTGATCAGCTTGATTTAGGTTGCTCCCGACTTTGAATAACTTCATCTTTCTTTGGGTCAGCGGATATTCCATGACTTGATATCCGTGCCCAAGGAATGCAACTTCCTCGAGCGAACTCGCATTTCTTTGACTTGGCATATAGCTTGTTTTCCACGAAGCTTTTGGAGTATCGACCTCAAGTGTTGCTCATGATCTTCACGGCTTTTGGAATATATGAGGATGTCATCAATAAAAGCGACCACAAAATGATCCAAATATTCCTTGAATACTCGGTTCATCATATATCCATGAAAGCGGCGGCGGAGCATTAGTCGATCAAAAGACATGACTAAAATTCATAATGCCGTCTGGGGAGTTACGAAGGCGATCTTTGGAATATCCTCGATTTTAACCTTGGTGATGATATCGAGCGAAGATCGATCTTTGAAAAAAATTGTGCTCCTTATGGCGATCAAAGCGGATTCAATACGTGGCAATGGGTACCTATTTTTGATGGTGACATGATTCAACTCCAGATAATCAATACAAAATCGCATACTCCCATCTTTCTTCTTCACGAATAGAGCAGGGCACACCCCGAGGAGGCGTCTTAGGGGCGAATGAAACCAATGTCTAACAATTCCTGCAATTGGGTCTTTAACTCCACGAAGTTCAATAGGAGCCATTCGATATGGGGCTTTGGAAATGGGTTTTGTCTGGGGTTCAAGGTCGATACAAAAATTTCAACTTCACGCTCTGGGGGTAGGCGGGGAAGTTCTTGAGGGAATCGTCGGAAATTTATTAACAATAGAAATATCCTTCAAATCGGCGTATTTTTGTTTAAATCAAGTGACATGAGCTAAGAAAGCTTGACATCCAGTTTTTCAATAAGCGAATAGCTTTATGGCTTGAGATGGCCAGTGATTGATTTTAATGGTTTGGTCGCTTGAATTAGCATAATAGGTTTATTAGGAATATGAAAGCTAACAACCTTACGAAAACAATCAATTTTAGCATGATGAGTAGTTAACCATCAATCCCTAGAATCACGTCAAATGCAAGTATTTTTAAGGAGATAAGATCGACGGGTAGCGTCTGATTCTGGATTTTGAATCAAACAAGACTTATAAGCGATGGATGTAATGAAGGTTTCTCTAATGGAGTTTCAACGAGATAAGTCAAAGTCTAATTTCTCGGTCAAATTTAAGCGTTGGCGCAAGTAGGAGAAATAAAAGAATGGGTAGAACCGGTATCAAATAAGGTATAGACTTCACTAGAGTTTATGATAAGCTTACACGTGATAACCTCGTTCGGGTTCCTTGCTTTACGGGAGGTCACAACAAATGCTCTCCCTTGCTTTTCTGGCTTTGACTTTTACGGGATGACCTTTGGTGCCTCCATCCTAGGCTGAACTTGTCTTGGTGAGCGACAAAATCGAGCTAAGTGACCTTCTCTTCCACAATTATAACATGCTTTGGATGGCATCATCAGCGATTTGGGTGATGTGTCCCTCCCCTCGCATTTGAAGCATATGATAGGTGGTCGTTCTCCTTCCTTAACAGCGGTCTTTGGTCTTGGCGTCTTTCCATCATTGTTGAATCTCCTTTTCTTGAAATGTCCATTTTTATTGTCTTGGCTATGATTACCACCAAGTGGTTACCATTTACGGCATGTTGATTCCCTCCACGCTTGTTGTCCTTAGTTTGATGGTTGTTACCACTTTGGTATTTTCATTACTTATTTGCTTTCTCTTGGTTGCGTTGACTCGTTATCGGCTCTCGAATAAGCGAGCCCTATTTACAACATCTGAATACAAACACGGTTTATGAAAATAAGATATTGGCGTATCTCGGTTTCAAACCTCTTAAAAACATTAGCGTCATTAAGCTCCTCATTATCGACCAAATGGGATGCAAGCAGGGATAACTCATAAATTTAGCCTCGTATTGCGACACGGTCATATTGTTTTGTTCGACTTGATAAACTCCACCTCTTTCATGTGATGAATACTTTTTCGGGAAAGTACTTGTCGTTGAATAGCTCTTGGAACTTCTCCCAAGACATCTTGAGTCGTCGTCGGTGAGTGCGTTTCTGATTCCCACCGATGTCTGCTCTCTTCACATGACATGAAGGTGGCGAAGGGAACCTTTTGCTCCTCGGAGCATCCCAAGACATCAAATATCTTGGTGATCTGCTTTATCCATGCTTGACCTTAAGTGGTTTTGGCTCTCCAATAAACTCGGTGGTCCCGACTCCTTGAAGCTGTTTAGCGGTGGTACGTCAAGAGTTTCCGATGTTTCCACCTACATTTTGGGCGAGGGCCGCTCTGCTTTGATGTTGCATGAATTGCATAAAGCCTCTGAACATTCCATCGTTCATCATTTGGTCGGTGTTGTTGTTTGCATGAGGATTATCGCCTTCTGATGCACATTATTACGATTGTTGATCTGTGGAGACTCAGCGGTCTCTTGTGCTCCATTTGCTATTCTCAATATTCTCGGATGCCATTTTCAAATCGCCACAAAAACAAGGGTTAATTGACATGCAACATATTATCCATATACTCGACCAACCAATTAAATACCAAATAAACTTAGGTAGGTCATACTAGCGAAGAATTCCCGTCTCTCCCCCTCTGAGTTCTAGTCTCACATCTTAGCAGGGATCATATCCTAAGCTTTGATACCAAGCTGTGGCGCCCCCAAAATAGGTATACATCACCTATTACGAGTCGTCAAATACATGATACAGAATACAAATACAACAATTATACAAGCTATAGTATAAAAATGCGACAAAACATAAAATTATGAGTTTTAATACAAATATTGTCGTCTAGACAATATACAAACTCAAATTCAATATTATTACATTTATTTTCCACTATTTCCTTTGAATAGTGAGGACTACTAATGCTATCATCTGGTAAAATCACTCCAGGTTCCCCAAACTAGTCCTGCTTCGTTCTCATTTCACGAAGAGAACAATAAAAGTAAAAGGGTGAGCTCAACTAGCCCGATGGGAAATATTATGACTAAGATAATGCGAGATATATATTATCGTTAGCCTTGAGCGATGTTAAAGCGATACAATATAACAACCATCAAGTTTAAGCTGCGGTGGAACAAGCAATCCATTAAAAAGAGTCAAGTAGAGAATAAAATCTACTATCTTTTATGATTTAGAAGGTTTTCATCACTTTTATCGTTGGACTCGACAATAAATAATCCACATCATCGAATCACCCTTTTTCTGACGAGGATATTCTTTAGTATCACGACCACAATTATCCATGCCTTCTGGGCCAAGAATATTTGTGTATTCAATAATGGTCATGATCATGCCAACAAGCATCCATCAATGCTCTCTACGGGCCAATGAGGACTTTTTCACATCATTTGTAACATTACGGTCATGATTACAAGAATAATCCACAGTCATAATCATACCAAGTCCATCTATGCACTTTATAGGCCACAGATGACTTTCAACAAAATATAAACATGAGGATGATGACAATGATATAAAATTCAATAAAACAAGTTCAAAAATTAATTTATCCGAGGAACTAATAACGTCCAAATTATCGACATGATCTTTGCTTTGTAGAGTAAAATTCAAGAATGCTCGGAAGAATATTTCCATGAAAAGATCTTTGGATGAAGCGCAAATATCGAGGATATTCCACTAATTTCATGGAGTATAGAAGTCAAAACTTTAACCAATTTGAGTATAATAAGGAATGGAATAACAAAAGAAATCACCGGGCATGCGATAGGCCACATGCAGGCGAGTTATTCAAACGAGAATAATAAATAACGGAATCGGTCGGTAAAAGCGCCTGAGACGGATATTCAACAAAAAATAATAAAGGGAATCGGTCGGCGTAAAATACGCATACGAACGGATATTCCAACGAGAATAATAAAAGGCGGAATCGGTCGGGTAAAAAATGCCTGAGACGAGGATATTCAACGAGAATAATAAAAAGCGGAATCGGTTCGGCGTAAAAGCGCCTGAACGAGGATATTCAACGAGAATAATAAAAAATGGAACCCGGTCGGCGTAGAACGCCTAGAGACGGGATGTTCAAACGAGAATGATAAAGAATGGAACAACGAAAGATTTCACCAAGTATAGGGTAGCCCGCGTATCTGAGTTATTCAACGAGAATAATAAAGAATGGAATAACGAAGTTCTCTTCATGGATAAGAAAGAAATAATACTCCTACCTTAGAAAAAGCTGGATCTTTGGAATAGTGAGGTAGCGACTTCTCTTCTTCTTTCTATAATTTCTCTCTATAATAATCGCTCTAAAGCTTTTGTGAATTGGTGAGAAATGAAGGAAGAATGAGCTTATTTATAGAAAAATATAGTTTAGATAATTGCGTTTTGGGGCTCGAAAAATTACGATCTGATACCTCGACTTTTCCTTTATTTTTTAATTTAGTCATGGAAGTATTATCAAACTTGCACCACCTCCCTAATAGTAAATAATGTGATTCAATAGTAAATTATGTGAATCGATAGTTCTAGACATGTGAAAATCTGAATTACGATTATAGTACCTCCATACATACCTCCATTTTAACTTAGTCATGCAAGTATTATCAATCTTGCACCAACTCCCCTAATAGTAACAAGAATGTGAAACAATAGTATACACATGTGAACAAATAGTTATAATCATGTGAAATAATAGCAATCAATTGCTCATTTATCCAGGTTAAATACTGGATTGGTCGATATAACCTCCAGGACATCAATTATTATCGAAATAATTGTCGATTTTCACTAACACAAATAATTCCAACACAATGAAACCATTTTATCAAAAATATAAATTTTGAAATTTTGAAGTTTGACTTTTCCCAAAAAAAAATCAATGTTGACTTTTTGACGAAATAGTGAATTAGGAAAATTTTGTGTTTATAGACTATTTTACTAATTTCATCGTTCAGGACTCAAATATCACGTCCGCGTCTCAAATTCAACTCAGAACACAACTTCAATTTTAATAACATTCATCATTAATATTATAACTCACAATATTTATCAACGAGTCGTTCCCGGAAAGGGGGCTTTCGATAAGGATTTCTCCCTTGGCGCGCAATTAGGTGACCAAACCTCTCCTTGTGAGAACTTCTAGACATTGTAAATATTGCAATTTAATAATATGAATAACTTTGTCGTCTCAATTATTGATTTAATAAAATAACATATTATCACGAGATGATCTTATGACAATAATCGAATCAATAATATGAGAGATATGATCACGACAATTCTTTGTAGCAATAATTGAGTATAAGCGAGTGACTTCTCACGTAAGCATCAATAATCAATCTGGTGTCTTCTTATGCGACCACAGCGTATTCTTTGTACTTTTACTACTCTTAGGGTAGTTCAGCGATTAACGGTAAAACTTCATAGTTATTTTCATAAAAATATTTTTTGTCGTTTTCTCGATCAAATGATAATAATTCCGTTGTGAGGGTCCACCAATGATTGTCTTGGTTATGCGAATATTCCTGTTAAAATGAATATTCCCAGAATATTATATAACAATATTATATAACAACTTGCGTACTTTGCAAAATTTGTAAATATTACCCACAACTATAACATTATATCAAATCCACACCATAATATTCAAAAATATATTTAGAAAATTTTAATCTTTATTCAAAAGTTGGGGTCTTAATCGATTTACACTTGGTCAAACCCACCCACTCGATAAGCGGCTTGAAGATGCGGTTTTGTATGAAGAACACGAAGAACACCCACAACGGACGGTTACATGCTAAGCTATAAATTGGTCTTTAGCGACGATTTAATTATAAAAATTATATTTTCATTAAATAATTATAGAAAATTAGTTTTTAATTATTAAAAATACATATTAAATTACTAAAATTATTTTAAAGTTCGAAAATTATATTTTAATTATTTTAGATATATTTCACAAATATTTAATATTTTTGGAATATCAAAGGTATTTAATTTATTTAATTATATATTAATAAATTATTTAAAATGGTTTTAATACTTTAAAAACATTTAAAAAATTATATTATGGAATGAGAAATTATTTTAAGTTATTTTAATGACTTTTAATATTTTGTGATGAATTTCATTAATTAATTATTATTAATGATATTTTAGTTATTTAATAAATGAATTAAATAAATAGATTAAAAATTATTTTATTATAATAAAAATCATTTTAAATAATAATAAGGTATTTAAAAATATTTTAAGTTATAAAATATAACTTTTAATATTTAAAGGATAATTTCATTAATAATTTAATATTAATGATATTTATTTAACATTAATGATATTAAATTTATTTAATAATTATATTAAATAAATAGTTTAAAATGGTTTTATTGGTTTAAAAATCATTTAATTAGGATATAAATGAATTAAAATATTTTAAGTTATAATTAATGATGGATAAATAACACATTAATATTTTAATATTAATGGTAATTATTTATGAATGATTTTAAATGTTTTAAAAATCATTTAAGGGTAATATTAATACTTTAAAAATATTCTAAGTTATTATAACTAACTTTAATATTTTGGCAATGGTTTCATTAATAGTTTAATATTAATTAAATATTAATGATAATAGAATTATTTGATATTTAAATCATTTAATAATGATTAGGTGTTTGAAAATTCATGATAAATTATGATAAATATTTAAAAATTATTATAAGTTATTTAAAAGAAATATAACTAGTATTTACGGATATTGAGTTTACGAGAATAGAGTCTTAGACTGATTATTACAAATAAAGGTCAGCCGATTTTGCAAGCGACATATTTCGTGATTGATCTGAGACTTAGATATTTTTCTTTGTATTAATGTTTGTTTGTGATCTGCAATATTTGTTGAACATGTGTGATAATGTGATTAGGTTATGTCTTTGACTACGAAATCACGATACTATATGTTATAGTATGTTGTTCTAATCGAACGAATGATCTGATTAATGATAGGTCGTGATATAAGAGATAAAACTAAGTTGCGTATTATAAGCGTAGCATCAGGCAAGTATCCTACCTTTGCATTTTCTTTATGCAATGGACATGAGTAAGAATGTTTCAAAATTATATTATTACTGTACAGATGATTAACCCTATATTATATACGCTCATTGATTATCAACATGTTAGTATATGGTAATTCATATATATATTCTGTTCGATAATTTCTATAAATGGTTATACAAGTGTCCCCACTTGGATAATCATTGCATTTAATCGCATGTTGATACACCTTTGTCAATTACCCGTATATATATATGTTGAATTATAGATTATTGTTGAATAAGATAAAACCTTATTATTATCCAATAGGAATTGCTTTGGTTTGAAACCCCCAAACAAGTATGAACATCCCTTACACGGAAAACTTTTATGCGCTTGGCAAGTGACAGAGTGAACGATCCTATCGTTCTTGTAATATACTTATTGATCAATCTGAGGTCCATGGGATGTACACCCTCGTCCCTCAGTAAGTTATGACGGTTTTACGGATGAAGTTCTGCTTTAACCTTTTCAAAATGAAAACAATGTTCATAGTATGTCCCCTTAACCCTATTTATAGTCAGTACGTAGTTTCAAAATTTTGAAAGAGGGTTGTTGTGTTATTATTATCGGTTCAAATTACTTCACAACTATTGATTTGTTGTAGAAGAGTGGTATAAAAAAAACATTTAAATTCTTTCAGCTTATATATATATATAATTGTTATTACTTGTTGGGCACTCAAATGCTCATCCTTGCTTAATTTAAATATTTTCAGCTAAGTGTAAGCAATCTGAAGGCTCTGCTAGAAACAAGGGAAAGGGAAAGGTTGCTGAATGATTTCAATGTTATCTTGTGGGATAGTTTAATATTATTAAGACAATGTTATATATTTATTATCATGTATTGTAAGGAATGATTAAAGGTTACGTACTTGGGAGCTAGACTTTGATAGATATGTAAATTAAGTTTAATATTTATATTATTGTTATTATTATTAGTATTATTCCGCTCAAAGAAATGGTATCGTGAAGCACTGAATTTGGGTTTCAAGTACCTGGATTTGGGGGCTTTACAAGAACAACATCTTTTTATCGTCAAGAGCACTACACTAGCATACGTGCATGTCTGACGCCCTCCGATTGCCTCCGAAAATACAACAGTCCTAAAGATGACCATTTTGACCCTTCATACCGATTTCAAATTGAAAACCTTAAAGAATAAAAATTGTAGGTCTACTCGTCCTCGTTCCGGATCATCTTGAATCACCTAAATCGGAGTTTGTATGCAAACGTTATGCTCATTTTAGTAAAACATGTCCGGTCAGTTTTTTTTTTCAAAATTCGGCTAGGCAGCCTACCCCCCCCCCCTGTTGGGGCCGGGATTTTTGTACTAAGGGGGCCCGCCGGGGTCCCTTCTGCTAATTCGCAATTTTTCATCCCAAACACTACAGAAAGCTAAATTAGGCCTACAAACTCTTTTCTAACAACCATACCAACCTACCCAAGGTGTAATATGTTTACAGAAACATAAACTAATATTTCTAACACGTTTCTAACCACATAAACATCAAAGATTACAACCTTTAATTTCACTATCTCTCTTCTTTCTTCTTCTTTTGACATTCATAGCGAAATTCTTCGCTGTGAATTCGTTTTTAACCCAATTCAAGTAATTCCAATTGTGATAACTCATATTCTTAACATACTAACATAATACATGATCAATTTCAATAATAAATCATAACCAAACATCAATTTGATAGTTTCAAAAGACATTTTTCAGAAATTAATTCATAGAAAATCATTATGAACAAAATTCCTCTTGTTTATCAAAATTACATGGATTGAATTGCTAGAACAACCATATAACTCATAATGAAACACTATGAACATGATTTCATCATGTTCATCATATCTTTGTGAATTGAAACCTTTGAACAACTATAAAAATCTCATGTAAAGATACATACATGAAAACATATAAACACCATATATGCATATAAATTCACAATCATGAAAACCTAATTTTACAAAGACTAAATACAAAATATCCTAATTTAGTATAAGGGTTAGTTTGATACATTTCTAGGTTGAATTAGGAGAAAAGATGGAGATGATGAAAGCTTTTCTTTTGTTTTCTCAAGGTTTCCATTCTTCTTCTTCTTCTTCTTCTTCTTCTTCTTCTTCTTCTTCTTCTTAGTTTAGACTTAGGTTTAGAAAAACTAACGTAACTTAGTGTATATACAATATACATATAACACATATAATTATAGAATATGTAACTCCCAATATAATTACATATACTAATTATAAATTTAATATATAAGTTATAAAAATTAGAATTTTAAAAGCCCTATGGCTTGTTTGGCAAAACCATATTAAAATAATGACTTAATCATTCCTTAAGCCTTGTTTGGCAAAACAAGATTAAAATAAGAATTTCAAAAGCTCTAAGGTTTTGTTTGATAAAACCAAATTAAAACTCTTTTAATTTATTTTCATAAGTCATTTATAATATAGTTTATTGTCCCATATTGTTTACTTGGATTTCCATATCCAATCTTAATTAAATAAACTAATTACCACATACTAAATAAATTTCCCACTTAACCAAATATCACAAAATTATAATCTCATTATAATTTTATTTAATAATTAATATATCACTTTAATTATTAAATTACGACATCAATATAGCAACTCATGTAATCTTTAACAACTCTCTAACTGTTAAATTAAATTAGAGTATTATCTAATAAATTTAATTCACAAATATATACTAACAATAATCACATAAATAAAATATTTATTTAATTTAATAAATATTTTAAATTACAAATAAAATTCTGGATTGTTACATCATTCCCTCCTTACAAGGATTTTGTCCCCAGAATCACAACTCAAATAATTCATTCGTCACATTCTTTCCTCCTTATAAGGATTTCGTCCTCGGAATCACCGAAACCCTACCTTACTCAGGTTTTCGTCAAATCTCTTCGTTGAATAACTTCAACACATTACCTTAATATAGGTTTTATATTTCCTACTACATTCATTTCTTCAACAAATTCTAGGTTTTATTTCATAACTTTCACTTGAACTCAATTATATTCTGAGTATTATATATTCTTTAACCCATTCATTTCCTTTTCTAAAGATCGTTATTACAAACACTCGGGATATTACATTCACCATTTCTTCTAAGAATTTTGTCCTCGAAATTTTATTTATTAATTTCCAATCTATCAAAAATAGATTTTACGTTAATACCTTATTCATTCATTGGATTCTATAACCACTTCCTTTCCACAAAGATCTTTCTACAATTATTAACTTTTTAATTAAAAGTTTTACATTATTCTTTGATAACTCATCTCCTTCTCATATCAACACTTCTTTTCTCACTTATTCAATATATTCATCATTCGATGTCGTCGATTCTACGACTTACTTACTTTTTTCTAAGAATATCATCTTACCACATTCTTTTTTTAGAATAGCAAGAATCTTCCATAATTGCTCAATAATTAAGAAGTAGTATGAATAACTCAGGAACTTAAAAGATTCCAAATCATGCTGAGGGGTCACAAGACCGTGAACTCTATTCTCGATTTACTAGTGCTTCAACTCAATCATTCACACAACAAATCAGAGTGTTTATCAATCACAAAGACTGAAAACACCCTCCTTACGTACACTAGGTGGTCAGCCTATTATACCACTACGTTGGGCCGCAACGTAGTGTTTTGTAACGACTATATAAAAGTACGCTTCGGAACCATTGTCCCCGAAAATATGTCCCCTTATAGGGTTGTTCACCTCATCTTTTCAACATCTGAATTCGCACCAAAATAATTTGGTTTGGCATAACTTTTCAATAAACACTTGAATTTCATGAACATCTTTCAATATTCGTCTAGCTGAATCAAATAGCATAGACCTCTACAACAATTCGGACATCAACCGAAATATACATATACACACATACATATGAATTCTCATATCTTAAAGAAATCTCAAAAATCTTTTTATGACGTCATGATACCAAGCACCGTATTTACAAATTCCGCTGAGGATTCCGCTATTTGGTGATTTTATCATACTACATCATACCATAGTGGGTTTGGCGATCCTTAGATCACATCCAACACTAAGTAATACTGCATTGATGACTCCATCATTTTTATCATCTCTCGCACTTGTGTTCCATGATACATTAATGATATATAAAATACATTTTGATATATTCCAAATCATTTTTGTCTAGCTGAAGCAATTAGCATAGACAAACGAATAACAGTATTGTTGTTAAAACTCATTGGTTCCATCATTGATCCAATGTTTTTCAAGAAAATAGAAGTGTAAACATCAGCACGAAGTCAATAAATTTTGAAAGTCTAGCATAGCTAGTAGATTTAGAATACATATGATTCCACCATCAACTCCACTTTCTATAATGCTCCATTGCTTAATATGTCTATCTAATCCGATCATCCTCAATACTCCATTCACACTTATCTATACCCAGTTCGTCAAACTTACCACGCATTATGAGTTCAGGAACTTGCCATAATCATATGAGTTTAAGAACTTATCCTAGTAAGACCATAGGCGTCCATTCGCTGAGGGGTTCAAAAACATACCATATAATTATGAGTCACAAACCTACCATAAGTATGAGTTTTAAGAACTCGCACTTAACCTTATAATATTCTCTAACTATACTCTACCTATCTGTTATACACATGAGAAAAGAATCACCTTCTCAACATGCATATAGCAAATAGCGCGACACAAATATTCCAATGATTATCAATGTGATAAACTAAGTGCAAGCACAAAACCCTCGCCCATACAAAGATTTGTACAACTCAGCCATCACAGGAGTCTTCAATTGAAACCCCACCTAACTCTATCTTGCTCTTAACTTGCTCTTTGCTCGATACGAATTCCTCATATCACATCATCTATAACTCCTCGTGAGTTATCTCGTACTATTTCATAGTACACCATCTTCATATCATTAAGATATAATCATTCAAACATTACAGACCATCTTTCTTTTATAACTTAAACTGATCACGTCGTGATCTTATTCTATAATCATCTCTCTTAAAATTCTTTTGTTAACTCGTGATCGTTTTGTTTTACGATCCCCTTTCTTTCCTTTCATTTATGACATTAATCGTTATCTTGGCTATTGGAGTTAGGAAACTCCCATTTCTTATCTTTATATCTCTTCAAGATTCTTCTTTGAATCTTCTTGTTTATATAACAATTCTTCCTTTAAGAATTTCTAACTTCATTTACATCACTCAAAATTTCATTCAAGTTCTACACTCTCATCATACGTGTCCATTTCTATACTTGGTACACATCGAGTCTCTAACAGTTTCAATATGGTACGCTGAGTGGTTTCCCACAAACAACCAACAAACTAGGTTCTGAGTTAGTAGTTCGTATATACCTCCGCTCTATGAAGGAATCGTTTAGCCCAGATACCATACATCAACTACTAAAGAGTATAATTGCACCATACTTAAATATAACTCTCTATTCTTAACTTCCTTACCAATCTCTTCTTATAGACATTGTCTATTTATTATCACCTTATATCCTTATTATTGGAGTTGGGTAACCCCACATTTATATTCCTTATAACTCTGCGAGATTCTTTTTTGAATCATTTCACGCAAGTTTTAATCCCTTCTTTATAAATTTCTTAAATTACTTCTTATTGTTCAAACTCTATTTGAGCTTATTCTTTCATTATCTTCACCTTCCTTCTTTAAGGTTATAGCCTAAGGTACCCCTACCTAAGGTTTATAACCTACAACTTTGATACCAACTGTAACGACCCCAAAATTCATACAATAATATTCTCCTTCTCAATCGTTAACAATACAACTTTAATCTATCTTTACATTATTATTCGATATTAAAATCACTAAAAATGCGGAATATTTAAAACTTTTATACATTTCCTTCTTTAGTGCCCTAAATCGCAACCTTTACATTACATCTCTTCGATTCAAATTTATATCATGAATCGTTACAACAAAATGACTATACAAAGTCTTACATCATAAATAGATATCCATATACACCGGATAGCTCAACTTACAATTCAACAACATGTTACATTCAAAATATTAAATACATTTCCATAAAACATAAGTAATCTTCATGAATATGGATCTCTATAATTCACGTAGCACATATCCTTACCTTAAATCTTTAACCTGCACAAATGGTTATTTGCAAGGTTGAGCTCGACAGCCCAGCAAAATCTAACAGTTTTCATGAATCACATAGTACATAATAACATACTCAACATATATCTCATAAACATTGGACTAACACAACATACATGTTGCATTTCATATAACAAGTATAAAGATTGAGTTTCTTACTCAATCAACATTCATTATTCAATCAATGTAGTCATAAATTGACTTTAACGTTTCATACTTTCAATATATATAGAACACATCATGCTCTTTGCAACAAATATTTAAAATAGTTCATCATCAAGTTCACATAACAAATAGGAATTGAAAGACTTGCCTTGATCGTTGTTTACCAATAACAGTTTAACAGCTTACAGTTATCTGTACTTCACGTGCCCTACACAATTATATAATCATACACATCAACTATTAGTCACATAACAACACATAGTAATTTTAATGTAAACTCTACTCCATATCTCATAATCTTTCCTATTAATTAGCACACAATGTTCAATTAGATTGTGTTAACTTTTCGACTTATGTAATATTCGAAAATCATTCAAGTGTTTAAATCTTGCTAGGAATCATTATTGGTTTTATATTAAACCCATTTCATATTTTATAATATCCATTTTATTTGACTTAAAACACATTTTACGTTCATTAACACTTATCACGGCGTTTCGACGTTTATTCGTCACACGCCCGATTTGTATCTTTTGTATATGCTTACTATGCTTCTATAACTTATCTAATACATCATTATATTAATGTTAAGCATCATTATATTTACTAACATTCATGTTTTATAACTTAGAACATCTTTTTATCGTCAAGAGCACTACACTAGCATACGTGCATGTCTGACGCCCTCCGATTGCCTCCAAAAACACAACAGTTCTAAAGATGACCATTCGTGATTCGTGATTTTTCATCCCAAACACTACTGAAAGCCAAATTAGGCCTACAAACTCCCACTACAAAAAAATGGGCCTTCAGCAACAACCGATTTTCGTTGCTAAAGGTGCCAAATTTCAATGCAAAAGGGTTTTGGCAACGACTTTACTATCGTTGCATCTTTCGTTGCGCAATGAGCGTTGCTAAGCGTTGCTAATTGTTCCGCAACGAACGTATTTTTTTCGTTGTCAAAAGTAATACATTTTGCAACGAAATTTGACTTTCGTACATAGACATCGATCCTTTAGCAACAAAATATATTGTTGCAGAATAATTAAAATTTTGTTGCTAAAAACCCCATTTCGTTGCAAAAGTCTGCTAATTGGCAACAAAATAAACTCTTTTTTTTGCAACGACCATGCATTTTGTTGCAATTGATACCATTTTGCAACGACATTTTACGTTGCAGTAAATTATGAAAATTGTTACCTAAGCTTGCTTTCGTTGCGGAATGTAAACTTTTTAGCAACGATTTTCGTTGCTGATTATATTATTTTGCAACGACATTATGCTGAATCAACAACGAAAATGTTTGTTGCTTGTTCTTTTTTAATAGCAATGAAAATTCGATTAAGTTGACATTATTTGTTGTCGTTTCTTTATATGTGCAAGAAAAGTTGATATGATTTGCAACGAAAAAAAATATTGCCTTTTATTTTAGTTTTAGCAACAATATCATTTCCGTTGTTATTAGGTTAATTTTTTGTTGCCAAATATTATATTTTTAATGCCATTAGCAACAAAAAATTATTGCTAAATGTATAAAAAATTATTGGTATATTAAAACTTGTTCAAATCTTTGGTAACGAATTATATTGTTGCCAAATCAAAATTTGACATTCTTTTTGTGTACCTAGCCGACTCAATGTCCCATAGCAAATAATGACAAAAATACAAAAAAACTAAAATATTATTAACTTAATAAAATCATTCACTATATAATCATTTATTATCTTTACAATTAACCATCTAAATCTACCACAGTTCTTCAATCAAATTATATATCTACATATATAGAGAGAGTACACTTCATAATTTCGTCTCTTGTCTTTCGTAAACATTGCACGAAAATTTGATACCCAATATTGTAAGGCAGGTCGTAGAAGCAATCTTCCTGCACATATTTAAAAATAATAGCAAATCAAAAAAATGAAACAAATAGGTCACCAGAGGCACTTAATGTCAAAATCAATACACAAAGACAATAGAGTTGTTATGTGGTACTAATGTACACCGTATTGCTCATAAGCAGAAAAAAAACAAATAGACAATCACAATATCATTTGCTACAAATCCAAATAGAAAAAGAACCTTCAGTGCGACTATATGATTGCTCTATTACAAGAAAAAATTAAAATCTTAATCGGCCATTTCATGAATTAATTTCATGCATAGTGGTAAACATATTTTCATTATAAAACTTGTAGATTATTATTATATGTCAATTTCAAGTCGTAATTCAAATACATTCAACAACCACAAGCATCACACTTATCTTAAATAACAATGTTTAGATTTCTATATAGAAAAGACAATTATGAAAAGTTAAGGCCATTAGTCATCATGAAAAAACTTTTTGAGACGACAAATTTCCATACATATATATATGCCCCAAATATGCTAGCTATAATCACAGATATTTGATTTTAAGAATATTAAGTTTTGCATGCCACACTTGGACATATAAAAAATAAAGTAAAAATTAAAAATTGATGATTTTTTTTAACATTAACTTGTTAAACTTTATAGACTAGAATTTACTTTTGGTAAAAAATTATTGAAAAGATAATATCTAAATGTATCCTACACAAACCTTATTATTCGTAAAAAAAAAATAGTTGACAAAAAGTAGGAAGCTTTTTTTGGGATGGAAGTAGTATATATATATATATATATATATATATATATATATATATATATATATATATATATATATATATATATATATATATATATATATACATAATAGCATACCCTTTGGAACCATAACCACCAGATTCGTGAACTTGCCTCACCCGCTCAACATAATCCTCAGGTAGTGTCTTTGTGGTGGAAGGTTCTATAAATGTTATAAACATATCAACATTAGATGGTAATTGAAATCGGCAGATACATATGAAAACATAAAAGTCAAAGTGTCAAAACAAATCTTTCAAGAAAAATGTATCATGTGAATCGTGAGAGGATGTTGCTGCGGTTGGAAACGTACATCAAAATTCCAGAAGCTGTAAGAAAATAGAAGGGATTAAAATTTCTGATATGTTGCAATAAATTACAACCAACACTTGGTGTAAAGCCCAAAATAAAAATAACAAACAATAGGATATTACAATTTAAGATCTTTTAGGAGTGTCAACATAATAGAAATACCAATATTTTTGTTACCCATGATAACATATGATAACATGAGGTTCTTTCAAAGATCCCAACCATCTTAAATGATCTTATCACATTTGGATATACTTCAGATAGTAAATCAATATACTCCCAATCAAAAAACACTATCATATCACATTTGCTAGCTCACCATACCCAATTCCACAATTCAAAATATACAGAAAGAGAAAAAGAGATTCAACAAAGCAAGTGAAGGCATACAAATCCACCTCTAAAGCTGAACAAACAAGTCAAGAGTCCAAGCCAACTTGTTATCAAAGAAGCTCAAAACATAAAAACCCCAATAATATCTGCCCATATTTCTTTGTTTTCTACACTGAGAATATGAATTCAACCAACTAGTGTGTCGTACCAACTCGCATGCCATAAACCTATTAGAGGCTCATGAGTCAATTACACCTTCCATACTAAAATTATTTGACCTAACAAAGACCAAGCAACAGTTTTTGAAAGGGATGGAAATTAGCAAAAGGGATGGAAATTAGCAGTAAGTAGGAAAAAAGGTCTGAATACCCAATCAAAGCTTGTGACTGATTACATTCCAATAGGCAACCAAAATGCCATTACACACTCTGGCCCTTGGTTAATCGAGGGAACCAGAAGGGTGGAACTGAGTACAGTAACTTGTGGTTTAACCCCACAAATATGGGTGCCTAAGATTCAAGAGCACAACCTCGCGATTGTCGGCCCTAATTAAGATAAAGACTATCGAAGAACAAACGAGAAAGGAACAGACCTACCAGTACATGAATGTTTGTATTATGTTGCGCTGCCACCTGCATATGCAAACTATTAAGTCCAGGGAGAGTGGAAGGGATATAAATTGTGAGGAAAAATAAGAAAGACAATACAAGGATTTAGCAAGAACATAGAAGGGAATATAAAGGACACATGTTTAGTTACTTACGAGACAAGGAAGATTATTAGGAGGAATCCAATTCCAATCTCAGCTTGTGAAGACAGCATGTTAAGGGTAGTTGTGTTTGACTCCACCCACACACAGATTTCTTCCAAGTATTTTCTGTCAAGATCACCAAAAATGTTATTGCCATAGAAGAAAAAGAAACTAATGCAGAGTTGAAACAAATGCATCACCAAGAGGGAAATAAGAATACAGACTTTAACTCCTCTCTGTGCATATTCCAAAGGGAAACAATATTACTCGACCTAGAGACAGCTAAATTTTACAACCTTTGCAACAATTTTACATGTTAGACAAAAAATTAATGTCGTATGTTAATCACCCAAGCAAATTTGTGGAGAAACAAAAAACTATAGAAGAAAAGACCTACGCATAGGCCTAAATAAAACCGATCCAAAAGTATATTGAGGCTACTACATTTTGCGTTAGGACTTGGGGAACAATAGTAGTCCAAATTAACCAAAGGATAGCCAAATGAGGTGTAGAGTATAGACACAGCCACATAAATTATGAATGTACATTCTGAATGAGGTGTAGAACATAGAGACAGCCAAACAGATTAATAAAGCAAAATCCTAAGAATATTATTCTCAATCATGCAACAGTTTATGCCGCAAAACATCATTCATGACCAATGCTTACCCCAAAAATAAAGGGTAATAAACAAAAAAAATGATACTCCATTGTCTCATAATAAGTCTCTTTGGGATTCATAATTTTTTAAGGAGAAACAAGGCACCAAATGCATAATAGTTGGTAGTTAAGGACAAATTTTGGAAACCAACACCAGCTTTTAAAAAAACTTCATAATCTTGTTTAAAAACTTCCAAAAATTGAAAATTAAAGACGAATAGGAATTTTTTTTTTTTATTTTTTTGTATTTCTTCAAGACACCCAAAAATTGAAAAGTGACACTATAACTCAGAGACAGGGAGTACTTAAAAAATAGAATTTCAAGAGGTACAAATTATTTAAATGATAGTTTAGAGCATTTGATATGAGTTCAAAGTTCAAATATTTGTTAAACAAAAGCACACTCAAATATTCAAATGAAATCTTATCACCTGCTGAGGAGATTCTTCTACAGTAGGTCTCAACTAATTAATGTAGTATTGAAGTCCATATTTTGGTAAATTAAGAAAGGATAAGCTGCTTGCCACCATATATGTGTCGTCATTATCGGTGAAATGTAACCAAATGGTTGTGTCTTTTTATTAATCCATGAGAACAATAACCTCATGAAAATCCAGGAAATAGGAAAAATCCATTCAAGATGAATCTCACGAGGAGTAACCAATCTAGCAACAATATAATGTACTGACCAAGGGAAGCAAAACTAAAACAAGTAGTACGAACTCCACCCGCTATTAAAATAACATCATGGATATTCTATATATATATATATATACACACACACACACACTTTTCCATAATAGGAACTACATATTTTAGAAGCTTTTTTAAGTATCATAAGATCTCCCTTCTGATGAAATAATAAAAAATAATCATATACTTTTGGACCTTAAACAATCGGAAGTAACTTAACTGCTGAATTAAAACAACATTTGCAGCAATGTCTGGGAACTTCTCCTGATTGCTGCTTTGATTCCTGAACCTATGGACTCGGGCCCTCATATACTTAACAAGGCAATTTCCACCTTCAACAGATAAAAACTTAAAAGTCCACAGTATATATATATATATATATATATATATAGAGTCCGGATCTAGTCCGAGCTCATCCCGGACTTATAAAAAACATACGGACCATTTTTATTTTATTTTACAACACACCCAAAAAAAAGTTTTTGGGTGTAATTATATAAAAATTCCAGCTTATGCACCATAAATTTTTTTTTTTATTGTTTCAAAAAAAAAAAAAAAAAAAGAGTAAATTTGTGACCTGTCCGGGATCCCGATAGGTATATATATATATATATATATATATATATATATATATATATATATATATATATACCTTCTATCCATTTATTTAAGCTTCCTTTTTATCTTTCAAGCGGACCTTTACTGCTCAAAGGACTTCATAGCTTTAATTTTTTTTTAATTCCCTTTTTCCTTGTACAGTTGTACTAGCCAAACTACGGTACTGGAAGTTGATATAGAAGAGACGAGTGTAACAGAGCAGGAAGTGGGGTTAAGTAAAGTAGAGTATTAAGTATGATCTTGGTTAAATATAGAAATTCTATCTTACTCCCTACAATTAACCAAATTCGAGGCATTTTGTGCATTGTAACCAAAGCCCTTTCGAATGTATTGTTTAGGGTTTGATACTGTGAGTGATTAATGGGTAGATTCCGAACTAATTCAAGGCGTTCACGAAGATAAGCGTACCAGAGTTTGTAGCTGTCGGGAAGAGCTTTTAGGGCTCGTTCGTAGATCACGAAGCGCTTTTTGAATGGGGATTCAGTTCGAGCAATTAAGTAGCGCCACCACAGCTTTAAGCTGAAGGGATTTCTCAGAAGCTCTTCTTCGTATAAGAGATCGTCTTGACTTGGGTAAAGCACTTGTCGAATTGACATGGCGATTGGATTGAAAGCTCCTGTGAAATTTACTTGGGTAAAGCTCTTGTGGGATATCCTGGCAATTTTGAGGAGAGAGAAAGAGGGAGCTGGATTTGGGGGAAAATTGGGGTGGGGTGGGGTGGGGTGGGGTGGGGAGGAAGGGGAGAGAAACTGGAAAAGATATTTTATTGACATTTTGTTTGTTTATACTTTGTCCTCTACATATTTGTTAAATTTGTTCAACGATACCTGAAATATTTGTTAAATTTCCTCAATTTTGAGGAGAGAGAAAGAGGGAGCTTTTGGGGGAAAATGAAAAGAAAAACTGGAAAAACCCGATAATGTATTTATTGACATTTTGTTTGTTTATACTTTGTCCTCTACTATTTGTTAAAAAACGATACTTGAAATGAAAATTAAAAATAAGAGAAGCCATTTAATACTTTTAAAAAATGACCTAAAATCAAGTGTATATATTGTTTTTTTGTATTTTTAATATTTATAAAATTATTTATAGAAATAAATACATTATATATAGTTGATAATGTTAATTTTTACGAATATTTTTTTAAAAAAATAAAAACTTCAACGACTGCCGTTGGGAGTAAAGACTCTCACATCTAATTTGGGAAAAACTACTGCCATTTGAAATGACGTTGAATTTTTGGATTTTTTTGGCTAAAAAAAAAGGCAACAAACGCCACTTTAAAAAATATTTTTTTTTTAAAAATGAATTTAAAAAAATTATCTTAATTTTTTTAAAACGATTTTTTTTTTTTAAAAAATTTGAAAAAATAAAATGTGATCCAATGCCAAACTAATTCCAAGATTGTAACTTTTTAAAATTTTTTATAAAGAAAATTTATAAAAAGAAGAGTAAGATGTAACATCACTTTAACTCGACGTTGAGTCTCTTTTTTTAATTTTATAATATATTTGGAAAAAAGATAAAATCGTAACTATAAATAGCTTAGGGTATACCATTACTATTCTTCTTTTTATGTTTTATTTTGGACTTAAAAATATGTTCATGATTTAAGTTACTCCTCCGCTCTAAGAATAAAAGTTCTTATTATTTTATGTAATCTCAAGTTAAATATTTACTTATTTTAAATAATCTATTTTTTAACAATAATTTGTAATGTAATATCCTTACTATTAAATGTCATATTTTTATTATTTATAAATATTTATATAATATCACTAGTCATGTATAGAAAATATGCAATTAGATGAGAATTTAAATATGAATAATTTTATCATTTGACATTTTTTTAAATTCGCATAAAATCGATCATCACTTTCATTCTCGGAGTGAGGAATACTTGTAAGTATATCCTACATATATCTAGAAATAGGAAACATTAGGAATCATAGATATAATAATCGAGTTTGATGAGGTTGGGTTTATTTGGGTCGGAGGTCTTAACTAATATGATTGGCAATCGGTTGTCACGAAGTACTATTTCAACAACCATAATCTATATCGTTGATCGCAACATTGAATGACACATATTGAAATGAATTTCCCCACCACATAGCTAAAGTTGTATCGACATGAGAAATTACTCATTTGCCCCTCATTTCCTCATGTGTTACACTGTCTACCGCTATAAGTTATGGCGGTAGTTCAATTAACTAATAAATTAGAATGACTCAGTGGTAGCTTAATGGCTCAATAACCTATATGTCTTAGGTTCGAATCTTAACTGTGATATTTTTTTGCTTTTTTGCTTTTTATGTTATTTTTTTTTAGATATTAGATAATTTATTATATATATATATATATATATATATATACACACATCTTAAATCTCCACATTAAACTAAATATATATATAAAGAAACTATGAATATTTATATAACGTAACTTCATGAATATTTTAATATATATATTTATATATTTATCTCTAAATATTCATATAAATATTTATAAACAAATATTCATATAAATTTATCTTTAAAATTTATAAGCAAATATTTATTTATAAATTTTAAATATTTCATCTAAAATTTAGATATGAATATTTTTATAAATATTTTTATGAATATTTAGAGATAAATTTATAAATATTTATATGAATATTTGTTTACATATATATATATATATATATATATATATATATATAAATTCATTTCAAAATTTCTTGTCAAATAAAATAAAATACTAAACAAATATTGATATGAATATTTTTATAAATATGAGAATAAATATTGGAGAATAAACAAATATTTATAAATATATATATATATATATATATATATATATATATATATATATATATATATATATTTATAGTAGAATAAATTTTAAAATATTTGAGACTACATATTATATATATTAGTTCATTTAACTAATAAATTAGAATGGCTTAGTGGTAAATTAGAATGGCCCATTAACTCCATTAACTCATAAGTCTTAGATTCAAAACTTAGTTGTTATATTTTTGCTTCTCATATTTTTTGTGTATTAGATAAATTCTATTACCATCTATATATATATATATATATATATATATATATATATATATAAACTAAATATATATATAAAGTAACTATGAATATTTATATAACGTAAAACTATGAATATTTATATAACGTAATATATGAATATATATATATATATATATATATATATACATTTATCTCTAAATATTCATATAAATATTTATAAACAAATATTCATATAAATTTATCTTTAAAATTTATAAGCAAATATTTATTTATAAATTTATAAATATTTCATCTAAAATTTAAATATGAATATTTTTTATAAATATTTATATGAATATTTGCCATATTAGGCAAATCTAAATATAGCAACAAAAAACTTCGTTGCCTACGATGAGGAGAAATCAAGTGGTTAGAAATTTTGCAGCGAATTTTGTTTCCAAATTTTGCAACTACTTATGAATTTCGTTGCAAAAGTGAAAGCGACATACAATCAAGAACGAAGGACAAGTTTCGTTGCTAAACATACACTTTTAGCAACGACTTATAAAGTCATTGTCTGAAAAATCGTTGTTAAAGCCCCATTTTTAGCAACAAAAAAACTTCCGTTGCCCACGATGACGAGAAATCAAGTAGGCGAAAATTTTGCAACGAATTTCTAACGAAAATTTTTCCCGCCAATGAATTAGCAACGAAATTTTGCAACGACTTATGAATTTCGTTGCAAAAAGTGAAAACCTGACACAATCTGCAACAAAGGACAATTTTTCGTTGCTAAACATATACTTTTAACAACGACTTATAAAGTCGTTGCCCGAAAAATCGTTGCTAAAGGCCCATTTTTTTGTAGTGTCCTTTCTAACAACCATACCAACCTATCCAAGGTGTAATATGTTTACAGAAACATAAACTAATGTTTCTAACACGTTTCTAACCACATAAACAACATAAACATCAAAGATTACAACCTTTAATTTCGTTATTTCTCTTCTTTCTTCTTCTTTTGACATTCATAGCGAAATTCTTCGATGTGAATTCATTTTTAACCCAATTCAAGTAATTCCAATTGTGATAACTCATATTCTTAACATACTAACATAATACATGATCAATTTCAATAATAAATCATAACCAAACATCAATTTGATAGATTCAAAAGCCATTTTTCAGAAATTAATTCACAGAAAATCATTATGAACAAAATTCCTTTTGTTTATCAAAATTACATGGATTGAATTGCTAGAACAACCATATAACTCATAATCAAACACTATGAACATGATTTCATCATGTTCATCATATCTTTGTGAATTGAACCCATTGAACAACTATAAAAATCTCATGTAAGCGTATACATGAAAATATATAAACACCATATATGCATATAAATTCACAACCATGAAAACCTAATTTTACAAAGACTAAATACAAAATATCCTAATTTAGTATAAGGGTTAGTTTGATACCTTTCTAGGTTGAATTAGGAGAAAAGATGGAGATGATGAAAGCATTTCTTTTGTTTTCTCAAGGTTTTCCTTCCTTCCTTCCTTCTTCTTCTTCTTCTTCTTCTTCTTCTTCTTCTTCTTCTTCTTCTTCTTCTTCTTCTTCTTCTTCCTTTGATCTTAGTTTAGACTTAGGTTTAGAAAAACTAACGTAACTTAGTGTATATACAATATACATATAACACATATAATTATAGAATATGTAACTCCCAATATAATTACATATACTAATTATAAATTTAATATATAAGTTACAAACTATGGCTTGTTTGGCAAAACCATATTAAAATAATGATTTAATCATTCCTTAAGCCTTGTTTGGCACTGTTTGGCAAAATAAGATTAAAATAAGAATTTCAAAAGCTCTAAAGTTTTGTTTGGTAAAACCAAATTAAAACTCTTTTAATTTATTTTCATAAGTCATTTATAATATAGTTTATCGTCCCATATTGTTTACTTGGATTTCCATATCCAATCTTAATTAAATAAACTAATTACCACATACTAAATAAATTTCCCACTTAACCAAATATCACAAAATTATAATCTCATTATAATTTTATTTAATAATTCATATATCACTTTAATTATTAAATTACGACATCAATATAGCAACTCATGTAATCTTTAACAACTCTTTAACTCGTTAAATTAAATTAGAGTATTATCTATTAAATTTAATTCACAAATATATACTAACAACAATCATATAAATAAAATATTTATTTAATTTAATAAATATTTTAAATTACAAATAAAATTCTGGATTGTTGCAAGCAAAGATGAATTTATTAGTATGATTATGAACATGAATTGTGATTTGGTATAACCATGATCTTTGATGTTTCAGGTAATGATAGGTGATGAAAATTATCTTCGTCCTAGGTGCGAAGAGGAATTTAGAACCACAATTATGATTATGAGTTATTCACATGATTGTGGACATGAACTGTTGATTGATGTTTCATGGATAAAATATTATTGGTGGACTTTTAACTTGGAGAAGATAATAGACTTTATGGTCTATTTGACTCTTCTAATGGATTTCTCGTTCCACTGCAACTATGGTTGAAAAGTTTTATCTGTTGGGCTTCGGCACAGAAACGCACAGCGGAAATTAAAATTTTAAAGCAATTTCCGAAACCCTAAAAAGGATCCATGCGAAAATCAATTAATTCGTAGAGGTTTAGAGATTATACCTTTATATAAACAAAAAACGAGAATCAAACCGATCGCGCCTCGAATCTCCAACGCATAATACAAACCGATTGCGCCTCTACAGTATCACCTGAGCACGCCGCATGAACCAGTCGAGCGATTCTCGCAATAAGAAGGACTTCATGATACTAGCCACCAAAAGGAATGGATTTTTGAAGCTGCTTTCTCTCTAGTCTCTCTAAAGAAAGCAATAGGGTTTTTCAATTATGATATCTTACCCTAAGTAGTCGCTATATATCATATATATAGTAGTTAAAAGGAATTAATCAAATCAAAACCTAATTTTATAAAATCCAAATTTATATATATATATATATATATATCTCTTAATTAAGTCTTACTTAATTAATATACATATATACAATTATCCTTTTAATTTAAATTGCATTGATTTAAATACTATTAATCATATTAATATATTTAAATCCTTAAAATTTAAATTAATTCCCTTTAAATAACGTTACATATGTGTGACCTATAGGTTATTATTACGCTGACAATAATTTTAAAATCATATTATAAAATTATAAACGAAGGAGCGACATCTAGTAATGCATCATTTGCTACCCAAGTAATAATAAGATCGATGATTCGATGCAACCTTTTACGTGACCAATGTTTCAATGTAATTTAATCCTTTTAACCTTAATATCCTAGATTAAACTCAGTCATGGAATGTGTCATACTCTTCATAATTTAATCTGAGTTTTCTTGATCAATGAGTAGACTATATGAAACAAATCACTATTTGAGCATGGCCATGCATTTCATAGTCCTACTCAATCAAGAGGCCTATGGATATCACCCATAATATATAGGATGGTTAAATTCCATCTAGATCACTCATATATTTCTCACACGATTAATGATGAACCCAATAATCACCTTTATAGTCCACCCTATTAAAGGTGACATTTGATGATATCAAAGTACATAAATTCTCGTAGTAGTAATATAAGCGATTTCTGTGCCTGGAGGACCATTACATCATTGTCACTATGAGAATTGCTAACGACACTTAGCATAATGCTCCATATAGAATTCTCATGGTGGGTCCGCCCAAGACATAGTTCTCTAACATGTACCTATGCATCGACTTAATATCTCATATATTTACGACCAATGAGATTTGGTCATCAATCAATCCACATACTAGTCTCCATGCATCATTGTTGTCCCATCAACAATGATACTCGACTAGGGACATTTAAGAACAACGATACTTTAATGGTAATATATAATCTCATGTTCAAGTCACATACTTGAAACTATATAATTTGTATCACTATTCTAAGGAATTTTATTATGTTAACAATTATATTACGCAATAAATAAAACCATAATAAAATCATATATTTATTCAATCAAATATAATATCAAAACGTTAAGCAATTATATCAAATAATTGGCCTCTAGGGCATAAACTCTAACAGCTCTCCCACTTGCACTAGAGCCAATCACTCATGTATCTAATACCCATGGAACTAGTGTGACCGTCGCGTTAGCTTCTGCTTTACGCGACAAAGCCTTGGTTAGTGGATCTGCAACATTATCATCTGTTGGCACTCTTCCTATATGTACATCTCTATCAATGATTTCACGGATGAGATGGTACCGCTTTAAGTATATGCTTGGATCGTTGGTGAGATCTCGGGTTCCTTAGCTTCGTGCAATGGCTCCATTATTATCACAAAGATAGAACAAACCGGATCAACAATGGTTGGAACAACACCAAGTTCAAAGATGAACTTTTAATCCATACAACCTCCTTGGTCGCACTAGAATCGACAATATACTCACCCTCTGTAGAATCACCATCGCTCTCGCTTGAACTTTTCCAAATAAAAGACCACCATTAAGGCAAAACACAAACCTGATCGAGACTTATAGTCATCATTGTCGGTCGAAACTAGCATCTGTGTAACCTTTACTTGCTAGTTCGTCTTCACCTCCATATACCAAGAATGAATCCTTAGTCCTTTTCGTGTACTTGAGGATATTCTTTTTCTCACGGCCGTCGATGACCTTCACCGATTCGATCAGTATCTCGCTAAATCATGCTCAAAGCATACGAGACATTTGAGACGAGTACATATCATTGCATACATAATAGATCCAATTGCCAAGCATAAGGGATCTTTCTCATACGCTCCTCATCATCTTGTGATTTAGGACATTGGGCCTTAGAGATCTTTACACCATGAGTCACGTAAGTTTCCTCTTTTCGCCTCTTGCATGCTTTGAACTGCTTTCAACACTTTATCAATATATGTACTTTGACTTAGGCCGAGCATTTTTCTTGATCTATCTCTATAGATCTTGATACCTAAAATGTAAAGATCGCCCCAAATCTTTCATGGAGAAACATTTTCCTAACCATGTTTTTACACACCTATAAGGAAGGAATGTCATTCCCAATAATTAATATGTCATCAACATATAATACTAGGAATACAATGTGACTCCCACTAACCTTCTTATATACACAAGGTTCATCTTCATTTTAATAAAGCCAAATTCTTTGATCGCTTCATCAAATCAAGATTCCAACTCCGAGAGGCTTGCTTCAATCCATAAATGGATCATTGCGACTACATACCTTTCAAAGATCCTTTGGAGTGACAAAACCCTCGGTTGTGTCATATACATCTTCAAGGAGATTTCCAGAAAGGAAAGCGGTTTTTGACATCCATTTGCCGATTTCGTAATCATAAAAGTCTGCAGTAGCAAAGTAAGATCCTCGATGGATTTAACCATTGCCCTTTGGAGAAAGGTTTCATCATAGTCAACACCTTGAATTTGTTTGAAACCTTTTGCTACCAATCGGCCTTTATAGGTTTGTACATTACCATCCATGTTTGGTTTCTTCTTGAAAACCCACTTGCACCTAATTGGTTTTACTTCTTGGTGGATCAACCAGAGTCCATACTTGGTTAGTATACATGGAGTCCATCTCGATTTTATGGCTTTTAGCCATTTCTAAATCTGGTCCATTCATAGCTTCTTGGTAGGAAGCGTGCTCATCTTGATCTATGAGCATCGATCGCTGCTTTTGAGTCACAAGATATCCATAATATCTCTCGTGCTCTTGGCGTGTCCTACCAGATCTACGAATGACTTGTGTAATTTGAGCAAAAGTTCACTTTCCACAATTTCTTGTGGTTCCCGCTCATGTTCCAACTCAGTTCAATGATATTTTGTGGTTCTCGAATTTCTTCGAGTTCTACTTTCCTCCCACTCGCTTCCTTTAGAGACAAATTCTCTTTCAAGAAAAATACCAAATTGAGCAAC
The DNA here is from genome assembly GCA_020205605.1 of Panax ginseng. Lineage (NCBI taxonomy): Eukaryota > Viridiplantae > Streptophyta > Magnoliopsida > Apiales > Araliaceae > Panax > Panax ginseng. The sequence goes on along the minus strand of CM035147.1, from coordinate 9,759,795 downwards.
AACCACTTTGTTCTCGTAAGGTTTGTAGAAATAATACCCTTTTGTTTCCTTTGGGTATCCCACAAATTACATTTGTCGATTTGGGTCCGAGCTTGTCGTAATTCGGACGCTTTTACTGAACGCCGCAACCCCAAATCTTCATGAACGATATATACTAGGACGCTTCCACCCATTTTCATATGGTGTCTTCAACCGCCTTTGTAGAACACGGCTAAGTGTGAATGCAATGCCTCTAGTGGCATGACCCCGTGTTTTATCAAAGATCTGCGATGACTCATCATTGATCGTACTATGTCTAACAAGGTTCGATTCTCCTCTCGATATACACCATTCCATTGCGGTGTTCCAGTGGAGTGAGTCGTGATATAATACCACACTCCTTTAGAAGGTCATCAAAGTCTTGGCTTAAGTATTCACCTCCTCGATCGGATCAAGGGCTTTTATGCTTTTGCCAAATTGGTTTTGAACTTCGTTCTTGAATTCCTTGAACTTTTCAAAGGATTCTTGATTTGTGTCTCATAAGATACACATATCCATATCTACTAAAGTCATCAAGAAATGTAATGAAGTAATAAAACCTACCTCTTTTGCTAACGAAACTCATGGGTCCACATACATCACTATGTATAAGTCCCAATACATCGCTAGCCTGCTCAATCGTGTCCAAAGAAAGGGGCTTTAGTCATCTTGCCTAATAAACAAGACTCGATTTCTCATATGATTCAAAATCAAATGAATCCAAGAACCCATCTTTATAGAGTTTGATATGCGTTTCTCATTTATATGGCCTAAACGATAGTGCCGAGATATGCTTGATTTGAATCATTTGATTTAAATCGCTTTGTATTTATGTTATAGATAGGCATTTCTAAATCAAGAATATAGAGACCGCTAAACAATTGTGCAACACCATAACAAATATCATTTAAGTAAAACAAACAACGATTGTTCTTTATTATAATGAAAACCTTTCTTGTCCAAACAAGAAATGTAAATAATGTTTTTGCTTATAGCAGTACACAAAATAACAATCTTCCAATTCTAAAACTAGCCCGGTGGGCAAAAGATAAATGATAAGTTCCTACGGCCAGGTCAAAAGCATTTTTGCTCTATTTCCAACTCGTAGAGTCAACCTTTCCTTTCGCTTAAAGTTCTACTCCTTCGGAGTCCCCGCACATTAACACAAATGTGAGAACCACATCCAAATCCAATACCCATGATGTAGAAGTAGATAAGTTGACTTCTATAACATATATACCGAATCAAGTCGTACTTTTCTTTTCTTTTCTTCACTTCTTCCAGATAAGCATGATGGTTCCTTTTCCAAAGGTCTGTGTTTTCCACGTAAGTGACATTCACCTTCTTTAGCCACCCCACCTTTAGGTTTTAAAGCTCGCTTGGTTTTGGAATTGGGTTTGGCAAAATATTTAGATCCTATCTTCTTCTTGCCTTTCCAATTTCCCCTTAGCATTCCCTTTTGCACCATCATTATGGGAGCGGGTCTCGCTTTTTTCATGTTGTTCTCAGCTTCTTAACATGCTCAACAACTCAAGAAGGGGTTTCTCAATTTCATTCATAAGATAGTTCATAACAAATTGAGAGTAGCCTACTGCTCAAAGATTGTAAAACAAGGTCATTTTGGGCTTCCTTGAGTGATTGGAAAACCCAACCTATCAAGGTACTCAATATACCCAATCATTTTCAAAGACATGTGGACCAACTGGATCACGCTCACCCATTTTGCAAAGTTGATACAACGCCTTGCTTGTATCATACCTCTCCGTCGAGCATGCCGCCCTTCAACAATTTCTTGAGATGCTCGATCATCTCATAAGCATCCATCAACTCATGTTGCAACCATAATTTAATGAGGGATTTTATTAATTTAGATCTCACCAATTTTAATCTTGTTAAGCATGCACATTATTAATCATATCATATCACATACAAGCATAAATAAAGTGCAAAATTAAATGTGTCACAAGATTATGGCCCAATCCATCGTCAATCTTTTCAAGCTAATGAAAGATTGAAGGTCAATCTAAGGTGGTAAAAGATCTTAAAATAAATAACTTCCTTGATCTTCCTCTAAAGATGCGCCTCCTCTCCATCATCATCTTTCCATTGTATTCTCCATCTTGACATCTTCATCAATTACGATTATTACATGATGATAAAGAAACCTCGAAAGTTACATTCGAGGGGATTTAGATGAGAAGAATATTACATTAGAATTTATAGAAAGGCACGACATGCAAGCCGTATTTCAAAACCAAAAACCACTAACCTATGGGTCAAAAGGCCATAATCAGGCACCATGCATATCACAATAAGCACATAACAATTTATATATAATTAAAGAAAACTATATATAAAATATAGGGACACGACCATCGCGCGCTATTTACTTGGGGTCCAAGGGGGGTCTCTTCTCAGCGATATTGCAGATTTTTCCATACAAATCTCCTCGAAATAGTTTCGTAATCATACATTTTAATCCACCAAAACACCCATAATAACAAATCATATATGTCCAGCCGATTTAATCATATTAAAATGAATAACAAGACACCCGTAATTTATCATATATTTCCGCTTTCGATTTAATCATATTAAAACGAATAACAAGACACCTAGAATTTATCATATATTTCCGCTTGATTAATCATATTAAAACGATTCTTCATGCTTTTAATCCGATTAGAATAGTTATATTGTTATTCCACCGATTAAAGATAATGATTAATGGTATCATTATCATATATATTACCGTAATACATTCAACTAATATCATATATTCAATTTTATATTGGTAAACATGCATCATCATATATCATATATATCGAATACAATTAAAACACGTAATCAATTAATCTTTTCGCAAGTAGCTCGATACCACCGTTGGGCTTTTTAAACGCATAAATGAAATTAAAATTTTAAAGCAATTTCAAACCCTAAAACAGGATCCATGCGAAAATCAATTAATTCGTAGGTTTAGAGATTATACCAGATATAAACAAAAAATGAGAATCAAACCGATCAAGCTACCGAATCTCCAACGCAATACAAACCGATTGCGCCTTCTACTATTCATTATTTAACGCCAGCAGAACCGGGTCGAACGATTCTCGCAATAAGAAGGACTTGCAGATTAGCCACCAAAAGGAATGGATTTTCCGAATCTGCTTTCTCTAGTCTCTCTCTAAGAAATGGCTAGGGTTTTCAATTATGATATCTTACACTAAGTAGTCAAGTATATATCATATATATAGTAGTTAAAAGGAATTAATCAAATCAAAACCTAATTTTATAAAATCAATTTATATATATATATCTCTTAATTAAGTCTTACTTAATTAATATACATATATACAATTATCCTTTTAATTTAAATTGTGATTTAAATACTATTAATCATATTAATATATTTAAATCCTTAAAATTTAAATTAATTCCCTTTAAATAACGCTCTATGTGTGACCCTATAGGTTATTATTACGCTGGCAATAATTTTAAAATCATATTATAAAATTATAAACAGTGAGCGGCATCTAGTAATGCATCACTGCTACCCAAGTAATAATAAGATCGATGATTCGATGCAACCTTTTTCGTGACCAATGTTTCAATGTAATTTAATCCTTTTAACCTTAATATCCTAGATTAAACTTGAGTCATGGAATGTGTCATACTCTTCATAATTTAATCTGAGTTTTCTTGATCAATGAGTAGACTATATGAAACAAATCACTATTTGAGCATGGCCATGCATTTCATAGTCCTACTCAATCAAGAGGCCTATGGATATCACCCATAATATATAGGATGGTTAAATTCCATCTAGATCACTCATATTTCTCACACGATTAATGATGAACCCAATAATCACCTTTATAGTCCAATTCTATTAAAGGTGACATTTGATGATATCAAAGTACATAAATTCTCGTAGTAATATAGCGATTTCAGTCCTGAGGACCATTACATCATTGTCACTATGAGAATTGCTAACGACACACTTCGCATAATGCTCCATATAGAATTCTCATGGTGGGTCCGTCCAAGACATCGTTTCTAACATGTACTCTGCGATCGACTTAATATCTCATATATTTATGACCAATGAATGAGATTTGGTCATCAATAATCCACATACTAGTCTCCATGCATCATTGTTGTCCCATCAACAATGATACTCGACTAGGACATTTAAGAACACCGATACTAATGGTAATATATAATCTCATGTTCAAGTCACATACTTGAAACTATATAATTTGATCACTATTCTAAGGAATTTTATTATGTTAACAATTATATTACGCAAAAAATAAAACCATAATAAAATCATATATTTATTCAATCAAATATAATATCAAAACGTTAAGCAATTATATCAAATAATTGGCCTCTAGGGCATAAACTCTAACATTATCATCTACCATATGTTCTAAATCTCTGATTTATCACTGACGAAGGCTATTGATAATTTAATTATCTTTAGTCATGATATTCTTTACTGGGCTAGTTGTGCTCACCCTTTTGGTTCATAATTCCTTTCAGGTAATAAAAGTGTAGCTGGGTCGAGCGGGGTAACAGGGGAATAGAACGATGGTTTATAGCTGTTGAGGTTCTCCCTAAGTAGTATAGAAATAATTTATTGAGAACTTTGGATAAGTGGTTGTATTTTATACGTCATTTAATAGTTATATTTGGTGAATCAAATAGGGTGAGGCGAACCCAACTTTGGAAGGGTGTTTTTCCACTATCATATAAGATGTCTAATGACATATGACTTCGTGTTATCATAAGACAGGGTTGTGCACATCCACTTGCTGAGTATATCTGCGAGCACTACCTATATAATCTTGGAGTTTGGTTGGAATATAATTCTCAATTGGAGACAATGGAGATAATTATATGACAAGAGAAGACTCACTGTAAGACCCCCAACTTTTTGAATAAAGATGAATTTTCTATAATTATCATTTTTGAATATTATGGAATGAATTTAATATAATGTTATAGTTGTGGGTAATATTTACAAATTTTTCAAAGTATGCAAGTTGTCATATTATATTCGATTGGTTGGGGAATATTTGTTTTAACAGGGAATATTCGTACAACGGCACAATTATTATTGTGGACCTCATTTATGGAATTATTGTTTGATTGAGAAAACGACAAAAATACTTTATAAAAATAATGGCGAAAGTTTTACCGTTAACTGTTGAAACACCCATTGTTAAAAGTACAGTAATACGCGTAGTTGCACAAAGAGAGCACGGTATTGATTATTGATGCTTACATGAGAAGTCACTCGCTTTTGCTTATTTTATAAACACCCGCTTACCCATTTTTCAAAATAATCGGTGAAGATTATACAGCATATATATATATTATATATAAGTGAGTGTGATGTGTGTGTATGTGGATACGTGTGTGTGTAAAGAAAAAAAAAGAAGATGGTGGGTGAATTATTATGTTGGGATGATATATATATATATATATATATATATATATATATATATATATATATATATATATATTTGAAAAATTGACAAAGTGGAATGCTAGTTTAACTTGCCTGGGAGGGAGTTTATGATTATATATATATATATATATATATATATATATATATATATATATATGATGATCATGCATAAGTGGGGAGAGAAGAATTTGAGGTCATTTGAGGAGTTATGTATTATTGTTATATTTATATATTTTATAAATAGAATATATTATATTTTATTTAAAAGATTTTGCTTTAAAATCTGGATCCGCTCATGAATTAGTTACTATGTACCATTCTTCTATAAATAGAAGCTTATTCCTTCATTATTTTCTTACGAATTCATCAAACTCTAGAGAGAAATTATAGAGAGAAATAAGAAAAGTATTCTCGCTACTTCCCTACTCTTATATTCAGCTTTTTTTACTAGAAGGGGTATTATTTTTTTGTATTCATGAAGAGAACTTCATTATTCCATTATTTATTATTCATTGAATAACCAAGATACGCGATTACCCTATACTTGGTGACATTCTTCTAACATTCCATCTTTATTATTATTATCCTTGCTGCTTTTAATATCCTCGTTCCATTTTTATTATTATTCGCTGAATATCCGTCGCTTTACGCCTTTAATTCGGTTCCATCTTTTATTATTATTATTCATTATGGAATATCCCGTCTGCATTATTCTCGTGATTTTTTTACCGACCGGTTCCGCTTATTTATTATTCTCGTTGAATAACCTTTTTATGCTGGAATAACGCATGCATGCATGGTGATTTCTTTTGTTATTCCATTCTTGATTATACTCATTGGTTAAAACTTTGACTTCTATACTCCATGAAAATAGTGGAATATCCTTGATATTTGCGCTTCATCCAAAGATCTTTTCATAGAAATATTCTTTGAGCATTCTTGAATTTTACTCTACAAAGCAGTATCATGTTGACAATTTGGACGTTATTAGTTCCTAGATAAATTAATTCTTGAACTTGTTTTATTGAATTCTTATATCATTGTCATCATCCTCATGTTTATATTATGTTGAAAGTCATCTCGGCCTCAGAGTGCATGGGGATGGACTTGGTATGATTATGACAAGGATTATTCGGTAAATCATGACCGTAATGTTACAAATGATGTGGTAAAAGTCATCATTGGCCCGTAGTGCATCGATGGATGCTTGTTGGCATGATCATGACCATTAATGAATACACAAATATTCTTAGCCCGTAGTGTATGGATAATTGTGGTCGTGATACTAAAAAATATCCTCGGGTCAGAAAGAGGTAAGTGATTCGATGATGTGGATTATTTATTGTCGAGTCCCAAAGAATAAAAGTGATGAAAACCTTTTAAATCATAAAAGATAGTAGATTTTATTCTCTACTTGACTCTTTTAATGGATTGCTTGTTCCACCGCAGCTTAAACTTGATATTTATTATATTTTATCGCTTTAACATTGTTGAAGGCTAACGATAAATTATTATGCATTATCTTATTCATAATATTTCTTACTGGGCTAGTTGAGCTTACCCTTATCTTTCACCGTTTCTTCGTGAAATGAGAACGAGCTGGGACTAGTCGGGGAATGGAGTGATGGTCCTAGATGGTATTAGTAGTCCTCACTATTCTATGAAATAGTGTGATAATAATTGTAATGAGGACTCCATTGAGTTTGTATACTCTCTAGATGACAATATTTGTATTCAAACTCACAGCATATGTTTTGTCGTATTTTACACGATCGCAGTATAATTAAGTTGTATTTGAATTTTGTACAATGTATTTGGCGACTTAAGATGGGTGATGTATACCTATTTTGGGGCGCCACAACTGGTATCAAAGCTTAGGGATATGATCCTGCTAAGATGTGAGAATAGAACTAGAGGGGAGAGACGGGAATTCCTTCGCTAGTATGACCTACCTAAGTTTATTTGGTATTTAATTGGCTCACGTAATATATAGGGATAATATGTTACACGTCAATTAACCTTTTGTTTTGTGGCGGTATTTGAAAATGACATCCGATAATGTTGAGAATAGCAATGGAGCACAGGCGACCGTTGATTCACCACATATCAAAAATAAGGATAATGTGCATCAGGAAGGCGACAACCCTCATGCAAACAACAACACCGACCAAATGATGAATGATGGAATGTTCAGAGGCTTTATGAAATTCATGCAACAAAGAAAGTAGAGAGAGACTCCTATCCAAAATATAGGTGGAACATCGAAACTCTCTGACGGCCACCGCTAAATGCCAAGGAGCCGGGACCACCGGAGTTTATTGAGAGCCAAAACCACTTAAAGCGAAAGCATGGATAAAGTAGATCACCAAGATATTTGATGTCTTGGATGCTCCGAGGAGCAAAAGGTTCCCTTTGCCTTTTTTTATGTTGCGAGGAGAGGCGTGATTCATCGGTGGGAATCCAGAAACGCATACTCAACCCGCCAAGACTAAAAATATCTTAGGAGAAGTTCCAAGAACTATTCAACGATAAGTACTTTCCTGAAAGTATTCGTCACATGAAGGAGGTGGAGTTCATCAAGTTGGAACAGAATAATATGACCGTGTCGCAGTACGAAACAAATTTTGCTGAGTTGTCCCGGTTTGCATCCCACTTGGTGGATAATGAAGAGAGAATGACGCGAGTGTTTTTAAGAGGTTGAAAGCCAGAGATACGTCAACATCTTATTTCTCATAAACTGTGTTTGTATTTAGATGTTGTAAATAGGGCTCAGTTAGTAGAGCGCGATAACGAGTCAACGCAACCAAAAGAAAGCAAAATTAACAAAATGATAATACCAATGAGAGCAACCATCGAAGCGGTGATAACAAGCGCGAGGAATCAATAGCCGTAAGTGGTAACCACTTCTGTGGTAACCACTTCTATGGTAATCAGGGCCAAAATAATAAGAATGGACATTTCAAGAAGAGGAGATTCAACAATGATGGAAAGACGCCAAGACCAAAGACTCGTTGTTAAGGAAGGAGAAAGACCACCTATCATATGCTTTAAATACGAGGGGAGGGACACATCACCCAAAACCTATATGATGATGCCGCCCAAAGCATATTATAATTATGGAAGAGAAGGTCACTTAGACCGATTTTGTCATTCATCGAAGACAAGTTCAGCTAGGATGGAGGCACCAAAGGCCATCCCAGAAAAGTAAAAGCTGGTAGTGCAAGGGAGAGCGTTTGTTGTGACCTCCTGTGAAAAGAAAGGAACCCGAATGAGGTCATCACTGGTAAGCTTATCATGAACTCTAGCTAAGTCTATACTTTATTTGATACCAATTCTACCCATTCTTTTATTTCTCTTACTTGCGCTCAACAATTAAATTTGACTCAGAGAAATTAGACTTTGACTTATCTCGTGGAAACTCCGCTTCGGGAGAAACCTTCATTACATCCACTCGCTTATAAGTCTTGTTTGGTTCAAATCCAGAATTACATTACCCGTCGATCTTATTTCTTTAAAAATACTTATGCTTGACATAATTCTAGGATTGATTGTTAAATACTCATCATGCAAAAATTGATTGTTTTCGTAAGGTTGTTAGTTTTATATTCCTAATCAACCTATTATGCGAATTCAAGCGACCAAACCATTAAAATCAATCACGATCATTTCAAGCCATAAAGCTATTCGCTTATTGAAAAACGGATGTCAAGCTTTCTTAGCTCATGTCATAGATTTAAACAAAATACGCCGCTTTTGAACGATATTTCTATTGTTAATGAATTTCCCGACGATTCCCCAAGAACTTCCCGGCCTACCCCAAAGCGTGAAATTGAATTTTGTATCGACCTTGAACTCCGGGTACAAAACCTATTTCCAAAGCCCCATATCGAATGGCTCCTATTGAACTTCGTGGAGTTAAAGACCCAACCGCAGAATTGTTAGACATTGGCTTTATTTGTCCTAGTACTTCTCCTCGGGGTGCTCCTGCTCTATTCATGAAGAAGAAAGATGGGAGTATGCGACTTTGTATTGATTATCTGGAGTCAATCATGTCACCATCAAAATAGGTACCCATTGCCACGTATTGATGACCCGTTGACCAACTTGCAAGGAGCCAAATTCTTTTCAAAGATTGATCTTCGCTCCGAATATCACCAATTGAAAATTAAAACCGATGACATTCCAAAGACGGCTTAACTCCAGACGGACATTATGAATTCCTAGTCATGTCCTTTGATTGACTAATGCTCCGCCGCCTTCATGGATATGATGAACCGAGTATTCAAGGAATATTTGGATCACTTTGTGGTCGCCTTTATTGATGACATCCTTATTTATTCCAAAAGCCGTGAAGATCATGAGCAACACTTGAGGTCGACACTCCAAAAGCTTCGTGAATATAAGCTTTATGCCAAGTTAAAGAAATGCGAAGTTCGCTTGAGGAAGTAGCATTCCTTGGGCACGTGGTATCAAGTCATGGAATATCTGCTGACCCAAAGAAAGATTGAAGCTATTCAAAGTCGGGAGCAACCTAAATCAAGGACCGAGCACGAGCTTTCTTGCTTAATTGGTTATTATCGGAGATTCGTGGAAGGATTTTCTCGAATCGCTACTACATTAACTCAGCTGACTCGAAAAGATACAAAGTTTGGTTGGAGCGAAGAATGTGAGAAGAGTTTTTAAGAACTCAAGAGGAGACTCATTTCAAAGACTGCTCGACAATACCATCTCGCCTTTGAGGATTTGTCATCTACAAAGGATGCTTTGGCAAAGGGTTGGGATGTGTTCTCATGCAACATGGGAAAGTCATAGCCTATGCCTCAAGACAACTCAAAGAATATGAGAGGAATTATCCTACTCATGATCTAGAGTTGGCAGCTGTTGTCTTCGCACTAAAGATTTGGAGGCATTACTTGTATGGGGAGAAAGTGGAGATCTTTACGGATAATAAAAGCCTCAAATATTTCTTCACTCAAAAGGAACTCAACATGCGACAACGACGTTGACTTGAACTGTTGAAAGATTATGATCATACCATCCAATACCATCTTGGAAAAGCGAACGTAGTAGCTGACGCATTGAGTAGAAGATCATATGGAAGCACGAAAGCGATATTGTCAACACAAAGGCCCATTTTGTGTGACTTGCAAAGGATGGAGATAGAGTTAAAGACTCTGTGACCCATGTGATGATGGCGAATATACGAGTAGAACCGACTTTAATTGATAAAGTTAAAGCCGCTTTCAACTACGCACTGGAGTTGATGCGTATGAGGAAGAAAGTGCAAGAAGGTGCTATACAGAAGCAAGAATCGATGAAGAAGGAATACTTGAGTCAACTCCGCACTTTGTGTTCCTAATGACCGATTTAAAGTATAAAATCATGATGGAGGCGCATAATATACCGCTTGCAATCCATCTCGGGAGTACCAAAATGTATCATGATCTTCGCCATACATTTTGGTGGAGCAATATGAAGAGAGCAATAGCTACTGCTTATCTCAAGGTGTCTAACTTGTCAACGAAGTTAAAGCGAGCATCAAGTACCAAAAGGTCCATTGCAACCACTTGAAATTCCGTAATGGAAGTGGGGAGCACATTACCATGGATTTCAAGCATCGGTCTTCCTAAGGTTTCTCAAGGCATAGATGCGATTTGGGTCATTGTTGATAGATTGACCAAGTCCGCTTCATTTCTTACCGATACGAGAAACTTATACACTTGAACGCCTTGCTCAGATGTACATAAACGAGATTGCAAGACCGCATGGTATGCCAAGATCCATAGTTTCGATCGAGACCCAAGATTCACTTCACGATTTTGGGTTAGTTTGAAGAAAGCTATGGGCACAGATTTATGATTTAGCTCGGATATCATCCTCAAATTTGGACGGGCAAATGGAGAGGACTATTCAAACTCTTGAAGATTTATTAAGACTCAAAGGTCCTTGACTTCAAGGGAAGTTGATAAGTTCTACCATTTGAGGCGCCAGGCGAAGAAATCGTGTTGTTCTCCAAGTGTCGCTTCCAAAGATGATGAGGTGGGATGAAGCAACGTTGTTGGGACCGGAGTTGGTACGTATGACTACGGAAAAGATTCAAACGATCCGACAACGTATAAAAACCTCACAAGATCGACAAAAGAGTTATACCGATCTTCATCGAAAGGACGGGAATTCGATATAGAGATCATGTGTTGTTACGTGTTGCTCCATGGAAAGGAGTTACGAGATTTGGAAAGAGATGAAAGCTCAATCCTCGATTCATCGGCCCATTTTTAATCCTCGATCGAGTAGGAACTGCGGCCTATAGACTCGCTTTTATCGCCAAGTATGTCTCGTTTCATAACGCTTTTCATATATCCATGTTACGAAAATATGGGAAGACCCAACCACATTATTGAGTTAGAACCTATTTAAATAGCGGAAGATTTAACGTATGAAGAGGTTCCTGTTCAAATCTTGGATAAAAAGGAACATATTCTACGCTCCAAGGTTATACCTCAAGTCAAAGTTTTGTGGAGAAACCACGATGTTGAGGAAATGACCCGGGAGTTAGAATCTGAAATGAAGTCAAGGTATCTTTACCTTTTTGATATACCAGGTACGTACCCTAATTTCGAGGGCAAAATTTCATAAGAAGGGGAGGTTGTAAGACCCCCAACTTTTTGAATAAAGATGAATTTTCTATAATTATCATTTTTGAATATTATGGAATGAATTTAATATAATGTTATAGTTGTGACTAATATTTACAAATTTTACAAAGTATGCAAGTTGTCATATTATATTTGATTGGTCGGAGAATATTCGTTTTAACAGGGAATATTCGTACAACGACACAATCATTGGTGGACCCCACAACAGAATTATTGCCGGATTGAGAAAATGACAAAAATACTTTATGAAAATAACGGCATGAAGTTTTACCGTTAACTGTTGAAACACCCTTGTTAAAAGTACAAGAATACGCTGTAGTTGCACAAAGAGCAGTTACCAGTATTGATTATTGATGCTTACGTGAGAAGTCACTCAATTTTGCTTATTTTATGTACACCCATTTACCCGCTTTTCAAAATAATCCAGAAGATTATACAAATATATATATATATATATATATATATACGTGTATGAGTGTGATGTATGTGCATGTGGATATATGTGTGTAAAGAAGAAAAAAGGAAGATGGTGGGTGAATTATTATGCGGGATGATAAATATATATATATTTGAAAAAGTTGACAAAGTGGAATGCTAGTTTAACTTGCTCTGGAGGGAGTTTATGATTTTATATATATATATATATATATATATATATATATATATATATATATATATATATATATATATATATATATGTATGATTGCAAGTGGGAGGGGGAGGAGAAGAATTTGAGGCAATTGAGGGGAGTTATGTATTATGGTTATATTTATATATTTTATAAATAGAATATATTATATTTTATTTAAAAGATTTTGCTTTAAATCGAAATCAATTTGTTCATGAATTAGTTACTATGCAATTCATTCTTCTATAAATAGAAGCTTATTCCTTCATTATTTTCTTACTTAATTCAATTGAAACTCTAGAGAGAGAAATTATAGAGAGAAATAAGAAAAGTATTCTCGCTACTTCCCTACTCTTATATTCAGCTTTTACTGTAAGGGTATTATTTCTTTTATATTCATGAAGAGAACTTCATTTATTCCATTATTTATTATTCTCATTGGAATAACCAAAGATACGCTGACTACCCTATACTTGGTGATATTCTTCTAATATTCCGCCTTTTATTATTATTCGTTGGAATATCTTGTCTCATGCGCTTTTACGCCTACTGGATTCGGTTCCATCTTTATTATTATTCTGTTGGAATATCATGTTCATGCTTTTTACGGACCTTAATTCGTTCCGCTCTTATTATTATTCGTTGAATATCCTATTCGTAAGCATGCATTTTACGCCTGACTATTATTTCCGCCTTATCATGATTATTCTCTGTTGGAACATCCCATTTGCTCGCGTAATTTCACCGACTTGCGGTTCCACCGGTTTCTTATTATTATTCGTTGAATAACTGCTTTTGCGCAGCACCGCATGCATGGTGATTTCTTTTGTTATTCCATTCTTGATTATACTCAATTGGTTAAAACTTTTGACTTCTATACTCCATGAAATTAGTGGAATATCCTTGATATTTGCGCTTCATCCAAAGATCTTTTCATAGAAATATTCTTCCGAGCATTCTTGAATTTTACTCTACAAAGCAAGATCATGTGTTGACAATTTGGACGTTATTAGTTCCTAGATAAATTAATTCTTGAACTTGTTTTATTGAATTATTATATCATTGTCATCATCCTCATGTTTATATTATGTTGAAAGTCATCTCATGGGTTCGTAATGTATAGATGGACTTGGTATGACTATGACCGTGGATTATTCTTGTAATAATCATGACCGTAATGTTACAAATGATGTGGTAAAAGTCATCATTGGCCCGTAGTGCATTGATGGACAGTTGTTAGCATGATCATGACCATTAATGAATACCCAAATATTCTTGGTCCGTAGTGCATGGATAATTGTGGTCGTGATACTAAAGAATATCCTTGGCCGTAGTGTAGGGGTGATTCGATGATGTGGATTATTTATTAAGTCGAGTCTCAAATGATAAAAGTGATGAAAAACCTTTTAAATCATAAAAGATAGTAGATTTTATTCTCTACTTGACTCTTTTAATGGATTGCTTGTTCCACTGCAGTTAAACTTGATATTTATTATATTTTATTAGTTTAACATTGTTGAAGGCTAACGATAAATTATTCTACATTATCTTAGTCATAATATTTCTTACTGGGCTAGTTGAGCTCACCCTTTCTTTCACTGTTCTCTTCAGGAAATGAGAACGTAGCTGGGACTAGTCGGGGAACGGAGTGATGGTCCTAGATGGTGCATTAGTAGTCCTCACTATTCTGTGAAATAGTGTGATAATAATTGTAATGAGGACTCCATTAAGTTTGTATACTCTCAAGATGACAATATTTGTATTCAAACTCACAGCGTATGTTTTGTCGTATTTTGCACGACTGTTGTATTATTAAGTTGTATTTGAATTTTGTACCATGTATTTGGCGACTCAAGATGGGTGATGTATACCTATTTTAGGGGCGTCACACTCACCATTGGAAAGAACATGATAAAAATCTTCTCATTTTTCTTTGGGGACTATTGGGTCAACCAAGGATAATTATGTGGACATATGATATCTATTATAACTTAGACGCATGGCCTCCCATGTACGAAGGTTTCCTTGAGTATTTTCCAAAGATTTTAATTTCTAAAATAGTTATTGATTGTACCTTTATGTAAGGTACCATTGTAAGGTGTTGTGGTCGAGGCACCATGAGAGTTACATATAATTGTATTAAAACTCACAGTTTAACTGTGGTCGTATTTTGCACGACAGTTGTATAAATGGAGTTATCAGTAGTGTATTTTCTGGTGATCCAAGATGGGTGATGTATACCCATTTTGGGGGCGTCACAGATAGGATTCGATCTTCATTAGCCTTCTGTGCTCGTAGAGCTTCTTCCTTTTGATCATTCATAGCTTTCAGATAGATTTGATCTCTCTCTCTGATTTTGAGAGATATATCAGATAGATAGATTTCTTGAAATACATTCTCTCTTTCTTCTAACAACATCTTTGCCTTTTCAGTGATGATGGATATCGTCTCAACCAACTCATCAGAATTCTTCAATAACTCCTGCTTCGTAGGAGTTTGGTCATGTGGTTGGGCATGCTCTTGTTGAATACCATGTTGGACTCCACGATTTTTATTCTTGGACATATTTTTGAAAGAAGTGAGAATCTGATAAATCGTTGAGTGCAAATCACTGTTGAAGGATGAAGGAATTTCAGGCAATTGTGCTTGGTCAAAGGGAAGCTTCTCAAACTGAACTTGATCATCTTCAATGGTAGAGTGAATGGATTCTACAATCATATACTTGGGCATAACCCTTCTGCCATCAGAACCCACTCTATAATCGTAGGGAATGCAGTGGTTACCAGCATGTCGGTAGACTTTGAAGTGAGACTGGTCTTTGATCATTTTGGTTGCAAACTTCTTTACCCTTGGAAAGTTCTGTGACACCAGCTCCAGGTTAAGAAACTGTGAGTAACACCAGCTGAAGTAACTTCCATCCTTTTTAGTATATGCCTTTAACTAGGGCATCC
The DNA here is from genome assembly GCA_020205605.1 of Panax ginseng. Classification (NCBI taxonomy): domain Eukaryota; kingdom Viridiplantae; phylum Streptophyta; class Magnoliopsida; order Apiales; family Araliaceae; genus Panax; species Panax ginseng. The sequence goes on along the minus strand of CM035147.1, from coordinate 9,744,065 downwards.
ATGGGAAGAACCATCTCATCAGAAGATCATCAGGATTGTAGAGGATAGTAGTGCAGTCTAACTCCATGTTGTTCCAATTTTTAAACACATCATATGCAGTCATCCTTACAACCTTGAGTTGTTCATTTCCATAGTTATCCATCTTTCTACTGGTTCATCAAAAACTTCCACCACTATTCTTCTGCTAATTCTTGTTGGAGAGAGAACATGATAGTCTATTGGTTCCTCTGATTCCTGATTTGCAGAACTAGAATCTTTTTCCATTTTTTCACCTTCTGTGCTTGAATCATGCTGACTTCTTTCATCTAATTCAATAGTGAATCCTTCATGCTGATTTTCATCACTAGTACCTTTTTCAGCATCTTCTCCCTTGGATTCAGACTTATCATCACTCACTTCAATGATTGCAGTAGAGGGTTCACCTTTCTTCTTTGGGACAGATTTAACAGGCAATCTGTTGCTCTTTCTTCTCCTTGGAGGGTCAGCTATAGGAGTTTCATACTTTTCTTCTTCTTCAAAATATGAAGCCTTCGTATCCCCATATAAGCTTCCTTGATGTTAAGAAATAGTAGGAGTAGGTCCCTCTTCCTCGGACTCAACATCTTTTGAACCATCATATGAACTTGTTGGAGCATTTGCAGTAGGAGATGCAATTGTTTTAACTTTCAACCTTTTTTCATCAACAGAGTGGCAACTCCGAGTGTTAGCCACATGACTTGCACATCCTTCTTCACCATCAGATTTGGCTAATTCTTTCATAGATTCAGCTTCTTCTTCATTGCTGGATTTTTTCTATAAAGATTTATCCTCACTATAAGAAAAATGTCTAAAAACGACCGAAAGTATCTGCGACCACACATTTCGGTCGCTAATAACATTAAAAGCGTAATTTAGATAGCGAATCGCATCGTATTTTCATCGCTATTATTATTCATGATCAACATGTCGTCGCTAATAGTATAGATTCGGTCGCTGAAGGTATTTTCCCTCCTAAAATTTGGCACAAATTTAGCCTGGCAAGCCTAATAGCGACTGGATCTAAATAGCGACCGCACATGGTCGCTTCATATGCCACATGTTTAAATATTAGCGCATCGCAAGCTTATCACGTAACGCCATTCATTGATTTTATTTAATCTAACTCAAATGCAATCGTATTGACGAATAGAAACAAAGAAGAACGAAGAAGGAGAAGAGCGAAGAAGGAGAAGAGCGAAGATGGCAGGGAGAAGAACGAACCATGTAGTGCAGTCCATACCTCGATTCAGGTACGTTAATATATCTCTCTATTGTCCATTGTTTTTGCTAAAAAGGTTTTCAATTTTCATCTCAATATGGTAATTTGGTTGGGAAAATCTGTCAAATGTGCTCATGCTTCTGCTAATCACTATTTCTTGCAATATAGGATAAAATAATTGTATTATTATGTTGTAGTTTTATCTCATTCTTTCCAGTTCAGTCTTCATCACTCACTCGAGTCATTATGGATTTCGATAATTGTTTCCAGCGAACTTGTTCCTCCCAAAATAAAAATTGCAAGGGTTTTGTTGTTTTTCCATTTATGTTCTTCCAGAGTCCGTGTGTATAGAGTATCTTCTTGCCATTAGCTGCTCATGAAGAAAACTTTTACCAAGCTAGTATAAGAATGGTTACTGAAATAGAAAATGTTGTGGTTTCATGAATAGATGATTGTGTAAAATATGCACACACTTGTTTGAGTTACCTATCAAATGACTAGATGAGTGGATTTTGTATCCTTGTGGATTTGGTTTTATCATATTTTTGACAGGTTTATCATCTTGTTTATAAAAAACATGTTCCGAGAATTCTTCTGCATAACATTCCTATTTAATTTGCTGATGAAGATGACAAACATTATATCTTTTCTCATCTCTGTTATAAATTGATTTGGATTTGACATAAAACATAACTAGGAATTAAGTTTATCCATAATTCAATCAAGAAGAAGGTTCAAAGAAGTTTATCCATTATTCACTATCGAGAAGATCAAGATTCCTTCAATTTTAAACAAATAAATAATCAATTTCAGTCATTCTCTTGTAGAAACTAGAGTGCCTCTTAACCAAAAACAACTTGACTCGCCTTCTTTCTATAAGAAATCAATTTCAATCCTTCTCTTGTTTCTTATCTCTTGGCATAAAAGAATACTTTCGTTGGTGTTTAATATATGTGATGTTATGTTAATTGCTTATACATTCTTGTTGCTCTTATATGCCTACAAATGGCCATATATGCATGCCCTCGTGCATGTGGATAGTCCATATTATAGGGGAGACTCCAACGAAATTTTTTCATTGGTCGGGTAACTTAACAAAGGTGTATATTTATATTATACCTACGTATATGCGAAACAATTTAATTTAGACTTGTCCCAATGCATATGCAGACCATGCATGACGATGCAATGATTCATATTCTACCCCTAGGATATGATACCTCATTCTAATTTAAGATCCACAACAATACACCATGCCTTTGGGTAGTCGATCTCAAGCTGTGTAAATTTGTTTTGGCATGTATCCTTGTTCAATTCCCGAATAATCATATATGATGCACACTCATGTTATATATGTACATATACATCTATATATATTTATAAGCATCATAAATGGCATTGAGTTGAATTGTAAATCTCTAACAAAGGAATAAAATAATTAATGTCAACATAGGTACTGTGGTATCATGGACCTCTATTCATACCGTAGTTGGATGAGACGATGAAAGTATAGTGCCCAGATAGGTGCTACAGCAGAATTTAGAGTTGGTTGCCAAGTATTTCTAGATTATGCATATAGTCACCCGGAATGTGTTAATGGTCAGAACAAGATAAGATGTCCTTATTTGAAGTGTAAGAATGTAAATTATATGGACAGAGATATAGTAAACTATCATTTACTTGTTTCTGGGTTCATGAACAAATTACAAAGAATGTTGGTGGGCACATGGGCAGAAAAGAGCTAGTGGCATCGCACAAGTACACAACCCAGGAAACAGTAACCATCGTATGAATGGCATGGTTCATGATATTGTAGGGCCTAATTTTGATTGGGAACAAGGCAGAGAGCAACCTATGAATTCTGATGCCAAAGCATTCTTTAAGTTGTTAGACGAGGGTAGCGAACCATTGTGGCATGGTTGTACGAGGCACACTACATTATTTGCAGTGGCGACATTACTTAACATCAAGGCTGATCACAACATGAGCCATGAGTGTTTTGAGTCACTCTCGAGGGCTATTAAGAGTATGTTGCTTGTCGGTGAAAAATTGCCCGATAACTACTACTATTGTAAAAAATGGTGAAGAAGTTGGGTCTTGGATATCAAAAGATCGATGCATGTCTAAACGATTGCATGTTGTTTTATAAGGAAAATGAACATAAGACAAAGTGCACGTTTTGCAGTCATGATCGATTTAGGCCTAATAAAGAGGGTGTGACTACAAAAAGATGAATATACCTTTTAAGATTTTAAGGTATTTTCTAATTACACCTCGGCTCAAAAGATTGTACATGTCTTCAAGAAAAGTTGAACATATGACCTGGCATGCAAAATCTCCAACCAAAGATGGACATATATATTTGTAACACATCAACTCTTAATCTTTGAAGCTCTGGCTGATATAAACTCCTTCCCAATCTTCCCGTTGGAATATAGCCATTGAAGGTTATTTGAATTGCTTCGTAGATCTCGAGTTATTTGATGTAGACTGCAGATGTGACATGACATCCCCTTTTCATATTTTTGACACTGCAGTCTACTATTTCACCTACCCCATCAAAGATGTCACTTTGATGTCTCGGGCAGGTAGTCAACTTTATTTCTCCTTTTTGACTTCTCGATTAGAACGTTAGGAGTTGTCCTTTTGCATCGATGCTCTCAACAAACAATGTTCGAATATCAGTCTTCAGATTAAATTGTTGCCAATGCTTCAATCTTTAGATGACCGAACTCTACGATTCTGATGCAGTGGTTCTTGGACCTAATCGTAGTGTATTTTGTTGAATGTTGCTCACTGACGGGTTGAGACAACACTACGATCTTGAAGAGTGTTCATTGGATCTTCAGTGTAAAACACCTTTTCTTTCTCTTGTGCATCGCTTCAACACTTCTATTTGCCTCGACTGGTCTCAGGAATTGATCGCTTGACTCCTTGTCCTGGTCTCTTCTGAATAGCAAGACACATCAGATTTGTGGCATGCCTAGCTCACTTTCTCCTTGTGATCTCCCGTTCACTTATCATCAATGGACTGACCCAATGCTTAATCATTTTAGTCTTGTTCTTCAGAAGTTGACCAGTATCTCTGTGTACACTTCATCAGTTCTTGCTTTGTTTGGCAAACACTATGATCCTGGTTAATCACAAGATCGTTTTCTTCTGCTCTTTTAACAGCTACTACACTTGTTGACTTTCCTTAGTCAGTTACTTTTACTGAAGACTTCTTCTGATCAACTTGTGGAAGACTTCATCTTGAATGGCTTCACAACTCGATGTGGATGTTGATTGAGTTGGTGCTTAGATCTTCGGTTAGCTCGCATGCTATTCATTGAGTGCTCTCTAGTTTCCTTCAGGTGGAATGTACCTTTGTAGCTCAGACCAGAGGCTTCATACTTTCGATATTCTGGGAGTGCTTATTTGTTGAGAATCGTGTTTACTCTACGATTCTGCCTTGGCGTTGTGAGCACCTCTGTTGAAGCCTTAGTTCTGCACTCATTGATTTAGCTTTGGTTGTGCAGACACTACGACTCTGAGATCAGATGTCGAGACTCTACGATCTCTATCCTTAAGCTTGTTGTCTTTATCTAATCTAGCTCGACTACGATCTCTGCCTCTTATTTGATCAGTAGACTCTACGACTCCGAGTGTGGTCTACGATTCTTGACTTAGCTTTGACAGATGCTCGTTCGGCTCTTAGACAGGCTGTCTCTATGATTCTGAACATGACTTCCTCAGCAGACTATGACTTTCTCGACACACTACGATCCTTCCTCGTCTCTCCTGACAGTCGACGAACTCCGAGATCTACTATCTTGCATACTACGATTCCGCCTTGATAACTCTCGAGTTTTCCTTGACTCTCCTGGCAGACTACGATTTTTGGTGTAGTGCTCGATGACCAGACAAGCCTATCTATTACATTATAAGATCAACCTAACAAGCTTGATCTTTCTATATTTATAGTCCTTGTACATCATTTCTTTTTAAGGACTTTACAAAGTTGTTTTGTTTATGTAGGATCAACCTAACATATTTGATTAATTCATTCTAAGTCCTTGTACATATGTTCCTATTATCTATTAAAGGACTTTACAACTTTTCTTAATGCAAGTATACTTGCATATTCATTCATATATATCATAATCAAATCATATATAAATAGGAATATCATTCACATACGTATTCCTGACAAGTTATGTAAAAACATATGAACATGAATGAAGTACAAAATTTGCAGAAGAAAATCTTATTTATTTTATTAATAAATAAAAGAGTTTACAGAAATGAATGAAATAAAAGAAAGAACTACATAGCTTTTGCTAATAATATGTCCTATGTCTCCCATCATGCCATGTGTTCTTTATCTCTAATCCATCCATTACTTGAACTCGGTAAGTACCTGCCTTCGGCACCTCTATCACCTCATATGGCCCCTCCCAGTTCGGCATCAACTTTCCCGTGTTCTGGGGGGTAGATGCCTCTGTTTCTCGAAGTACCAAGTCTCCTACCTCGAACCTTCTTTGGTTCACTTTCTGGTTATAGTGTTGGGCTGTTCGCTTTTGATAGACATCCAATCTTACCAGAGCTGAATCCCGAACTTCCTCCAAAAGGTCCAAATTTAGTCGTAAGCCTTCATCGTTGTATAGCTCTTTGTACTGACTGACCCGAAGTGTAGGGGGTCCAATCTCAACTAGTATAAGTGCATCGGTCCCATAAGTCAATCTAAATGGTGAATCTCCGGTTGTCGTCCTCGGGGTGGTCCGATATACCCATAAGATGCTAAGCAATTATTCGGGCCAACGATATTTCAACTCATCCAATCTTCTTTTAATTCCATTAAGTAGAGTCTAGTTAGTGACTTCTACTTATCCATTTGACTGGGGGTGGGAACCAAAGTCCTTTGGTACTAGGAAGATGGTCGGCCAATAATACCACTGCCTTAAAATCTTATATGTGTTGGGTAAAATCTAAAATCCAATTACACACATCACGCAAGTATACGTTATCAACAAGTAATATAATAATAAGTTAAGTATCGTTCCCACATAGACAAATATCAATTTTATTCTAACAATTACCAGCTTTGTATTATCTTAATTTTATTAAACTAAATGAATTAAGACTAAAATTAATGAAAAACTAATAAATTAAATATAAATCAACTAACTACCGCAAAATTTTACTCAGATACTGGAGAATTAAGCCTACAACTTCACTTTATGCTTCACTCAGATTATCACACTTCTTTTTAATCCAATTTAACTATTCCAGTTCATTAATTAAGAACACTAAAGTAGATATAACCATCTCTCGATGCACTATACCCGTATTAACTTAAATCCACTGATGATAAAATTAAGCTAAACACACTAATTAACTAATTAACTATATCTCTATGTGAATTACAATTAAAGAAGGTTTAATCCCAAGTTCTCATACGATTACATGTGATGCGTAGGTATATCTCTATCCTAAACATAAATTATGAATTCCATTAAACGCAGAAATTACAAACACATGCTATTAAGTCTAAACTCATATTTCATCTCTTGAATTCATACAACTTCACAAAGAATTGGTGATCAAGCAACTCATAAATTATGCACAAATCATAATAGATGAACTAAAAATAGCATCATTGAATTAAACTTGAAGCATAATAATCCTCATTACACATAAAGATCCATCATAGGCTTAATAAGTTAATTTAGTTCATGATTAATGAAATAAAAATTGAATAGATCAAAGATTTAAACATCCCAATTACAGAACTGAAATTAAAGAATAAGAATAGTAAATAGAACCTCCCTTTTCTTCACTTCAATCTGCAATCTTTGCGTTCCTCGCTCCTTGCTTCTGTTGCTCCAAAATCTTCAAAACTTAGGGCTTGTTAGTTGTTGTATTTTTTTAATGATTGAATTAATCAATAGCCTTGATAATGTCTCTATTTTTGTAACTTAATACGTTCTCTTTCAAGTCCTAATCGCGTTCAAAGTCCACAAAGCCATGCCACAACAGTAGTACAATAACATCAGAACTCCTTATTCTATGCCGCGCACCCCCGCCCCGGCGGGGTATCAAGCTTTCTGAGAATGTGCACCCCCGCCCTAGCGGGGTATTTTAGCCTATGGATGCTCACCTCGGCGGGGTGTTGTTCTGCACTATGCTATTTTTACTGCTTTGCTCGCTGATCTCTTGCTTTTCCGCTTAAACCTTACCTTAGCCAATACGTACCAACCCTGCACACAAACATACACATAACACATAAAACAATACTAAAATAGACAGAGTAGCAACCATTTAAGTCTGAAAAGGCATCCGATTCGTAGGTATGAAACCCACTCATCAAATTCCCCCCCAACTTAAATCGTGTTTGTCCTCAAGCACAACAAAATGCAATGCAATGTAACTAACTACATGCCCACAAATCCAGTTATCAGACAGTATAAAAGCTATTCAAATTGCCTTAGAGAAATCACAATAGGCATGAACAGTAAATCTTTCTAAGACATGTCAATAATCTCATATCAATCACCAAATCAATCCCTATTATGACTGATATAGTGCGTGTGTGCTCAATACCCATAATCAATCCCCTTTAGAAATGTTAGATTTCCTTCACTAATTATATATTGTATTTTTTTTAATTTATCAATCATTAAAATAGCCACGTAGGACGACCCTCACCATATCCACTAGACCCAATAAATCACCCTCCAATAATTAAAATATTAGAAAAACTACGTATAATGTAAACTAAGAAAACTAATTTGTATTAAAAACAATATATACGTAGACAATATAGACCAAAGTTATTTACCCATAATCCATGATCTAATTCATATTAAAAACAATATATACGTAGACAGTAGAGAAAAATTATTTATCCATAATCTATGATCGAAAAAGAATATGTTATTTAAAGAACATATATATCAAAAAGCTTATAATCCGTACAAAAAATAGGAGTAAATTTTGGAAACTACATATCGAGCAAGGGTTAGAAATCACATATTGAGCAATATTTTAAAAACCAAATATTTGAGCAAAAATATTTATAATAAAAATATTAATTTAATTTAATTTCAAATGAAGACATTGTAATATGAGTTAAAATAAAATCTATACCTTGAGACATTGATTAATAGATTGAAAAAACACTACATATCTCTTCATAGCATTGATCTTAACTATTATTTTTTATTTACGCCATTCTAAATTATAGTCACTCCAACTTTGATAGTAATTAACATCATCCCTTCTAAAAAATAGTTGGCTTAATTGAACATGATGTTGATCCATAGTCAGAGGTGGATCTGTTAATTATATTGACAACATAGTAAACTATTCCTGTTGGATTATATATATATATATATATATATATATATATATATATATATATATAAGAGTAATGACATATATATAAATTAATAAATCTAAGGAGACAAATTAATGAAAGAATTAAACTTGGAGGGAATATATATATATATATATATATATATATACACACACACACACACATAAGTACCAAGCTTCCTAAAAAGCATAGTGATAACTTATAATTATATTTTGTTGCACATTTATTTGTATACATGGTTATAAATGTATATATTTAAGTAATAAACTCTCACCTTTTATCGTTTTAATAATAATTTTCATTTAATTAGGGTATTGATTTTTTCACGCACAAATAAAATTTTATATTTTAATGATTACATATTTACTTTAATGTATGTAAATCGGAAGGTGTGTCTAGCACACACATCACCAATCCGTAAAATAGAAATGTAAAGTAATTCGAATTCTATATGCATCTTGAACAAACATATCAAATGGTTAAAGTTCACACCCAGAGCAACATAGAAAATGATATGTTGTGGACTGATCATATCACCACGGAAAGTATTATGCCTCGGTGTTAAGAGGACATGTCTGTGGTACCCCCACTGGTGGTTATCTCAGGTATATCCTACGATGCATTATATCAAAGATATGATGTCACAACACATGCGATATAATACCAATAAAAGGATTCTAAACGTACATGTTAAACTAAATTAAATAAAAAAAAGTCTCCTTGGCTGCACTAGAAGTAGCAATATACCCAGCCTCTGTTGTAGAATCAACTACTATCTCTTGCTTCGAACTTTTCAAGCTAACAGCACCACCATTAAGGCAAAACACAAAACCTGACTGAGACTTATAGTCATCATTGTCAGTCTGGAAACTAGCATCTGTGTAACCCTTTACTGCCAGTTCGTCTTCACCTCCATATACCAAGAATGAATCCTTAGTCCTTTTCAGGTACTTGAGTATATTCTTGACTGCTGTCCAGTGACCTTCACCTGGATTCAAATGGTATCTGCTCGTCATGCTCAAAGCATACGAGACATCTGGACGAGTACATATCATTGCATACATGATAGATCCAATTGCCGAAGCATAAGGAATCTTTCTCATACGCTCCTCATCATCTTGTGATTTAGGACATTGGGCCTTAGAGATCTTTACACCATGAGTCACGAGTAAGTTTCCTCTTTTCGCCTCTTACATGCTGAACTGTTTCAACACTTTATTAATATATGTACTTTGACTTAGGCAGAGCATTTTTCTCGATCTATCTTTATAGATCATGATACCTAAAATGTAGGCAGAATCGTCCAAATCTTTCATGGAGAAACATTTTCCTAACCATGTTTTTACAGCTTGTAAGGAAGGAATGTCATTCCCAATAATTAATATGTCATCAACAAAGAATACTAGTAATACAATGTGACTCCCACTAACCTTCTTATATACACAAAGAATTGGTGATCAAGCAACTCATAAATTATGCACAAATCATAATAGATGAACTAAAAATAGCATCATTGAATTAAACTTGAAGCATAATAATCCTCATTACACATAAAGATCCATCATAGGCTTTATAAGTTAATTTAGTTCATGATTAATGAAATAAAAACTGAATAGATCAAAGATTTAAACATCCCAATTACAGAACTGAAATTAAAGAATAAGAATAGTAAATAGAACCTCCCTTTTCTTCACTTCAATCTGCAATCTTTGCGTTCCTCGCTCCTTGCTTCTGTTGCTCCAAAATCTTCAAAACTTAGGGCTTGTTAGTTGTTGTGATTTTTTTAATGATTGAATTAATCAATAGCCTTGATAATGTCTCTATTTTTGTAACTTAATACATTCTCTTTCAAGTCCTAATCGCGTTCAAAGTCCACAAAGCCATGCCACAACAGTAGTACAATAACATCAGAACTCCTTATTCTATGTCAAGTCACTCATACCCCTACGGGTATCAAGCTTTCTGAGAATGTGCACCCCCGCCCTAGCGGGGTATTTTAGCCTATGGATGCTCACCTCGGCGGGGTGTTGTTCTACACTATACTATTTTTACTACTTTGCTCGCTGATCTCTTGCTTTGCCGCTTAAACCTTACCTTAGCCAATACGTACCAACCTTGCACACAAACATACACAAAACACATAAAACAATACTAAAATAGACAGAGTAGCAACCATTTAAGTCTGAAAAGGCATCCGATTCGTAGGTATGAAACCCACTCATCAAATTCCCCCCAACTTAAACCGTGTTTGTCCTCAAGCACAACAAAATGCAATGCAATGTAACTAACTACATGCCCACAAATCCAGTTATCAGACAGTATAAAAGCTATTCAAATTGCCTTAGAGAAATCACAATAGGCATGAACAGTAAATCTTTCTAAGACATGTCAATAATCTCATATCAATCACCAAATCAATCCCTATTATGACTGATATAGTTCGTGTGTGCTCAATACCCATAATCAATCCCCTTTAGAAATGTTAGATTTCCTTCACTAATTATATATTGTATTTTTTTTAATTTATCAATCATTAAAATAGCCACGTAGGACGACCCTCACCATATCCACTGGACCCAATAAATCACCCTCCAACAATTAAAATATTAGAAAAACTACGTATAATGTAAACTAAGAAAACTAATTTGTATTAAAAACAATATATACGTAGACAATATAGACCAAAGTTATTTACCCATAATCCATGATCTAATTCATATTAAAAACAATACGTAGACAGTAGAGAAAAATTATTTACCCATAATTTATGATCGAAAAAGAATATGTTATTTAAAGAACATATATATCAAAAAGCTTATAATCCGTACAAAAAATAGGAGTAAATTTTGGAAACTACATATCGAGCAAGGGTTAGAAATCACATATTGAGCAATATTTTAAAAACCAAATATTTGAGCAAAAATATTTATAATAAAAAAATTAATTTAATTTAATTTCAAATGAAGACATTGTAATATGAGTTAAAATAAAATCTATACCTTGAGACATTGATTAATAGATTGAAAAAACACTACATATCTCTTCATAAAGATTGATCTTAATTATTATTTTTTATTTATGCCATTCTAAATTATAGTCACTCCAACTTTGATAGTAATTAACATCATCCCTTCTAAAAAATAGTTGGCTTAATTGAACATGATGTTGATCCATAGTCAGAGGTGGATCTGTTAATTATATTGACAACATAGTCAACTATTCACTGTTGGATTTTATATATATATATATATATATATATATATATATATATATATATATATATATATATATATATATATATATATATAAAGGGTAATGACATATATATAAATTAATAAATCTAAGGAGACAAATTAATGAAAGAATTAAACTTGGAGGAGAATATATATATATATATACACACACACACACACATAAGTACCAAGCTTCCTAAAAAGCATAGTGATAACTTATAATTATATTTTGTTGCACATTTATTTGTATACATGGTTATAAATGTATATATATAAGTAATAAACTCTCATCTTTTATCGTTTTAATAATAATTTTTATTTAATTAGGGTATTGATTTTTTCACGCACAAATAAAATTTTATATTTTAATGATTACATATTTACTTTAATGTATGTAAATCGAAAGGTGTGTCTAGCACACACATCACCAATCCGTAAAATAGAACAGAAAGTAGGGTCGACCCCATATGCATCTTGAACAAACATATCAAATGGTTAAAGTTCACACCCAGAGCAACATAGAAAATGATATGTTGTGGACTGATCATATCACCATGAAAAGTATTATGCCTCGGTGTTAAGAGGACATGTCTGTCGTACCCCCACTGGTGGTTATCTCATGTATATCCTACAATGCATTATATCAAAGATATGATGTCACAACACATGCGATATAATACCAATAAAAGGATTCTAAACGTACATGTTAAACTAAATCAAATAAAAAAAGCCTCCTTGTTGCTAGAAGCAACGAATATACCGACCTGTTGTAGAATCAACTACTGTCTCTTGCTTCGAACTTTTCAAGCTAACAGCACCACCATTAAGGCAAAACACAAAACCTGATTGAGACTTATAGTCATCATTGTCGATCGAAACTAGCATCCGTGTAACCCTTTACCGCCAATTAATCTTCACCTCCATATACCAAGAATGAATCCTTAGTCCTTTTCAGGTACTTGAGTATATTCTTGACTGTTATCCAGTGACCTTCACCTGGATTCGACTGGTATCTTCTCGTCATGCTCAAAGCATACGAGACATCTAGACGATTACATATCATTACGTACATGATAGATCCAATTGCCGAAGCATAAGGGATCTTTCTCATACGCTCCTCATCATCTTGTGATTTAGGACATTGGGCCTTTGAGATCTTTACACCATGAGTCACGGGTAAGTTTCCTCTTTTACGCCTCTTACATCTTTGAACCGCTTTTAACACTTTATTAATATATGTACTTTGACTTAAGTGAAGCATTTTTCTCGATCTATCTCTATAGATCCCGATACCTAAAATGTAAACATCGTCCCAAATCTTTCATGGAGAAACATTTTCCTAACCATGTTTTTACAAACATTGTAAGGAAGGAATGTCATTCCAATAATTAATATGTCATCAACATATAATACTAGTAATACAATGTGACTCCCACTAACCTTCTTATATACACAAGGTTCATCTTCATTTTAATAAAGCCAAATTCTTTCGACTGCTTCATCAAATCGAAGATTCTAACTCCGAGAGGCTTGCTTCAATCCATAAATGGATCGCTGCGACTTACATACCTTTCGGATCCTTTGGAGTGACAAAACCCTTAGGTTGTGTCATATATACACATCCTCAAGGAGATTTCCGTTAAGGAAAGCAGTTTTGACATCCATCTGCCAGATTTCGTAATCATAAAAAGCTGCAATAGCAAGTAATTCCTGATGGATTTAACCATTGCCACTGGAGAGAAGGTTTCATCATAGTTAACACCTTGAATTTGTTTAAAACCTTTTGCTACCAGTCGGCCTTTATAGGTTTGTACATTACCATCCATGTCGGTTTTCTTCTTGAAAAACCACTTGCACCCGATTGGTTTTACCCCTTCGAGTGGATCAACCAGAGTCCATACTTGATTAGTATACATGGAGTCCATCTCAGATTTCATGGCTTCAAGCCATTTCTCAGAATCTGGTCCATTCATATCTTCTTGGTAGGAAGCGAGCTCATCTTGATCTATGAGCATCAAATCGCCATTTTGAGTCACAAGATATCCATAATATCTCTCGTGCTCTTGGCGTGTCCTACCGTGATCTCACGAATGCCTTGTGTAATTTGAGCGAGTTCACTTTCCACAATATGTTGTGGTTCCCGCCACGCTCCAACTCAGTTTCAATGATATTTTGTGGTTCTCGAATTTCTTTGAGTTCTACTTTCCTCCCACTGCTTCCTTTAGAGACAAATTCTCTTTCTAGAAAATACCACCGAGTCGACAAACCACTTTGTTCTTAGAAGGTTTGTAGAAATAATACCCTTTTGTTTCCTTTGGGTATCCCACAAAATTACATTTGTCAGATTTGGGTCCGAGCTTGTCAGAATCCAGACATTTTACAAACGCCTCGCAACCCCAAATCTTCATGAACGGTTATACTAGGACGCTTCCCACCAATTTCATTTCATATGGTGTCTTCTGAACCGTCTTTGTAGGAACACGGTTAAGTGTGAATGCAGCTGTCTCTAGGGCATGACCCCAGAAGCTTATTGGAAGATCTGCATGACTCATCATTGATCGTACCATGTCCAACAAGGTTCGATTCCTCCTCTCAGATACACCATTCCATTGTGGTGTTCTAGGTGGAGTGAGCTATGATATAATACCACACTCCTTTAGAAGGTCATCAAAGTCTTAGCTTAAGTATTCACCTCCTTGATCGGATCAAGGGCTTTTATGCTTTTGCCAAATTGGTTTTGAACTTCATTCTTGAATTCCTTGAACTTTTCAAAGGATTCAATTTGTGTCTCATAAGATATACATATCCATATCTACTAAAGTCGTTAAGTAAATGTAATGAAGTAATAAAACCTACCTCTTGCTAACGAACTCATGGGTCCACATACATCACTATGTATAAGTCCCAATACATCGCTAGTCTGCTTCACTCGTGTCCAAAGAAAGGGGCTTTAGTCATCTTGCCTAATAAACAAGACTCGCATTTCTCATATGATTCAAAATCAAATGAATCCAAGAACCCATCTTTATGGAGTTTAGATATCGCTTTCTCATTTATATGGCCTAAACGACAATGCATGAGAGATATGTCGGATTTGAATCATTTGATTTAAATTGTTTTGTATTTATGTTATAGATAAGCATTTCTAAATCAAGAATATAGAGACCGTTTAACAATTGTGCAACACCATAACAAATATCATTTAAGTAAAACAAACAACGATTGTTCTTTATTATAAATGAAAAACCTTTCTTGTCTAAATAAGAAACAGAAATAATGTTTTTGCTTATAGCAGGCACAAAATAACAATCTTCCAATTCTAAAACTAGCCCAGTGGGCAAAGATAAATGATAAGTTCCTACTACCAAAGGCAAAGAACTTTTGCTCCATTCCCAACTCGTAGAAGTCAACCTCTCCTTTCACCAAAGTCATATTCCTTCGGAGTCCCTGCACATTAACACAAATATAAGAACCACATCCAGTATCCAATACCCATGATGTAGAAGTAGACAAGTTGACTTCTATAACATATATACCTGAATCAGAAGTCGTACTTCCTTTTCTTTTCTTCACTTCTTCTAAATAAGCATGACAATTCCTTTTCCAAAGGTCCGTGTTTTCCATGTATGACATTCACCTTCTTTAGCCACCCCACCTTTAGGTTTTAAAGCCTGCTTTGGTTTTGGAATTGGGTTTGGCAAAAGATTTAGATCCTATCTTCTTCTTTCCTTTCCATTTCCCTTAGCATTCCCCTTTTGCACCATCATATGGGAGCGGGTCCCGCCTTTTTCATGTTGTTCTCAGCTTCTTAACATCCTCAACAACTCAAGAAGGGTTTCTCAATTTCATTCATAAGATAGTTCATAACAAATTGAGAGTAGTCATTGCTCAAAGATTGCAAAACAAGATCAGGTTGGGCTTCCTGGAGTGATCGGAAAACCCAACCTATCAAGGTACTCAATATACCCAATCATTTTCAAAGACATGTGGACCAATTGGATCACGCTCACCCATTTTGCGTTGGTGATACAACGCTTTGCTTGTATTATACCTCTCCTCCGCCGAAAGCATGCCCTTCAACAATTTCTTGAGATGCTCAATCATCTTATAAGCATCTATCAACTCATGTTGCTTCTGAAGCTCAGCGTTTATGGTTGCTAGCATGACACAACTCACGTCCAGAGCATCATCTTGATGCTTCTTGTAAGAATTATGCTCCGCACATGGTGCAGTGAGAGCTGGTGCTGCAGGAATGGGCCCATCAAGGACATAAAGCTTGTGCTCTTGTTTGAGGACAATCCTCAAGTTCCTATGCCAGTCAAGAAAATTAATTCCACTCAGCTTGTCCTTTTCAAGGACTGATCGTAATGAAAGACTATTTGTGTTGTTGTTGTTGTTTGCCATTGATATCTACAGTTTATAAGTGCAAAAATAATAAGTCAAATTGCAGAGTTGATATTATGTAATTGATAATAGTACATTCAAAATATACCTCCCACTATTTTATTCAAATTAATAGCCCTCACCATTAATTCTAAAGCATTTTCTATTAAACCTTTCTAGTGAGCCAAGATCCATATTTCATTATGACTTAAGTTAGCTTTGGCTAATCTCTTAAAACACAATTATTTAGGTAGACAACCCTTTTGTCAATTATATCATATATAACTCTTGGATAGTTTTGTAAACAACATTTGTTTCTAGTCCATCTAATGGTACCAACCAAACTCTATGCCTCTAAGTCCACAATCCTATTGGGATAACTTAGTTAAGTCAGGCCCAATGATTTTAACAGTTTGGATATCACAATTATCCTATCGCATCTTACCTAGATAAATAGGGTACTTTGCTTTAGCAAACCTACATCTATTGATCAAGGTCTTGATGAGTGTTATTCATTGGAAGGCATCTGATTTAGACTTAATATTTTATTGAGGGATTTTATAAATTAATTTAGATCTCACCAATTTTAATCTTATTAAGCATGCACATTATTCATCATATCATATCACATACAAGCATAAATAAAGTGCAAAATTAAATGTGTCACAGTTATGGTTTAATCCACTGTCAATCTTTTCAAGTTAATGAAAGATTGAAGGTCAATCTAAGGTGGTAAAAGATCTTAAAATAAATAGCTTCCTTGGATCTTCATCATGCATGTGCCTCCTCTCCATCATCATCTTTCCATCGTGTTCTCCATCTTGTCATCTTCATCGATTACAAATTATTACATGACATAAAGAAACCTCGAAAGTTACATTCGAGGGGATTTAGATAAGAAGAGAATATTACATTAGAATTTATAGAAAGGCACGACATGCAAGTTTCATATTTCAAAACCAAAACCACTAACCTATGGGGTCAAAAGGCCATAATCAATACCATGCATATCATAATAAGCACATAACAATTTATATATAATTAAAGAAAACTATATATAACATATTGGGGTCACGACCATCGTATGTGAACGACGGGGGTGTCCAAGAGGGGGTCTCTTCTGGCGGTGGTCATTGTATTGCGTATTGCGAGAATTTTCCATACGAATCTACTAAACAATTTCGAGAATCATACATTTTAATCCCCAAAACACCCATAATAACAAATCATATATGTCCAGTTTTGATTTAATCATATTAAAACGAATAACAGTACAACCAAAATTTATCATATATTTCTAGTTTCGATTAATCATATTAAAACGATTCTTCATGCTTCTAATCCGATTAGAACAATTATATTTTTATTCCACCGATTAAAGATACGATTAACAGTATCATCATATATATTACCAGAATACACATACAACAGAATATCATATATTCAATTTCATATTGGTAAACATGCATCATCATATATCATATATATCGAATACAATTAAAACACATAATTTGAATTAATCTTTTCGCAAGTAGCTTTGATACCACTGTAGGGTTTCGATAGAGAAACGCACAGCGAAAATAGAACAATTTAAACCAAATTCGAAACCCTAAACAGGATCCATGCGAAAAATAGTTAATTCAGTGGTTAGAAATTATACCGATTAAGAAAGCGATTAAACGATGAGGTCGAATCTCCAACGCAATTCGAATGAATTACGCCTCTACTACAGATCCACACGAACGCTTCCACTTAATCGTCCCACGATCTGCGAAGAAGGAATCGCAAGATCTATTAGCCACAAGGGATGAGGATTTTACTTTAAATTATTTTCTAGTCTCTCTCTAAGAGCGGATTAGGGTTTTTTGTTTTGATTAACTTTCCAAAGACGCTGATATATCATATATATAGAAATAAATCAGAATTAATCAAAAACCCTAATCTAATTAAAATAAAATCAATTTATATATATATATATATATATATATCTTAATTAAGTCTTACTTAATTAATATATATATACATATATTAAAGCATCCTTTTAATTTAAATTGTGATTTAAATACTATCAATCATATTGATATATTTAAATCTTTACAATTTAAATTAATTCCCTTTAATAACGTTCTTTGTGTGTGACCCTATAGGTTATTATTACGTTGGCAATAATTTTAAAATCATATTATAAAATTATAAATGGTGAGTGGCATCTAGTAATGCATCATCGCTACCCAAGTAATAATAAGATCGATGATTCGATGCAACCTTTTGTGACCAATGTTTCAATGTAATTTAATCCTTTTAACCTTAATATCCTAGATTAAACTCGAGTCATGGAATGTGTCATACTCTTCATAATTTAATCTGAAGTTTTCTTGATCAATGAGTAGACTATATGAAACAAATAAATATTTGAGCATGGTCATGCATTTCATAGTCCTACTCAATCAAGAGGCCTATGGATATCACCCATAATATATGTGATGGTTAAATTCCATCTAGATCACTCTCATATTCCTCACACGATTCATGATGTACCCAATAATCACTTTTATAGTCCACCCTATTAAAGGTGACATTTGATGATATCAAAGTACATAAATTCTCGTAGAAATATAGTGATTTCGTGTCGAGGACCATTACATCATTGTCACTATGAGAATCGCTAATGACACTTCGAGTCTCCACATAGAATTCTCATGGTGGGTCTGTCCAGTACATCGTTCTCTAACACATACCTATGTATTGACTTAATATCTCATATATTTATGACCAATGAGATTTGGTCATCAGTCAATCCACATACTAGTCTCAATGCATCATTGTTGTCCTATCAACAATGGTACTCGACTAGGGACATTTAAGAGCAATGATACTAATTGTAATTATATAATCTCATGTTCAAGTCACATGAAACTATATAAATTGTATCACTATGCTAAGGAATTTTATTATGTTAACATTTATATAACGCAGTAAATAAAACCATAATAAAATCATTCATTTATTTAATCAAATATAATATCAAAATGTTAAGCAATTATATCAAGTAATTGGCCTCTACGGCATAAACTCTAACAGAGTTAACTATAAACAAGGAAAGTTGATTTTTAAAGTAAGCAGGGCCAAAACGAGTTAGTAATTAACCTAGTTTACGAACTCGAGTATATGACCAAATGAGAGAGTCTAAGAGAGGGATTATTAAAGTCCAAACTCAAGTTTATGTCAAGCCCTAATGCAAAGCTAATTGGGAAAGTCCCAGAATTTTATAATCTACTAGTGGACTAGCTCAAGAGATTTAATTTAATAACTCAATCATTTTATAACAAGTCTAATTGGGTTATATATTTAAACCAATGTGGGTAATTATTTAAAGTCCAAAGTAGGTGGACTAGTAGCCCTTAATAAATATAAAGATAAATGTAATTAAATGTGTTGGGCATGTGTTAGTGTATGTGGTCCAAACAATGTAACCCTAAATTAATATATTTTTCGTAATTGACCCAAACTATGACCTAATTTGGGAGAGACCTTCTAGAAGATTTATTACACATTAGAGAATTAAAATAAAATCAACAAATTAGGGAATATAGGGGGATTGGGCTGCTAAAATAGGGAGGGTGCACATGGGGGCTATGTCGCTCCATTTTTCTTCCTTCAGTACAAAATTAGTCACCCACTCTTACTAACCCTACTTACTTGCAAGCTAGCTAAATAAATTTAAATCCCATAAATTGTGGGATGGCAAGGAAAGAGGGGAGATATGTAGTGAGAATTTATAGATATACATGTTGTATGTATTAAATTTTGAGGCTATAAATCAAGCCCTTCTCTTAATTAGCTAGCAAAGGTTAGTCTCATTTCACTTTCTAAGTCATGTGAGCTTGAGAGCAAGTAGCTTGAGAGGGAAAGGAAGGAGGGAGGCCAAGGCTAGGGAGGATAAAGGAAAATAGGGCTAGAAAACTCATCCAAGAAGGAATAGAAATCATCCATCCATTCCTAGAAAAAGGTTTAAAAGTTTCTTAACCCTAGCTTTTTAATTTTCTTAGTTTAGATTATGTTTTGCTTGGTTGTTGTGGGCGTTTGATGAAATTGATGATGGATCATGGTGAAACCTTGAGTATAAGAAGTATTAGGATGTATTATTTTGATTTATGTTGGTTAATATTTGATAATCCAAGAGATCATGAAAGTTTTCTAAGAAATCCTAACCGACAAAAAAACTATTTTTACCTAAAACATAGACTAAAATTTGGAGGATCATATCTCTCATTCTATTTCGAATTTTTGAGTTCAGTAAAGTCCTAGAGTTAAGATATATGGATCCCCTAACACCTCCAAGTCGAATCACTAAAAAATATATTGTAGATTATCGTATGGACAGATTCTACCAAAACGGTCGATAATTGAAAAATGAACAAAATGTTCCACCCTAATTTGTCTATGCCCTGTTTGACCTACTTAGAAAATGAAATAAATTTAGAAATTTTGGGAAATAAAAAGATATGATATAAAGTAACTCATGTCCGAAGATGAGCTTATTCGACTTAAATAGATTGATTTATGGCCATTTTAATTTTAGGGGTTTTCCAATGAAAACCTCTATAACTTGAGTTCTATAATTTCGATGGCCACGAAATTTATAGTGGATGTTCATGTTAATATGTTTAAGATTCTTCCAAGATTTGGGAAGTTTTGGAGTTAATTAAGATATACATCATTTCCCTAAGTTACGAACTAAAAATGGACTTTTGAAAAATTTCATAAAATTTATTTTTGTGTATGGAATATATTGATATATGTTTGACCGGAAAAGGATAAAATTAATAAAGTGGTTAAGATGGCTTAATGGGGGTATTAGACTTTCAAAGAAATGAAAATAATTAAAAACCGACGAGTCAAGAATCGTCGAATCAATTTCTATCGACTAGAATATGTCGACATGCGGTGTATGAGACTATGAAAAGTTTAATCACATATTTTTATGTTAATATTATAAAAATAATGTGGAGGGATGTGTAATTTGGTATAAGTAGAAAGGACAATTATCAGATTAAGTTACGAGGTGATGATAAAGTACTTAATCAAATAAATGCTCATGTATGATGTAGGTTATCGTGAAAAGAAGTTTAACATAAATAAATTGAATGGAAAATAAAGTGTCCTAGTAAGTCTTAAACACATGATTGAGCACTGTGTATCAAGATTTAAAAAGAAAGAATGATGAAATGTAAAGTAGAGCTAACATAAATAACTACTAAGCGTCATTATGTGGCTAATTGTGGTTCGTATGTACACTTAATTGTTTATGACATTTGAAGGACAAGTTCTCCTAACTGCGCAAGGAATGCTTTAAGTCAAGTTTTTTCTTAACTTGCTATTATGTGATAATGTGTATTGAACCATGTTTTTATGATAGTTAATGAAATATATTTCTTTATGTGAACTCGTTGACTATATAATTGTTACGTGAATAAATGCAAAATATGGAAATTCTGAAGTATGTGTTAACTATACAACATGAAGTTTATAATGTGTTGTATGACGAGTATGATGCATATAGAGATGCATATAATGAGATGAATGAAGCATATGTAGATGCATTGGCTAAAACTTATGATGCATGAATAGAGGTAATATGTATGTTATGTGAAGCATGAAATGTATAAACTGTTGGACTCGCTGGACCATCGTGCTCAATCTTGCAAACAATCTTGTAGATAAAGGTCGATACTAACAGATAACATAATGTCGAAGGATTCGGGATAGACAAAAGGGTATAAGAAGAAATAATGATTGAAGATGTTATGTATTTTAGTAACAAACTAACATATTGGTGTAATCTCTTTAGAGTAATTACACTTGACAATGTTAAACACAAGAACACCTTTTCACATAGTTTTTAGCTATGTTAGATGAACAATGATATTATATTTTATAGTTGGCAAGTGTAAGAACACTATTCAGCAGAATACTTAAATTTAAATTATTAGCTCATGAATACTCGCAATCAATGTACTAGAATGAAATATATTGTTTAAATTTTGAGAGATATAGATTAGATCATGAAAGATCTATAGATGTAATAGCAGGTTGTGAAGGTTACAAGTTCTGGAATAGAAGGAATTAATGTATTATTGGTATCGAAGCGAGGTTATGTTCAATAAATTATGAATAAAGGTTGTATATATTGAGATGAAGGTATACCGTGATGAACCAGGTCTGAGGTTCAAGGAACCCGAATTTAGGGGCGTTACAGGTTGGTATCAAAGAAAGTTTGTGTTCAATAAATTATGAACAAAAGTTGTATATATTGAGATGAAGGTAGTACTGTGACAAACCAGGTTCAAGGTTCAAGGGACCCAAATTTGGGGGCGTTACATGTTGATATCAAAGCTAGGTTGTGTTCAATAAATTATATATAATGGTTTTATATATTGAGATGAAGGTAGTATTGTGATGCACCATGTCTGAGGTTCAAGGGACCCGGATTTGGGGGCGTTACATACCTTTCACCCCAACGCGCCAATTTGTTGCACTTGTTGTACGCAATGCCTGTGAGGTCCCCAAATTCGGGTCCCGAATCACCGCAGATCCGGTACAATAATTCTACAACTATTACTATTTGCGGAAGATATAAACATAAATTATTTATACATTAAACATTACACACTATTCTCCAAGGTCGAGTAACCTTAACTTATACACAATACATAACTTATTTAACTTACAATAACATTAAGATACAATACTATTACAAATCTACTGCACACGTATACTAAAGTTGGAACTGTCTTTGACCTTTCCTTGTATCTGACGTATTTGTCTTAATCTGCAATGTTTATCATGATATAGCAAGGGTGAGCATAAGTTTGCCCAACAAGTTTAAGTTCAATAATTTAACGATATATCATGATTGAAAGAATCTGAATAATAAGTTGGCTATAATTCAACAATATAGTTATGAATTAGCACGAATAAACTTTTGACAATGAAGGTGATCAACCTTTCATACCTGACTTATATATGCAATATGTACAAAGTACAATTCTACAATGGCAATCAACAATGATTATCCATAATCATATCTGAATGAAACAACTCTAAGTAGAGTTAAGTAAAACTTGCTTGAACCGTCGATTAACGCTATGCAATTAATAAGCTTTGTCTGAACCTAATATATAAATAATATCGATATACAAATTAGAATAATATCATCACAGTATTTAAAATAACCTAAACACATTATCACATAATCCTATCAATCTATACAGCACATAAGACTTAATCTCAAGTCAAACTTTTACAGTTCGAGTCGAGTTCGGTATAATTCTAACTTTTCGACGGCCTAATCGGAAAATTTTTTGAGTTGAAGTTCAATTAAACTCTGTCTATGTAAAACCCCAACTTTTTGAATAAAGATGAATTTTCTATAAATATTATTTTTGAATATTATGGAGTGAAATTGATATAATAGTTGTGGGTAATATTTATAAATTTTGCAAAATCTGCGCAAGTTGTTATATAATATTTGATTGGTCGGGAATATTCGTTTTAACGGGGAATATTAGTACAACGACACAATCATTGGTGGACCCTACAAATGTAATTATTGCTTGGATTGAGAAAACGACAAAAAATACTTTATGAAAATAATGGCGTAAGTTTTACTGAATTAACTGTTGAAACACACAATTGTTAAAGAAATGAATGTCTGTAGTTGCATAAGAGTAGCACGGTATTGATTGTTGATGCTTATGTGATAAGTCACTCGGTTTTGTTATTATTATTAATGTAATAATACGTAAAAATTTTTATATAAAAGCAGAATATTTTATAAAGCTATCTGCTTTATTAGACAATAATTAGAATATATTAAATTTTATTATGCATAGTATTTGTATAGTGCTGCGATAGTGTTTGCATAGTAAAATCTTTTATAAAGTTATTCGTTTTATTAGATTATAAATAGAATATATTATATTTTATTTAAAAGATTTTGCTTTAAATATGGACCGTCGATTAAAGTAAATTAATCTGGACCGCTCATCGATTAGTTCTTATCAGATCCATTTTCTATAAATAAAGCTCATTCCTTCATTATTTTATTATGAATTCACCTGAAACTCTAGAGAGAGAAAATTATAGAGAGAAGAGAAGAAAAGATTTACTACTTAACTACTCTTATATTCAGGTTCTTTTACGGTAAAGGTGTTATTATTTTTTCTTATTCATGAAGAGAATTGTTGTTATTCCATTGCTTATTATTACATTAGAATAACTTTTGTATCTGTGATCTACCCTATACTTGGTGACATTCTTCTATTATTCCGTCTTTTACTATTCTCATTTGAATATCCTGTTCATGCATGCGTTTTACGCGGGACCGATTCCGTCTTTACTATTCTGTTGGAATATCCTCACTCATGCATTTTACGTAGGACTGATTCCGTCTTTATTATTACTGTTGGAATATCATGTTCATATGCTTTTTCTGCCGGACCTTGTTCCGCCTTTTTATTATTATTCTGCATTTGGAATATCACATGCATGCGTTTCTACGCCGGACTGATTCCGGCCCTTATTAGTATTACATTGGAATAACTTTTGTACATCGCGAAGTCCGCATGCATGGTGATTTCTATTGTTATTCCATTCTTTATTATTCATTTGGAACATCATGTGGTGCAATTTACTTTGACACCGTTCCGTTATTTAGTATTTTGTTGGAATAACTTTATATCTAAAGTACCGCATGCATGGTGATTTCTTTTGTTATTCCATTCTTTATTATACTCATTTGGTTAAAGTTTTGAATTCTATACTCCATGAAATTAGTAGAATATCCTTGATATTTGCGTTTCATCCAGTATCTTTTCATGGAAATATTCTTCTAATCATTCTTGAATTTTACTCTACAATGCGGTATCATGTTGACAATTTGGACATTAGTAGTTCTTGGACAAATTAATTCTTGAACTTGTTTTATTGAATTCTTATATCATTGTCATCATCCTCATGTTTATATTATGTTGAAAGTCATCTCGTGGCACATGTAGTACATAGATGGACTTGGTATGATTATGACCGAGAATTATTCGGTTGTAATCATGGTAGTAATGTTACAAATGATGTGGTAAAAGTTCTCATTGTCCCATAGTGCATTGATGGATAGTTGTTGGCATGATCATGACCATTAATGAATACACAAATATTCTTGGCAGTAGTGGTCATGGATAATTATTGTCGTGATACTAAAGAATATCCTTGGTAGTAGTGCGTGGGGTGATTCGATGATGTGGAATATTTATTAAAATTTGAGTCTCGTGATAACAATGATGAAAACCTTTTTAATCATAAAAGATAGTAGATTTTATTTTACTTAACTCTTTTAATGGATTGCTTGTTCCACAGTAGTTAAACTTGATGTCTATTATATTTTATCGGTTTAATTTGTTGGAGACTAATGATAATTTATTACGCATTATCTTAGTCATAATATTTCTTCTTGGGCTAGTTGAGCTCACCCTTTCTTTCACTTTGTTCTCTTGAGAAATGAGAATATAGTGGACGAGTTAGGGAACCGGAGTGATGGTCCAGAGGATAGCATTAGTAGTCCTCACTATTACGTGAAATAGTGTGATAATAATTGTAATGAGGACTCCTTTTGAGTTTGTATAATCTCTAGTAGATAATATTTGTATTCAAACTCACAGCTTTATGTTTTGTCATATTGTACCCGACAATTGTATTAGTAAAGTTGTATTTGAATTACATACCATGTATCTGGCGACCCAAGATGGGTGATGTATACATAATTTTGGGGCGTCACAGGTTGGTATCAAAGCTTAGGATATGATCCTCAGCTAAGATGTGAGACTAGAACTAGGAGGGAGAGAAGGGGATTCCTTCGCTAATAGGACCTACTTAAATTTATTTTGTATTTAAATTGGTTGGTCAGAGTTTAGAGATATTATGTTACATGTCAATTAACCTTTGTTTTGTGGCAGTATCTGAAAATGACATCCGAAAATGTTGAGAATAGCAATGGAGCACAAGAGATCGTTGAGTCTCCACATATCTATAATCAGGAGAATGTGCATCAGGAAGGCGACAATCCTCATGAAAACAACAACACTGACCAAATGATGAATGATGGATTGTTCAGAGGCTTTATGCAATTCATGCAACAGCAGGCGAGAGCGACTCATGTCCAAAATGTAGATGGAAACACTGGAAACTCTCGGGCGGTCACCGCTAAACAGTTCAAGGAGCTGGGACCACCAGAGTTTAAGGGAGAGCCAAAACCACTTATGGCGGAAGCATGGATAAAGCAGATCACCAAGATATTTGATGTCTTGGGATGCTCAGGAAGCAAAGGTTCCTTCTTGCCTTTTATGTTTCATGCGAGAGGCAGACATCGGTGGGAATCGGTAAAAGCGTACTCAACTCGCCGTCTTGAAGATGTCTTGGGAGAAGTTCCAAGAGCTGTTCAACGACAAATACTTTCCCGAAAGTATTCGTCACATGAAGGAGGTGGAGTTTATCAAATTGGAGCAAAACAATATGACCGTGTCGCAATACGAGGCAAAATTTGCCGAGTTATCCCGGTTTGCGTCCCACTTGGTGGATAATGAAGAGCGAATGGTGCGAATGTTTTTAAGAGGTTTGAAGCCGGAGATACGTCAACATCTTATTTCTCATAAACTGTGTTTGTATTCAGATGTTGTAAATAGGGCTCGATTGGTGGAAGCGCGATAACGAGTCAACGCAACGAAAAGAGAGAAAATGGCAAAATGATAATACCGGTGAGAGCGATCCATCGAGCGGTGACAACAAGCGTGGAGGAAATCAACGGGCGAAATGGTAACCACTTCGGTGGTAATCGTAGCCAAAATAATAAGAATGGACATTTCAAGAAGAGGAGATTCAACAATGATGGAAAAACGTCAACGGCAAAGACCCGTTGTTAAGGAAGGAGAAAGACCACCTATCATATGCTTCAAATACGGAGGGGAGGGACACATCAGTCCAAATTGCGCGATGCCGTCCAAAGTATGTTATAATTGTGGAAGAGAAGGTCACTTAGCCCGATTTTGTCGTTCACCGAAGACAAATTCATCTAGGATGGAGGCACCAAAGGCTATCCCAGAAAAGTCAAAGCCTTGCAAGCGAGAGCGTTTGTTGTGACCTCCCAGAAAGCAAGGAACCCGAATGAGGTCATCATGGGTAAGCTTATCATAAACTCTAGCGAAGTATACACTTTATTTGATCCTACTTGCGCTCAACGATTAAATTTGACTCCGGAGAAATTAGACTTTGACTTATCTGTGGAAACTCCGTTGGGAGAAACCTTCATTACATCCACGGTTTATAAGTCTTGTTTGGTTCAAGTTGGTACGCACACATTACCTGTCGATCTTATTGCATTAAAAATACTTGCATTTGATGTAATTCTAGGGATTGATTGGTTAACTACTCATCATGCAAAAATTGATTGTTTTCGTAAGGTTGTTAGCTTTCATATTCCTAATCAACCTATTATGCGAATTCAAGCAACCAAACCATTAAAATCAATCCCTGTCATCTCAAGCCATAAAGCTATTCGTTTATTGAAAAAAGGATGTCAAGCTTTCTTAGCTCATGTCACGATCTAAACAAAAATACGTCGATTTTGAATAATATTTCTATTGTTAATGAATTTCTTGACGTATTCCCCGATGAACTTCCCGGCCTACCCCGGGCGTGAAATTGAATTTTGTATCGACCTTGAACCCGTATAAAACCCATTTCTAAATCCCATATTGAATGACTCTATTGAACTTGAGGAGTTAAAAACTCAACTGCGAAATTGTTAGACATTGGCTTTATTCGTCCTAGTACTTCTCCTTGGGGTGCTCTGTTCTATTCGATTCGAGAAGAAGAAAAGATGGGAGTATGCGACTTTGTATTGATTATCGGGAGTTGAATCATGTCACCATCAAAATAGGTACCCATTGCCCGCGTATTAATGACTGTTTGACCCGGTTGCAAGAGCCAAATTCTTTTCAAAGATTGATCTTCGTTAGGATATCACCAATTGAAGATTAGAACCGGATGACATTCCAAAGGCGGCTTCCAGAACTTCTATGCGGGCATTATGAATTCTAGTCATGTCCTTTGGATTGACTAATGCTCCTCTTTGCTTTCATGGATATGATGAACCGAGTATTCAAGGAATATTTGGATCACTTTGTGGTCGTCTTTATTGATGACATCCTCATATATTCCAAAACCCATGAAGATCACGAGCAACACTTGAGGCTGATACTCCAAAAGCTTCGTGAATATAAGCTTTATGCCAAGTTGAAGAAATGCGAGTTCTGGCTTGAGGAAGTAACATTCCTTGGGCACGTGGTATCAAGTCATAGAATATCATTGACCCAAAGAAAGATTGAAGCTATTCAAAGTTGGGAGCAACCTAAATCAGTGACCGAAGTACGTAGCTTTCTCGGCTTAGCTGGTTATTATCGGAGATTCGTAGAAGGGTTTTCTCGAATCGCTACTCCACTAACTCAGTTGACTCGAAAAGATACAAAGTTCGGTTGGAGCGAGGAATGTGAGAAGTGTTTTCAAGAACTCAAGAGGAGACTCATTTCAAAGACTGTTACGACAATACCATCTCGGTTCGGAGGGATTTGTCATCTACAAAGTGATGCTTGAAGACAAAAGGGTTAGGATGTGTTCTCATGAAACATGGGAAAGTCATAGCCTATGCCTTACGACAACTCAAAGAATATGAGAGGAATTATCCTACTCATGATCTAGAGTTGGCAGCTGTTGTCTTCGCACTAAAGATTTGGAGGCATTACTTGTATTGGGAGAAAGTGGAGATCTTTACGGATCATAAAAGCCTCAAATATTTCTTCACTCAAAAGGAACTCAACATGGCGACAACGACGTTGGCTTGAACTATTGAAAGATTATGATCATACTATCCAATACCATCTGGAAAACCGAACGTGGTAGGCGGCGCATTGAGTAGAAGATCATATGCGGTCGAGTGCAATATTGTCAACACAAAGGCCCATTTTGTATGACTTGCAAAGGATGGAGATAGAGATAAAGGCTCCAGGACCCATGTGATGATGGCAAATATCTGAAAGCGAACCGACTTTAATTGATAGAGTTAAAGCCGCTCAAATTCTGAGATCCGGAGGCGATG
Source organism: Panax ginseng (assembly GCA_020205605.1). NCBI lineage: Eukaryota > Viridiplantae > Streptophyta > Magnoliopsida > Apiales > Araliaceae > Panax > Panax ginseng. Next base: position 9,714,651 of record CM035147.1, on the reverse strand, counting down.
CGTATGAGGAAGAAAGTGCAAGAAGGTGCGATCTTGGAAGCAAGAATCGATGAAGAAGGAATACTTGAAGTCAACTCCGGACTTTGTGTTCCTAACGACCACGATTTAAAATATAAAATCATGATGGAGGCGACAACACACCGTTTTGCAATCCATCTAGGAGTACCAAAATGTATCGCGATCTTGACATACATTTTGGTGGGGCAATATGAAGAGAGAGATAATATATGCTTTATCTCAAGGTGTCTAACATGTCAACGAGTCAAAGTGACATCAAGTACCAAAACGTCTATTGCAACCACTTGAAATTCCAGAATGGAAGTGGGAGCACATTACCATGGATTTTGTTACTGGTGTTCCCAAAGTTTCTCAAGGCATAGATGCGATTTGGGTCATTGTTGATAGATTGACCAAGTCTGTTCATTTCTTACCGATACGAGAAACTTATACACTTGAATGTCTTGCTCGTATGTACATAAACGAGGTTGAAAGATTGCATGGTATGCCAGTACCCATAGTTTCTGATCGAGACCCAAGATTCACTTCGCGATTTTGGGTTAGTTTGCAAAAAGCTATGGGCACAGATTTACGATTTAGCTTAAGATATCATCCTCGAACGGACGGGACGATCGGAGAGGACTATTCAAACTCTTGAAGATCTATTAAGACTCTGTGTCCTTGATTTCAAGGGAAGTTGGGACAAGTTCTTACCATTGGTGGAGTTTTCCTACAACAACAGTTATCAAACAAGTATTGGCATGGCTCCATTCGAAGCGTTGTATGGAAGATAGTGTCGTTCTCCAGTATGCTGGGATGAGGTGGGTGAAGCAACGTTGTTGGGACCAGAGTTAGTACGTATGACTACGGAAAAGATTCAAACGATCCGGCAACGTATAAAAACCTCACAAGATCGACAAAAGAGTTATGCTGATCTTCATCGAAAGGACGTGGAATTCGATATAAGAGATCATGTGTTTATTACGTGTTGCTCCATGGAAAGGAGTTACAAGATTTGGAAAGAGAGGAAAGCTCAATCCTCGATTCATCTACCCATTTTAATGCCCGATTGAGTAGGAATGCGTGGCCTATAGACTCGCTTTACACCGCCAAGTATGTCTCGTGTTCATAACGTTTTTCACATATCCATGTTACGTAAATATGTGGAAGACCCGAACCACATTATTGAGTTGGAACCAGACGAAATAGCAGAAGATTTGATGTATAAAGAGGTTCCTGTTCAAATCTTGGATAAGAAGGAACATATTCTACGCACCAAGGTTATACCTCAAGTCAAAGTTTTGTGGAGAAACCACGATGTTGAGGAAATAACTTGGGAGTTAGAATCTGAACTGAAATCAAGGTATCCTTTCCTCTTCGACATACCAGGTACGTACCCTAATTTCGAGGGTGAAATTTCATAAGAAGGGGAGATTATAAAACCCCAACATTTTGAATAAAGATGAATTTTTTATAAATATTATTTTTGAATATTATGGAGTGAAATTGATATAATAGTTGTGGGTAATATTTATAAATTTTGTAAAGTACAAAAGTTGTTATATAATATTTGATTGGTCGTGGAATATTCATTTTAACAGGGAATATTAGTACAACGGCACAATCATTGGTGGACCCCTCAACGGAATTATTGTCGGATTGAGAAAAAAACAAAAATACTTTATGAAAATAATTCATTAAGTTTTACAGTTAATCTGTTGAAACACCAGGTGTTAAAAGTCTGAATAATGGCGTGGTTTGCATAGTAGCTATTACGGTATTGATTATTGATGCTTATGTGATAAGTCACTCAGGTTTTATTAGGTATTATTAATGTAATAATACGATGAAAAATCTTTTTATATAAAATAGAATACTTTTATAAAGCTATCTATTTTATTAGACAATAATTAGAATATATTATATTTTATTATGCATAGTGTTTGCATAGTGCCTGCATAGTGTTTGCATAGTAAAATCTTTTATAAAGTTATTCATTTTATTAGATTATAAATAGAATATATTATATTTTATTTAAAAGATTTTGCTTTAAATATGGACCGTCAGATTAAAGTAAATCAATCTGGATCGTTCATGAGTTGGTTACTATGCAGTCCATTTTCTATAAATAGAAGCTCATTCCTTCATTATTTTCTTACGAATTCACTGAAACTCTAGAGAGAGAAAATTATAGAGAGAAAGAAGAAAATATTTCTACTACTTAACTACTCTTATATTTAGTTCTTTTACGGTAAGGGGTGTTATTCTTTCTTATTCATGAAGAGAACTGTTGTTATTCCATTGCTTATTATTCTGTTGGAATAACTTTATATGCAAATTTGATCTACCTATACTTGGTGATATTCTTCTATTATTCCGTCTTTACTATTATTATTTAGAATATCCCGTTCATGCGTTTTCTACGGGACTTTGTTCCGCTCTTTATTACTATTCTCGTGGAATATCCTTTCACATGCGTTTTCTGGGACTGATTCCGTCCTTATTAGTATTATGTTGGAATAACTTTGTCTATATCTGAAATGCGCATGCATGGTGATTTACATTGTTATTCCATTCTTTATTATTACTTTGGAACATCACAGCCGGTCGCAATTTACTTTGACACGGTTCCGTTATTTAGTATTCTGTTTAATAACTTTATCTATCGAAATCACCGTGCATGGTGATTTCTTTTGTTATTCCATTCTTTATTATACTCAGTTGGTTAAAGTTTTAACTTCTATACTCCATAAAATTAGTAGTATATCCTTAATATTTGCGTTTCATCCAGTATCTTTTCATGGAAATATTCTTCTGATCATTCTTGAATTTTACTCTACAAAGCGGTATCATGTTGACAATTTGGACATTAGTAGTTCTTGGACAAATTAATTCTTGAACTTGTTTTATTGAATTCTTATATCATTGTCATCATCCTCATGTTTATATTATGTTGAAAGTCATCTGTGGCCTGTAGTGCATAGATGGACTTGGTATGATTATAACCAGGAATTATTCGGTGTAATCATGACCGTAATGTTACAAATGACGTGGTAAAAGTCCTCATTGGCCTGTAGTGCATTGATGGATAGTTGTTGGCATGATCATGACCATTAATGAATACACAAATATTCTTGGCCCGTAGTGCATGGATAATTATTGTCGTGATACTAAAGAATATCCTTGGCCATAGTGCAGGGGTGATTCGATGATGTGGAATATTTATTAAGTTTGAGTCTCAAATGATAATGATGATGAAAACCTTTTTAATCATAAAAGATAGTAGATTTTATTTTCTACTTGACTCTTTTAATGGATTGCTTATTCACTGCAGTTAAACTTGATGTCTATTATATTTTATCAGTTTAACATTGTTGGAGACTAATGATAATTTATTCTGCATTATCTTAGTCATAAAATTTCTTACTGGGCTAGTTGAGCTCACCCTTTCTTTTACTGTTCTCTTCAGGAAATAAGAATATACTTTGACGCAGTCGGGGAGCGGAGTGATGGTCCGAGAGGATAGCATTAGTAGTCCTCACTATTCGTGAAATAGTGTGATAATAATTGTAATGAGGACTCCTTTTGAGTTTGTATAATCTCTAGTAGATAATATTTGTATTCAAACTCACAGTTTATGTTTTGTCATATTGTACACGACAATTGTATTAGTAAGTTGTATTTGAATTCTGTACCATGTATCTGACGAACCAAGATGGGTGATGTATACCTAATTTTGGGGGCGTCACAGTCTAAACTCTTAACCATTATCTAAGATAATTTATTAACCGTCAAAATATTTTTCATAAGCTCGTAATAATTTTTAAATAATTATTACTATTTATCATAATTTTTCAATCATTAAAAACGTATTTATATAATATAAATACCACGTAATTCCTTTATCATTAATATTTATTTAATATCAAGTATTAATCAAAATCATCACATAATATTATAATATATTTATAATATATCACAGATATTTTAATACCTTAAAATCATGATTTTTAAATATTAAATTCATTATCCTAGAATTGCTATTAATATTTAAAATATTAATATTTTTCATGACAAAATATCAAAAGTTATATTTTATAATTTAAAATATTTTTATAACACTTTAATCATTTTTATATGATTTATAAAACATCAATTCTATTTTTCCATAATTTATTTAATATATTTATTAAATAAATTAATTATCATTAATATTAATTAATTAATGAAATTCCTCACAAAATATTATAAGTCACTAAAAATAACTTAAAATATTTTCTTTTACCATGATATAATTTTTCATGATATTTATGTATTAAAATTATTTTAAATAATTTTTTAATATTATAATTAAATAAATTAAATACCATTTATATTCCAAAATATTAAATATTTATGAAATATACTCAAAATAATTAAAAACTATTTTTCAGCTTTAAAATAATTTTTTAGAATTTATTTTGTATTTTAATAATTAAAAACCATTTATTTCAATTTATTTAATTAAAATAATTATTTTTGAAAATAAAATATCATTAAAAAGGACCTATAGCGACAAAACCGCTGCTTATAGGTGTTCTTAACTTCGTTCTTCATCGAACCCAGAATTCATATCAGTGTTCGAGTCATCAGGTTTGACCAGTAATTAATGTAGGTTCGTGTTGATTCTGGGCTGATAATTTGTATTAAGATTATAGTATAAGTGTAGCACTACAAGTAGATTCAAGTTTTGTGGGTAATACATAACATCACAGCAAGATCTAATCTAGCAAACATCTTGTCAGACGTGTTCTTGAGTTTCTGGGTTGCCCAAAAACTCAAGCAGTAATAAGGGTCCTATTTTGCACCTTACATCTTTGATTCTAGGAATTGTTTAGGTGATCTATGAACTCAAACTTGTAGTAATGATGTCAGAGTACAATAACATAACATTAACTCTGTCTAGCAACAACACAAATGAACAATTAAGGCTGGTCAAACCTTGCCACAAAAATCGGCTGATGAAGATCTGGGTTACCCAGAATCTTCATCCAGCGTGATGGTCAACGCTATTTTGACCAAGATTTTCTATGTTTCTGTTATAGATTTTGGTGATCTAAAGGCATGAATGTTTAGTCCTTATACATGTCTACAACATGGCCAAAACGAACAAACATCAGTAAGATTAGATGCCTCAAATAACTTGTCAGACGAAATCTGGAAATTCTGGGATGCCCAGATTTCAGTTTTTGTGGTCGGTCAACTGACTTTGACCACCCATAACTTTTAATCTACACATGATCTGAACCTATTTCCAGTTCCAGATCATAGTCCACCTGACATAGAACACATTTATAACATAAAACAATAAAAATCAAAAACAAAGAAGGATCTAAGGCCTCTGACATATGGCTGTCAGGCCACCTTTTAAATTTTTTCCAGATTTCTTAAAATGCTATTTTCGAGCACTTTTATGTTATGGATCTGTGTTCTAGCAACCCAGATCACTAAAAGACACCATATTACACAACTTTAAACAATAAACAACAACATTCAACATCAAATCAAAAGATTTCTAGGATTAGGATTAGGGTTTATAAACAACAACATTCAACACCCTATTACACAACTTTTTGATTCTGACTTTTGAATGTTCTTGTTAAGCTAAGAGATGATTTTGTCTTAACTTCTCACTCCTTTTCTTTCTCATTCCCGAAATCTTAGAGAGAGAGAGGGCTTGGATTAGTTTATAAAATAAAGTGAGTATTCTCTCTCTCTATAATCTATATATTTTGATATAATGAAGCTACATGGCTGATACAATGGCTAAGTTGCTGATATTTTCAGTTAAGGAGTTGTTGGAGTTCATCACCAACTCTCATTTGGCAAGATTTGCACTCAACTTACTAAATAATGCACAAAGGGTAAAAATGTCATTTGATTTTTAATTTAATGGCAAATTGGACATTGGCTACAACCCCTAGGGTTAAAACCTAAGATTCCAAAATTTTTATTTTCTAGGATTTCCAAAATTAGGTTTTCTAAATAAAAATTAATATTTCTAAATTATGATTAGAATTTTTTAATTATATTAAATTCCTAATCATAAATTAAATCTTGCAAATTAGGATTAGTATTTCCTAATTAAAATTGCTAAATTAGCAATTAGGGTCGTAATTGGTCATTAGGGTTTATAACCCACGAATTAGGGTTTTAAATAGAAAAATAATATTTCTAATTTAGAAATTAGGTTTCCTAATTAGATTAGGGTTTTCTAATTACTTATAACTTGAAAATTAGGATTAATATTTACTAATTAACATGAAAATTATTAAATTAACAATTAGGTTTTCCCTAGTTATAAATTAGGGTTTGTAATCCAGAAATTAGGGTTTTCTAAATCAAATAGGGTTATCCCTAATTAGGTTATTATTAATAACGTTTAAACCTTATACTATCATTTGCATTACCAATTTAGGGTTTTCAACATCCGAATTAGGGTTTGATTCCGGGCTCAAAATTAGGATGTTCAGAAAAGCCGCTTTTAGGTTTCTTATAATTCGTAATAATTTTCTAACTGAACGTTGACGTTCTTAATATAATATTAGGGTTTATCTGCTCAACCCTTGACCCTTAACCAAATACTGTACACATATATAACCATATACACAGAACATATACTCTTATACCCTTAATCCTGAATAATTCACCAAAATCCTTCACAAAATTTTGAAATCCTCAAAATTCCTTCTCAAAAATATCAAACGCATACACTTATTTTCTGTCTAGGTTCTAATATTGAACCTTAAATCAATTAATTAAAATTTTAAAATTTTTCTAAATTCTCTGGTTGTCACAATGCCCATTCGCTAAACGTTATTGCAATGTCCGTTTAGCTTTGACTGTTTAGCTTCATTTTTGTTTCACTTGCTTTTCCTACATAATAACACATAAAAAGGAACATAAAATACCCAAGAACTCAAAATTTCATCAAGCCAAAAATACTTAATTCGTAGGTATAAAACTCACGCATCAAATAACCCGAAAATTGAATCTTGGCTTATCCTCAAGCAAATAACTAAGATTAAAAATTATAAAAATTAACTCTAATTAGCAACTGACTCGAGCAATGAATTAATATTAATCTGAACAACAACCACAAATATTACTTCAAATAATAAATCATAGGAAACTTCAAAATAATGCCATGTCTAAAATTTTAACTTATTTGCTAGTCTTACTTCCACTTTTGACCCTTCACGTGTCTGTATGTGTCCAAACTGTTCAAACTAGTCATAACCTAGATAACTTAAGTAGTCAAACTCTTTATGAAAGATATCTATCGTCAACTATATACGGTTATTCTTCACATCACCCTCCACTAATGAAGATAACCCATAAACTAGGGGATCAAAATGTTTTTTCAAAATTTAAGCACATTAGGATCTTTATTAATGTTCATTATCCACTTCCCAAGTATACCATTAACCCTTTTTTTTCTTTTTTTTTGGTGAGAGTGTTTTATTCTCCATCTCACTTATATTTTTAAACAACTGTGTTTCACGCTTCATCTCGTTCACTGCATGTGTTTATGAGTGAGTCTGTTTTACACTCCAATTTGACCCACCATAAGCTTTATTATGTCACTTGGGAAGGTTTAAATTTTTAAATATTCCAAAATATCAAATAACCCAAGATTTTTTCCAAACTTATATGAATGCCTAACTTTTTGCTTTGAATGATGCTCAAATAAGTTTTTTAGAGTTTCAATAATAGCTCCATAAATATTTAACCAGAATTTTTTTTTCTCTATATCACAACTAGCTCAAAGATAGATATATTCTCGTAAGTATACAAGGACCTCAAGCAATGTAAAAACCAACTAATAAGTCAAAAGATAGACTAGGCATATTCATTAATTCTCCAAGAGTTATAAAGTAATTAATCACATTCTTATCATTGGTCATAATCAAATCATTACTAACATGTAACTCTAACAAAAAACAAATACAAATCAATACCAAATATAAAAAAACAAACAAACCCCCAAACTTAAACTAGACATTGTCCTCAATGTATAAGATAGGAAAAAGAAAAATAGATGACTTCCCTGATAGTATGTCCAGTAGCATCATCAGCGTCCTCCTTGTCCGCTAAGTCAAGAGTGTATTCCGGGAACATAAGTTGATTGGGAAACTACACTTGATTGGGCCCGAGTTGAATCCATAATTGGTGACACATCTGTGCCAACACCAAGTTAAAGTCCATGGAGTATGTCATAAAGGAATCGAACCACTGAGCCAAATGATAGACACATCTTGATTGGTGGTACAATTCCCTATGGAGCCCATATACCTCGTCAGTCAGGGATCCTATATACGACTGTGACGAAGAGGCAGTCAGTTGGTGATGCTCTGACGGTACCTTAGTAGCTTGAGAAGTAGGAACTATAATGAAACCGACACCCCTTCAATGAGAGCTACCGCCTTCCCACTTTTGAAAGTGCCTCATGATGTGTTGGTCAAATAGTAATTAAGTTGCTAAATAATCTCATCTTCACTCCATGTGAACTTTGCCTTCTTGCACAGGCTGCAAATCAGGGACGGATGTGGCAACTCGCCACTTGAACTCCTTTTGATAGCATGTGTAATCGAGTCTTGAATAACCTGGTCCACATCAAAGCTTTTACTGTTAACAATAGCATAAAGCAGCACGGCTCGGTCCTATATCACATCGTTAATTAATGTGTGTGGTTGACATGAGCTAATAACATATAAAGTAATACCAAGCCTTGCCATAATGGCTCAACTTCTTGTATGAAAATCTTGTGGCCTCATGCTCTTTTGAATTCCAGCCTACACCTGGCCAACACAATGTTTTGATCACTTGGTCCAAGTCTTGGTCTTCGGTTAGATATTTTGTGAATTCGTCATTATCCGACATGTCCTCTATTTGGTAGTAGGCGTTGATACTATGGTTCTCAAATGATACCGATTTTCCCCAAACTTGAACCACGTGATCTTGGGCTTCCTTGGCATTGACATAAAATTCTTTCACAATGGCTACTACCGACCTCCTACTGTTTGGTGAACTCCAACCAACCCAATCTATAATTATGGCAACCAATTGACCACTTTGAGTTTCACAAAAGCGAAGGCCTCTCTCAGGAATCAGTGCCTTCCCCGCCAACACCGTGTGATATTGTAACGCCCCCAAATTTGGGTCCCTTGAACCTCGGACATGGTGCGCCACGATACATCATCTTCTTATACATTCTATAAACTAACGCAGGATATATAAACATAAATTGTTTATTTCAAATGATACTGCACCATTTCCCAAGATCTACAACCTTAACTCAATACATATCTTAATAATTCAAAATGTTTACATAATCATTTTACGTAAGATAACTGTAATAGTTAAACGTTCATATGGAACTATTCTCCAACTTTGTATTTGACTTTATCCTTCTTCGAACACTCGGGCTTAACTAAAATATTATCATGATATATCAAGAGTGAGCAACTACTTTGCTCAACAAGTTTAAATACAATAAAGATATATCATGATTGAATAAAAGAATAAACTTCTGAATTGTCAACAATATATAACATTGTGAAAGAAAGAGAATGAAGTTTCAATAATTGAATCAATAACGCTGAATGGCCTACAATGACCATGAACAAATGATTTTGGTAATCAAGGTGATCAGCCTTTTATACCTGATGAACATATGCAACTTGCACTAAGTGCGAATAATAATAATCATAGATGTGGAATAATTCTCAATAATTAAACCACTAACATGCTTGAAACATAATAACTTGTGTTTGAGTTAGGAAACTTGCCTTGTCCGTCGATTAATGCTTCACAATCTAATTTAATCTCTTATGAAAGAACTATCATTTATAAGATTGATCATTCAATCAACATATCATATCATAACTCATAATACTACTACTTTATAAATAAATCATCTAACATTTAGTCATACAATCAAATATTAGATAACACCTTAAACCATCCGTATGATTATCATCCTTTGATAATATGTTAATCACTTTATTATCATCTTAAGATTTTCATCTAATATTATTAATCATTTAATAGTATTTTATTACTTTACTTAATATTATTAATCATTTAATAATATTTCATTCATTTACAAATATTATTAATCACTTAATAATATTTTAATCACCTTAATCACTTAATAATATCTTAATCATTTAAAATATTATTAATCCTTTAATAATATTTTAATCACTTACTAATATTATTAATCGCTTAATAATATTTTTAATAAATTATTAATTATTTAATAATATTAAAATCATTTATTAATTTCTTAATCATTTACAAATATTATTAATCATTTAATAATATTTTAATCAATTACTAATATTATTAATCATTTAATAATATTCAAATTATTTACTAATATTATTAATCATTTAAAATTTTATTAATTTTTAATATTATTTAAATAATTTAATAATATTATTAATCATTTAATAATATTTTAATTAACCTCTAATATTATTAATCATTTAATAATATATATTTTAGTTATCTAATATTATTAATTATTTAATAATATTTTAATCTAATATTATTAATTATGTTCATAATATTTTTAATAAATATTATTAATCTAATAATATTTTAATTATTTATTAAACTCATAAACAATTTAATTTAATTATTTATCCTTTACTAATTCATTTATTTAATAAATATAAAATACATTACACATAAAATTTTATCAAAAATGATCAAAGTACCCTCCAAAAAACTGAATACACCATCTTAAGGGTCTTTAAGTAATAAAATCACATTTTCACAATTTTCAACTTTATTTAACTTAATTTATCCATTTATTCATAACACATACAAATGCATGAAAAATACCAAAACATCTTAGAAATGTTTTCTTTTCTGGGAAACATCAGAACATGATATTTTAATGATAATATATTTTTCTTGCATATTTTCAATTTCGTTTACTATTTTTAAATGGTCCAAAACAGTCAGATCTTTCACCATTTATCATAAATTATTCCTTTTCCCAACAATTATGAAATTTTTACAGCAAGCTTGTGCTATGAACATCTAACTCTAGTAAAACTTTCGAAGTTTTCTGGGTTATACACAGAGTTATTTCCGTTTAGTTTTAAAATAGCACTTTCTTATAAAAATCATAACTTGAGTTCTAGACATCCAAAACTCACCATCTTTGGACTGAACCTTGTTAACTTATCATACTAACATACTAAAAAATCTCAAGATTTTTAGATAAAGAAAAATGGACAAAACTACACCTGGATCAAACTAGGCAGAAACTATTTTTGTGCCCAGATTTTATCCTTCACCCGATGGCCTGTTTATGGAAAAAATGGCTGCCATTTGATGCTCAAAAATCCTTTTTGAGTGCTAACACTTGGGTTTCAAAGTTAGCTTACATATCTAACACCCCTCTTTGACGGATCACAAAAAGAAGTGCAGATTTCAAATGGCAACCATTCAAAGTAGGAGAAAGCTTGGGTTTTCTAGCCCTTAGAAAAACTAGTTTTCTTTTCTTTTGTTTTTCAAACAAATCAACACCCAAATTAGTTAGATCCATACATAAAACACTCTTTAACACATAAATCTAAGGTTTTAGAGTTCAAAAACATAACTTGATATTTATCCAAAAACAAATAAAATAGAAGGAATAACTAAGTTAGGATTTTATACCTAGCTCTTATGGCTTTCTTCCTTTTTCTTCCAAAATTATGAGATGAAGCTAGATGGCATGGAAGAATTTTAATTCCTTTTTCCTCTCAAGGCTTACGGTTTCTCTCTCCCTCTCTCTCTTTTCTATTTCTTTGTTCTTAGCTTTATGAAAGATGGGAGAAAAGTGAAGACTTTTTTTCACTAGCAACATAAATGGAAGGTATAAATAGTTGGGAAAAATATAGATATATAACATATGTATGCATATGTATATCTCCCACAATCTCCTAATTTCTCTCTTTAATCTTTTGAATATCTATCTAATATCTCATTTTTCTCTTTCATATCCTTACTAAATCTTCCCAAATCTTTAAAAATAAAATCACATTCGCTCAAATACTCCCTCCTTGCAATACCCGGTTCAATGCTCCCTTTTTAACCCATTTTTACATTTTATTTAATTAATTAATTTAGCTAATTAATCATCTAGAAGTCCATATTAATCATTCCATAATTTATTTGGGCTATCTAATTAACTTGTTTTGGCTATGTAAAATGACATAGTCCAATAAATCAAGTTTACTTTACCCTAATTATTTAATTAGGGTTTCTAATCCACACATTTTGGATTTTAAATAATTACTTACATAGATTTAATTATATAACCCAAATAGGTTTTCTTTAATTAGGTTAATACAAATAATTAGTTGAGAAATAAAAATAAATCTCTTGGGGTTAGTTTACTAGTATCTAATTTAAATACTAGTATTCTTCAATTACTATAACCCTTAGGTTATTTAATTCTCATTCCTAATATATAATATTAGGTTATATAGTTTGTCGACATCAGGATTTTTATTTGTCCCTTTTTGTGATTGTCTTTTGGTGTTCTCAGTTTAGGTGAGTTTTGTCTTAAAAAACAAGTTTGAAAAGTTCTGACATGTAAATGTCGACGATTTGACTTATAGAGTCGCCAATTGGTAGATTTGAAATGGTTGTACCAACTCAACCGAAAAGGTTTGCACAAAGACCAAATGGTTTGACACTGTTTAACTGGTCTTGAAAACTGAGTTCGTTAGGGTTCGAAGGCTTAATTAAGCGGAGGGAAGGTGTTAGGCACCCCCCGACTTCCTTGATAACATGGTTACCGCCACTTTTCATTAACTTTTATATGTGAATGTGTGTGTGTGAGTTAGGTCTGTGTGCAGTTATTTGAAAGTAGTGATATGCCTCATTTTCACCTATATACAAAGGGTTTGACTTTTGTATAAAAGTTCAATTTTAACAAGATATAGTAGTGATGTTTTAGAAAAATAGGTTTTTCAAACCCTTACGCTCAATAGTAATTGAGGCATTTGATACTTCCATTTTATTATGTGTTCGGCTTGATTTCTTTTATTTTTGAGATGCGAGGCATCTTCGAGAAAATAAGATACATAGTAGTGTCGAACTCCTTATGGGCATGAGATCCATCTAAGGAAATTCAGACACCGTAGATAATTTACAAGCTGGCTGCAGATGCAAAATGTCCATCACCAGAACCAAATCTAGATTTAGAAGATGAATATATGATCACATGATTTCTAGGCACACATGAAAGAGCAGTATATACAAAAGCTAGAAAAAAGAACTAGATTTGAATAAATTAAAACATTCTAGCTTCAACGGTTCCAGTTTAGTCACTATGAACCAGTCAAAGTTAGAAGTAGCCAGATTGAGGCAAATCTAGCCCGCAGGCTGAAAGATTAAAAATCTACATTATGGAAGAAGTTAATGCAGATATTTATATAAAAGTGGTAAATATAAATATGTAATATATATATGGACGATCAACTGCCACAAAGTAAACTCCAGACAGACTTTGAAATGTATATATATATATATATATATATATATATATATATATATATATATATATATAAGTCAGTAAATGCACGGATATTATATCCGTGCTCAATTGAATCTAAGTTCGATGAAGTAGTAAACGCACCAGATATTCTATTCAGGCTCATTCGAGTTAGAGTTTGATGATATATATATAAGTATATATATATAAGAAATAAAAAGCCACGGATCGACGATCTGGGCATACCGACATAACACAACTCTCAACGGTAAGATATATATATATATATATATATATATATATAAGTTTTAGAAAGCTTAAAAATCTGAAAAATCTTAAAGTGAGCTGCCAAAAAGACTTCAGATAGCTTTTAACGCCTGAAAACTAGGTTTCCACTAGTTTAACTTCAATATGTTACAAAACACGAGCTTACAAGTGTTTAGAAAAAAGAATCACTCAGTTTGGAGCACGCTAGAAGAGGTTTCAAGCTGAAATGGACATAGTTTTCTCTCTTTTCCTCCTTTTTCCTTCTATTTTATGGCTGATGGGGGGGGTCTATTTATAGACTAAAAGTGCTGCGGGTCAACTCGCGGCAAAAGCGGGTCTACCCGCGCAAGCCAGGGCTACCCCGGGCATTGTGGGTTCCGTCGTCTCGAAGTACGTGTACTCGGATAACACGATGTCCGCTCAAACCTTCATAACTTTCAATCCGAGAGTCCGATAGAACCGTGCCATACAATTCTGGAAAGCTCTTTCTGAGAGCTATGCAATGATATAGGGCTTGCCCTTTTTTGAATCCGAAAAGATTGGTCCATGATCGAAATGGCATTTATGGGTCTCCGCAGGCAGTATGTTGAGCTGTTTTGCGTAGTTTGCGCTTGGAAGTTAAGATATTGTTCTTTTGGGACTTCTTTTGAAGAATTTTTAGTTTAAATGGGTTGATTTGATTTGAGTTAAAGTTAATTTGGCAAAATAACCATTTTGCCCCTCTTTAGGTTGTCTCCGACTTTGGCACAGTTGTAGCAGTCTTTTCCCAGGGTTATCACTGAGATTGGCCTGTTGTTGACTCTAATTGTCCTCAAAATTATCTCTGAGGTTCGCTTGATCTCTTGGGGTTATCTCCAGGGTTGGAACTAACTTTCCCGTGGTTATCTCCGAGGTTGGAACTGAATTTTACGGGGTTATCTCCAGGGTTAGAACTGTATCTCTCGGGGTTACCTTCGAGATTAGAAATTGGATCTCCCAAGGTTATCTCTGGGGTTGGGATTGACTCTCTCGGGGTTATCTCTGGGGTTGGATTTGATGTTGTGGTCTTCCAGGGTTATATCTAGAGTGTGAAAAAGATGTTTTTGCCCTCCTATATAGTTAGTAACATGAAAATGTAATATCGAGTGTCTACATATGTCCCTCTCTATCATGTTCATGTAATCCAATGGAATGGAAATTATAAAGATTACTAGACACTTGAAATATGATAAGTTATATTTAATGATGCAAGTCGAAAATGAATGTTTTGATGAATGTTAAAATTCTTTCGCAAATCGCAATTCACAAATCTTACATCGCATTTCGCACTTCGTACTTTGCTTTTGGCCAATCGTACTTCTCAACTCGCACATCGCATTTCGCATATCGCACTTCAATTTACCTTTATCGATTATTACTGATACCTATGCTAGTGTTGACTCCAACAGTTTGGCTTTTTGTCAGTGTTGTCGATTCCTGTTTGATGAAGATAAGTTGAGATGTTTCTACATCTCTACTGAGGATGACGTTTTGAAATCATCGGACCTTCCCGATGTATACGCTAGTAGTTTACAATGGTGCCTACACTGCTGGCAGTTTGACAACGGTGCCTACCTTGTTGGTATTTTGACAACGAATCCTACCCCGCTGGTAGTTGACTACGCTGACATCACCAAACTATTTTGATTCCCACTCGAACGGTGGTATACAAAGCTTTTATGGATGAACTTTGTTGATGTTACGCTAAATTGATGCCAATGGTTTAGAATACCAGATCTTCTGATACCTTCGCTGAAGTAATATTCACTAACGTATTTCACCAGACTCTGCCTGATGTTACGCTGGATTGATGCCAACGGCTTATAGTACCAACTAATGTGTGTGACGAAATTTTTCTCTAATCTAGGCAGTTAATGTGCACTTATATTTAATTCTACTAGAGATGGATGCTAAAACTTGATGGAGATGTACGTTGATGTAGCGCATTTACACATGTGCAGATTATGCATAATGTGATGACCTAGATTTATCCTTAGGGGTCTATTGTCCTAGGTTGATGCACATTTTAATTTGTCTGGAGTAGAAACTTACCTCACCCTTTCTAAGGTGATTTGGAGTTTCTTTTCGTTGTTAGGTGATTGTGCGCCATTCCCTTGTGTTTTTGATTCGCAACATAACATGACTGATGACCTGAGTGCCGCTGACAACCCTGGAGGGTGCGGCTCATTCTTTCACTGCTCATTATGAGGACAAGTTGGCATATTTGATGGTGTAAATTTCATTCGCTAGACCTTTTGTCGTTGGGCTTCTGCTCTTGAGTTAAGGACTTTCTTGAGAATTTTCCCATTCTTCTGTAGGGACAAGCTTATGTCGCCATGATTTCTTTCAGGAGTTCTCCACTTTCTTTTGATGAGAGGCTTGATCCCGTCTTAAACTCATTCAAATTCTTGGAATTGGAAAATGCCCCAGTCCTTTCGTATGTTGATGCTGAGGATTCATATGAGAAACTGTCTTTGTGGACCAAATCGCAAGTGAGCAATATGCTTCATATCAAAAGAACAAAATGCACCAAAAGCTTGATGGCTCAACCGTCAGGATTAGTACACTCTTGTGGATAAGGAATTTGAAGTAAAAGTTATGAAATTGAATGAGTTATGAAATCGCAAGGAAATTTTGAAGTGGGTAGGATTAGATTTAAAAGACTTATCTTCATGTTGATGTCGGGGATTTTTATTTGTCCCTGTTCTTGTCTTTTGGTGTTCACATGTTAGGTGAGATTTGTTTGAAAAAATAAGTTGTGAATAGGTCCGACATGTATATGTCGACGATTGGACTGTAAGAGTCGCCAGTTGGTTTTTTAAATGGTTGTACCAACACAATGGAGAAAATTTTTGCACATTGACCTAGTGATGTGACACTGCTTAACGGGTCTGTAAAACCGAGTTTCGTTAAGGTCCGGGGACTTGGTTATGCAGAGGGAAGGTGTTAGGCACCCCCCCCCCCGAAATCCGTGTTGCCATGGTGACCTCCACTTTTCAATTAAACTGTTATATAAATGAGTGTGTGTGTGTGGATCAATGTGCAATTATTTGGAAGTAGTGCTATGCCTCGTTCGCACCTATATACAAAGAGTTTGAATTTTGTATTAAATTCAGTTTTAATAAGATATGGCAGTGATGTTTTGTAAAAAGAGGGTTTTCAAACCCTTGTGCTCAATAGTAATTGAGGCCTTTGATACTTCCATTTTATTATGTGCTCGGCTTGATTGCTTTTATTTTCGAGATCTGAAGCATCTTCGAGAAAA
This sequence comes from Panax ginseng, assembly GCA_020205605.1. Lineage (NCBI taxonomy): Eukaryota > Viridiplantae > Streptophyta > Magnoliopsida > Apiales > Araliaceae > Panax > Panax ginseng. The sequence goes on along the minus strand of CM035147.1, from coordinate 9,697,561 downwards.
AAATATACATAGCAGTGCCAAACTCCTTGTGGGCATGAGAACCATCTAAGGAAATTCGAACAACGCGAATAATTTACAAGCCGTGTACAGCTGAAAATGTCCATCACGGGACCCGAATCTAGATTCAGTAGACTAAATCTGTAATCAAACGATTCCTAGGCTCACATGATGTAGCAATTTGTATGAAAGCTGTAAACAATTACACATATATAAAAGCTGAATATATATATATATATATATATATATATATATATATATATGTGTGTGTGTGTGTACAAATCACGAAGCACCTCAATGGGGGATTGCAAATATAAATAAAGCAGTAAAAACCAATCAACCACCACGAAGCACCTCCATAGGGGATTGGAAAATTTAAATAAAGTAATAAATCGATCAACCGCCACGAAGTAAACTCCAGGCGGAACAAAATGTAAATAAAAGTTGTAAAAGGCCACGAAGTAAACTCCAGGCCTGATAGAAATGTAAATAAAGCGGTAAAAGGTCACGAAGTAAACTCCATGTTAGATTGAAATATATATATATATATATATATATATATATATATATATATATATATATAAGCGGTAAACACATCGGATGTGAAATCCAGGATCAATCAAACCGAGTTTGATAGCAACACCATACTTATTTATATATATAAGCAAATAAATGCTCTGGACGTGAGTCCATGCTCAATCGAGACATAACTCAATAATGTTAGTCCATATATATAAATATATATTTAATATATATATATATATAAAGAAATAAAAGCCTACACACACAACACGACTCAACTCAACGTGCGTAATGCAGTACAATAATAAGGGAGAAAGGCTTTAGAAAGTGTAAGAAGGCTTACAGTGGACTGCCAAAGAAGACTTCAATGACTTTAAATGGATGAACACTCGGTTTCCGTCGGTAAAAATATAACAATATAGAAGCTCACAAGTGTTTAAAATGAGAAAACACTCAATTTATAGTGTGTACAGAGCAAATTGGACAGGGCTTCCTCGCATTTGCTCTTGCAAATATGGCCACCCCAAGCCCTCTATTTATAGAGGGAGGTGCCTCAGGTGTACCTGCGGCTGCTCGAGGTGCCTCGGGCAATGTGGGTCCCATCGTCTTGAAGTACGTGCACTCGGACAACACGTTGTTCGCTCGAACTTTCATAACTTTCAATCCGGGAGTCCGATGGAATCGTGCCATACCATTCCGGAAAGCTCTTTCCGAGAGCTATACAATGACATAGGATTTGCCCTTTTTTGATTTCGGGAAGAAGAGTCCATGACTGAAATGGAATTTCCAGGTTTCCGTCAGGCAGTATGTTGAGCCGTTTTGTGTAGTTTGCGCTCGGAAGTTAAGATATGGTTATTTGTGGGTCTTCTTTTGAAGCAATTTGATTTGAAATGAATGTATTTGATTCGAGTTGAAGTTGAGTTGGCAAAATGACCATTTTGCCCCTCCCGGGGTTATCTCCGATTTTCGCACAGTTGCAGTGGGTTTTTCCCAGGGTTATCTCTGAGATTGTTATTTTGTTGACTCTGAATGTCCTCAGGTTCATCTCTAAGATTGGCTTGATCACCCGGGGTTGACTCCGGTTATTGAACTTGATCTCCCAGGGTTATCTCCGGGGTTGGAATTGATTGTTGTGGTCCTCTAGGGTTATCTCTAGAATGTGAAAAAGATGCTTTTGTCCTCCTGCATAGTTAGTAAAAGGAAAATGAAATTTCGAGTGTCTACAAATGCCCCTCTTTATCATGTTCATGCAATACAATGGAATGAACATGATATAGACTAGAAACTTGAAATATGACAAGGTATTTTTTAATGATGAAAATTGCAATGTAATGAACGTTATGATGAATGTTAAAATGTTTTCGCAAATCGCAGTTCGCAAATCGCACATCTCATTTCGCACTTCGCACTTCGCTTTTTGCATTTGGCCAATCGCACTTCGCAACTCGCACACCGCATTTCACATATTGTAAATCGTAAATCGCAATGTAATGAATATTATGATGAATTTTAAAATGTTTTCGCAAGTCGCTTTACCTTTACCGGTGATTACTGATGCCTATACTGATGTTTACTACAACGGTTTGGCTTTTTGTTGGTGTCACTGATGCCTGTTTGATGAAGAGAAATTGAGATATTTTCTACATCTCTCATGGGGATGACGTTCTAAAATCACTGGACCTTCCCGATGTATACGTTTGGTAGTTTACAACGGTGCCTACCCTACTGGTAGTTGAATATGCTGACATTGCCAAACTATTTTGGTTCCCACTCGAACGGTGGTATACAAATCTTTCATCGCTGAATTGTCTCAATGTTGTACTGAATTGATGCCACTGGTTTAGAATACCGAATCATCTGATACCTTCACGGAAGTAATATTCAAAGGTTTGTTTCACCAAAATCTGCCTGATGGTACGCTGTATTGATGACAACCACCAGATGTCTATGACAAAATTTTTCTTTAATTTAGGCATTTAACTTGCACGCATATTTAAATCTACTGGAGATGTATGCTAAACCTTGATAGAGATGTACGTTGATGTAACACATTTGCCGTTGTGCAGATCATGCATGATGTGATGATCTAGATTTATCCTTATGAGTCTATTGTCCTAGGTTGATGCATATTTTAAATTGTCTGGAGTAGAATTTTACCTCACCCTTTTTGAGGTGATTTGGAGTTTCCTTTTGCTAGTGGGTGCTCGTGCCCAATTTCCTTGAGCGTTTGATTCGCAACCCGGCTGAACTGATGACCTGAATGCCGCTGATATCCCTGGAAGGTGCATCTCATTCTTTCGTTGCCCAGATTTGAACTTTAGCGTAGAGGCCTCAACTAATGAGGATTTGATGCAGGTTAGCATGTTTGATGGTGTAGATTTCATTCCCCAAACCTTTTGTCGTTGGGCCTTTGCTTTTGAGTTAAGAACTTTTTTTGAGAATTTTCCCCTTCTTTTGTAGGGGTAAGCTTATATCGCCGTGATAGGAATTCTCCCCTTTCTTTTGATGAGAGGCTTGATCCTGCCTTAAACTCCTTCCATTTCTTGGAATCGAAAAATGCCTCAGTCCTTTCGCATGTTGATAACGGGTATTCATATGATAAACTCTCTTTTACTGACCAAATCGTGAGTGAGCAATATCCGAATCACCAGTGAGATGATATGAGGGAAGCTCTGATGATGATGGACCATGTTGATGGTGCTGACTGGTGCCTGCCCCAGTGTTGAGTTGTCGCTATTTCCGAGATTGTCCTAATCTTGTTGTAAGGGACCCAATATCGTTTTGTCGCCAATCTTGAAATTGCCCCAGCCTTGCTTATTATCTGGGATCGTTGTTTTGACAGATAGGCCGATAAGATGCTGAGATCGCAAGAGGCTTTTACCTTTGTACCAGATGGAGAACAAGTAGTGAATTTGGGCTTTGATGCCCTCAATCATTGTTCCTGACTTGTTCGCGCAATCAGCTTTGATGGTTTTCTTCTGATTTGATGAAGACTTGTGATTGAGGGTGTCGACTCTTTGAAGGTCCTTATTGCTGGTCATCTTAGTGTATCGTTGTTTCTTCCTTTTTGGGATTTGTGCCAGATTTGATGGAATGACATTGAAGTGTTGTTGGGTCTTTTCAACATGGGTCGCTGACTTAGAGGATTGTTCTTGGGCGTAGACTTGGGATTGATGTTTGGGTTTGGATATTTCTTTTGAGGATCCGACCGCACCACTGATGGCTGCCTACGTACTCCTGTGTGTGTTGGAGATCAGGTCTACGTAGTTCCTGCTTTATAAACTAAATGGTTTGAAAAGTGTTTATTTGGGTTTTTTGGGTGTTTATTTAGTTTGACCGCACCATAAATGGTTTCCTACGTACTCCCATTGATGAGGGGAGATCAAGTCTTTCGTAGTTCAAGCTTTGGCTTGAAAGGCTAAAAATATTTATTGGAGTTTGAGCTTGGTTGAAGGGGTTTTTCAATTTTTGTAGTGGTTAGACCACATCGTACATGGTTGCTTACGTACTCCCATTGATGATGGGAGATCAGGTCTACGTAGTTCCAACCTTGGTTTGAAAATGTTCAAAGTGGTAAGTGGTGAGAAGGGTGTAGAGATGTTTTTTTTTCTTTTTATTTTTTAACATACATGGAAAATAAAAGGCACACTGCGAAGAAAGTGATATTGTCCCAACATCTCCTAGAACTCATAAATGTATCCTCTAGATCAGCATCTTCTTGGCTAGCTAAGGCATGATAGTCCAGTTGTCAGTAGTTATGTTGCCTTCAAGGCTCGCGATAGAGGTTACCTCTTTGTTCTGAATATCTTCACTTATGGCCATAACTTGATCGCTTCCTGATTCAATGTATTCCTCAAGGACGCTTGAATTGGACCCATTAAAAAAGGGATGAACTCTGGATTCTTCAATAAGATGGCTTCTTTGACAACTTCACCACCTCTTTCTTTATCTGTTTCTTCACCTTTTTCCTGGGCTTAAGAGGATTCGACCATGAAATCTCCCTTAAACTGTTGTTGCATTTCTCACAAGGAACTTTCCTTTTTGTCTTTTTCTTCTTTGGAAAGGATTAGTATTTCCTCCGCATCATCCAAGGTTATAAAATCAAGAACGTGGTTGCTATCTTTGGACCACGGGATGTTTGATGTTGGTGGAGGAATCTCATTTGGGGATTCCCTTGTCTCCTCTGTCACTCCCTGCATTAGGATCAGTCCATCTTGTATTTTATCAGGATTGGTGCTCATAGCCTTCAACTCCTTTGAACTACCTGTCTCGAGTGTACAGCTTAAGCTTTTTATTTTCTCTTCGCTTATTCTGGTCATGAGGAATTCTATCTTCAGCTCTTCATATTTAATGAGATCCTAGATTTTATGTCGCGAAGACTAGCATTCCTCAGTCGTATGTCCATGTGAGTTAGAATGATATAGACATATCTTGGTGGAATCATAACTCTTCGTCATGGAATTTATAGGAGGCAACAACTTAGTAATCTTTTCTTCGCTTATCAGAAAGTGCAGCATTTCTTCATTTGATTTTCTCAGATGGGTGAATTTCGAGCTCTTTGGGAGGTTGTTTGATCTTTCTTGTTTGGGAAATCTCATTCCCCCGAGCGATTTTTTCGCTGGTGAGATCTTCTAGCAATTTTATCATCCCCCTTTTCTTGTACTTTTAGCTTGCTTTGATATTCTTCATTTAGCTGGCTCCTCATAGAGAGATATGGACTTACATTATGGCTGACCTTATTTTTTCTCTCGGCTTTCTGATTGTTGAGTGAAAAACTGCCTCATTTCCTGATGTTGGCGCACTATCAGCTTAGCCAGCAGATTTATTTTATTCTGGATCGTCTCTATTTTTTGCATTACTGGCATACCCTCCTCCGAGTTTTCCCACTCTAGGACATTTTTTATGTGCCTTTGGGGGTATTCCTCCACCCTTCGTATGTACTTACGATTTGGATACATTTCAGCGCTTCCTGACCCGATCATGTTTTCTTTCTCCATATCATGTTGCAACGGAGGGTTGGTGCTGACATTTTGTTGATCATGTTGTTGGACCACAATACTGCCACTTTCGATCAGATTTTGAATCTTATGCTTTAATGACCAACAATCTTGTGTATCGTGTCCTGGAGACCATGAGTGATAAGAACATCTCTGGCTCGAATTGTATCTTTTGCTCCCTGGTTCTAGAGGTGGAGCCAGTTCGGTAATTTTCTTGTGATCCATTAATATCGCAAATACATTTTCAAGGGAATCGCCCAGTGGAGTGAACACCCGATTTTCCGTTCTTTCAAATTTTCTTTTCCTGTCTGGGCATTATTTGAATGCAGCCTGTTGTTGAAATGGCAGATTGTCTTGCTTTTTCCAAATGGGGGGACTATAGGTTGGTCTCCTATCTTGCCCTTGTACAATAAGGGATACATCTTCATTGCCATTATCGGGTACCCCCTTAGTATCGCTCGCATACTTACCAGTCTGTATATGTTTGGTGACTGCTTCCAAGGCAGTGAAGTCTTTAATCTTGCCTGCCTTCAGGCCCATCTCTACCATTTCGCTGTGTTTGATCATTTCCAAGAATGGCTTTCCTATGCCTGCTAGGATCCTCTTATAGTAAGGAGCCTCTTGGATATCAATAAATGTCATTACCATCTCAGTTTCTATCATTGATGGAATGACTTGCACTGCTAGATGTCTCCGCCTTTGGGCATATTCTCGGAAAGATTCAGTACTTTGATTTTTGACTTTAGTCACTTGGTATCGATCCGTTGCCATTTGTGACTTAAAACTGTACTGATTTAGAAAGGCATGGGCCAATTCTTCGCAATTATGGATTTTGGCATTGACAAGTCGGGCATACCAGGCTTTAGCCTCTCTAGTGAGACTCTTTTGAAAAAGTTTCATTCTGAGGCTTTCATCTTCCGTATAAGACCCCAGTTCACTAATGTACACTTTTAGGTGCGTATAAGGATCGCCTGCCCCATTGTACTTTTCAAACTCTAGGATTTTGAATTTGTTAGGATATCGAGCCCCTAAGAATATGCAGAGATCTGATTAGGTGACACTTCCATAGTTTCCAGTCCCTTTGATTGGCTGGATGGTTTCCTCCATTTGTTGGACTTTCTTTCTTATATCCCCAGTTTCTCGATCATCCCTGAGTTTTGTGGTATCAGGGGTTTTGTTGGTTCCTTTATTGAATGAGGTTCGTATCCGGTTTCCATATTTTGCCAATACCCTCGATCGCCTTTGGTGTGAATAACTCTGGTTGAGTAGCATTGTCTGGCCCTGAGTGTTTTTACTTTGTTCTTTTAGAAAGACAACCAATTTTGCTATTTGATTCCTTAATCCTTCGAACTCCTCACGGGAAACAGGAGTAGGATTAGGCTGGGGACTTGCAGCCATGTCTGACGGTGGGCTTAGTGCCTTTTTGGACTTTGAACGGGTAACTGGACTAATTGCTTCCCTACAAAAAGACTTATGTAGTTTAGTCTTAGGGAATGTATAAATGATTTACATGTTATTATAATATGTCCGTTATAGGAGTGTTGTCCTGCAAAATGGGTGTTAGCTGTACATAGCATGTCAGGTTTTAATATGTATATGCACATATTCCTTCATATTTTCCATTACAATGAGATTGACATGAAATGATATTACAAGTAAATGTTTTTTACAAGTTATTGAAAATGGAAAGTATGAAGAGACTTCCCTCCGCGTTTGGTTTATCAGAGGCTGTCCTATCTTAGGTTTACTCTCGCGGCGTTTTAGCATGAAGGTTCCCAGATCATCGCAATTTACTTGATAGGAAGTTAATTCGGTCTTTCAACTAGAGCGAATCTGGGTGGTACC